>CM077166.1:130652608-131397608 GCA_039583875.1 Platanthera guangdongensis
CAAGAAGTGACTGGTTGACATTACAGCTGCCGATCCAGCCGTCTACAGCAACTGTCAGAGAAATCAGAAGTCTGTTATGAACCGGACCACAGCCAGGTACCATGAAGGAACCTATAAATAGGCACCCATAATTTACAGAAATTGATTGTTTGTTGTTTGTTACAAGTATTTGTCAGATACTTAAAGTGGGTTGATCAGATTCTCAATTAATCAGGAAAGTGATACTACAAGATCAACACAAGAAGATCTTACAGTCCCAACTCAGATCTAAGAAGTGGAGATAGAGAGCTCCAATCAAGAATACCAGTCTTTTGGAACTAAGGCTGAGAAGAAGCGATTCAGAATCATCTGGACTCTCAATAAGCAGAGGTCCAAGGATCAAACGCAGAAGATTCAGACTAATTCAGTTCTCCCTCAAGAAGCTTTGAAGAAGCTAAGTCAGTTTGGATCTAACTGAGTTCTTCCAAGAACCTTCAGGGGAAAAAAGAAAGGAAAAAAAAAACTTTTTTCTCAACTACTCTCTTATTTTCTGAGTTGTCGGAGTTAGCTATTGTATTTCTATTTTAACTTGTAGATCCATTGGATCTGAGAGAAATGTAAGCCCTATATTTAAAAAGGCTGAGGGTAGCTTGGTTGCCTGAGTGTGAGGAGTTGAAGAACTCTGAGTGTATGCCTGGTAATGGCTGAGTGTAGGCCTGGGTGGCTGAGTGTAGGCCTTGGAGGCTGAGTGTAAGGGCTTTGGCCTAGGTGTAGGAACCTAGTTGGGTTCTGAGATATGTAGAAGATTGGCCGAATCTATACAACTGCTAGATAGGGCGAAGGGGAAAGGATGTAGTACCCAAAGAAATATTGGGAACCACTAAAAGTTGTGTGTCTGCTGTAGACCCCCCTCCCCTTACCAAGGAGGGCTACCGGATCTTTTGCCCAGAACCGCCGTCTTACGGTGGGCACTAACTCACGGGTTAGTCGACACCGCAACACGCCGATTCTGCCGGCTAGTACGATCATAACCTGTAGGCCAATATGAGAGATAAGAAGTAAAAATTGATATAAAATACCATCAGTCCACAAGTCACAGTGCAATCATATAAAGGAGATGAATAGTACATCACAGTCCACAGAATAGTACAGAAGAAAGAGTAAAAAGGGCTTATTCCCAAGTACATCAATCTCTCTCTCCTCACAAAATCATAGTGCGGAAGCTAAACTAGAACATCAAGTCTCGTCCCACCTGAGGACGCACAGTAGTAGTGGTAGCCTGCTGAAGCGGTATCTGCTCCTCATGTCCTGCCTCCTCGACGTGCTGGTGCTCCATCTCCACGGGCTCCTAAAAATAGTTGGTCACCGACCATTAGTCAAAAAGACTAAGTCGTTCCTCCGCACCTCGCCCCGCAGCTCCTAGGCACCGGGGGAGGACGAAGCGGAGGACAACAAGGGGTAGCAAATGGAAGCAGGTGACAATATCTATCTAAAGTGGTACTAAGTAATGAATTCTACACTAGCAATGCTAAGTACAGTACAAGTAGTAAGTAAGTAAGTACGGTGCAGTAAAGGAGAGTATAGAAACAGCAGTATAACAAGTAAATAAACTAAGCTACCACTAAGCTATCATCACAACGTACCCTAACTTATATAAGTGCCCATACAAATATATAAGTTAGGATTTCCAGGAAATTAACTTATCATATAAAAGAGCCCATACTAATTTATATGATAAGGATCTATGAAGCGTATGACCTAATATGAATGAATGATATGATGCAATTTTATGCGCATGCAAGTGCAACTCACACACAACGACTCTGTGATCACAGACCTTTAGTTCCCACTTTTTGAGAGCTAGCATCACTCTCGGGTACACCGCTGTGGCTACGGCAGCAGCGAGCGGGCGTCTCCGCTTCTAGACCGGTATGCACACTACCAAGCCTTAGACCCCTCTCATACGCCTCTGTACACGTCCAAGGTGCACTCTAGAGTCTCGCGTACGTACTTTGCTGACAAACCCGTCAGTCTTGTTGGGTCGGATGTGTGTTATCGGGGGGTCGTCCTCCAGACCGCAGTGTAAAACAACCCACTGGCCCCTCTAACTCCCACAACCGCCTGGTGCACCGTACTGCCATCGGTGTGACGAACGGCCATACCACATGCCCCGCCACGATATTTATGCACATGCAAGTAATTCACACCGAGCCTTCCGCTCGCAGGACCAAAACCCGTCTGAATCCCTCAACCCAAACCCGGTGAGAACGCACATTAGTGCCTTTATGTCATTCCCTCCAACCCTAAACGGGTGACATATATCATGAAACTCTCCAACCCAAACACGGGCGAGAAGGTACAACCATGTCCTAACCTATCAACTACTCTTGTCTACGTTTATTATACTTAGAGATTTTAAGTAATCCCAGGACTGCCCCCGGTATTCCCGTGAAGGGCTCTCAAGGGCACTAGGAACTGTGTTTGGATACGCCCAGCGTTCCCCTTCGCAAGGATACTTATTTAGTTTGATGACTACCGATATTTATATTTTTTGATTACATGCTATCTAGCTCTCCTTATTGCTTAAGTATAACCCTAGTGACTTAAGTGTTACCGGTACCGACGGTCCTTTTCGCCGATCCCCCACTCCAGTTGATGACCAAGACTTGCACTTTTGATCCCTCACTAAGACAACTCTACCCACCAGGGTTACTCATGTTGAACTCTCTTTTATTTCTGCCGATAATCAATCCCTGGTAATTCCCTAAGGCAAGACCTATTTGTGTATATGCAGACCATGACCTATGTCTACCTAGAAATGTGATCTTCCAAACACTTAAGGCATCTTGCCTCTAAATATTTATCCTAAGGTATTATGGACTAAGGGATCTACCCTAAGGATCTCATAATTTTTCCTGGTCAAATGGTCATTTAATTAATTCTCTTAATTTAAATCTCGGCCACTTTACACATGAAGTGATTTATTAAGCATCCACTGACTTAGGGAATTTTTTCCCTGAGATGTATATTGTCCAAATATTGCTGTCCTTCAAAATTTCACAATTTTCCTTAAATTATTTATTGTCATTTTCTATTTAATTACAATCCCACATAAATTCCATTTTACACATGAAGTATAAGCATTACATATTCAAAATTCCAGAAAATTTACAGAGCCTTTAAGACACTAATTATGGCTATTGGCAGAGATTCATCTAAATTGAATGTAGATGGCCTATGGGATTCCATTTTAAGGTATTTACCAAATGCCATTGTACTAGTTTAACACAAGTAATGTATCCAATAAATTCTGAGAAATTCATGATAAACTAATAACATTTTTATGACAGTAGAATAAATCCAAATTTTTCAGTGGTATATATATATCATTTCAAGAATTATCAAGATAAGGGTAAAATGGGAAATTTTTGGGTATCTACTCCAAGGTTCTTCAAAACAGAAAATCATAATTTTCCTAGGTCAAGTGTGATGTAATCTATGCCTTGGTAATGTTGTTTGGATTTGTTCTTGAATAAATCCTATTTTCCAATTTAATTCAAAATAGCTATTTATAAAGTAAATTCCAATAAATGGAATTTTGATTCCAAAAATTACAATATTAATTTGAAGGGTGAAATTTACCCTAATGAACCACTGGAAATAATTTCATGACACTTGCATGTCACCATTGGGCTAATACACAATTTGCATTTTTGCTATTTGCACACCAAGCCTTACATAGGCATAGCTACATGCAAGTGGATTCTCCCACATGCAGTGATCCCAAGGTGCTGAAAATTTTATCATGCACCAAGGGTGACCCCACTGACCCACCACCAAAATTTGGGGCCATGGGAGGAGTAGAACTCCATATACCATTAATTTAATTTTAATATTTTATCAAAACTAGGAAAATGTTTTCTAAAATTCCTAATTTTGGCAGGAGGTAAGTAAGCCCTATTATGCATGTGCCCAAATTTGGGATCATGGTGACTAACATTGAGACTAGGGCATCAATATAATTTTTGACCTAGTCTAGGACCAGTCCTAGGAGAAAGGTCCACAGGGCTGTACCCTACACCAAAATGTATGTTTAGGGTGGCATTTTAAAGTAAGACCCTAGGCTACAATTTTCATTAAGGGCCTAAGCTCTGGAAATGCCTCTAAGAGGCCTAAATTTAACATGCAACAATACTGAATATGTGTGACAGAAATGTTACTATTCATTTATTAATCTGTTTTATAATAATAAACGGCGCACAGAATCTTAAAGCATGAATCGACGGGATCCGTTCATCGTCTACCTCCAGCCAACGGCTGAGATTGAGCCGACCTGGAGCGACTTTGCCGGCGGTTTCCGGCCAGCTGAGGCGTCGCCACCTCCGGCCAATGGTGCCATCACACTTCACGTGGTGGTGGCTATCATTTCCCGGCGATGGGGCGGCGGGAGACGGCGGCGACGGCGATCCCGAGCGGTTTCAAAAACTTAGAAATTTCTAGATTTTCTCACATGGCATCGGGCTCAATTGAGCCCGATCTCTCGCCTATTTGATCTAAGAAGCTAGTGCGGGTAGAGGTGAAGTGAACGCACCATAATCGGGCTTGGCTGCGGGTCAGGCGGCGGTTTGCCGTGGTGGTGGTGCGCCGGCGAGCTCCTCCCCGAAAGTTGCATTCTCCACCGTTCTCCATGTGTAAGTAGTCGAATTCCACTCCTCTGGACCTTCTGAAGCTAATGGAGGGTCTGTTTGGACTGAGGTGGGCTATAAGTGGAGTTAACTCCAAGGTGAGCTCGGTTTGAGCTTTGGAGGCTTCACCCATGGTGCCCATGTGGCTCTCAACTCAGGAATTCTGCTGGAAATGAGGAGGGGAAGTCAGCCACCTGGTTTTGGGCAGCCAAACCAGCTGGTGGGGTGGCCATGTGGCCATTATTCCCTTCATTCCTCTTTCTCTCTCCTCTTTTCCTAAAAATCTCAATTTTACCCCCTTGCATGTACTCTCTCTCCTGATTTAGGGGTAGGGTTGGTCTTTTCACTTGGGCTGACTTTGGGCCAATTTGTGGGCTTGGTCCAAGGAACTTGACTTGGCCTTCATTTCATTCTTTAGGTCAATTTGTTGACCAAATTGACTTTTAGGGTTGACTGGTCAACTATGGTGGGTGGACTGACCCCACTTGGTGGAAATGGGTCTAGTGGCACCACCCAACTTGGTTTGGGTCAAGGGGGTGCCCCACTTAGGTTAATTAGGCTATGAGTGTGGGTTTGACCAAATTAAGCCCAAGGTTGACCTTGGTCAACTGGGGTCAAAATGTTGACCCATGACATACCCTAGGTCCACTTAGATTGTTTTTAGGGTTGGGCAATGTGGTGGGGTCATGGTGTGGCTAGGGTCCCTAATTAGGCTAGTTTGACCTAGTTTGACTATGGTCTTATAGTGGGCCCCACATGGCTACCACCCACTTCCTAGGGTCAAACTTAGTTGATCACCTTAAGTCTCACTCATGCCTAACCCAATCTAAGTTGAGGGTCCAGAAGTAACATGGGATGTTACAAATTCCAATAAACAAGAAAATAATTTCGTCCCCGAAATTAAGTTCGGGTCTACGGGGTTTTATTTGCAAGAATCATCAAGAAATTTAAAGACATAACTTAAATGTACCTGATGCGAATAGCTCCGGGTGTTGCTCCAGCATCAGATCCTCAGCTCCCAAGTGTGCTCCTCCCGTCCATGGTTGGACCACAGCACCTTCACAAGAGGGACCTTCTTCTTCCGCCACTCGGATGGCTGTATCGTCAATCCGGATCGGCTCCAATCTCACTGATCTGTCAGGCTCTACTGGTCCGGCTGTAGTAGTAATGTGCTGCTTCCGGCCGAAGGAGAGCCCTCCGTAAGGAAGAGACATGAAAGACGTCATGTAATGCACCCAACTCCGGTGGCAGCTGCAGTCGGTAAGCCAAGGGGCCGATCCGCTCCAGGATCAGGTATGGCCCCATGTATCGTGGACTGAGCTTCTTGTGCCTCCGCACTCGCGAAACACCGTGTACTGGACGTATCTTCAAGAATACCCTGTCTCCAACCTGGAACTTCCACCTTCCGGTGCCGAGCATCATAATACTTTGCCTGCCTGCTCTGGGCCTCCAGTAGCCGATCCCTGATCAATCGAATCTGAGCCTCTGTGTCCTCTATATAATCAGATCCCAGAGCCCTGGTGTCCACATCCTGTACCCATGATAGCGGAGTCCGGCATCTCCTCCCATAAAGCGCCTCGTACGGAGCCATCCTGATGCTAGCCTGGTGGCTGTTATTATACGAGAACTCGATCAAAGGTAGCAGCCTCTCCCAAGGCCTCCCCGTATCCAATATGCATAATCTGAGCAGGTCCTCCATGGTCCGGATGGTCCGCTCGGTCTGTCCGTCGGTCTGCGGGTGGAAGGCGGTGCTAAAGGTAAGCCGAGATCCAAGTGAGCATGCACGGCCCTCCACTCGCTCGAAGTGAACCGACCATCACGGTCCGAAACGAATAGTCCTGGGGATACCATGATATCTGATGTACTGCTCCACAAATAGTCTCACCAGAACTGCAACTGGGGCATCCTTCCGAACTGGAATAAACCGCGCGACTTTGGTCAATCTGTCCACTATAACCCATATAGAATCATGTCCGGAGTGGGAGCGAGGCAATCCGTGTACAAAGTCCATAGCAATGTCCTCGAACTTCCACTCTGGAACTGGCAGTGGCTGTAATAAACCCCCCGGGCTCTTGCATTCTGCCTTCACACGCTGGCAGGTCTCGCAATGGGTCACAAAATCCGTGATCTCCTCTTCATCCCGGGCCAATACATAGATCTCCGCAAATCTGCCCACATCTTGGTGATGCCGGGGTGCACTGAATATCTCGAGCAATGTGCCTCTCGGAGTATGTCATCTCGAATACTGCCCCCTGCTGGTATGTAGATGCGCCCCCGGAACCGAAGAAGATCATCCTGTAGTGTGTAGTCCTCGACCTTGCCCCTCTCTAGGGCACTGAAAATCGGCTGTAACGCAGCATCCAGCCTCTGATGTGCTCGGATGCGCTCCTGTATATCATCGCAGCTGATCACTGAGCTCAAATACTCTCTATATACCACTGGCTCGGTCTCGACACCACGGTAATGTGCATGTCCTCCATCATCTGAAGCAGCTCTATGGACATCAATCGGGGCTCCGGTCCAGAAGTGCCGGCCCTCCTGCTCAAAGCATCCGCAACCGTGTTCGCTTTTCCCGGATGATAGTGGATCTTGTAATCATAATCACAGAGAAACTCCAGCCACCTCCTCTGTCTCAGGTTTAGGTCCTTCTGAGTATCGATATACTTGAGATTCTTGTGATCTGAGAAGATGTCACAATGAATCCCATATAAGTAATGCCTCCATATCTTCAGGGCGAAAACCACAGCCCCGAGCTCTAGATCATGTACTGGATAGTTATGCTCATGCTTCTTCAACTGTCTCGAAGCATAAGCGATAACGTGTCCATGCTGCATCAAGACTGCACCCATCCCCTGATAAGAGGCGTCCGTGTAAATCTGGAATCCTTCGCTCCCGGATGGAAGCGCAAGAATAGGGGATGAGATGAGCCGGTTCCTTCAGCTCCTGAAAAGCCGTCTCACACCGCTCTGACCAAACAAAATCAGCATCCTTCTTCGTCAAGGACGTGAGGGGGAGTGCTATCCTTGAGAACCCTTCCACGAACTTGCGGTAATAGCCTGCTAGTCCCAAGAAACTGCGGATGTCAGATGCGGTCTTCGGCCGTGGCCAATCCCTCACCGTCTCTATCTTGGCTGGGTCCACAGCTAACCCAGCCCCACTGATCGTGTGCCCCAGGAATGCCACCTCCTGCAACCAGAACTGGCACTTCGAAAATTTTGCGTACATCTGTGCCTCCCTCAACCTCTGCAGGACCTGTGCCAAGTGCTCCGTATGCTCCTCCTGAGTCCGAGAATAAATAAGGATGTCGTCGATGAATACTATCACGAAGCGATCCAAGAAAGGCTCGAAGACACGGTTCATCAGACTCATGAATGCGGCAGGAGCATTCGTGAGCCCAAAAGGCATCACCGTGAATTCGTATAGTCCATAGCGCGAACTGAAAGCCCGTCTTTGGTATGTCTTCTTCCCTGATACGGAGCTGATAGTAGCCGGATCGCAGATCTAACTTGGAGAACCAGAATGCTCCCTGTAGCTGGTCAAAAAAACTCATCTATCCGGGGCAGAGGATAGGTGTTGCGGACCGTCAACCGGTTCAGCTCCCGGTAATCTATACATAATCGCAGTGATCCGTCCTTCTTCTTCACAAATAGAACTGGTGCTCCCCATGGCGATGAACTGGGTACAAATCCTGACTCGACTAGCTCCTGCAGTTGAGTTCTGAACTCTGCTAACTCTCTAGGAGCCATCCTGTAGGGTGCCCGGGACACCGGCTTCGCTCCCGGCACTAGCTGAATCCTGAATCCAAGTCTCTAGCAGGCGGTAGCCCGGCAATTTCTCCGGGAATACGTCGGAGAAATCCCGAACCACCGAATATCTGAGATAGTCGCCTCTGTCCCCACCATCTCGAAGCAGACAATATAGACTTCTTCACCCTGCTCATGGGCCTTCACAGCCTGTATAGAAGATAATAGTAGGTGGCAGATAGGCTGGATACCTTCAACGATAACATGGGAGTCGCCATGTCTCAGCGTGATCCTCCTGGACGGGCAATCTATCTGGGCATGGTTCCGATGCAACCAGGCCATGCCCAAGATCAGATCAAAGTCCTGCAGCTTCAAGATAGTCGCCGGCGCCTCAAATGCCTTGCCGCCGATCTCGGCCTCCATATCACAATGTGCAGTGGTCCGCAGCTCCCGATCCATCGGGTAGGCGTACCCTCATCTCTAGTCCAGGGAACCTCTCCACGCCTTCGAGTCCGTCGATGAAGGCCTCGGATACGAACGAGTGTGACGCACCCGTGTCGAAAAGAGTATGGGCAGGTTTGCCGCTGATCATGACTATGCCTGAGGTTGTTTACGTGAAGGTTAATTGTTACCCTAAGGTTCCAAGGTACTATATATTATCATTGAAAATTTAAGAAACTCAAATTAACTTTAAGTACCTGTAATGACCTCCTCAGGATTCCTCGGCTCTGTGAGATCCAAGGCGTATATCTGCTCCTGTTCGCGCCTCCTGCCATGATATCCCCGGCCTCGGCCTCGTCCTCGGCCTTCGTTCCCCTCGGCCCTGCTGTACTGGGGCCACTGGAGGTGGAGGAGGAGAGAGGGGGATGGAATCGGTGCGGGCACTCCGACCTGATGTGCCCTGGCTGGCGGCATCCATAACAAACCACTTGTCGGTGGCCTCGGTCATCCTGTCTCCTCGGATCGTGCATCTGTAGAGGTGGGGGAGCCAAAGCTGGAGGAGGCCCCTGCTCCTGCCTGAAGTTGGGACGACGACGTCCCCCACCCCTCCTGTATCCAATGGTCCTGCCCCTTTGAGAAGCCCCTACTGCTCTCACCTGACGTCGATCCATCAAATGGTCTCTTCCCTCCGGCTCGCACCATCAGCTGGTCAGCCTCCAGCTTCTTCGCCATCTCGATGATCTGTCTGGATTGTGCCATGAGAAATGAATAACAGAGCCTGCCTCAGATCATCCCTGAGGCCCCGGTAGAACCTCTTCGCATACCTCCTATCGTCGGTGTCCTGAATCCCCGCGAACCTGGCCAAGTGGGAGAACTCCCTCTGGTACTCTATCACAGATCTGGTCCGCCTGCTTGAGGTTCAAAAACCTCTCCTCCAAAGCATCCCTGTCAGTAGTAGAGACGAAGTGCTCCAGGAACACATCGCCAAACTCCTCCCAAGAAATCTCTGACAACTCAAAGTCCGCATAAGTAGTCTCCCGGACTGACTTCCACCATCTCTTCGCGTGGCCTCTAGCACGGAGGTGGCTAGAGGTACTGCCTGGCCGACTGGGCAGCTGATGCCCGCTAAGATCTCGTGTATGGCCTCCAGCCATTCTTCCGTCTTCACTGCATCCTCTGTCCCACGGTACGTCGGTGGGGACAGGCTCTTGAATGCACTCAGCCAGCTCGACCCCGGATTTGGCTGTGGAGCCGGGACTTGCTGGGCTCTAAAGGCATCCAAAATCGCCGTCAGGGTCTGCCCCATCTCCGTATGTAGGAATGGAGTGGCAGCTGGAGGGGGAGGAGCCGCATTTTGCGGCGCTGCGACCTGTGGAGGTTGCATAAAGGTAAGGTTAAAGCAAAATTGGCCTATCAAATTGTACTTTGTGGACCATTTCTGTGACTTTTGTACATGGGCACACCACTGCTTCCGCTGCATAGTTTGTCCGCAAACTAATGCTGGGGCGGGGGTGGTGCCATGTTGTGGACTTCTTTCTCATATGATCGTTGTTCAGTTGATACCAGTTTGTAAGACCCCCCTCCCCCTTACCAAGGAGGGCTACCGATCTTTTGCCCAGAACCGCCGTCTTACGGTGGCACTAACTCACGGGTTAGTCGACACCGCAACACGCCGATTCTGCCGGCTAGTACGATCATAAACCTGTAGGCCAATATGAGAGATAAGAAGTAAAAATGAGTATAAAATACCATCAGTCCACAAGTCACAGTGCAATCATATAAAAGAGATGAATAGTACATCAACAGTCCACAGAATAGTACAGAAGAAAGAGTAAAAAGGGCTTATGCCCAGTACATCAAAATCTCTCTCTCTCACAAAATCATAAGTGCGGAAGCTAAACTAGAACATCAAGTCTCGTCCCACCTGAGGACGCACAGTAGTAGTGGTAGCCTGCTGAAGCGGTATCTGCTCCTCATGTCCTGCCTCCTCGACGTGCTGGTGCTCCATCTCCACGGGCTCCTAAAAATAGTTGGTCACCGACCATTAGTCAAAAAGACTAAGTCGTTTCCTCCGCACCTCGCCCCGCAGCTCCTAGGCACCGGGCGGGAGGACGAAGCGGAGGACAACAAGGGGTAGCAAAATGGAAGCAGGTGACAATATCTATCTAAAGTGGTACTAAGTAATGAAATTCTACACTAGCAATGCTAAGTACAGTACAAGTAGTAAGTAAGTAAGTACGGTGCAGTAAAAGAGAGTATAGAAACAGCAGTATAAACAAGTAAATAAACTAAGCTACCACTAAGCTATCATCATAAACGTACCCTAACTTATATAAGTGCCCATACAAATATATAAGTTAGGATTTCCAGGAAATTTAACTTATCATATAAAAGAGCCCATACTAATTTATATGATAAGGATCTATGAAGCGTATGACCTAATATGAATGAATGATATGATGCAATTTTATGCGCATGCAAGTGCAACTCACACACAACGACTCTGTGATCACAGACCTTTAGTTCCCACTTTTTGAGAGCTAGCATCACTCTCGGGTACCACCGCTGTGGCTACGGCAGCAGCGGAGCGGGCGTCTCCGCTTCTAGACCGGTATGCACACTACCAAGCCTTAGACCCCTCTCATACGCCTCTGTACACGTCCAAGGTGCACTCTAGAGTCTCGCGTACGTACTTTGCTGACAAACCCGTCAGTCTTGTTGGGTCGGATGTGTGTTATCGGGGGTCGTCCTCCAGACCGCAGTGTAAAACAACCCACTGGCCCCTCTAACTCCCACAACCGCCTGGTGCACCGTACTGCCATCGGTGTGACGAACGGCCAGTACCGCATGCCCCGCCACGATATTTATGCACATGCAAGTAATTCACACCGAGCCTTCCGCTCGCAGGACCAAAACCCGTCCTGAATCCCTCAAACCCAAACCCGGGTGAGAACGCACATTAGTGCCTTTATGTCAATTCCCTCCAACCCTAAACGGGTGAGCATATATCATGAAACTCTCCAACCCAAACACGGGCGAGAAGGTACAACCATGTCCTAACCTATCAAGCTACTCTTGTCTACGGTTTATTATACTTAGAGATTTAAGGTTAATCCCAGGACTGCCCCCGGTATTCCCTGTGAAGGGCTCTCAAGGGGCACTAGGAACTGTGTTGGGATTACGCCCAGCGTTCCCTTTCGCAAGGATACTTATTTTAGTTGATGACTACCCATGTATCCCCCAGCTCTCCTTATTGCTTAAGTATAACCCTAGTGACTTAAGGTGTTACCGGGTACCGACGGTCTTCCGCCGATCCCCCACTCCAGTTGATGACCAAGACTTGCACTTTTGATCCCTCACTAAGACAACTCTACCCACCAGGGTTACTCGTGTTGAACTCTCTCTTATTTCTGCCGATAATCAATCCCCTGGTAATTCCCTAAGGCAAGACCTATTTGTGTTATATGCAGACCATGACCTATGTCTACCCTAGAAATGTGATCTTCCAAAACTTAAGGCATCTTGCCTCTAAATATTTATCCTAAGGTATTATGGACTAAGGGATCTACCCTAAGGATTCTCATAATTTTTCCTGGTCAAATGGTCATTTAATTAATTCTCTTAATTTAAATGCTCGGCCACTTTACACATGAAGTGATTTAATTAAGCATCCACTGACTTAGGGAATTTTTCCTGAGATGTATATTGTCCAAATATTGCTGTCTTCAAAATTTCACAATTTTCCTTAAATTATTTATTGTCATTTTCTATTTAATTACAATCCTCCATAAATTCCATTTTACACATGAAGTATAAGCATTACATATTCAAAAATTCCAGAAAATTTACAGAGCCTTTAAGACACTAAATTATGGCTATTGGCAGAGATTCATCTAAATTGAATGTAAGATGGCCTATGGGATTCCATTTTAAGGTATTTACCAAAATGCCATTGTACTAGTTTAACACAAGTAATGTATCCAATAAATTCTGAGAAATTCATGATAAACTAATAACAATATTTTATGACAGTAGAATAAATCCCAAATTTTTCAGTGGTATATATATATCATTTCAAGAATTATCAAGATAAGGTAAAATGGGAAATTTTTGGGTATCTACTCCAAGGTTCTTCAAAACAGAGAAATCATAATTTTCCTAGGTCAAGTGTGATGTAATCTATGCCTTGGTAATGTTGTTTGGATTTGTTCTTGAATAAATCCTATTTTCCAATTTTTAATTCCAAAATAGCTATTTATAAAGTAAATTCCAATAAATGGAATTTTGATTCCAAAAATTACAATATTAATTTGAAGGGTGAAATTTACCCTAATGAACCACTGGAAATAATTTCATGACACTTGCATGTCACCATTGGGCTAAATACACAAATTTGCATTTTTGCTATTTGCACACCAAGCCTTAACATAGGCTAGCACATGCAAGTGGATTCTCCCACATGCAGTGATCCCAAGGTGCTGAAAATTTTATCATGCACCAAGGGTGACCCCACTGACCCACCACCAAAATTTGGGGCCATGGGGAGGAGTAGAACTCCATATATACCACTAATTTAAATTTTAACATTTTATCAAAAACTATAGGAAAATGTTTTCTAAAAATTCCTAAATTTTGGCAGGAGGTAAGTAAGCCCTATTAATGCATGTGCCCAAAATTTGGGATCATGGTGACTAACATTGAGACTAGGGCACTCAATATAATTTTTGACCTAGTCTAGGACCAGTCCTAGGAGAAAGGTCCTACAGGGCTGTACCCTACACCAAAATGTATGTTTAGGGTGGCATTTTAAAGGTAAGACCCTAGGCTACAATTTTCATTAAGGGCCTAAGCTCTGGAAATGCCTCTAAGAGGCCTAAATTTAACATGCAACAATACTGAATATGTGTGACAGAAATGTTACTATTCATTTATTAATCTGTTTTATAATAATAAACGGCGCACGAATCTTAAAGCATGAATCGACGGGATCCGTTCATCGTCTACCTCCAGCCAACGGCTGAGATTGAGCCGACCTGGAGCGACTTTGCCGGCGGTTTCCGGCCAGCTGAGGCGTCGCCACCTCCGGCCAATGGTGCCATCACCTTCACGGTGGTGGTGGCTATCATTTCCCGGCGATGGGGCGGCGGGAGACGGCGGCGACGGCGATCCCGAGCGGTTTCAAAAACTTAGAAATTTCTAGATTTTCTCACATGGCATCGGGCTCAATTGAGCCCGATCTCTCGCCTATTTGATCTAAGAAGCTAGTGCGGGTAGAGGTGAAGTGAAACGCACCATAATCGGGGCTTGGCTGCGGGTCAGGCGGCGGTTTGCCGTGGTGGTGGTGCGCCGGCGAGCTCCTCCCCGAAAGTTGCATTCTCCACCGTTCTCCATGTGTAAGTAGTCGAATTCCACTCCTCTGGACCTTCTGAAGCTAATGGAGGGGTCTGTTTGGACTGAGGTGGGCTATAAGTGGAGTTAACTCCAAGGTGAGCTCGGTTTGAGCTTTGGAGGCTTCACCCATGGTGCCATGTGGCTCTCAACTCAGGAATTCTGCTGGAAATGAGGAGGGGAAGTCAGCCACCTGGTTTTGGGCAGCCAAAACCAGCTGGTGGGGTGGCCATGTGGCCATTATTCCCTTCATTCCTCTTTCTCTCTCCTCTTTTCCTAAAAATCTCAATTTTACCCCCTTGCATGTACTCTCTCTCCTGATTTAGGGGGGTAGGGTTGGTCTTGTTCACTTGGGCTGACTTTGGGCCAATTTTTGTGGGCTTGGTCCAAGGAACTTGACTTGGCCTTCATTTCATTCTTTAGGTCAATTTGTTGACCAAATTGACTTTTAGGGTTGACTGGTCAACTATGGTGGGTGGACTGACCCCACTTGGTGGAAATGGGTCTAGTGGCACCACCCAACTTGGTTTGGGTCAAGGGGGTGCCCCACTTAGGTTAATTTGGTCTATAAGTGTGGGTTTGACCAATTAAGCCCAAGGTTGACCTTGGTCAACTGGGGTCAAAATGTTGACCCAGTGACATACCCTAGGGTCCACTTAGATTGTTTTTAGGGTTAGGGCAATGTGGTGGGGTCATGGTGTGGCTAGGGTCCCTAATTAGGCTAGTTTGACCTAGTTTGACTAAGGTCTTATAGTGGGCCCCACATGGCTACCACCCACTTCCTAGGGTCAAACTTAGTTGATCACCTTAAGTCTCACTCATGCCTAACCCAATCTAAGTTGAGGGGTCCAGAAGTAACATGGGATGTTACATCTGCTGTGCTGTGCTGTGCTGTGGATTAACTGTTTATATTCTGTGATTGCTGTTAACTGTAGAATTCTGTGAAATAACTGTTGTGCTGCCAACAAAGTTTTAAAAAGGTTTAGGTCACCTATTCACCCCCCCCTCTAGGTGTTTAGGTACCATATCTTTCACTCAGCAACAGAGTTTCCTTTGGCCCTTATCACTTGGTCAACAGTGGGGTTGAATGTAGGAAGTTCAGCCAATTGTGCACCATCTTGAATATCATACTGTACACCATCTTGAGTATCATATTGTTCTGCATATTGATCATTGTACTGGCCCAGTTGCCCCTGGTTCAATGCATCTTGTACTTGGACAGGAATCATAGGGATGTTATCATATGAAACTTGTTCCATGCCAAAAGATCATCTAATAGCATTAGAAACCCATACAACATTCTAAGTGTTGGTTCTAATCACTTCCTTCTCCCCCTTTTTGACTTCTTTAGATGTCTTTGTAGTCAGGGAGGTGCTAGCCTTTGTCAGTTGACCATCCATATAGTTAACAGCAAGAGTGACATGGTCCTTGACTTTGAGTAAATGATCATCTAGTACTTGGGTGCATGCATCCATTCTCCTTTCAAGAATAATCTTGTGTTTTTCAACCAACTCTTTCTCAGCATTGTGAACTGCTAGCATGTTGGTGCCAGTAATAGTCTGATTTTCCACTATCGCAGTCTGGATCTTACTAATTTCATTCAGTTTGCTCTCTGTAAATATAACAGCAGGTGCTGCTCTCAAAAAAAAATTTGACAGTCTGGGCATTCAATAGATTGACCTCAAATCTTATAGATTTGATCTCAATGGAGAGGTCATTTCTGAGTTCCTTGATTGAATCATCCACAAAATGCTCCAGTTGCCTTCTTTGGTCATCCAGTAATCCTTTTAGTTGAGCTAGGAAGACTGGGGACGTCTGATCACTCTGATGGGATGTACCTTCATCACAGATATTGTTTTGCTCTGGCCCGACTTCTTCTTTGACTTCAGAATCAGCCATCTAATACTCAGATGACTGTTGAGTTGCATTTTCATTAGCAGCAGCATTCTCCTTATCTGACTCAGAAGTGTCTATCTCATAAACTATTTCTTGAGCGGGGAGTTCAGTGTGAATCTCCCCCTCAACCTCTGCCATGTCCACATGGACATCCAGAACATCAACTGTGATATCTTCTTACAGAATTTGTATTCCACCCCTAGCAAGAGCACCTTCCATCACTTGCTCAATGAGTTGCTCCCCCTCACTTTGAGGACTATATCCACCATGAAGATCTTGATATGTAGGAACAGTTTCTTCTTCAGTAGGAACTGGAGTTCTGACAGTCTCTCCCTCCATCTCTACAGAGATCTTGTGGACAATCTCTTTAGCTTTTCATAATGGAGGCACTCTCTATACCAAATTTTCTAATTAACTCCCTAGTAAACTTAGACTGAGAGATGGACAATCCATCCTCAGACTGTCTTACTTGGAGGCCTAAGAAGAACTTAAGCTCACTCATACTGCTCATCTCAAATTTCCCCTGTATAAGTTTCACAAACTTCTTGCAGAGGTTATCATCACTGGACTCAAATATTATGTCATCTACATAAATCTGGACTAAGATGATCTTGCCCTTGGATTTCCTTAGGAATAGAGACATGTCTATCTTCCCCTTGAGAATTTATTCTCAATGAGAAAGCTAGACATAGTTTCATACCATGTCCTAGGGACTTATTTCAACCCATACAATGCTTTTTTGAGTCTATAAACATAATCAAGAGAGTTAGGATTAACAAAACATGATGGCTTCTTAACATAGACCTATTCTCTTAAGTCACCATTTAGGAAGACTGACTTCACATCCATCTGGTAGACTTTAAATCCCATGTGGGCAACATATGTAAGGAATAATCTAATGTCTTCTATCCTAGCTACTGGGACAAAGGTTTGGCAGCCAGTGTAGCTTTGTTCTTAATTATAACATCATTTTCATCCAACTTATTTCTATATATCCACTTTGTTCCAATGATGTTATGACCATGAGGTTTGGGAACCAGCTTCCAGACCTTGCATCTTGAAATCTTTATTTCTAGGATAGTTAAATCACCTAGAGGGGGGGGGTGAATAGGTTTCTTAGTCCTTAATGACTATCTTTTTTTTTTTTAGTTTGCTACTTTTTTGATTGGTTAATTTCTGCTTTCAAGATAAATTACCTGCACAAAGAAAACCAACACAACAAAGTACAAAAAGATTTATAGTGGTTCCTAATCTTTGGGTACATCCACTCTCCTTCCACCTTGCCAACTTCCTATTGGTCAAGGCTCTTCTCCAAAATAATGCTCCAAGGAGTTTACACCTCATGATCTCTCAGTCTCCTCCAAGACTTATACATCAGCCACAAGGGCCTACACTCAGTGATACAAGTATCAGCTATCTCAGGTAATTAAGCCCTACCACTCAGGCTATGGAGGATAGCCCTACCTCAGAGCAAACTTGCTCCTACAACTCAGAGAGATACACTCTCCTACAGCTCAGGCATAAGTGCCCACCACTCAGTGATCAACAGATCAACTACCTCAGTGCAAGTTCGCTCCTACCTCTCAGATCCATAAAGGATCATATAAGATGGAAGTGAGTTGTTGAGGTTCTTGATTGGACACAAGAGGAATTCCTCTGTGTCAATCAACCTTGGGTGAGTTAGACTCAACCCCACTTTGACGCCAGGAATGTTTTCCTGTGTCTACTTTTCTGGGCTAAGTACACCTTAGTTCCAACTACTTCACAACAACAAGTATATCCACTTGTGCTGGAAGTGACTTGCAGAATACTGTTCTGTTCCTTTCTGAGCTGAACCAAAAGCTCAGCCCTCTCTTCTTCACAACAACAGTGATGTATATGCTTTGACTTATGCTGGAAGCAACTTGCAGATCAGCTTTTCTGCCTTTCTGAACTGAGCCAACTGCTCAGCTCTATCTCCTTCTTCATAGCTCCCCAAGAGAATATTCTTTAGGATTTGTTGGCTGGATCTGTGAAGGACTTGTAGCAAGGTTTGGCCCTAGCTGTTATCTTTTTCTCAGTGAATCACCCTGAGCTTGCTAGCTGGTGCAGATGATGATGACACTAACAATCTTACTGTTGAAGATGTTGATGTCAACAACTAACTTGTTATGCCTCTAGACTTGCTATCTTGGGCTCACTGTTCTTCAACCACACCCACAACAATGGCGATTGGGAAGAACTACTGTTACATCTACTTTCTGAAAAGCGCTTCTCTTTTTATTTATTGTAACCCAACGACTCTTTTAGCAGTGGGTCCCACTCCATTAATGCAGGTTGCATCCTTGCTTTAATGCCTAACTAACGTATAGTAGGCCTGCGACGCCTTCTGTCATGTACTGTGGCTTTGCTGCTAACAATTTGAATATTGTTGACTTTTTGACTTGCTGACATCAACACCTGAAAACTTAGTCAAAATTCAAGCATTAATAGTGTAGGGGTTGAGTGAGTGAGCTTCACTCAACGCCAATGTACTTAGACAACTTTACTGTCTCTTGGCGTTGAGTGAGTTGCATTCTCCAATGCCAAACTACTTAGAATATAAATCTGTTTCTAAGCATTGAGTGATTCAGCTTCACTCAATACCAACTTTCTTTCTTAGCTTTCTACTGCTTGGAGTTTAGTGAGTGAGCATCACTCAACGCTAAACACCTTAGACAAAATTCTGTCTTTACTAGGCGTTGACAGCGTTGAGTGAGTAATGCACACTAAATGCTTTTTGCCTTAACAAATTCTATGTCATGGAATTGAGAGTGTTGAGTGAATATACTTCACTCAACGCATTCTACCTTAGCCAGATTTTCTATTTCAGAATTCAGTTTGAGCTCGACGAACTTAGAACACAGTTCGACGAACTTTGAGCTCAGCTCGACGAATAAGTAATAAATCAGTTCGATGAATTTTAGAGTTCAATTCGTCGAACTCTAAGCTCAGCACAATGAATAAGTGAAAGTTCAACTCGACAAACTCAGACCTTAGTTCGACGAACCCTGAGCCCATCTATTCAACAATTGTGAAGCTAAGGCATTGAGTGAGTGAGCTACACTCAACGCCTGTGGACTTAGTCATTTTTCAACTCATTTTTCTTTAGGCTTTGACTATATTAGCCTATCTTATATCTTTTTGTTGTATGTTATTGAGTGAGTTGACTTCACTCAATGCTTGTGGACTTAGCCACATTCTAAGCTTGCCACTTCATGGCTTTGATTGAATAGGCTTTACTCAGCGCTATAAGTCATCTGTCGTTGAGTGAATGATCTTCACTCAATGCCTGTGGACTTAGACAGTTTTCTGTCTTTCCACCACTTAGGTAAGAACTTACCTGACTTAGCCACTTAGGTTATCTGTCCCATCACTGCTTACTGGGACAATCTGCAATCATTAAACTTGGACACAAGTTAGATCACCACATGTGTATCCATTGTTTGCTGGTCCTTCTTCAAATCTAGGACATTGGGATCAATGGACTCAACAATCGCCCCCTATTTGAAGAAGTCAAAACCTAAGCCAATGTATACACTAACACATTATCACAACATAATTCAGATTAATCATAATCATATCAAATGATGTAGCAAATAAGTTAAAATCATAGCAATTGATGAGTTAGACATATCATAATTATAACAAATGATTGTTCTATTTAATCATATAGGGAATAAATGTTTGTGCAATTTAAACATAGTGTCACATCCCTAGCCCTGTAAGCAGAACCTGAAACATTTTTAAGTTTCAGGTTCCCTTATCATAATCCCACTGCTTCTGGATTTCTTTGTCGACTTGTCTTCTGCTCCAGCTATCTTCTTTCCCTTCTTATCAGCTTCATCAACAGCCTTAGCCTTAGTAGCTCCAGCTTCATCCTTTTATCTCTCAAAATATCTGAAGGGCTTGAGGAAGTATTTAATGGTTCCACAACATCAGGAGTGAGAAGATTTGCCTTTTTGTTCCTCCAGAAAATCCTTATTTCTATGTCCCTCTTTTCCATCTTATCCCATTCAGTCTTGCTATACCATTTACCTCTGTCTGATTTCTTATTCTTGACCTGATCCCAAGCAAGCAAGATGATGGATCTAGACTCTGGGCTCCACTGCTCGAAATCAGGTCATTTCTCCATTTCTTCTCTGTATTTTCTCTTTCTCATCCCGACTTCCTCTTCAGTTTCAGCAGTTTCAACAGTCATTTCTTTTGTCTATAGTGTCTGGTCTACAGTGGGGCCGAAGGAGGGATTTTCAGCAGCAGTGGGCTGCACTCCCCACTGATTACCAACACTATCATGATCTTCTATATACATCTCATACTCTTGATTATCTTGAGCATGTTCTCTGTTCAAAGTTTCTAGCACTTGAGCAGACATCATTGAGATATTGTCATATTGCACTAGCTCTAATCTCAATGAGCCTCTCACAATATTTGTTGCCCAGACCATGTTTTCAGTATTGGTTCTTATGACTTCTCTCTCCCCCTTTTTGGCTTCGTCAATTAAAGTATTGGTCTAGGAGCTGCTTGTCTTGCTTCTCTCTACTTCCAGGTCGTTCACTCCCGCAGTGACATGATTTTTGACTTCCAACATGTGGTCATCAAGCATCTTGGTGCAGGCATCCATCTTTGTGAAAATTTCAGTGTTCTCTTCACTTCTCAAAATTTTGTCATTTTCATGGATTGTCACACTATTCTTGGCCTGAGTTACTTGATTTTATATGATAATAGAAATGTTCTGACCTGACACATCCCGTTTCTCTATTGTAAAGTCTACAACTTGAGCAGCTCTTGTGAAGAATTTGATTGTTTTTCCTTTCAGTAGATTAAGTTCAAATCTTATAGATTTGATCTCAGTTGCCAGATCATTTCTAATATCCTTGAGAGCATCATCCACGTAATGTTGTAGTGCCCTCCTTTGCTCATCTAGCAGACCTTTCGATTGTGCAAGGAAGAGAGGTGGAATCTGGTTTGTTTGAGCTGATGTGCCTTCATCAGGAACTGCCCTGACCTCTTCCTTCTCATCAAAATCAGGCTCATTTGCATCTGTTTCACTTTCTGGAGCATCTGACTCTCTTCCTGATATTGAGGAATCAATATTAAGAACTTCCTTCTGAGCAGGGAGTTCAGAATGAATCTCCCCCTCAACCACTGCCATGCCCTCCTTGGCATGCAGATCGGTAGCAGTACCTTCTGCTTTAGTAGGCTGATTATCCTTGGGTGGTACCTGATGAGCCCCCCCCACAATTAATGCATCTTACATTATCTCTTCCACAAGCTGTTCCCCATCAGCCATTGCAGACTGTTCCTTAGCGAATGCTATTTCCATAACTTCCTCTACCAGATGCTTCCCCTCACTCTGAGGGCTGGAAACTTTAGCATCATCAAGTGTAGCCAGGTGATCATCTGTATCAACATGCCTGAAAGCATCTTCCTTCATTTCTGCAGAGATCTTGTTAACAATTTCCTTTGTTATTTGCCCAGCATCCTTAGCTGAAGGCAAATCATCTCCTTCCTCTACAACAGATCCAACTAGCACAACAACAGTCTCATCAACTTCAGGAACAATATCTAACTTTAGTCTGCTTTCACGACTAAGAGAGGTAAGATCAAAAGAGGCTAATACCTGAATATTTATGTCCTTCTTGGACTCTTCAGTAGATGAAGATAATTCAGGATTATGAGGCTCTTCTTCCTCAAATGAGCTGCTAGAGGAGCTGGGCTCAGTAGCAACAATTCTCTTTCCTTTCCTTTCCACAACTTCTAGATCACGGGGCTGAAGGACCCTGTTCCATCTCTCAAGCATTCTGATATCCGTTCTTCTCATGTGGTGTATTCTCACACTGAGCTTCAGATTCAGAATTTCTGAGACTGTTTCTCGCAGATATAGTGAAAGGATTCTCCCCAAATTTGGTTCAGCCATGCAATCCACTATTCTTTCGAACACCACTCTTGCCCAATCAGTTCTCTTGCACAGAATGACCCTTGCCATTAGTTCAAACATCCTCTTTGGAATTTTGTCATGGGAGCCTGTTTTGCATATCAGAGCTTTCCTGATTACATCAGCTAGAAACTTACCTCTCAGGTTAAGTTCTTTCCTTAGAATTGATCCGGTGGTGTGCTTGGAAAATCCACACCATCTCATTACCGATTTTACATTATCCAACAACAACTCTTCTTCGTCCTCAATTGCAGAGAGCTTTGGCAACTACAGAGCCTTGCCGAGCCTTCTAGGAGTAATCTTGATCTTCTTCCCGCTTACTATGGTCTTAACTTTACCTGCCGAAGCATCTGCTTTGGTGTTGGCGAACAACTCTAGCACTTCACTCTTCCACAGAAGACAAGGTTCCGTCAGGACGAAGGCTAGGTCAGATTTATGTAGAAGATTAAGCACCTGCTGAACTTCTTCCGGAGCATCAACGAATCCATTTTGAACCACCTCTGCTCCTTCGAAGAGGAAATCTTATCCCTTGGGCTCCATTTTGCCGGAGAATTTAAGAAGGCCAGCAAAAATGGTTTTTCGTTGATTCTGCAAATACGGGCGGAAGAGGGTAAGGAACAGTGACTTGGCTTATTGCACAAGCACTTCTATTTATAGGTATTTCTAAAAAGGAGGAAAGTCACTAATCTATTTTGTTGATTAATCTTGATCAATGACCAGGATTGAAACCCGACACATATCTATAGACCGTCTTTTCTACAATTTTTATTGAGTAAGCATGTTTTACTCAACATCTGTTTTCTTTATTAGTTAGATTTTCAACTAGCACCTAACTGTGTTGGCCTAACTTGTAGGGGTAATATAGTCCTGCAGTACACATTCTAAAATGTGTTCTATTGGGGTGCAATTAGACATAATTTCAATATCCTTACATTAATTTCAACTGAGAGTGTATTAGCCCCCAACCTCAATTGACTAAACTAAATTTTGATACTTATCTAACCTAGTATTCCATATGTAATATGTCTTTGGGTATGTTGAGACTAGTTTGTTTTTATGACATGGTAAACATGTGAGCCACTAACATATTTATTGAGAAGAGTTGTTTAGACTAATGTTTTTTACATCTTCTTAGTCATTTGTTTCAAATACCCTATCTCTAACCTATGTAATCAATTTTGCAATTAAATAGTAGAATTAAAGCTAGGTGAATTCTACTTATCTCTGCCCTGTAGACTTGAAGCCAATGCTGAATTCACAGTCTCTGAGCATACCAGCAACCTTGCTTCTGATCTATAGCCTTTGATGTTCATCTGGCTTTCCATTGCAAGCTCCCCCTTAATAATTGTACTTGTCTTTGACATCTTGTGCATGATGATAAGTTGAATCATCCCTTGTACCCAGACATGGGTCTGATACATCTCTGCCCAAGGACCATACATGGTTATGGCCACTTAGACTATCCTGCAAGACAGAATTACCTTACCTTAGGAACCCAAGCTGACTTGGGTCCTAGGTTCTTGTTAGTTTGAAAATGCAAATGTCTACCTACAGGAGCCATGTTAGGAAGACTTTCTCTTGCCCATGACACACTAGGGTTGTGCCAACAATCTATGATAAAGTGGCCCACTTTGCCACATCACCAATACTCATGAATATTATATCTTCTCTTCTGAGCAGGTCTGGCAACATGGTTGACTGCAGACTGAATAGAAAGAAGAACAGCTTCCTTGTTCCAATTTCTCTTAGTCACAGTCTAACTGAGAGTGGGTCTATCATGAGAAGAGCTTGGTTTTCACAAGGTCTATCAGCAGCAGTTCTCTTTGCAGAGGACATGATGTTGGTGCCTTAGAAGATCCCAAGTCTTGCTTCCTGGCAGATTTACCCTTGGTCAGAGTGTGTGCAGGGAGACTTTGAGAAAAGGCCACTACCTTGCTCAAGAGTGATGGAGCTGGTGCATTAAATACAAAAGGTTCGGGATGGGCCTTTTGTACTTCTTCATGGGAATCCTTCCGAGCACTCAGTCCCATGTCCTTTCTTCTCCCATTATAAGGAACTTTTGTAGTCTTATAAGGAATATTCCCACACCTCCATTGATCACACTTATAGTCATGGTCATGCCTGTTGGATGGGAGAATTACCTTGTGAAAGGTTGACTGAGGCCTGACAGGAGCTTGGTCTATTCTCTAAGATTGGATAACTTTAGAGATCCACTCAGACTCAAATTTTCTCTTGATAGCATCTATCTTAGAGAAATTGGACACAATCCCGTTCTCCCTTGCAAGTCTCTCTTCAAGATCCTTGATAATAGAGTCTTTATATTTATGGACTCAACATGGATATCTACATGATCTTCAGATGGGCTACTTCCCTCTCTTTTAGACATAGCAAGGATGAAGCTTCATCTTGCTGGGAAGCAGTAATCTGTAGGGAGGCTATTTCCTTTGCTTGTTTCTTAACAAGCAACTTGCTTTTCTTGAAAGCTTTCAGAAGGGCAGGATGATTTTCAATCAATTGATTGATATCATCTTCTGATAGAGGATTCTCTTCATCACTTGATGAGGATGCATAAGAGCCTGAGCAGGACTCATATCCAGACTCTGAGGATGATCTAGATGGGGAATATACCTGACTTTGTCCAGGCCGATCCTGACAGAATTCTTCTTCTAGTGTAGCTGTCAGTTCACAGCTTCTGCATTCACCTTCCTCAGCTTCATCCACCTCTGAGTCATTATCTGAATGTGACCGAGGGGACCTGATCTTTTGCTCTTGTATCTGGAAAGATCTTGTCTTCTACAAGGGCAACCGACAGTCTAATGGTCTTCTTGTCATTTTTGCTGATTTGAAGCTACATTGATCTCCACACCTTATGGTTCCTTTTGAACACATAAGTTAAAACCCATTTAGCTATTCTTTGAGGTCTACTCAGACTGTTAGGTCATTTTTGAGTAACCTCCCTCTGATATCACTTGAAAGTCTTTATTTCAAGAATAACTAAATCACCTAGATGGGGGGGGGGGGGGGTAAATAGGTTTCTTAGTCCTTATTGACTTACTTTTATTTTCTTTTAGTTTGCTGCTTTATTGGTTGGTTAATTTCTACTTTCAAGATGAGCTACATGCACAAAAAAAATCAACACAATAGAGTACAAAAAGATTTATAGAGGTTCCCTAATCTTTGGGTACATCCACTCTCCTCCCACCTTGCCAACTTCCTATTGGTCAAGGCTCTTCTCCAAAATAATGCTCCAAGGAGCTTACACCTCAGATCTCTCAGGATCTCTCAGTCTCCTCCAAGAATTATACCTTAGCCACAAGAGCCTACACTCAATGACACAAGTATCACCTAACTCAGGCAATTAAGCCCTACCATACAGGCTATGGAGGATAGCCCTACCTCAGAGTAAACTTGCTTCTACAACTCAGGGAGATACACTCTCCTACAGCTCAGGCACAAGTGCCCTACCACTCAGTGATCAACTGATCACCTATCTCAGAGCAAGTTTGCTCCTACCTCTCAGATACACAAAGGATCATACAAGATGGAAGTGAGTTATTGAGGTTCTTGATTGGACACAAGAGGAATTCCTCTGTGCCAATCAACCTTGGGTGAGTTATACTCAGCCCCACTTTGATGCCAGAAATGTTTTTCCGTGTCTACTTTTCTGGACTAAGTACACCTTAGTCCCAACTACTTCACAACAACAAGTATATCCACTTGTGTTGGAAGTGACTTGCAGAATACTGTTCTACTCCTTTCTGAGCTGAACCAAAAGCTAAGCCCTCTCGTCTTCAAAGCAACAGTGATGTATATGCTTTGGCTTATGCTGGAAGCAACTTCTAGATCAACTTCTCTGCCTTTCTGAACTAAGCCAACGACTCAGCTTTATCTCCTTCTTCATAGCTCCCCAAGAGAATATTCTTTAGGATTTGTTGGCTGGATCTTTGAAGGACTTGCAGCAAGGGTCGGCCCTAGCTGTTATCTTTTTCTCAGTGAATCACTCTGAGCTTTCTAGCTGGTGCATATGAAGATGACACCAACAATCTTGTAGTTGAATATGTTGATGTCAACGACTAACTTGTTATGCCTCCAGACTTGCTGTCTTGGGCTCACTGTTCTTCAGCCACACCCACAACAATGGCGATTGGGAAGAACTACTATTACAGCTACTTTCTAAAAAGAGCTTCTCCTTTTATTTATTGTAACCCAACGACTCTTTTAACAGTGGGTCTCACTCCATTAATGCAGGCTGCATCCTTGCTTTAACGCATAATTGATGTACAGTAGGCCTGCGACACCTTTTGTCATGTACTGTGGTTTTGTCGCTAACAATTTGAATATTGTTGACTTTTTGACTTGCTGACATCAGCACCTGAAGACTTAGTCAAAATTCAAGCATTAGTAGTATAGACGTTGAGTGAGTGAGCTTCACTCAACGCCAAAGTACTTAGACAGTTTACTGTCTCCTGGCATTGACTGAGTTACCTTTTCTCAATGCCAAACTACTTAGAATATAAATTTGTTTCTAGGCGTTGAGTGATTCAGCTTCACTCAACACCAACTTGCTTTCTCAGCTTTCTGCTGCTTGTCGTTGAGTGAGTGAGCATCACTCAATGCCAAACACCTTAGACAAAATTCTGTCTTCACTATGCGTTGACATCGTTGAGTGAGTAATGCACACTCAACGTTTTTTGCCTTAACAAATTATGCGTCATGACATTGAGAGCGTTGAGTGAATATACTTCACTCAACGCTTTCTGCCTTAGCCAGATTTTCTGTTTCAGAATTCAAATTGAGCTCGACGAACTTAGAACACAGTTCGACGAACTCTGAGCTCAGCTCGACAAATAAGTAATAGCTCAATTCGACGAATTTTAGAGATCAGTTTGTCGCACTCTGAGCTCAGCTCGACAAATAAGTGAAAGTTCAACTCGACAAACTCAGACCTTAGTTCGACGAACCCTAAGCCCAACTATTCAACAATTGTGAAACTAATGCATTGAGTGAGTGAGCTACACTCAACGCCTATGGACTTAGCCATTATTCAGCTCATTTTTCTTTAGGCTTTGACTGTATTAGCCTGTCTTACAGCCTTTTGATGTATGGCGTTGAGTGAGTTGACTTCACTCAACGTCTGTGTACTTAGCAACATTCTAAGCTTGCTACTTCATGGATTTCACTAAATAGGCTTTACACAGCGCTATAAGTCATCTGGCATTGAGTGAATGATCTTCACTCAATGCCTGTGGACTTAGACAGTTTTCTGTCTTTCCACCACTTAGGTAAGAACTTACCTGACTTAGCCACTTAGGCTATCTGTCCCATCATTGGTTACTGGGACAATTTGCAATCATTAAACTTGGACACAAGTTAGATCACTATATGTGTATACATTGTTTGCTAGTACTTCTTCAAATCTAGGACATTTGGATCAATGAACTCAACACATATTTTGAACTATTTTAGTTCCTCTTGCATTGCCACAATCCAATATGGGTCTATGTTGGCATCTTCAAATCTCTTGGGCTCAATCTGAGACAGAAAGCTAGAGTATATAACTATATTCATGCTTTTGCTCCCTGTTGTAACCCTTTGGCTACATCTCCAATGATCTGAAGTTTGGGATGATCACTTAGATGTCTAACTGCTGGAGAAAATCTTTCTTCAGCATCATTGACTTTAATGGCTGGATCCAGCCGATCTTCACCCATGTCTTGTGAGCTTTGTCCTTTTTCAAGAACATACACACCAATGTCTTCATTTTGGGCAGTTAGAGGAGCATCCTTGATGGTTAGTTTGTCCATCATCTGTTCTATACCTGCAGATCTAGATGAGGAGCTAGGCAGCTCACTGTTAATCATAGAAGATTCATCAAACACTACATTTACAGATTCTCCTACAACTTGATTTTTCAAGTTGTAGATCCTATATGCTTTGCTCTGGTTGTTGTACCCAACAAATGTCCCTCAAAGGATTTGGCAGCAAACTTAGTAAGATATGACTTTCCGTTGTTGAGCATATAACATTTGCTACCAAAGATCCTGAAGTAGGCAATGTTTGGTTTTCTGCCTTTCATGATCTCATAGAGAGTCTTCTTGTGATATTTGTTGATAGAAGCCCTATTCAGGACATGACATGCAATATTTACTATCTCAGCCCAGAAGTATTCTGGGAGAGATATGTCACTCAGAAGTGTCCTGCCAGCTTCTATAAGAGTTCTGTTTTTCCTCTCAGCTATTCCATTTTACTGGGGTGTTCTAGGAGAGGAAAATTCTTGGTGAATCCCTTATTCTTCACAGAACTTTGACATGTCATCAGATTGAAATTCAGTGTCATGGTCACTTCTGATTTTGATCACAAAACTGTCAAATTCATTCTAAATTTGCTTGACAAATGTCCTGAAGATGTCAAGGGTTTCAAACTTTTTCTTCAAGAAGAAGACCTAAGCATACTTGGAGAAGTCATCAACTATTACAAATGTGTAGACTTTCTTACCTACACTATGAACTGTCATAAGACCAAACAAGTCCATATGCAGGAGGTATAAGCACCTCAGAGAATCCTTGGCCCCAATACTCTTAAAAGAAGCATTTGTTTGCTTAGACTTTTGGCATGTAGAGCAAATGCCCTCCTTGGTGCATCTTCTGGTGGGACCATTCCTGACTAGCTTTTCACTAAAGAGCTTACTTATAGTCTTACACTTCAAGTGAGATCCCTCAGGATATCTTAGACTCCTCCAAGTCCTACCTCAGGCCCAAGGCCATGCCACTCAGTGCAATCAATGCTCCTACAGCTCAATGATCCACAGATCACATACCTCAGACTTTTCTCAAAGTCCTACAACTCAGGCTAGGAGGATATCCCTAAAAATCAGAGAGAATGACTCTCCTACCTCAGATCTGAACCAGATCCTACCTCAGGCCAAAGTCCCTACCACTCAGATTCATAACTGAATCATACAACTCAGGCACAAAGGCCCTGCAACTCAAATCCACACAAGGATCCTATCTCAGGCACACAGGCCTTACCACTCAGCCTTTATGATTTAGGCTTACAACTCAGATCTGTTAAGATCCTACTGAACGAAATGATTGTTGTTGATGTAAGTCACCAGAGAAATAAACTCTGTGTCTTTCTCTTCCTGAACTGAAATGGCTCAGTCCTCATTTCTTCACAGCTCCAGGAATGTTTCTTCAGGAGAAGTTTTACTTGGGCTGTGAAGACACTACAGCTAGGTTTTTCTTGTGCTGCAACTTCTAACTCATAGAGAAAGCTCTCTGAACATGTTGTTGAAGATGAGTAGATCAACAACTATCTTGCTTGAACTTTCAGAACAGAAGACTCAACTGCTTATTCAAGCTCTACAGCTCAGTCGAGAGGAAGAAGATGAAGTTCTGATATTTTTTTAAAAGTTTCTTCTTCTTTGATCTCGTATTTTCTATCCCGCCGTCCAACGAATCTTTGAGCATTGAGACCACTAGGAGTTGGTAGTCGCAGCTCTACTTTTGCATTAAATGTTGTACAATAGGCAAGCAACGTCATTTGTCATGTATTGTTTAATTCTCACAACATTTGAATTATTGCTGACGTCAGCACCTGTGGACTTAGTCAAATTCAGACAATTCATCATAGGTGTTGAATGAAGGCTTGTCACTCAATGCCAAAACACTTTTCTGTTTTCTGCAACACCAGGCGTTGAGTGATCAATCATCACTCAATGAATATAAACTTTTGCAATCTAACTGATTAGATGTTGAGTGAGCCTTCCTCACTCAATGCATCTGGACTTAGCTGATTTTTTTGTATGAAGGCGTTGAGTGAGTTGACTTCACTCAACGCTTTCTGCCTCTGTCTGTTTTATTGAAGAGACATTGAGTGAATGACATTTACTCAACGCTTCTGTCCTTAGACAGATTCTCTGTTGAATAAACGTTAAGTGAGTTGACATCACTCAACTCTTCTATCCTTAGACAGACTTTTTGTATCAACCAATCATGCGGCTCTGACTGAGCTATATTCAGTCGACGCTTTCTCTATATGGCGTTGAGTGAACTGTCTTCACTCAACGCTTCTGGATTTAGCTAGATTTCTTGACAAATTCTCTATGGCTTTGACTGCTTGTTGTCTTCTCAACGTTTTTGGTCTTCTGGCGTCGAGTGAGCTATCTTCACTTGAAGCTTTTGGACATAACCGAAATTTTGTCTTGGCAATATAAAAGCTTTGACTGCTTGAGCTTTACTCAACGCTTCAATCCATCTGTCGTTGAGTAAACTGCCTTCACTCAACGGTGCTGGACTTAGACAAATTTCAGCCCTGTCAGCATCCTATCTTATGTCCATCTGTCATTATCACTTGGATAACCTGTTTAATCAAAGTAACAAGGAACCACCTGCATACATATAATTTATAGCATGCATCAAATACAAATATGTATATATCATTGTCCTGTAGACCTTCTTCAAATCTGGGACATTGTATTCAATGGACCCAACACATGTAATGCTCCCACTTGCAAAACAATGTGCATTTGAAGAACCCAGTATTGAGACAATTTCAACGAAGAATGTCCTAACATGGCCTTTTGTAGTGAGTTCCTCATATTTTGCAACCTTAGACATCTCATAGTTAAATATCCTTTTATATGACCTTTTTGCAGTTATCAAACTTGTTTTATAAGAATCCACCATAAGTTGCTTTTCATACCAAGTACATTTTTATATCTGCTAAAAATGAGTAAAAATGATGTTTTACCTGTGAGAAAAAGTATGTCAGTTTTATGTAATTTTGATCCTGAAATTGAAGCTGCTAACACAATTATTATTTCAGCACTTTCTTTCATACAATCATTCATACCTTCCATTGAAGTTTTCATATGCGTGCATGTACGTATTGTCATTGTTGAAGTTTTTGAAGAAAGATTTTCCTTTTCCAATTGGGGTTTTTGTTTTAATCATATATTTTCCTTCACATTTTCCGGGCTGCAAGGATAATTTTAGTTTTATTTTTTATGTGTTGATCCTTTGGGGGTATAATAGTTTTTTGTAAGCCAATATATACGGCTTAGGTGTGGATGTGTTAAGGCAGAAAAGATTTTGGACTCTTTTGCTATTGTGTGGTTGCGACCAACTTGCTTGTCTTGTGAATCGCCGACGTTTTCTGCGATCACCTCCTTGTTTCTTTGATCTACTATGCTATTCTACTCCAATATTTCATGTTTGTTTGCAACTTTAATGAAAATTTTCCGCAGCCATTTTACAAAATGGGTTTTTAGAAAAAAAAAGAAATAGCTTGTCCAATTTGGCTAGGTTGAGGGCGGGTATATATTAACCAAGAAGACCGAACGACTGCTGTGTTTTTCAATGCATTGAGGACACATTCCTGCTCTATTTTTCTATGTAATAGGAACACATTCCTGCAATACATTATTAATTCTTGTTATCCCTACTTTCTCCCTTCATTGCTATATGAATTCATGCTGTGTTTTCATATATGAATTCATAGATTTTACTTCACATTGAACACATTCCTGCTCTATTTTTGAAGTTTGAATTCATATAGGTTGCAAGTTTTGATTCAGAAGTCAGGAGCAGAAGCAGTGCGCCAGATATCATTTTGTAAATTTTTATCGCATAATCAACTGAAGACAAAATTTTTGGAGTGATTTTTTAAATATGAACATGTACTGCTAAATGCAATGGATTTTTATTGGACTGCTAATGTCTTATGGATTACTTATTTTATAGTTTATTATATTTTTAGTTAAAACATCAAATGACTTTTATTTAAGATTTGAGAAGTAGTTTAATTTTTAGCTTTTTATGAGATTTTAGAAATTTTGTTTATAAACTTTTTTTGCAATTGAAAAATTTCCAAATGACAACAAATTTATATAGTAATTGGGAGTATAAGCGAACGTCTCGACTCGATAAATGTTGCTCGTGAATGAATAAATTTTAAAACTTTTTTTTTTAAAATAATAAAATAAAAATTTATTAATAAAAAATTAATTTCGAGCCGACTTGAAATTGATTCGAGCTGGCTTGGAATTGAGTTGATTTCGATTCGAGCCGTCTCGACTCAAAGTTGATTTTAATTTCGAGTCAATTTCGAGCCGACTCCTAGTCAAAAATTTTGATTTCGAGCCGAGCCAAAATCGCTCGTACTCGACTCCGTATTAGGCCTATTCGCGCTAAACCCTAAGATCATCATCTGGGCTGTCTAATTTTGATGTGTAGCATTAAGTTTATTTTAGGATCACATCAGTTTAAGTTATTGATATCATTTTGTTAAAGGCACCACACAATACTGATGACACCCAAAAAAATTAGGGTGTTTATATTGGCAGCCCCTATATGAATATTGGCAGCCCAAAGATAATGACAGCCTAAAATATGGCTATTGAAATTCCGATGGATACTGACAGCCCAAAAATTAAATTTTTAAATAGACATTTTTAGAAAAAGTGTTTAACATGAAAGTTGTAGATCTCTCGACGAGATCTAAAACTTTTATGTTGAACACATTTTTTCTAGAAATGTCATATAGTAGGCCTATTTTCAAAAGACACGGAACCCGGACGGAACTCTCATAGTACTGCCCGGGTTCCGGGCATTTTGAAAATATGCCTACTATATTACATCTTTAGAAAAAATGTTCAACATGAAAGTTGTATACCTCGTCGAGATATACAACTTTCATGTTGAACACATTTTCTAAAAATATCATATAGTGGACCTATTTTCAAAATACGTGTGTTCCGCATTTTGGGTTGCTATTAGCGGTCATAATGTATGTTTTTTATTATTTTGCTGGGCTGCCAATATCCAAAGCTGGACTGGCAATATAAACGTCCAAAAATTATTTACACCACAAATAAAAATAGATTAATATATATATTTTTATAGAATTCAAGCTCTTCGATATTTTATAAACGCGGTGTCCATATAATTATTATCTTAGATTTTGCATAAGAAAATTGGAAACAACAACATTTTGTTTCTCACATTTTTGAAATAATTATAATCTCTTTATAGATAGCAAAACTCACAGTAATTTCATTTCTTATAAGATAAAGACAAGTAAAGCAAAAGATAAACTCGGTAAGCAACATAATGCATAACAGGGGATGGAGATCAGTGCACCGCGTCATTAAAAGAGACCTTCAGAGGAACAATGCACATTAACCTCACTAACCGGTAGCACCAAGTTCTTCGGTGGGACACCGGCTCGGTGGAGATTTTCTTCTCGAGGAACAACGCTCTGTTTAGAATTTAGATCGAGGAGGATGAAGTTTCTTAAACGGGTGGCCTACTTCAACACTGGAATGTCCCTTCGCTTCAATTTTCTGCTCATATACTGCGTTCTTCCGGCAAGTTCATAGTCCAATCCCTGAGCGTCTCCTTCCTCGTGTTTCTCCTAGTGATCACTGTCATGCTCTGTCTTCTCGCTCTGCTGGAGATCAAGTGGTTCAGGATCATGCTCCACGGCTGGTGCTGGAGTTGGCTTCTCCTTCACGCTTTGCGAGAACGATTTACAACGAGTTTCCAAGATGGAGTAAGCTGGAACGACGAGTTGGAGGGCCGGTGACGGGAGGGAGACGCACGTAGGGTTTAGAATGTGTGAGCGGCAGCTGGAAGAGGAGCCAATAATGTGGTGTCATTAGGTTTTTTGAGGAATGAATTCAGCCCTCAATTTCAACTAAATGTTGTGCCAATAATTAAAATTGCGGTCCTATAACAATTCCCTAATTTTAAAATACAGATATTTTACTTTCTCTCGACAGCTTGTGTTTTTTTCTCGCACGAGAACCATTCCTCTTTCAGGCAGGTGAAGCATATTCTCCTTCGGCGGGCGAAATGGCGGGCGAAATATTGAGGAACTGCTGCTTCAATAAGATGTTTTGTGATGTTATTTTGTTTTCCTGAGACAACTTCTTTGTAGTTATCGTTACGACCGAGTGAACTTTGTTGTATTTTAGATAATTTTTTTCTCTCCAAAACTATACTTGTTATGTTTGAGCGATTTTAGTCTTGACTTAAGGTTTTAGTTGTTTCTAGGTTGGATAAAATTTGTATCTGAAAGTTGTATTATAGTGTATATGAGCGATTATAGTCTTAGCTTAGAAATTTTAATTGTATCTAGGATGGAAATTGTTGTGCAATCGACACCGGATACGCGACTACGGTGGTTCGCGGCGGATGTGCAACAGAAGATAATAATTTGAGCAATAAGGTAAACTTGAATCCAAAAGTACAAACTCAGACGACAAAATATTTACGTGGTTCGGAGATGGGCTCCTACATCCACGGGGACAACGCGCCGGTAAAATCCGCTAAAGTAATATGAGTTACAGATTACAATGGGACCTAATAGGTCAAACACAAAAGAAAAGAAAAAAAAGGAGCACTGTTCTTCTTCCCGATGCAGGAACCGCCGCCTGCTGCACGCCCAATGCCGGGAGATATCCCTACTGAGTCCTACGTCACCGCTGCTGCCTGGGAATCGCCAGCTGGTGGCCGGCCGTCGGAACGAAGTCCGGCAAGGTGCCGCTCTGCCTGAGTGACCGGATGCACGCTGCAGGGCACGGTCGGAAAAAATTGATCCACCGCCTGCTCTGCTTCTGCGCGCCTGATGCTGCCGCCGCCGCCGGGAAGACCTGAAGCTCAACTCTCTAATGCTCATAGAATTTCTCTCTTATATCGGCCCAGATAGATGCACCTCTTAGACTTAGCATCGAACTTCGTCCTCTCTGAGTCCTGTACTAGGGTGTACACGAGGCAACCGAAGATGTAGATATCAGAATAGTCGACCGGTTTGCCTAGCCAAACCTCCTGTGGCGACTTCAGATTTAGTGACATCGATGAGGATTGATTCACTAAGAAACATGCAGTATTGACGGCTTTGACCCAGAAGAACTTTGGGAGTCCAACGAACAATCGCATGCACCGAGCTATCTCTAACAACGTCCTATTCATTCTTTCAACGATGCCGTTTTGCTGCGGTGTGCCAGGAATAGTGAGGTGGTGAGTGATGCCCTCCTGACCGCAGTATGCCTGAAACTCTGCTGAGGTATACTCACTACCGTTATCCGATCTTAGATATTTTACCTTCTGTTGAAGTTGGTGACCGGGCGGTCTGGCGGTTTGTCTTGGCGGGTTGAAGACCGCGCGGTCTGGCGGTTTGTCTCAGTCGGCTTGGAGACCGGGCGGTCTGGCGGTCTTCCCTGGCAGTCTCTCTTCCTCTCTGGTGGTAGCCGTGCGGTTAGCCCTGCTGTCTAACCGCGCGGCTTGTGCGGTTTGTTTTGTATAGTCCGCTTGTCCTGTAAATTATAGTCCCACATCTCTTATTTGTATTCTCTCATCTCTCCTCCATTCTATATAAAGGAGGGCATACCTTTGTAATAGATACCTTTTTTGGATAATAAAATTTCAATTATTCAAAAGTTTATTCGCTTGTTCTCTACTTTTCGCTTCTTGTCTCTACTTTCTAACATGGTATCAGAGGACACGGTCATTTCCTCCTGATTCTGTGCGCCCTCTGCTGTTCGCGACTTGCTTTCCGCGTTCTGCGACTTGCTTCGCGGCTTGCCCTCTCTGCTATCCGCGCGGCTTGTTTCTATCCGCGCGGCTTGTTTCTGTCCGCCGACCTGTTCGCGCGGCTTGCTTCTTCTTGGTTCTCTTCTCCTACTACTCTTTGTCGCAGCGACCTGTTTCGTTGTCGCCGCGCTCCTTGTTCTTTCTTGCCTCTCCGACTTCCTAGTCGTTGCGGTCTGTCTCTGTCCGCGGGTCTTGTCTCTATCCTCGCGGTTTGCTGCTGTGATCTGCCTGACCGTGCGGGTTGTTCCTTTTTCACCCGCATCTTGGTCGCGGTCACCTACTCTTCTCTTCTCTTCTGTTCGCTCGGCCTTCTCAGTCCGCGCGACTTCTTCCCCGCTGGACCTTTGCCTGCTTTTTAGCCGCTTTCTTCTTGTTGCCTTCTACCCGCTTCTGCTTGCTAGTCGCCTCGGCCTCATCTTTGGCCGTGCGACTTGTTCTCCTCTGTTCGCCCGATTTTTTTTTTTCAGGTCGTGCGACTTCTTTCCCTCTGCTTTGCTCGCCTTCTTGGAAGCGGCCTTCCTAGCCGCCCGACCTATTTTCTGGTCGCCCGGCTTGGTGCTCTATTCTCTTCTCGCGGCTTGTTCTTCTCGTCGCGGTTTGCTCTCTCTTGCTTCCATGGCTTTCCTCTCCTCCAGCCTGTCCGCCTCTGTGGTCATCTCTTCTGGTAGTGCTCATGTTGTGACTCGCGGACGCTGGCTCATCGACTCTGGTGCAACAAATCATATGACAGGCAACCTCAATGTTTCTCTCTTCTTGACACACAGGCTCAGTTGCCCCCGGTCATTGTCGCTGATGGATCTCCCTCCCCGGTCCATGGGACGGGCATGGTTCAAGTCACTCCATCTCTCTGCTTGGCTGATACCCTCTATGTGCCCAAGTTTCCGTGCAATTTATTATCGGTTACTTCTTTATGCAAGCAACTACGGTGTTCTGTCACATTCACCCCTACCTCTTGTGCTTTTCAGGATCCGGACTCCCAACGGACGATTGCTACCGGGACTGAGAGTGGTGGCCTCTACTTCCTCGACAACATTTCTGCTCTATCCGCCTTCTCCTCCTCCTCTACAGATCTTCTCCAATGGCATCTTCGCCTTGGACATGCTCCTCCCCGCATTCTACGACAGCTCCTGCCGCACCTCCCTCCTAATCATCCTCCTCTAAACTGTGATGCATGTCAACTTGGCAAACATCACCGCTCCTCCTTCCCACCAACGCAAAGTCGGGGCTCTTCCCATCCGTTCGACCTCGTTCACTCTGACATATGGGGTCCCGCTCCTACCCTCACCATCGGTCGGGGCAGTTCCTATTTTGTCACCTTCATTGATGATTTCTCTCGATCTACGTGGGTATATCTTCTTAAAGATCGCTCCGAGTTATTCTCTGTTTGGACCTCCTTTTATTCGATGGTTAAAACTCAGTTCGCTACGTCTATTAAAATCCTTCGTTCTGACAATGCTCAGGAGTATCTTAGCCATGACTTCTCCTCCTTTTGCACTCACCATGGTGTTATTCGTCAAACCAGCTGTATCTACACTTCCCAACAAAATGGGGTGGCGGAACGCAAAAACCGTCACCTCCTTGATGTCGCTCGCACTATGATGAATCAAATGCATGTTCCTCGCTCCTATTGGGGCTATGCTGTCCTTCTCTCCTGCTATCTCATCAATCGCCTTCCCTCCACCGTTCTCCACGGTGTTACCCCCTTCTCCATTCTTTATCCGGACAAGGATCCCTTTCCTCTTCCTCTCCACATCTTTGGGTGCACCGCTTTTGTGCACTCTCCCGCTGCCACCCGTAATAAACTCTCACCCCGTGCCACCAAATGTGTCTTTCTGGGCTATTCTCCCACTCAGAAAGGCTATTGTTGCTTTGACCCTGTTACCCGCAAGCAATTTGTCTCTGCGGATGTCACCTTCTTTGCCAATGCCTCTTACTTCTCTCCTGCTTCCTCTTCTCCTCCTCCTGCTCCTCCTTCTCATACCAACCCATCCCTTCCCTCTGCTCCCACTGAGGTTCCGCCCTCTCCACCCACTCCACTGCCTTCCCCATCCTCCTCATCTCCACCCTCTACTCCGCTTTCTCCCTCCACTCCGCTGCCATCTCTCTCTACTCCCGGGCCAGCTCTCTCCACCACGGATACTCCGGATACTGAGGCACCTGCTGACCTGGATCTCCCGATTGCTCTTCGCAAAGGGGTTCGGGCTTGTACCCACCATCCTCTTGCTGCGGTTGTTTCCTACGATCGCCTTACCCCTGCTCGCCGAGCCTTTGCCCTGGCTATCTCGGCAACTACCACCCCCCGTTCCTACCAGGAGGCCCTTACTATTCCTCACTGGAAAGTTGCCATGGATGAGGAGATTGCTACTCTCACTGAACGGGGTACCTGGACCCTTGTTCCGCCTCCTTTCGGCACCGATGTTGTTGGTTGTCGCTGGGTCTTCGTGGTGAAGTTTCTCCCGGATGGCAGTGTGGATCGTTATAAGGCTCGCCTGGTTGCCAAGGGTTTTACCCAAACTTATGGGGTTGATTACTTTGACACTTTCTCGCCCATGGCTCGCCTCAGCACTATTCGGGTTCTTCTCTCTGTAGCTGTCAACAGGGATTGGCCTATCTCGCAGCTAGATGTTAAGAATGCCTTCCTCTATGGAGATCTGCAGGAAGATGTTTACATGGAGCAACCTCCTGGGTATGTTGCTCAGGGGGAGACACGGGTATGCCGGCTAAAGAAGGCTATCTATGGCCTCAAGCAGAGTCCTCGTGCCTGGTTTGACAAGTTCAGTGGCATTGTTGCGGCCATTGGTTTTACACGAAGCTCAGCAGATCACTCCTTGTTTGTTCGGAAAACCGCCTCTGGTCTTGTTGTTCTTGCGGTTTATGTTGATGACATTCTTCTTACTGGCGATGACTAGGATGGGATACTGATGACCAAGAAACACCTTCGTCAACATCTGGTTACAAAGGATATGGGCTCCCCGAAATACTTTCTGGGGATTGAAATCTCTAGAAAGCCCAACTCCATGGTCCTTTCACAACGGAAGTATGCTCTTGATCTTTTAAAGGATGCAGGACTCACTGGTGCTAAACCTGCACGTTGTCCTATGGCTGCTGGAGAAGACAAAACTTGGACAGATGACTCACCTCTTCTCTCTGATCTTACGAGATACCGGCGTCTGGTGGGCAAGCTCATATATCTCACGGTAACCAGACCCGACATCTCCTATGCTGTTGGCAAGGTGAGCCAGTTCATGCAAGCTCCGAGGGAGTGTCATCTACAATCTGCTCTGAGGATATTAGAGTATATTAAAGCTGCTCCAGGGAAAGGACTCCTATTTCAGAAGAATGGTCACCTAAGGGTTGAAGCTTACTCTGATTCAAGCTATGCAGATGACAAAGGGGACCGCAAATCGACTTCAGGTTTCTGCACATTTGTTGGAGGCAATCTTGTGAGTTGGAAGAGCAAGAAACAGTCTGTCGTTTCCAGGTCTAGTGCAGAGGCTGAATATCGTAGCATGGTATCGACTACATGTGAGTTGAAGTGGTTGCGGGCTCTCATGCTTGACTTAGGAGAGGTTTACAACTATCCTCTTCCTATGTTCTGTGACAATAAGGCCGCGATACACATTTCCAAAAATCCGGTCTTTCATGAGAGAACAAAACACATAGAAGTCGACTGTCATTTTATTCGAGAAGAAATATTGAAGAAACAGATTTGCACTCCATTTGTCACGTCCGACAACGAGTTGGCAGACGTCTTCACCAAGCCAGTGTCCGCTTCCTTTTTCCACATCTGTGACAAGCTGGGCATGATCGATATATATGCTCCAGCTTGAGGGGGAGTGTTGAAGTTGGTGACCGGGCGGTCTGGCGGTTTGTCTTGGCGGGTTGAAGACCGCGCGGTCTGGCGGTTTGTCTCAGTCGGCTTGGAGACCGGGCGGTCTGGCGGTCTTCCCTGGCAGTCTCTCTTCCTCTCTGGTGGTAGCCGTGCGGTTAGCCCTGCTGTCTAACCGCGCGGCTTGTGCGGTTTGTTTTGTATAGTCCGCTTGTCCTGTAAATTATAATCCCACATCTCTTATTTGTATTCTCTCATCTCTCCTCCATTCTATATAAAGGAGGGCATACCTTTGTAATAGATACCTTTTTTGGATAATAAAATTTCAATTATTCAAAAGTTTATTCGCTTGTTCTCTACTTTTCGCTTCTTGTCTCTACTTTCTAACACCTTCTTGCCAGTTTGCTTCTCCACCTTGGTCTTTCAGATCTTGAATTTCTCGAAGACTTCTGACTTGTTCTTCAGAAAGTAGATCCATACCTTTCTTGAGAAGTCGTCGATGAAGGTCACAAAGTATTTGACACCTCCGAGTGAGGGCTCTGGGGCTTGTCCCTACACGTCTAAGTGAATATATTCCAACACCTGCTTGCTGCTCTTGCTCGAAGTTGCAAACTTCACCCTTTGTTGCTTCCCGAGAACGCAGGTCTCGCAGAAGTCTAACTTGCACATCTTGACTCCTTTTAGTAGGCCTTTCCTGTGTAGATCAAGAAGGCTCCTCTCGCTCATGTGGCCAAGTCTGACATGCCACAGTAGAGATGAGTCCTCGTCAGTTGTTGCAGCAACTACTGCATCACCGGCAATCGTGGTGTCGATCAATTTGTAGAGAGTTCCAGATCGTTCTCCCTTCATAACTACTAGAGCGCCTCTCTTCACCTTCAGATATCCGCCTTTGTCGGTGTAGGAGCAACCAGTCGCCTCTAAAGTTCCTAGGGATATCAGACTCTTCCTCAAGTCAGGCACATATCTAACGTCAGTGAGAGTCCTGATCATCCCGTCGAACATCTTAATTCTAACGCTCCCAATCCCCAGCATTTTGCACTCCGAGTCGTTTCCCATCAATACTCGACCGCCGTCGCATTCCCTGAATGTGGTGAACCATTCCTTGTGGGGACACATGTGATATGAGCATCCGGTGTCCATGATCCACTCGTCAGTAGTGTCGAGACTGGGTGAGACATGTAGGACGTCAACATCGCTATCTGGGTCTGAAGCTACGACCGCCTGCTATGGCTCTTTGTATTTCCCCTTCAGCTTCCTCTTTGGGCAGTTGATCTTCCAATGTCCCTCCTCTTTGCAGTTGTGGCACTTGTTATCCTTGCCCCTGGACTTGGACCTAGATCGATTCTCTTTCTTTCCCCTATCCCTTGATCTGCCTCAGGCTGGTTTACTGCCCTTGACGAATAAACACTCATCGGATTTTGACCCAGACTTGCTTCTCGCTTCGTTTGAAAGCAATGTCGTCATCACTTCTTCCATCCTTAGGGTATCTTTCCCATAAAGAATAGTGGTGACCAGGTGGTGAAATGCCCTGGGTAGAGAGGACAACAGAAGAAGAGCTTGGTCTTCTTCTTCGACCTTTACGTCCATGCTGCGTAGTTGGGAAATCAGCTTGTTGAACGCATTCATGTGGTCAAGTAGCTGGGAGCTCTCCGACGTCCTTAAGCTGTAAAGTTGTTTATTTATGTACAACTTATTGGTGAGGGATTTAGACATGTAGAGCTCTTCCAGCTTCTTCCACAAATCCGCTGTAGTCTCAGCATCAACTACGTTATACATGACATCATCGGCCAGACACAGCTGAATGGTGCTGATAGTCTTCAAATCCAGCTCATCCCATTCCTCGTCCTTTTTCCCAGATTTCTCCTGGCCCAGGAGAGCCTTATGGAGACCTTGTTGGACGAGTACCGCTTTGGCCCGTTTATACCGCATGCCAAAGTCAATCTTGCCGTCGTACTTAGGAATTTCAAATTTTGCAGTCATTATTGCTCACCGGGGCCCGGAAGATCGAACCTGGCTTTGATACCAATTGTTGTGCAATCGGAACCGGATCCGCGACCACGGTGGTTCGCGGCGGATGTGCAACAGAAGATAATAATTTAAGCAATAAGGCAAACTTGAATCCAAAAGTACAAACTCAGATGACAAAATATTTACGTGGTTCGGAGATGGGCTCCTACATCCACGAGGAGAGCGGGCCGGTAAAATCCACTAAAGTAATATGAGTTATAGATTACAATGGGACCTAATAGGTCAAACACAAAAGAAAAGAAAAAAAAGGAGCACTGTTCTTCTTCCCGATGCAGGAACCGCCGCCTGCTGCACTCCCGATGCCGGGAGATATCCTGACTGAGTCCAGCGTTGCCGCTGCTGCCTGGGAATCGCCAGCTGGTGGCTAGCTGCCGGAACGAAGTCCGGCAAGGTGTCGCTTTGCCTGAGTGACCGGATGCACGCTGCAGGGCACGACCGGAAAAAACTAATCCGCCGCCTGCTCTGCTTCTGCGCGCCTGATGCTGCCGCCGCCGCCGCCGGAAGACCTGAAGCTCAACTCTCTAATGCTCACAGAATTTCTCTCTTATATTGGATTTAGATGGATTGCTTGGATGATTTATATGTTCTTTGACCATGAAGACAACCCCCTTTATATAGGAGGAAAACCACCACCCCAAGAAGAGGAGGGGGGGGGGGGGGGGGGGGGGGGGGGGGTAACGGTCAAGAGCAATGAATGGGGGGAACCAAAAAAGAAAGGAGATAGCCATCAATGGAGAACCATTGAAAGTTTCCAGCCATACAGGGAAGGAAATAGCAGGCCATGGCTGTGCAAGCCGTAACCAAATGGTGGACAGTCGGACCCCCCCATGAATGCCTCCCCAAAACCAGAAATTCGGGATTCCCCACACAAATACATTACCGAATTAAGATTAACCCTTAATTGTCAAAAAAAAAAACCTCCATAAGATCGGTGACGTGTCGCGATCGCATCCGTCTGGGCACGAGAGGTGTCATAATCCAACAGGAAATTGTTGTATCTCAGTTTTGTATTGTAGTGTATTTGAGCGATTATAACCTTAGCTTGGGGATTTTAGTTGTTTATGGCATGAAAATAGTTGCATCTCAGAGATGTATTTTATTGTTATGATTACAGGTTATGAAGATAGTGAAACCAGACACCATACCCCATATATTAAGCAGTAGACGTTTTATTTCTTTCTTTATATCACGTGTCACTCTCATTATCAGCAAGATGGACAAGGAGCTACATAAAAAACTTGAAGTAGTTGAAATCATTCACCTTTTTAATATCACTTTAGCTATGAAATTGTATTCATTACTTTTTGAAAAACCCACATTTTGTGTCCCTCCAACCTCGTTAGCAAGATAATTATATGCATTTGTGGTCATTATTCCAGCTTCAGTCAAGGATTTCCATAGAACACTTTTTTTCTCACTTATGACAATATAAGATCGAATGATATGTTGATCTTTCTTAGTTGCAAGTTCATGGTTTTGTTCCTTGATGAATTTTTCGATTATTAGATTGTGATCTTGTTTATCGACATTAAAGACAATTATCGCGAGACAACTTATTGTGTCATCCATCTTTTGATATTCGAGTTCACTTTCAGAAACTCTAAGTGGTCGCTTGATTTCGCCTTTACTGCAACAAAACTCTCTTGATTTTAAAATATTTACACCCGACCATAAAATTTAGTATTCTTTCAAAACACCGAAACCAATGTTACGTGCATAATCACAGTACATTTTGTCAGCTTCAATCTCGATTTGATCAACCTGAAATAAACTCTTGGTGTTTCCAACCTGCGCTAAAACAAAAATCTTGGAGTTAACTTGACATTATAAAAAATATCTGAGATAAGATATGAGACATTATGTGAAATATCTAAGATAAGTTGTGAAATATCCGAGATAATACTTCAGGCATTATATAAATTATCTGAGATAAAATCTGAGACATTATATAAAATATCTGAGATAAGATATAAGACATTATATAAAATATCTTTGATAAGATCTGTTAGTTTCATCTGAGATATTACAAGAAATTATCGAGACATTATATTATTATTTCAGATATTATATTGTTATCTCAGACATTACATGAAATATTTGAGATAAACTATTTTTTAACTCAGATAAGACATGAAATAGCTGAGATATTATATTGTTGTTGTGGGTCGCCCGATTTTTCTCTAATCCGAAGAATCAGGCTGCCTTAGCTACGAGTTGGACCAGGTGCACAAACAATCAATTGAAAACTAAGAAGCAATGACAAAAGACCCTTTTAAATGTGAAAAACCCGGAAAAAGTGAAAAATCACACGGTCGGATAGGTTCCGGCCCAAAATCCACTATTTAGCTATGTTTACAAGTGTTTATAGTTTCTCGGAGGGTGATAGGTCACCTCTCTGTCACAAGCTTTGAGTACAAAGAAAGAAAAAAAATCTAAGTCAATGGAGCTTCCATGATGTGTCCACGAGAGCGTTCGCGAGAGCATTCCTTGGTGCCTTCTTTTGGGCTCACTGAAGCATCCAAGTGATTGACGAGCGTTGAGCAAACTAGAGAGGGAACATAGCGAATCTCGTGTGAAGGAACGATCTAAGTCTCACATTCTTGTCGAAAAACATTAGAGCCCTCTCTAGTCTCTAGAGTTGCATGTCTTCAAATGAAGGCATGTGTGCTTTTTTATACCATTCCAGAGGGGCGTGCTGGTAATTGTGCCCAGTTGAGGCTTGATCTTGTGAATGACGCTGCTCCATTTTGGCCACATGAGTCACCAATTTTCACTAATTGACAATCATCCCCCCCTTCGGGTGGCCTAGGCTAGTTTCTCGGTGGCGACGACGATCGGGACGCGCGAACGCATGACCGGGCAGGGCATACGTGCCCACGATGCATGATTTTGCACGCCTGTGTGCACGCACGAGGCACACGGGTATGAGCGACCGCGCGACGCATGAGCATAGTAGGAGGCGCACATGCAGGGGGCGCACTCACGTCGGTGTGCTACGCGCGCGCACCCATGCATTACACATGCGTTCTCCAGGCATGTGTGTGCAGGCTGGTCGGGCCCATGCACTGGCGAGCTGTGTGTGTAGCCTAGCCACACACATTAGCTGGGATCTTGTGTGTTCATGTACGTGCACATGCTGTGCGCGGTGCCCTTGTGTGCTTGGTTTCGTTCCCACTTTTGGGTGACTTTGGACCTTTCGAGCGAGCACAGTTCGCTTGATCGAGTTGCATTATTAAGTGTTTATATTGGAGCCTTACCAGTTTGGCTTGAGATTCTTTAGGGGGAAACCATTAAATGCCTCCAAATTTTCGAGGGTCGTGATCCGCGAAACAACGAGCCAGAAAATTTATAATCATGGCTCATTTTGTCTTTTGCGTTTTGTACTTTGAATCTTTGCTTTGTGCGTGCGTCGCGAATTATTTTTCACTTATGGCCTGTGTTGGTGTCTTTGTGATGTAGAAGTAGTCATCGAGTTAGTCTCACTACCAACATAATATGAGCTTCTTGGCCCGCACATAATAACGTACAAGAAATTAGATAATTGATCGAGGTGGCTCGACTCATATATGATATGAGTGTAGAGGTAAAATTTGTTGATTGGATGCCTTAGTTGATTAGAAACTGTTCGATCGTTTGTCGACTAGATGATTTGGTGGCTAGACAGACTTGTCGGCTGGATGGTCCAGCCGATGCAGTCGATATAGTTGATAAATCCAGAAAGTCTGTTTGACAGTCTGACAGTTGGATGGTCTTGCTGATGTAGTCGATGCAATCGATACATCGTGCTGCTGATGTAGCCCCGAGCAACAAACACACGACGACGACTCCCTCTTTGCGAATCGAAGACCTTAACGCTTGCGATCCTCTCCTGAAAATGAACCTAATAGTTCGTAGAGATGAAGGCCTCGATCGTCCCTTCCAACCTGCCCTCGTGCGACGACGACAAGGCGTTTCTCCCATTATTGTGGAAATCCCATAAAGGTACATATTGTTTCTGTGTTCTCGGACTCAACAGATAAGGAAGACTTGAAATTGGATTCTAATACAATAAAGAATATTTTCTTAGAGCATCTTGGCCGATCCTTGTGAATTGACTCCGTACAGGTACTATGCATTTGTTGTTTTCCAATTTCTCAATTCATGGATATAGCAAGATCCTTTTACTATTTGAGATTTTCTAGTAAATTTATTACGTTGCGCACATATGAAGTACTGTTCCACTCATGTATAGAAAACCTAACAACGGTATCTGTGTTAACCAAGAAATCCACGATCCTCTCCAAGATGGCTAGCTTGCAAGTCGCAGACTACTCCATCTCATCCGGGGGGGGGGGGGGGTTCGCGGCCTATTTTTCAGCTAACTGCGCGGATAGACTTTCCTGTCCGCGCGACTAGGCTAGTAGTCGCCCGGTAGTCTCCAGCTCTGCGATGACGCAGACTGCTTCCCAGTTCGCACAATCAGGTCGTGCGGCTAGCCAGGCGGGTAGAGGTCTCTTCTCCAGCCCGCCGCTAGTGGGAGGACTCTCCTCCAGGTCGCTGAAAGCAAGAACTTGCCTAGAACAAGGCTCCTTTCCAGTCCACCTACAATAGGAGACCTTGCATTCCTATTCGCGGCGACCTCGTCATCAGACCGCTTGGCCGAGCAGATTCAATGCCTAAGCATGGGGCGGACTCTATCTCAGTTCGCTAGCAGTTGCCAGACTCAATCTTAGTTTGCCCAAAGGTGGCGGACTCAGTCTCAGTCCGCCAACAAATGAAGGACGATTAACCTGCCAGCAGGTGGCGAACTCACTTCCAGCACTAGCAAGCCATCTCCTCCTCAGTCCGCACAGCATGGCGCAGACTCAACTTCAGTCCGCCAGTAGGCGGTGAACACTTCTTCCCAGCAGCAGGTGAACTCTACCTCAGCTCGCATGGTATGACGCGATCTCTCTCGTAGCTCACCAAAACCGTCAGGGGTGACTTCATCAAGTCCATTTATGGGAGTCACCTCCTCGAGCCTATAATTAGGCACCCATACCTCTCATTTTGGTGTGTGGGGGGGGGGGGGGGGGACGATCGGGGAGCAACCATGACATACAACACTGTGGATACAGTTTCCTATCCGCTTGCAACATTCGCGGACTTGACCAAGTCAATCCGCGTGGCCTTTGCCACTAACCCTTGCGGTCTAGTGTCTTAGCTCCGGCAAGCTCCTCAGCAGCGTAGTCCATGCGGTCTCAATAGCCAGCTCGGACGGATAGACCTCCCGATCTTTCGCGACAGTCATAGCCTCAGCGACCTTCTCAGTCAAACTGCGCCATTAGGCGGCCTGAAGCTGCGAGCTGTGGGGCAGGACAGCCCGTGCTGCCTGGCGACCTGAGTCAGCAGTCGACGCGGTCTCAACGGCTTCTCTTTATAGCCGCCAGCTTCTCCCTTGTACCCTTTGTTTTTTCATGTAAAGGAGCCAACTCAAGCTGTAACATAAGCTTTGTAATCAAATGAAAGCCTGTCGCAGGAGTGCTATTTTAGCCGTGGCGGACAAACTATATTGTTGTTGCTGCCAACGACCTCTCGTTTTCTCTTCTCCCTTCTCATCAAAAATCTCTTGTGATTTCAACATAGAATTATCTGAACTGGTACTTTCAATATCTTCAGCTTAATGTCTGGGAGGTGAAGGGAGTTCCGCAGCATCCTCAGAATCATTAGAAGAATGTGCCATAGGAGGGACATGCGCTTTTAGCAGTAGAGAGGGATCTTCAGTCTCTAGGACAGGAGGCAGCACCTCTGCTTCTCCTTCCTCATCAGAAATCTCTAGGATGTCCTCCCCCTCAACTGGAGGCCCACTTAGGATCTTAGCAATCCTTTTCTGGAGATCATGGATAAACTTGTCAATTCGATCTTGAAGAGTATTAGAAGGCTCGTTTAGCTCCCCCTCAGCCAAAGATGGAAGACTATCAGAAGACTTACTATCATGTTGGCAATAACAGGAGCTTCCTCATCACCAACATCACTTTCCTCAGCATCACCAACCAACTCAGCATCAACATCCAACTCAGCATCATCAGTAATATTAACATAATCATCAACATTAGCAGCAACATCATCCACAACATCCTCAACAACGTTATCAAGAACAACATCAACAATAACTGTCTCAGTAGCAAGAACAACTGTCTCTTCCACCGTTATATTGGTAAACACTATTTCTGCAAACTCTGTAGTCTCTATAATTGGCTCAGGAGAGATGGGAACATCAATAATCACAGAGGATAGTGTCTCCCCCTCAGTAACTGCACCAGAACTCTCTGGTGCGTCATTGGGGGTAGGAGTTGGAATTCTTTCCTCCTCAAGGAATTCCTCCTCCTATACATCATCCAGCATCCCACCTACCCTGGGAATCCTCCTCTCCCACCTGCTGAAAAGGGAAGAGTCAATCTTCTTCAAGTGATGGATGGGTACACTTGAAGACATGTCAAACCGATTCTTGTCCATTTAATTTAAGTAGAGAGTGAGAATTCTTCCAAAGTTTGGTGCATTCAAACATTCTTTGATCTTCTCAAACATGACTCTTCCCCAGTCAATCCTCTTCCTACAGATCACTGCAGTGAGGAGCTTGAACATTTCACCAGAAACATAATCGTGGGATCCAACCTTGCACAAGTGGACTTTTCCCATAATGTCTGATAGCAACTTCCCTTCCTTATTCATCCCTTTCCATCTGATCGAGGTAGTTTGTCTTGGCAGGCCACAAAAGAGAAGAGCTCGGTGCAAGTCTGTCTCTTCAATCAAATCTTCCTCAACCATTGATGGCAGCCACAAGTATCTAGTTAAGAGACTTGCCTTCACTTTCACAAAAGTGTTCCCGACTTTACACTTTATCACTGTCCCTTCATGACGAAACTTGGCATTCTGATAGAACTCCTGGACATCTCGGTTAAGGACTCGACAAGGATGTTCCAGAAGAAAAGTTAGCCATGCCGTCTTGAGCATAAATATTACGTTTCCGAATTCATCCGAGGCTGTAGCAAAATCGATGTGCACAAGTTCTCCAACTACTTGAAGGTTTCCATTGCCTCTGGGAGCCATTCTCTAAAAATCAAACTATCGGGAACCTGACTTCCGGAAGAATTATCGGAGAAGAACGACAACACGGGTGAGATGAAGTTAGGAGGTTTGCCTTGATGGAATTGACGACGAAGTCCTACTCTAACGAAGAAGAATCGTTGACGAATAGCTTCTGTCGGGAGTTGAATCATCGGAAGGAGGTGAGAAGTCTTAACGAATCATGCGAAATCCGAATGTCTTAAGTCCTATTTATATAGATTTAAAGTTTTGAAGAGAGTGAGGCATGTGCCTATTTGGAAATGACTCTTCAGATCCAATACATAATTAAGACTTAGAAAAAAATTTGACCTAGAGATGATTCAACAAAATATCCCAAGAAGTCCTGAGAAATTTGTCAAAATGACACGTGTAATCTAAGTGATTCGTCGAAATGACTCGTGAAGGAGTCCTTATTTCACGTGAAGTCTCGACGAATTCGTTGAAATGATAAAGGTATATTCGACGAATTTTCTTTAGAATTCCGAGATGATGAATTTATGTACTTTTGCTGTTTTCTTGACTTTTTACGACTCCTTGTTCAGCATACTAAGTTCCATCTTGAAGAAATTGAACGTGGCCTCGTCCAACGACTTGTGAATATGTTGGAAACTTGCTTATCCGTTGGGACATAACTGAGATTTATGTCCCTATTCTCCACATGCTCCTGATTGAAATGGTACCTTATTTCGATGTGTTTGTCCGGTTGTGAGAGACTAGATTGTGAGCAATTGCTATTGCACTAGAAGAGTCGTAAAACATAAGAATCTCCTTCAGCTTCATGTTGTAGTCTTCAAGCTGATTCCTTATCCATAGAAGCTATTCGCAACAACTGTCTGCAGAGATATACTCTGACTTAGCAGTTGAGATTGCAACACAATTTTGCTTCTTACTACATGAAATAAGCCTTCTTCCTAGGAACTGACACATCCCAGAATTGCTTTTCCTATCGTCCCTGCTTCCTGCAAAGTCAACATCTGAAAAACCAATTAGTTCACAATCATTACTTCTTGGGTACCATAAGCCAAGATTTGGTGTACCTTTAAGGTATCTCAAAATCCTCTTTGCAGCGACATATTGAGATTCCTTAGAGTTCACCTAGAATCTAGCATATACACATGTTGAGAACATTATGTCCGGTCTACTAGCAGTGAGGTAGAGCACGAATCCAATTATGATTCTGTACTTGGTTTCATCAAAAGGTTTCCCTTTCTCATCCTTGTCCAGAGTTATAGTTGAACCCATTGGAGTTCTCATAGAGGTTACGTTCTCCATTCCGAATTTCCTAACTAACTCTTTGGTGAAATTCGTCTGAGAGATGAAAATTCCATCTTCAGATTGCTTCACCTGAAGTCCTAAGAAATACTTCAGCTCTCCTATACTGCTCATTTCAAACTTCCCTTACATCAAGTTAGAAAACTTTTTGCAAAGGTTATCATCCATAATCCAAAGATAATGTCGTCTACATAGATTTGCACTAGCAAAATCTTGTCTTTAACTTTCCTAAAAAATAATATCTTATCTATCTTTACCATTATGAACTTGTTCTCAAGAATAAAGCTAGATAACGCCTCATACCAAGCTCGAGGATCTTGTTTAAGACCATATAGAGCTTTGTGAAGAAGGTAAACATAATCAGGGAGTGTGGAGTCTACAAAACCTAGGGGTTGTTCCATGTATACTTCTTCCTTTAAATTACCATTAAGGAAGGCTGACTTGACGTCCATTTGATAGACCTTAAACCCTCCGTGAGCAGCGTATGTGAGGAACAACCTGATCGCTTCGACTCTGACCACTAGAGCAAATATCTGATCGAAGTCGATCCCTTCTTCTTATCTGTACCCTTTAGCTGCAACTCTGGCTTTGTTCTTTATGATCACACCATCTTCTTCCAACTTGTTTCTGAAAACCCATTTCGTCCCGATCACATTGTGTCCTTTGGGTTTTGGTACCAACTCCCAAACTTTGCATCTCTTGAATTGATTGAGCTCTTCTTCTATTACAATGATCCATGAAACATCTCTATTTGCTTCTTCAAATTTCTTTGGATCAATCTACGAGAGAAAACTCAAGTGCAAAATTTCATTAACTGCACCTCTTCTTGTTCTTACTCCGTCACGCGGGTCTCCAATGATCTGATAAATTGGATGATCTCTTGAGTGTCTGATCACTAGATTACTTGCATCCTCTATGCCACCAAGGGGTTCTGCTACTTTTGGTGCATCTTCTTCAATTTGATGGAGCTCTTCATCCTGAGATTCTTCTTCCACCATGCTGGAATGGTGACTTTGACTGAGCTTGGAGCACTATCCTTTTCATTTTCTTCCATGCTTAACACTTTTAATTTTGTACCTGCATCTTCAATAAATACATTAGAAGAGCTGCTATGAAAAATGCTCGTGTCATCAAATATAATATTAAAGGTTTCTTCTGCCACTAGGGTTTTCTTGTAGAAAATCCTATATGCCTTACTATGGCTACTATAACATACAAAAATACCTTCAAAATATTTTTCACTAAACTTAGTTTTATAATACTTCCCATTATTAAATACAAAGAATTTGCTACCAAAGATTCTAAAATAAGACAGTTGGTTTCTTTCCCTTCAATAGTTCATAGGGTGTATTACGGTGGTTCTTGTTTATGAGCGCTCTCTCTGTTTTACATGTGGCAAGCAGTGTTGACGGTCTCTGCCCAAAAATACTCTAGTAAAGAAGAATCGTTCAACATAGTTCTGCATGCCTCTATAAGAGTCCTATTCTTTCTCCTAACGTCTCCATTTTGCTATGGAGTGCAAGGAGATAAAAACTCATGAAAGATACCTAGGCTTTTATAGAATTTTGTCATGCCACCAGATTCAAATTCTGCTCCATGGTCACTTTTGATTTTGATCACAGAGTAGTTTAATTTGTTCTGAATTTGCCTAACAAAATTTGTGAACGAATCATAGGTATCTGACTTGTGTTTCAGAAAGAACAGCCATGCAAACCTTGAGTAATCATCAACAAAAAACCAACGTGTAAGCTTTACCTCCTAAATTACGAATCTGAAAGGGACCAAGTAAGTCCATATGGAGCAGATATAAGCATCTGGTAGAATCTTTGCCAACGATGCTCTTAAAGGTAGCCCCTGCCTATTTACCCATTTGACATGAGTGACAAGGTCTCTCTTTAACGCATTTAATAGTTGGGGCATCATGCACTAAGCTGTGAGAAAATAATACATTAATAATTTTGACATTAATATGTGCTAACTTCTTGTGCTATTGGTCACATAGAGACGCACTATCTTTTGCTAAAAAACACATTGATGTAGAAGAGTCTAAACAAAGAAAGTTTAAATAAAAAATATTTCTACTCTAAGTGTCTATTAAAATAGTTTCTGAGCGATCAGATGACTTTATCAGGCACTTATCCTTGTAGAACTCTACCATATAGCCTTTGTCACATAATTTACTTATGCTAATGAGATTATGCTGTAATCCCTCAATATATGCTACTTCTGTGAAACAGACTATACTGTTAGAAATCATATTGTATCCTTTAGTGATTCTCCTGTCTGAACTGCAAAAAATGACTTTTGGACCGTCCTCAACTAGTGTATATTCTAGAAGTAGGCTTGTTGTCATGGTCATATGCCGAGAGCATCCACTGTCCAAATACCATATTGGTGTTTTGTTGGCCTTTGAACATACCTGCATTTATAAACTAATTTCTATTAGGAACCCAAATATATTTGGGTCCTTGGTTCTTGGTTAGCTAAACACCACTGGGAGTGTTAACATTACGAGTTGTCATCCTAGCAGTGTTAACCTATGAAATTCTATAATTCTTGGGATTAAACCAAGAATCAGTGGCAAAGTGACCAACCTTGCCACAATTCCAATAGTCAAACCTGTTGTATCTTCTTTTATTATCCTGCTGTATCTTTTAAATGACAAGTATATCAGGAGCTACTAACTTTGAAGTCGAAGCCTCATGTGTACAACCCCGTGTCTAGCGAGTGGGGTCGGCAGGAGCAGGCCTAGACAAGTAATGCACGGTCTAGGTCTCGGGTGTAATGCCCCGAAAATTGTATTTGAGTTGGTCGCGTAAAAAGGGATTTTGGTGCCTGTATAGGGGTACACGGCCTAGGACACGGGCGTGTCCAAGGCCATGTCTGGCATGGTGTTTCAGCCGATTTTATCCCGAGATGGAGACGACAAGGAACACGGCTTAATGACACGGGCGTGTCATTGGACACGGGCGTGTGCCTACCCGTGTCAGTACCCGTGTTCAGTAGGGTCGTGTCGGTTAGCGTGGCGGTTATGTGTGACACGCCCCCGGACACGGGCGTGTCGAGGACCCGACACGGGCGTGTCAGGTGAGACACGTGCATGTCTTTGCCCGTGTGGTTGTTCTGCGTTCGACAATCGTGCCTCGATCAAGGCACACGGCCTGGGACACGACCATGTGCGAGGCCGTGTTCGGCCCAGGTCTGGGGATGTTTGTGCAGATCTGAGCCGTTCATTTTCTTTTAGTGAGATCCAATGGTTCAGACGGTTTCCTGCTCTGTTAAGGCCGGGAATATGGGAGTTAATTCTTCATTTTTCTCCAAACCATTCTCTTTACAAGGAGTTAGAGAGAGGAGGAAGAAGAAGGAGGATTCCGGCCGCTGGCGGAGCATCGGAGCACCGTTTTGAGATCTGAGAGCGGATCCGTGGAGGAAAGTTCGTTGCGAAGATTTCCATCCGTGTAGTTTTTCCATGGCGCCAAAGCGTACTACAATGGTAACAATTCTCCACTTGAGCATGTGAAGCTCTTCCTTTTTGCATAGGGAAAACCCGCTCCTGCGAGTGTGCGGTGAGTGTGAGGTGTTCCTTGGGGTTGATGGGAATAGTCCCCCTTGTGTTGTATATAGAGTCCGGAATCGAAGTACGAGCATAAGTATTGTGTGTGAAGCCTACCCAGACATGTTGGTCTGGATCGGTGATGTTATATTTGTTATGATTTGCCAGAGAAGACTCCGTGCTTTGGGTTTTCGGGTTTCTACGCTGTAGATTGCAGCAGGGATCCTTGGAGGTTAGCTCCAAGGCACACCCGGAAAACTGAGCAGAATCGTTGTTCTGCTAACCTGGCGGTCTGGGAACCGGCCTTGAACATAACTGGGTTATGTGATTGATTGGAATATTAGGATCCGAGAGAAGCTTGGCCAGTGCGTACGCCTTAATGTGAACTACGCGGTTGAGCAACGAGTAAGTGGAATTGGACCTGGGCTATGTGGTTCGGTGCGAGAGACCTAAAAAGGGGACTGGCCGTTGGCATAGTCGGGAGCCTTAGACAGTGGTTAGGAAGGCTGAAATGTTCATGTTGTTGCCATCCCGGGGGTGGTGGTGAAGACGCTGAAGTGTCAGGATTCACCGTTAATGTGCCCTGAGTGCACGTGGTGTTTGGCCGTGCGAGCCTACACCTGTGGCGAAGTATATTTTTACATAATTATTTAGCTGGGTCAATGATATGCAGGGAAGGAGCATCGCCGTCCCGAGAAAGGTACGGGGTCGTTATAATTTGGTCGGCTTTAGTTGACCGTTGCCTGTTTGCCACTGTGCAGTGGGATGTTGCTTGCAGGTGCTGCGGAGCCGAGTACAAAATAGCGGGTTGGAGCCCATGTTGCCATGCTGGCCCTCGAAGGCCTTAGCGTATTGTTGTTTTATTTTGTCATGTGTGGCCGGCCTGCGAGCCAATGTATATAAGACACTATTTTTTAAGTGAACTATTGTAAGGCCATAAGGCCATGTTTCTTTCAGTGTATTGTTATTTCATTCCTGTGGTAGCGATTGTGGACATTCATGTAAATTGATTACTCAGTTTGGGTTCTTTCTACTTTTAAAAGCTTCCGCTAGAATGCTCTGTGTTAGGACGAGTAGTCTTAATTGGAATGTTTGGTTATTAATACGTAACCCTTCCGTCTGTCCGTGGTATATGGCATCGGGTTCCAGCTGGACCTTCTGTTATATGTCATACGACGGATGGGGGTGTTACAATTTGGTATCAGACTTCTGGTTATGCTCAGGCTTAAATGAATTCGTGGACGAATTCTTTTAAGGGGTGGTGAGCACATGTGTGCGTCATCGTTATAACATCAAAAGAACCCATGAATGTCCACTTAGGAATGAAAAATACACTTGTTTTGTGGAATCTGAGTGTTCCAATGATTGCTTTTAGCAATTTGGTTGTCGTCTAATCGTGTGTCTTTGCTTCTATAGGCAGCTAGGAGCGGTGCTGGTCAATCACAGCGTCCGCAATCAGCGGAAAGTAGTGCACCGAGAGACATGCCTACTACACCTCCCTCAGCGGAAACCATCAGGATGGTGGCTGAAGCCGTATTTATGATGATTAATGCCCAACCTGCAAGGAAAATGCACCACACACCTCCTATCGTGGAGCAAGAACCGATTAGGGCGGTAGAGCTGAGAGTGGTGGAGCACACAACAGTTGATCTGGTAGACCCGATGAGAGCTACGGAGAAGCAGCTCAAGCATGTAATGGGCTTTCATCCCCCAGTATTTGATGGGACTGGAACGCCAGCTCAAGCTGAGGACTGGCTCTGTACGATAAAGAGGGTTTTGACAGCCACGTTAACTGAGGAGTGGCAGAAGACCACCATAGCGACCTTTCTTTTGGCGGGTGAAGCGAGGCTGTGATGGGATAAGTTGGAGTTTCATCTCTTAGTGGGTAGGCAGTTTGTTGATGTGCCTATGGAGGAATTTTCAATATTGTTCCTGGCCAGATATCTACCCTCTTCTCAGAAGCTTGAGATGGAGAACCAATATCTTGGTTGACTCAAGAATCGAGAAGCGTGGACGAGTACCTCCACGAGTTTATACGGTTGGGTCGGTATGCTAGGGCTATGTTTACGGAAGAGGAGAGGAAGACCAAATGATTTTATGAGGGTCTTCGTGGTGACTTACAGTTACTCCTTGCTGGGCCTAAGGCGCAGGGCTTCCTAGCCTTGGTCAACTCGGCCCGATCTTTGGAAAAGGTTGTGAAGAGGGTGCAAGAGAAGAAGGACCCAGGAGAAAAGAAGGCAGTGTTCAAAGTGCCTAGTGCAAAGTCAGGATTCCGCAGATGGAATAAGAAGCAGAGGACTTCGAACCCAGCCCCTTCGACTGGTGCGTCAGGGGCAACCACAAGTCGAGTCCCAGGAGCTTGCTACTACAACTATGGGAAGACGGGGCATTTTGCTCGTGAGTGTTGGAGCGGATGTGCAAAGTCCGAGAGGAAGTCTGGAGTGAATTATGAGGAGAAAGGGAAGGCGGTGGAGTCAACCGCATCCCATCATGCTCCAGCCCAGCCTAGAGTTTATAATCTTGGTCTGTAAGAGGCCATAAAACAAGCTGACGTGGTGACAGGTATGAGTTAATTTATAACAGATTAACTTTTGTAGTTGTTACCTCTTTTATGTGTTAGCTTACTTTTGTTGTTGCTAGGATTTGTATTGATTCTCGATTGTCCGGCGAGAGCCTTGTTTGATACGGGAGCTTCGCATTCCTTCTTGTCCGAACGATTTGTGTCGCGCATCGGGGTCCCTCCCTCGATGGCAAAAGACAAGTTGGATGTGTTGTTGCCCAATGGGTGCTCAATGCGCGCGGATAAGGTCTGTGTAGTCAAGGTTCGGATTGGTGATCAGGAGTTTGATTTGCGAGCGTTGATTCTACCGTTAGTAGAGTTCGATGTAATCTTTGGTATGGACTGTCTATCGGAGCAGCGAGCTTACATTGATTGCAAATGAAAGGAGGTTAAGTTGGGATTAAATTCTGAACGGGAGACTACGTTTGCGGGCATTAAGGGGTCAGGAAAAGTTTTGATGTCAGCCCTTCAGGTGCTCAAGGCAGTTCGGTCTGGGGCAGAGCTGTTTGTCACTCTAGTGCAGACTTTGACGGCTAAGCCAAGTCTGGATAGGATCACAGTTGTGTCTGAGTATCCTGATGTGTTTCCAGATGATCTCCCAGGAGCTCCTCCTCAGCGGGAGATAGACTTTACTATTGTGTTGGTACCGGGTGCCAAACCGATGTCACGCTCTCCGTATCGGATAGTGCCAAAAGAGATGTCGGAGTTGAAGGTGCAACTACAAGAGTTGTTAGAGCAAGGTTATGTGCGTCCAAGTTCGTCGCCTTGGAGCGCACTGGTTCTCTTCGTTAAGAAGAAAGATGGGAGCTTGCGACTTTGTATCGACTACCGGGAATTGAACAAGCTTACAGAAAAGAATAAGTATCCGATCCCGAGAATTGACGATCTATTTGATCAGTTAGTTGGGTCAACGGTATATTCGAAGTTAGATCTGAAGTTCGGTTACTACCAATTGAGGATAAGGGAGAGCGACATCCCAAAGACAACATTCAGTATGCGGTTTGGGCATTACGAGTTCACGGCCATGCCGGTTGGGTTGACCAATGCGCCATCCGTGTTTATGGATCTGATGAACAGGATGTTCAGAGAGTACCTGTATCGTTTTGTGATAGTATTTATCGACGATATCCTGGTGTACTCGCAGTGTGAAGAGGATCACTACAATCACCTGCACATGGTGTTGGAGACGTTGAGGAGAAACCAGTTGTACACTAAGTTCTCCAAGTGTGAGTTCTGTTTATCCTCGATAGCGTTCCTTGGTCATGTTGTTAGTGGAGAAGGGATAGCTGTGGATCCTGCGAAGATAGTGGCGATACGGGAGTGGCCTGCTTTGACTACAGTGGCGGAGGTTTAGAGCTTTCTGGGGCTTGCTGGCTACTACAGGCGCTTCGTAGAGAACTTCTCACGGATAGCGCTACCTGTAACACCCCCTATCCGTCGCATAGCATATAGCAGTAGGTCCGGCCGGGGCCCGACGCCATATACCACAGACAGACCGGGTGGTTACTTATGGAAACCATCCAACCAATCTCAACGTCCTACACAGAGCATTCTAGCGGAAGCAGTTTATAAGTTGCAAAACAAGAACCCAGCACAAGCATGAATGTCCACTAACATGAAAATAGGAATGTATACAAAAATACCCAAATATTCGGCCTTAAGGCCTTACAAAATGTTTCACTTGTCTTTTACATGATTTCCAAACCTCGGCTCGCAGGCCGGCCATACATGAAGAAAACATAAAACATTTCCACTTGGGCCTTCGAGGGCCAGCTTTGCAAAAAGGGCTTTAGCCCGCTATTGACCGCTTGGTCCAGCTGCACCTGCAAGCAAACAAACCACCGCACGGTGGCAAACAAAGCAACGGTCAGCAATGCTGACCAAATTATAACGATCCCGCCCCCAACCCGGGGCGGCGATGCTCCTTCCCTGCATTTCATTAGCACAAGCGAGCAATGCATATAATCATAGCCATTTCATCACAGACGTTGGCTCGTACGGCCACACGTCCCGTGCACTCAGGGCACATTCTCGGTGAACCGGTCGATGTTACGTCAATTTAAGCCATTAACATTCCGGACTCACCACCGCCACTTGGACGGCCATTCCTATGAGCAATTCGTCTTCACGGTATTGGTCACGTCAATTTAAGCCATCGACCACCGAAGACTCACATCTATGCCAACGGCGAGTGCCATGTACTTTAGGTCTCTCTAACCCGAACGACATAGAGCGGGTACGGCTCCATCTAACCCGTGCTCACATCGCAACGGCAATTTAAGCCATATGCGCGGGTCAAACTTTCACCGAGTCCCATTCTAACACAAGTCACATAACCCCGTTATGTTCAAGTTGGCTCTCAGGCCACCAAGTTGGCGAGACCTCGTGTCCGCCCAGTTTTCCGGGTGCACCTTTGGGTTAGTCCCCAAGGCTCCCTGCTGCAATCTACCGTGTAGAAAACCCGAAAACACCAAATAGCACGGAGTCTTCTCCGGCCTTATGCAATGCAACATCACCGATCCGAACTACATGTCCGGGTAGGCTTCAACCAAAATGTCCTATGTCCGTTCTCGCATACGGACGCTAAACAACGGGGACTTCACATATCTACCCGAAGGAACGCCTCCAACTCTCCGCAAACTCGCGAGAGCGGGCTTCCTATGCAAAGAAAAGAGCGACTCATGCTCAAGATGAGGATCGTTACCCTTGCGTTCCTCTTCGGCGCCATCGAAAAGTAATCGGATGGAATTGACCGCACTAGCGTTGCCTCCGCGGATCCGGAGTCAGGCTTGCGATTCGGAGCTCCGAAGCTCCTCCAATGGCGGATCTAGCTCCTCTTCTTCTTGCCTTAGCTTTTCTTTCTCCAAGGGTTTGGAGAGAGATCAAGTGGAAAAAGTGAGGGTTTTCTAAGTCAAAACCCGGGTATATCCCTTCAGGAACAACCCCCAGCCATTGGATCCTCAGTCAAAGAAATGAACGGCTTCGATTCGGGACTGAAATGCCCAATCTGGGCCGAACACGGCCTGGCACATGCCCGTGTCCAGGGCCGTGTGCCTCATTCGCCATCAAAATCGAATCACCTGGAACCTCACACGGGTATCGGACACGCCCGTGTTCGAGCTGACACGCCCGTGTTCCATCTGACACGGCCGTGTAGCTGGCCGTGTACCCCCATGATTTTCTCCCGTTTCCAACCCGAGCGCTGACACGGGTTCGGACACGCCCGTGTCCTTGCCCGTGTCACCTTGACACGCCTGGGCTCCAGGCCGTGTACACGGTCTCGGCACTTCGCGGCTAAGTGTCGACACGGGTCGACACGCCCTGCGACACGCCCGTGTCGCAGGCCGTGTGCCAGGTCTCGACACACTGTCGACACCAAAGTGTCGACTTCGCGGGACGAGTGTCGACACGGGTTGACACGCCCTGCGACACGCCCGTGTCGCAGGCCGTGTGCCGTGTCTCGACACAACTTCAAAGCACTGTGTCGACTTCACGGCTAAGTGTCGACACGGGTCGACACGCCCTGCGACACGCCCGTGTCGCAGGCCGTGTGCCCAGTCTCGACACAATGTCGAGACCAAAGTGTCGACTTCACGCCTTAGTGTCGACACAGGCTTGACACGCCCTGGGACACGCCCGTGTCCTAGGCCGTGTGCCTGCAGCCAGAACTCAAACTGGCCCAAATTATTCCCCTTTTGCTCCTTTGAGTTTCGGGGCGTTACAACTCTACCCCTCTTAAAAGAATTTCGCCCACGAAATTACATAAAGGGAAAAACATGTACCAAAACTAAAATTTGTACCTGAGCGGAACAACTCCGGATATTCGTCAAGCATCGTCTGCTCTCGCTCCCAAGAGAGCTCCTCACGACCGCAATTGTCCCACCGGACTTTGACCATCCTGATCTCTTTATTGCGTAGCCGCTTGACCTCCGAGTCCTCAATCCGCACGGGCTTGACTTTTGTCGTTAGCCCACTATCCACCGGCACTTGATTGGCCGCGATCACTTGCGTAGGCTCTTGCACCGCCTTCCGAAGCACCGAAATATGGAATACATCGTGTAAACCACTTAGCTCCACTGAAAGCTTCAACCTATAGGCCGCTTCTCCTACTCGCTCCAGAACCTCGAACAGTTCAAGGTACCTCGGGCTTAGCTTTTTCAATCGCCGCACCCGCGAGACACCCTTGAACGGATTGATCTTCAAGTATACATAATCGCCCACAGCGAACTCCACGTTCCTGTGCTTGGCATTATAGTACTTTGCTTGTCGGTCCTGAGCGATAAGCAACCTCTCCCGAATGGTTCTCACCAACGAAGTAGCATCATCCACTTCCGATCGCTTATACAACTTCGACTCGCCCGTTTCTAACCAAGACAACGGCGTGCGACATCTTCTACCATATAGGGCCTCGAAAGGCGCCATCTGAATACTTGCTTGGTAGCTGTTGTTGTATGCGAACTCCACCAAATAAAGGTGGTCCTCCCATTGCTTTCCAAAGTCCAAGACACACATGCGAAGCATGTCTTCCATCGTTCTATTGACCCTCTCGGTCTGCCCATCCGTTTGCGGATGGAAGGCTGTGCTAAACTTCAGCTTGGTTCCCAACATTTGCTGCACCAGCCTCCAATCATTGGACGTGAACCGCCCATCTCGGTCACTCACGATGCTGCGGGGCACACCATGAAGCCGCACTATGTTATCCACATAAAGCTTCGCCAGCTTCTCCACCGGATCATCCTTCCTATGCGGAATAAAATGCGACACCTTCGTTAATCGATCGACCACCACCCAAATGGCGTCGTTCCCCTTTTGCGACCTTGGCAAACCATGCACAAAGTCCATAGAGATGTCGTCGAATTTCCACTCCGGAATAGGCAAGGACTTAAGAATCCTCCCGGCTTTTGTCACTCCGCCTTTACCAAGGCGCAGGTTTGGCACTTCGCTACATATAGCGCCACATCCTTTTTCAAACCCGGCCACCAAAATAGCTTCTTGATATCGCGGTACATCTTCGTGCTCCCCGGGTGAATCGAGTACTTGGTATGGTGCGCCTCGTACAACAACTCCACCCGTAAATTGCCCACACTTGGGACGCACAAACGACCGTCTCTCCAAAGCAATCCGTCCTCCACAACGAATTGGGAATTTGACCCATCCAGAGCCTCTATCATGAACTGCTTCATATGAGCATCCATATCCAAAGCCTGCCGAATCCGATCAGCCAGGTCATATTGGACTTCAGTCCAATTCAGCACTGCTTCAGCCCTAGATTGTCTATCCACACAAACAATCTCCAACGCCTCCAGCTCCTGCACCAACCGCTCATCATGCACTGATAGCCAATTAGCTTGAGCTGGGGCTCGACGACTCAGCACGTCCGCAACCGCATTCCCTTTGCCAGGCACGTAGTGGATCTTAAAAGTATAGTCCCCCAGGAACTCCATCCACCTACGCTGCCGCATATTCAGATCTTTCTGATCTACCAAATATTTTAGGCTCTTGTGATCGGTGTAGATGTCAATCTTCACACCGTACAAATAGTGTCTCCACAGCTTCAAGGCAAAAATCACGGCCGCCAACTCCAAGTCGTGGACCGGATAATTCCTCTCGTGCACTTTTAGCTGTCTCGAGCCATAAGCTATCACGCTGCCGTGCTGCAGTAGCACGCAACCCAAACCACTGCCCGAAGCATCACTATATATCTCATATCCTTCGGTTCCACATGGCGAACTCAACACAGGCGCCGTGGTCAACCGACACTTCAATTCCTCAAAAGCTCGCGCACACTCCGGCGTCCAAACGAACTTATGCTCCTTCCTCGTCAAAGTAGTGAGAGGTAGCGCTATCCGCGAGAAGTTCTCTACGAAGCGCCTATAATAACCGGCAAGCCCCAAAAAGCTCCGGACTTCTGCTACCGTAGCAAGCTCAGGCCACTCCCGTATCGCAACAATCTTCGCCGGATCCACCGCAATACCCTCTCCACTCACTATATGCCCAAGGAACGCCACTGAGGATAGCCAAAACTCGCACTTTGAGAACTTGGCATACAACTGGTTTCTCCTGAGTGTCTCCAACACCAAATGGAGATGCTTGAAGTGATCCTCCTCACTTTGCTAGTACACCAAAATATCGTCGATGAAGACGATCACGAAATGGTCTAGGTACTCCCTGAACGTCCTGTTCATCAAATCCATAAATACTGACGGCGCATTAGTCAGCCCAAACGGCATGACCGTAAACTCATAATGCCCGTATCTCGTACTAAACGCTGTCTTCGGGATATCACTCTCCCTTATCCGCAGCTGATAGTATCCAGACTTGAGATCTAACTTCGAGTACACCGTCGACCCGACTAACTGATCAAAGAGATCATCAATCCGGGGGATCGGATACTTGTTCTTCTCAGTCAGCTTATTTAGCTCCCGATAATCAATACAAAGCCTCAAGCTTCCGTCCTTCTTCTTAACAAAGAGGACCGGTGCGCTCCAAGGCGAAGAACTCGGGCGCACATACCCTTGCTCCAACAACTCTTGTAGTTGAACTTTCAGCTCCGCCATTTCCTTAGGCGCTAGCCGATACGGAGATCGTGACACAGGCTTTGCACCTGGCACTAGCTCGATCGTAAAATCGATCTCCCGCTGAGGCGGGGCTCCAGGAAGATCTGCGGGGAACACATCAGGGTATTCCGATACCACTGAAATACAATCCATCGCGGGCTTTGGCTTTGCAACCTCCACTAGTGTAAAGAACAGTTCTGCTCCGGCACGAACCGCCTTCACCACCTGAAGAGCAGACATCAACGTCTTGCTCGACCCCTTTAAACCCGTAAAAGTCGTCTCACGACTTGCTCCCAGCTTTACTTCCTTGCTACCGCAATCTATATGGGCCTGCTGCTCCGAGAGCCAGTCCATTCCAAATATGACGTCGAACTCCGCCAACGGAAGTAAAGACGCCTGCAGGTCGAACTCCTGCTCCCCAATACGAACTTTAACGTCGCAGATCCTAACCGCTCGCATCGAACACCCATTGGGCAACAACACATCCAACTTATCCTTCGCCATCGAAGAAGGGACTCCGATGCGTGATATAAATCCTTCGGACAGGAAGGAGTGTGAAGCTCCCGTATCAAAGAGTGCTCGTGCCGGGTTTTCACAAATCAACACAAATCCTAACAAGCAGTGGTAAGGTAACATATACATAACAAGCATATAAAGGAATTGACTTGCTATAAATTAAACCGTACCTGTCACCACGTCAGCTTGTTTAATGGCCTCCTGTTGGCCAAGATTGTAGACCCTTGGTTGGGCCGGAGCATAATGGGATGCGGTCGACTCCGCCGCCTTTCCCTTCTCTTCATAGGTAGCTCCCGGCCTCCTCTCGGACTTAGGACGTCCGCTCCAACAATCACGGGCGAAATGCCCCGTCTTGCCACAAGTAAAGCACGCACCCGGGGTCCGACCCGTAGTCGCCCCAGAAGCGCCAGAAGGAGCTGGACCCGAAGTCCTAGGCTTCTTGAAAGACTTCCGATAGCCAGACTTGGAAGTATTCGGCACTTTAAACTCAGATTTTCTATCAACCAAGCCTTTCTTCGCCTGCACGTTCTTCATGTCCTTCTCCAAGGACCGGGCAGTATTGACCAAGGTTAAGAAACCCTGCGTCATCGGCCCCGACAGTAATAGTCTCAGCTCATCCCTCAAGCCTTCATAAAAACGATTAGTCTTGCGCTCCTCATCCATGATGATAGAGCTCGCATAACGACTCAACCGCGTAAACTCGTGGAGATATTCATCCACGCTTCGCTCACCCTGCACCAACTTCAGGAACTCATTCTCCATTGAAATCCTCTGAGTAGAAGGGAGGTATCTTGCTAAGAACAATTCCGAGAACTCTTCCATCGGAACGTCTATCAATTGTCTTCCTCTCAGATGCTGCAGTTCCAAGCCTTCCCACCACATCCTTGCTTCACCGTCCAACAGGAACGTAGCAATGGTGGTCATCTGCCACTCCTCCGTCTCCGTCGCTGTCATGACTCTCTTCACCCTAGAGAGCCAGTCTTCAGCCTGCGATGGGGTTCCCAACCCCGAGAATAATGGAGGGTTAAAGCTCATTACATGCTTCAACTGCCTCTCAGTCGCCCTCCTGGGCACTATTGGTTCTACAACCACTTGCTCCATCCTCCTCGGCTCCGCCTCTTGAAGAGGTACTTGCTCCAACACAGGAGCTGGCTGCTGCGCTTGCCTCCCAGGCTGCGCATTGATCACGGCCAACACCGCTTCAGCCACCAATCTTATATTTTCAGCCGACAAAGGTGTTGCGGGAGCAACTTCTGGTGCACTACTAGCCTCAGAACCTCGGCGTTCTGACGGCCCAACACCACTTCTGGTCACCTATAGTGGTACAAAACACCGTTAAGCGACCAAATAACATTGCAAACAGCAATTATAGGAACACGCAGGTTCCTCAAACACGAGTATTTTCATTCCTAAGTGGACATTCATGGGTTTTTTTTACTGTTATTACGATGACGCACACAATGTGCTCACCACCCCTTAAAAAGAATTCGCCCACGAATTCACTTTAAGCCCGACCAAAACCAGTAGTCTGATACCAAATTGTAACACCCCCTATCCGTCGCATAGCATATAGCAGTAGGTCCGGCCGGGGCCCGACGCCATATACCACAGACAGACCGGGTGGTTACTTATGGAAACCATCCAACCAATCTCAACGTCCTACACAGAGCATTCTAGCGGAAGCAGTTTATAAGTTGCAAAACAAGAACCCAACACAAGCATAAATGTCCACTAACATGAAAATAGGAATGTATACAAAAATACCCAAATATTCGGCCTTAAGGCCTTACAAAATGTTTCACTTGTCTTTTACATGATTTCCAAACCTCGGCTCGCAGGCCGGCCATACATGAAGAAAACATAAAACATTTCCACTTGGGCCTTCGAGGGCCAGCTTTGCAAAAAGGGCTTTAGCCCGCTATTGACCGCTTGGTCCAGCTGCACCTGCAAGCAAACAAACCACCGCACGGTGGCAAACAAAGCAACGGTCAGCAATGCTGACCAAATTATAACGATCCCGCCCCCAACCCGGGGCGGCGATGCTCCTTCCCTGCATTTCATTAGCACAAGCGAGCAATGCATATAATCATAGCCATTTCATCACAGACGTTGGCTCGTACGGCCACACGTCCCGTGCACTCAGGGCACATTCTCGGTGAACCGGTCGATGTTACGTCAATTTAAGCCATTAACATTCCGGACTCACCACCGCCACTTGGACGGCCATTCCTATGAGCAATTCGTCTTCACGGTATTGGTCACGTCAATTTAAGCCATCGACCACCGAAGACTCACATCTATGCCAACGGCGAGTGCCATGTACTTTAGGTCTCTCTAACCCGAACGACATAGAGCGGGTACGGCTCCATCTAACCCGTGCTCACATCGCAACGGCAATTTAAGCCATATGCGCGGGTCAAACTTTCACCGAGTCCCATTCTAACACAAGTCACATAACCCCGTTATGTTCAAGTTGGCTCTCAGGCCACCAAGTTGGCGAGACCTCGTGTCCGCCCAGTTTTCCGGGTGCACCTTTGGGTTAGTCCCCAAGGCTCCCTGCTGCAATCTACCGTGTAGAAAACCCGAAAACACCAAATAGCACGGAGTCTTCTCCGGCCTTATGCAATGCAACATCACCGATCCGAACTACATGTCCGGGTAGGCTTCAACCAAAATGCCTATGTCCGTTCTCGCATACAGATGCTAAACAACGGGGACTTCACATATCTACCCGAAGGAACGCCTCCAACTCTCCGCAAACTCGCGAGAGCGGGCTTCCTATGCAAAGAAAAGAGCGACTCATGCTCAAGATGAGGATCGTTACCCTTGCGTTCCTCTTCGGCGCCATCGAAAAGTAATCGGATGGAATTGACCGCACTAGCGTTGCCTCCGCGGATCCGGAGTCGGCTTGCGATTCGGAGCTCCGAAGCTCCTCCAATGGCGGATCTAGCTCCTCTTCTTCTTGCCTTAGCTTTTCTTTCTCCAAGGGTTTGGAGAGAGATCAAGTGGAAAAAGTGAGGGTTTTCTAAGTCAAAACCCGGGTATATCCCTTCAGGAACAACCCCCAGCCATTGGATCCTCAGTCAAAGAAATGAACGGCTTCGATTCGGGACTGAAATGCCCAATCTAGGCCGAACACGGCCTGGCACACGCCCGTGTCCAGGGCCGTGTGCCTCATTCGCCGTCAAAATCGAATCACCTGGAACCTCACACGGGTATCGGATACGCCCGTGTTCGAGCTGACACGCCCGTGTTCCATCTGACACGGCCGTGTAGCTGGCCGTGTACCCCCATGATTTTCTCCCGTTTCCAACCCGAGCGCTGACACGGGTTCGGACACGCCCGTGTCCTTGCCCGTGTCACCTTGACACGCCTGGGCTCCAGGCCGTGTACAAGGTCTCGACACTTCGCGGCTAAGTGTCGACACGGGTCGACACGCCCTGCGACACGCCCGTGTCGCAGGCCGTGTGCCAGGTCTCGACACACTGTCGACACCAAAGTGTCGACTTCGCGGGACGAGTGTCGACACGGGTTGACACGCCCTGCGACACGCCCGTGTCGCAGGCCATGTGCCGTGTCTCGACACAACTTCAAAGCACTGTGTCGACTTCACGGCTAAGTGTCGACACGGGTCGACACGCCCTGCGACACGCCCGTGTCGCAGGCCGTGTGCCCAGTCTCGACACAATGTCGAGACCAAAGTGTCGACTTCACGCCTTAGTGTCGACACAGGCTTGACACGCCCTGGGACACGCCCGTGTCCCAGGCCGTGTGCCTGCAGCCAGAACTCAAACTGGCCCAAATTATTCCCCTTTTGCTCCTTTGAGTTTCGGGGCGTTACACTACCACTCACGACATTGAATAGGAAGAATCAGAAGTTTGTGTGGTCTTCAGAGTGCGAGCAGGCTTTTGAAGAGTTGAAGAGGCGGTTGACCATATCGCCTATTTTATGCTCCCCAAGTGGAACCGAAGGGTTCGAAATCTATAGTGATGCTTCAGGCAGTGGTTTGGGCTGTGTTCTGCTACAGCATGGGAGTGTGATAGCCTACGGTTCATGATAATTGAAGGCTCACGAGAGAAATTATCCGATCCATGACTTGGAGTTAGCGGCCGTGATATTTGCTCTAAAGCTGTGGAGGCACTATCTGTATGGTGTGAAAGTCGATATATACACCAATCATAAGAGTTTGAAGTACCTGTTAGATCAAAAGGATCTGAACATGAGGCAGCGAAGGTGGATGGAGTTCCTAGGGGACTACTCCTTCAAGATACATTATGTGCCAGAGAAAGGTAATGTAGTGGAGGATGCGTTGAGTCGTAAGGTTCCTGCATAGGCCAACTGGTTGTCGGTACATGATGAGAGATTGGTCCGTGAGTTGGAGGCTTTGGAGATATCTTGTGTCGACAAGTAGTCTAGTACTGAGGCGAAACTGTTTTGGACCGAGGTGCAGTGTGACCTAGCTGATAGAGTTCGACGGGCTTTGATTCAGGATAACAACATGAAGTAGATCTTGGATGAATCGTTGGATGGGCCAAATTCCCGGTTTGCTGTTGAGGATGGGTTGCTAAGGAAGGACGGTCGCCTATGCGTTCCTAGTGCGGATAATCTTTGGGAGGAGTTGATGTACGAGGCTCATCATACCAAGTACTCAATCCACCCTGGAAGCACGAAGATATATAGAGACATGAAGAAATTATTTTGGTGGGAAGGATTGAAGAAGGATGTAGCACTTTATGTGGCCAGGTGCCAAACTTATGCCTTGGTGAAGGTGGGGTGCCAGAAGCCCGAAGGTTTCCTAAAGTCCTTGCCTATCCCGGAATGGAAATTTGACGACATATCTATGAATTTTGTGCATGGTTTGTCGAAGTCGTAGAGGGGAAACGACGCCATCTGGGTGGTCGTAGATAGGTTGACAAAGATGTCGCACTTCATCCCGATCAGGATGGAAGATCCGGTGGAAAGGTTGGCCAAACTCTATATGGAGAATATTGTACGGTTGCATGGTGTGCCCCGCAATATTGTTAGTGATCGAGATGGACGCTTCACGTCGAATGACTGAAGGTTGGTGCATAGTCTGTTGGGTACTAAGCTAAAGTTCAGCACAGCCTTTCATCCGCAGACGGATGACCAAACCGAGAGGGTCAATCAGATGTTGGAGGACATGCTTCGCATGTGCGTCCTAGATTTTGGAAAGTAGTGGGAAGATCACCTGTACATGGTGGAGTTTGCGTATAACAGCAGCTTTCAGGCGAGTATTGGAATGGCGCCTTTCGAGGCCTTGCACGGGAGAAAGTGTCGCACGCCGTTGTCTTGGTTGGAGACGGGCGAGTCGAAGCTTTACAAACATCAAGCAGTGGAAGATTCCACTTCAGTGATACAGATAAATCATGAACAGTTAAAGATCGCTCAGGGCAGACAGTCAAAGTACTATAACGCCAAACATAGGAACGTGGAGTTCAGTGTTGGCGACTGGGTGTACTTGAAAATCAAACCGTTCAAGAGTGTCTCGCGGGTTCGATGTTTGAAGAAGCTGAGTCCGAGATACCTTGGACCATTTGAGATCCTAGAGCGTGTTGGCGAAGCAGCGTATAGATTGAAGCTGTCGGTGGAGTTGAGTGGGCTACACAATGTGTTCCACGTATCAGTGTTGCGTAAGGCAGTGCAAGAGCCTTCACAGATAGTTGCGGTTGATCAAGTGCCAGTTGATTACGAGTTGACGACAAAGGTCAAGCCTATACATATAGAAGACGTTGAAGTCAAGCGACTCCGCAACAAGGATATCCGAATGGTTAAAGTCCGTTGGGATAATTGCGGACATGAGGAGCTTTCTTGGGAGCGAGAGCAAACTATGTTGGAAGAATACCCCGAGTTATTCCGTTCAGGTAACTTGTAATTTTTGTACCTTTAGTTAATTTCGGGACGAAATTCCTTAAGTGGGGGAGATTTGTAACGCCCCGAAAATTGTATTTGAGTTGGTCGCGTAAAAAAGGATTTTGGTGCCTGTATAGGGGTACACGGCCTAGGGCACGGGCGTGTCCAAGGCCGTGTCTGGCATGGTGTTTCGACCGATTTTATCCCAAGAAGGACACGACAAGGAACATGGCTTAATGACACAGGCGTGTCATTGGACACGGGCGTGTGCCTACCCGTGTCAGTACCCGTGTTCAGCAGGGTAGTGTCGGTTGGCGTGGCGGTTATGTGTGACATGCCCCCGGACAAGGGCGTGTCGAGGACCCGACACGGGCGTGTCAGGTGAGACAGGGCGTGTCTTTGCCCATGTGGTTGTTCTGCGTTCGACGATCGTGCCTCGATCAAGTCACACGGCCTGGGACACGGCCGTGTGCGAGGTCATGTTCGGCCCAGGTCTGGGGAGTTTTGTGCAGATCTGAGCGGTTCATTTTCTTTTAGTGAGATCCAATTGTTTAGACGGTTTTCTGCTCTGTTAAGGCCGGGAATATGGGAGTTAATTCTTCATTTTTCTCCAAACCATTCTCTTTCCAAGGAGTTAGAGAGAGGAGGAAGAAGAAGGAGGATTCTGGCCGCCGGCGGAGCATCGGACCACCGTTTTGAGATCTGAGAGCGGATCCGTGGAGGAAAGTTCGTTGCGAAGATTTCCATCCATGTAGTTTTTCCATGGAGCCAAAGCGTACTACAAGGGTAACGATTCTCCACTTGAGTATGTGAAGCTCTTCCTTTTTGCATAGGGAAAACCCGCTCCCGCGAGTGTGCGGTGAGTGTGCGGTGTTCCTTGGGGTTGACGGGAATTGTCCCCCTTGTGTTGCATATAGAGCCCGGAATCGAAGTACGGGCATAGGTATTATGTGTGAAGCCTACCCGGACATGTTGGTCTGGATTGGTGATGTTGCATTTGTTATGATTTGCCGGAGAAGACTCCGTGCTTTGGGTTTTCGGGTTTCTACGCGGTAGATTTCAGCAGGGATCCTTGGAGGTTATCTCCAAGGCGCACCCGGAAAACTGAGCGGAATCATTGTTCTGCTAACCTGGAGGTCTGGGAACCGGCCTTGGACATAACTAGATTATGTGATTGATTGGAATATTAGGATCCAAGAGAAGCTTGACCCATGCGTACGTCTTAATGTGAACTATACGGTTGAACAACATGCAAGTGGAATTGGACCTGGGCTATGTGGTTCAGTGAGAGAGACCTGAAAAGGGGACTGGCCGTTAGTATAGTCGGGAGCCTTAGACAGTGGTCAGGAAGGCTGAAATGCTCATGTTGTTGCCATCCTAGTGGTGGTGGTGAAGACGCTGAAGTGTCAGGATTCACCGTTAATGTGCCCTGAGTGCACAGGGTGTTTGTGTAACGCCCCGAAACTCAAAGGAGCAAAGGGGAATAATTTGGGCCAGTTTGAGTTCTGGCTGCAGGCACACGGCCTGGGACACGGGCGTGTCCCAGGGCGTGTCAAGCCTGTGTCGACACTAAGGCGTGAAGTCGACACTTTGGTCTCGACATTGTGTCGAGACTGGGCACACGGCCTGCGACACGGGCGTGTCGCAGGGCGTGTCGACCCGTGTCGACACTTAGCCGTGAAGTCGACACAGTGCTTCGACGTTGTGTCGAGACACGGCACACGGCCTGCGACACGGGCGTGTCGCAGGGCGTGTCAACCCGTGTCGACACTCGTCCCGCGAAGTCGACACTTTGGTGTCGACAGTGTGTCGAGACATGGCACACGGCCTGCGACACGGGCGTGTCGCAGGGCGTGTCGACCCGTGTCGACACTTAGCCGTGAAGTCGACACAGTGCTTCGACGTTGTGTCGAGACACGGCACACGGCCTGCGACACGGGCGTGTCGCAGGGCGTGTCAACCCGTGTCGACACTCGTCCCGCGAAGTCGACACTTTGGTGTCGACAGTGTGTCGAGACATGGCACACGGCCTGCGACACGGGCGTGTCGCAGGGCGTGTCGACCCGTGTCGACACTTAGCCGTGAAGTGCCGAGACCTTGTACACGGCCTGGAGCCCAGGCGTGTCAAGGTGACACGGGCAAGGACACGGGCGTGTCCGAACCCGTGTCAGCGCTCGGGTTGGAAACGGGAGAAAATCATGGGGTACACGGCCAGCTACACGGCCGTGTCAGTTGGAACACGGGCGTGTCAGATCGAACACGGGCGTGTTCGATGCCCGTGTGAGGTTCCAGGTGATTCGATTTTGACGGCGAATGAGGCACACGGCCCTGGACACGGGCGTGTGCCAGGCCGTGTTCGGCCCAGATTGGGCATTTCAGTCCCGAATCGAAGCCGTTCATTTCTTTGACTGAGGATCCAATGGCTGGGGGTTGTTCCTGAAGGGATATACCCGGGTTTTGACTTAGAAAACCCTCACTTTTTCCACTTGTTATCTCTCCAAACCCTTGGAGAAAGAAAAGCTAAGGCAAGAAGAAGAGGAGCTAGATCCGCCATTGGAGGAGCTTCGGAGCTCCGAATCGCAAGCCGACTCCGGATCCACGGAGGCAACGCAAGTGCGGTGATTTCCATCCGATTACTTTTTGATGGCGCCAAAGAGGACCGCAAGGGTAACGATCCTCATCTTGAGCATGAGTAGCTCTCTTTCTTTGCATAGGAAGCCCCCTCTCGCGAGTTTGCGAAGAGTTGGAGGCATTCCTTCGGGTAGATATGTAAAGTCCCCGTTGTTTAGCGTCCGTATGCGAGAACGGACTTAGGCATTTTGGTTGAAGCCTACCCGGACATGTTAGTCCGGATCGGTGATATTGCATTGCATAAGGCCGGAGAAGACTCCGTGCTATTTGGTGTTTTCGGGTTTTCTACGCGGTAGATTGCAGCAGGGAGCCTTGGGGACTAACCCAAAGGTGCACCCGGAAAACTGGGCGGACACGAGGTCTTGCCAACTTGGTGGCTTGGAAGCCAACTTGAACATAACGAGGTTATGTGACTTGCGGTAGAATGGGACTCGGTGAAAGTTTGACCCGCGCATATGGCTTAAATTGTCGTTGCGATGTGAGCACGGGTTAGATGGAGCCGTACCCGCTTTATGTCGTCCGGTTAGAGCGACCTAAGGTTACATGGGACTCGCCGTTGGCATAAATGGGGGTCTTCGGTGGTCCATGGCTTAATTTGACGTGACCAATACCATGAAGACAAATTGCTCATAGGAATGGCCGTCCAAGAGGCGGTGGTGAGTCCGGAATGTTCATGGCTTTATTTGACGTAACATCGACCGGTTCACCGAGAATGTGCCCTGAGTGCACGGGACGTGTGGCCGTACGAGCCAACGTCTGTGATGAAATGGCTATGTTTATATGGTTATATTGCTCGCTTAATGAAATGCAGGGAAAGAGCATCGCCGCCCCGAGTTGGGGGCGGGATCGTTATAATTTGGTCAGCATTGCTGACCGTTGCTTTGTTTGCCACCGTGCGGTGGTTTGTTTGCTTGCAGGTGCAGCTGGACCAAGCGGTCAATAGCGGGCTAAAGCCCTTTTTGCGAAGCTGGCCCTCGAAGGCCCGAATGGAAATGTTTTATGTTTTGTTCATGTATGGCCGGCCTGCGTGCCGAGGTTTGGAAATCATGTAAAAGACAAGTGAAACATTTTGTAAGGCCTTAAGGCCGACTTTTGAGTATTTCATAATAACATTCCTATTATCTTGCTAGTGGACATTCATGCTTGTGCTGGGTTCTTGTTTTGCAACTTTAATAAATTGCTTCCGCTAGAATGCTCTGTGTAGGACGTTGAGATTGGTTGGATGGTTTCCATAAGTAACCACCCGGTCTGTCTGTGGTATATGGCGTCGGGCCCCGGCCGGACCTACTGCTATATGCTATGCGACGGATAGGGGGTGTTACAATTTGGTATCAGACTACTGGTTTTGGTCGGGCTTAAAGTGAATTCGTGGGCGAATTCTTTTTAAGGGGTGGTGAGCACATTGTGTGCGTCATCGTAATAACAGTAAAAAGAACCCATGCATGTCCACTTAGGAATGAAAATACTCGTGTTTGAGGAACCTGCGTGTTCCTATAATTGCTGTTTGCAATGTTATTTGGTCGCTTAACGGTGTTTTGTACCACTATAGGTGACCGGAAGCGGTGTTGGACAGCCTGAATGTCCGGTTTCTGAGGAGCATAGTGCACCCGGTGAGGTGTTTGAGCCTCCTCCTTCGTATGAAACCGTTAGAAGGATTGTAGAAGCGGTGTTCGCTGTGACGGGTGCACAGCTAGGAGGAAATGTACAACCCTGCGCCCCTGCTGTGGCTTCAACGCCGGTGGGCGCGATGCAGCAGATGACCTTTGGTAGACCATTGAGGCAGCAGCTGGTTATGAACTTAGTGCAGGGAGCGCACACGGTTGAGGAATATTTGCAAGTTTTTCTTATGATAAGTCGCTACCCATGCTTTGAGTCGGATAATGAGCAAGCTACAGTCGATAGATTCTATAATGGCCTACGCGCCGAGTTACGAGTCCTACTGCTAGGACCAAAGTTGTTGGGATTCCGAGCCTTAGTGGAATCAGCTAGATCATTGGAGGCAGAGTTGAAGAAGACCCTCCCGATGCCAGCGACCATGGTATCGAACTATATAAACCCCATAAGAGCTGCATCCAGCAGAATGCTGGAGAAAGGGGTTATGAAATCGACTAGTAAAGCTACTTACACTTGTTATACTTGTGGAAAGAAAGGGCACTTTGCCCGAGACTGTTGGAATGGTGCTCGGAAGGGGAAGAAACCTATGTCAGGAGCAGTCAAGGATGTCAGTGCGAAGGAAACGACATTCAAAGTGCCGAACACCTCAAGGTCGGCATATCGAAAATGGTATAAGAAGCATAGGACTTCGGGTTCAGCTCCTTCTGGTACTTCGGGGGCAACTACAAGCCAAACCCCGGGAACATGTTACAATTGTGGGGAGCCGGGGCATTATGCCCGTGAGTGCCTAAAACCCTGGAGGAAACACGCCGTCGTGATGACAGGTATGGTTTAAAGATAGTTTTACCTTAAATACTTGTCGCCCTTGTGCATGTTAGCTTAGAACTATTTGTGCTAAGTTTTGCTGCGGCTTTACTTTATCTTCAAGAGCACCGTTCGTTTAGGGAACTTCGCGTTCCTTTATTAGGAATCTTATTGTGCCTTGGAATACCTCCTTCGATGGAAAGAGATAAATTGGATGCGTTATAGTCCAATGGTGCTCGTTCGGCGAGGGTAGAATTCGTTGCTCTTAGTTTGTGGTTTGGGAATTAGGAGTACGATCTGCAAGCGTCGTTACTTCCGTTGGCGGAGTTTGACGTTATATTTGGCATGGACTGGCTCTCGGAGCAGCAGGCCCTTACAGAGTGCGGTAGCAAGGAAGTCAAGCTGGGAGCAAACCGTGAGACGACTTTTACGGACTTAAAGGGGGTCGAGCAAGACGTTGACGTCTGCTCTTCAGGTGGTGAAGGCGGTTCGTGCTGGAGCAGAACTGTTCTTTACACTAGTAGAGGTTGCAAAGCCGAAGCCCGCGTTGGATTGTATTTCAGTGGTGTCGGAATACCCTGATCTGTTCCCCGCAGATCTTCCTGGAGCTAGTGTCAGGTGCAAAGCCTGTGTCACGATCTCCGTATCGGCTAACGCCTAAGGTAATGGCGGAGCTGAAAGTTCAACTGCAAGAGTTGTTGGAGCAAGGGAATGCGCGTCCAAGTTCTTTGCCTTGGAGCGCACCGACCCTCTTTATTAAGAAGAAGGATGGAAGGCTGAGGCTGCGTATTAATTATCGGGAGGTCAACAAGTTGACGGAAAAGAGCAGGTACCCAATCCCAAGGATCGATGATCTTTGTGATCAGTTGGTAGGGTCAACGGCGTACTCTAAATAGATAAGGGAGAGGGATATCCCTAAGAAAATGTTGAGTACAGGACACGGGCGCTACGAGTTTACGGTCATGCCGTTTGGGCTGACTAATGCGCCGTCAGTGTTCCTGGATTTTTATGAACAGGACATTCAGGGAGTACTTGGACCAGTTCGTGATCGTCTTCATCGACGATGTTTTGGTGTACCCGCAAAGGGAGGAAGATCACTTCCAGCGTCTTCCTTTGGTGTTGGAGACGCTAAAGAGAAATCAGTTGTATGCCAAGTTCTCGAAGTGCGAGTTTTGGCTATCCTCAGTGGCGTTCCTCGGGCATATAGTGAGTGGAGAGGGTATTGCGGTGGATCCGGCAAAGATTGTTGCGATACGAGAGTGGCCTGAGCGGGCTACGGTAGCGGAAGTCCGGAGTTTGCTGGAGCTTGCCGGCTACTATAGGCTCTTCGTGGAGAACTTCTCGCGGATACCGTTACCTCTCACTACTTTGACGAGGGAGGAGCATAAGTTCTTTTGGACGCCGGAGTGCGCGCGAGCTTTTGAGGAGTTATAAGGTCGGTTGACTACGACGCCTGTGCTGACTTCGCCAAGTGGAACCGAAGGCAATGAGATTTTTAATGACGCGTAGGGCAGCGATTTTGGTTGCGTACTACTGCAACACGGAAGCATAATAGCGTATGGCCGTGAGTTTTGCCTTGAAGCTATGAAGGCATAATGGTATACGTTGTGAAAGTGGATCTCTACGCCGGTCACAAGAGCGTGAAGCATCTGATTGATCAGAAGGATCTGAATATACGACAGCGCAGATGGATGGAGTTTATGGGAGACTATACATTCAAGATCCACTACGTGCCTGGCAAAGGGAATGCGGTTGCGGACGCGTTGAGTCGCCGAGCCCCAGCTCAAGCCAATTGGCTATCGGTGCACGATGAGCGGTTGGTGCGGGAGTTGGAGGCGTTGGAGATTGTTTGTGTGGATAAGCAAGCAAGTGCTGAAGCAGTGCTGAATTGGACTGAAGTCCAATATGACCTGGCTGATCGGATTCGGCAGGCTTTGGATATGGATGCTCATATGAAGCAGTTCATGATAGAGGCTCTGGATGGGTCAAATTCTCAATTCGGCGTGGTGGACGGATTGCTGTGGAAAGACGGTCGTCTGTACGTCCCAAGCGTGGGCGATTTACGGGTGGAGTTGTTGTACGAGGCGCACCATACCAAGTACTCGATTCACCCGGGGAGCACGAAAATGTACCGCGATATCAAGAAGCTATTTTGGTGGCCGGGTTTGAAAAAGGATGTGGCGCTATATGTAGCGAAGTGCCAAACCTGCGCCTTGGTAAAGGCGGAGTGCCAAAATCCGAGAGGATTTCTTAAGTCCTTGCCTATTCCGGAGTGGAAATTCGACGACATCTCTATGGACTTTGTGCATGGTTTGCCAAGGTCGCAGAAGGGGAACGACGCCATTTGGGTGGTGGTCGATCGATTAACAAAGGTGTCACATTTTATTCCGTATAGGAAGGATGATCCGGTGGAGAAGCTGGCGAAGCTTTATGTGGATAACATAGTGCGGCTTCATGGTGTGCCCCGCAGCATCGTGAGTGACCGAGATGGGCGGTTCACGTCCAATGATTGGAGGCTGGTGCAGTAAATGTTGGGAACAAAGCTGAAGTTTAGCACAGCCTTCCATCCTCAAACGGATGGGCAGACCGAGAGGGTCAATAGAACGATGGAAGACATGCTTCGCATGTGTGTCTTGGACTTTGGAAAGCAATGGGAGGACCACCTTTATTTGGTGGAGTTCGCATACAACAACAGCTACCAAGCAAGTATTCAGATGGCGCCTTTCGAGGCCCTATATGGTAGAAGATGTCGCACGCCGTTGTCTTGGTTAGAAACGGGCGAGTCAAAGTTGTATAAGCGAACGGAAGTGGATGATGCTACTTCTTTGGTGAGAACCATTCGGGAGAGGTTGCTTATCGCTCAGGACCGGCAAGCAAAGTACTATAATGCCAAGCACAGGAACGTGGAGTTCGCTGTGGGCGATTATGTATACTTGAAGATCAAGCCGTTCAAGGGTGTCTCGCGGGTGCGGCGATTGAAAAAGCTAAGCCCGAGGTACCTTGGACCGTTCGAGGTTCTGGAGCGAGTAGGAGAAGCGGCCTATCGGCTGAAGCTTTCAGTGGAGCTAAGTGGCTTACATGATGTATTCCATATTTCGGTGCTTCGGAAGGCGGTGCAAGAGCCTACGCAAGTGATCGCGACCAATCAAGTGCCGGTGGATAGTGGGCTAACGACAAAAGTCAAGCCCGTGCGGATTGAGGACTCGGAGGTCAAGCGGCTACGCAATAAAGAGATCAGGATGGTCAAAGTCCGGTGGGACAATTGCGGTCGTGAGGAGCTCTCTTGGGAGTGAGAGCAGACGATGCTTGACGAATATCCGGAGTTGTTCCGCTCAGGTACAAATTTTGTTTTGTACATGTTTTTCCCTTTATGTAATTTCGTGGGCGAAATTCTTTTAAGAGGGGTAGAGTTGTAACGCCCCGAAACTCAAAGGAGCAAAGGGGAATAATTTGGGCCAGTTTGAGTTCTTGCTGCAGGCACACGGCCTGGGACACGGGCGTGTCCCAGGGCGTGTAAAGCCTGTGTCGACACTAAGGCGTGAAGTCGACACTTTGGTCTCGACATTGTGTCGAGACTGGGCACACGGCCTGCGACACGGGCGTGTCGCAGGGCGTGTCGACCCGTGTCGACACTTAGCCGTGAAGTCGACACAGTGCTTCGACGTTGTGTCGAGACACGGCACACGGCCTGCGACACGGGTGTGTCGCAGGGCGTGTCAACCCGTGTCGACACTCGTCCCGCGAAGTCGACACTTTGGTGTCGACAGTGTGTCGAGACATGGCACACGGCCTGCGACACGGGCGTGTCGCAGGGCGTGTCGACCCGTGTCGACACTTAGCCGTGAAGTCGACACAGTGCTTCGACGTTGTGTCGAGACACGGCATACGGCCTGCGACACGGGCGTGTCGCAGGGCGTGTCAACCCGTGTCGACACTCGTCCCGCGAAGTCGACACTTTGGTGTCGACAGTGTGTCGAGACATGGCACACGGCCTGCGACACGGGCGTGTCGCAGGGCGTGTCGACCCGTGTCGACACTTAGCCGTGAAGTGCCGAGACCTTGTACACGGCCTGGAGCCCAGGCGTGTCAAGGTGACACGGGCAAGGACACGGGCGTGTCCGAACCCGTGTCAGCGCTCGGGTTGGAAACGGGAGAAAATCATGGGGTACACGGCCAGCTACACGGCCGTGTCAGTTGGAACACGGGCGTGTCAGATCGAACACGGGCGTGTTCGATGCCCGTGTGAGGTTCCAGGTGATTCGATTTTGACGGCGAATGAGGCACACGGCCCTGGACACGGGCGTGTGCCAGGCCGTGTTCGGCCCAGATTGGGCATTTCAGTCCCGAATCGAAGCCGTTCATTTCTTTGACTGAGGATCCAATGGCTGGGGGTTGTTCCTGAAGGGATATACCCGGGTTTTGACTTAGAAAACCCTCACTTTTTCCACTTGTTATCTCTCCAAACCCTTGGAGAAAGAAAAGCTAAGGCAAGAAGAAGAGGAGCTAGATCCGCCATTGGAGGAGCTTCGGAGCTCCGAATCGCAAGCCGACTCCGGATCCACGGAGGCAACGCAAGTGCGGTGATTTCCATCCGATTACTTTTCGATGGCGCCAAAGAGGACCGCAAGGGTAACGATCCTCATCTTGAGCATGAGTAGCTCTCTTTCTTTGCATAGGAAGCCCCCTCTCGCGAGTTTGCGAAGAGTTGGAGGCATTCCTTCGGGTAGATATGTAAAGTCCCCGTTGTTTAGCATCCGTATGCGAGAACGGACTTAGGCATTTTGGTTGAAGCCTACCCGGACATGTTAGTCCGGATCGGTGATGTTGCATTGCATAAGGCCGGAGAAGACTCCGTGCTATTTGGTGTTTTCGGGTTTTCTACGCGGTAGATTGCAGCAGGGAGCCTTGGGGACTAACCCAAAGGTGCACCCGGAAAACTGGGCGGACACGAGGTCTTGCCAACTTGGTGGCTTGGAAGCCAACTTGAACATAACGAGGTTATGTGACTTGCGGTAGAATGGGACTCGGTGAAAGTTTGACCCGCGCATATGGCTTAAATTGTCGTTGCGATGTGAGCACGGGTTAGATGGAGCCGTACCCGCTTTATGTCGTCCGGTTAGAGCGACCTAAGGTTACATGGGACTCGCCGTTGGCATAAATGGGGGTCTTCGGTGGTCCATGGCTTAATTTGACGTGACCAATACCATGAAGACAAATTGCTCATAGGAATGGCCGTCCAAGAGGCGGTGGTGAGTCCGGAATGTTCATGGCTTTATTTGACGTAACATCGACCGGTTCACCGAGAATGTGCCCTGAGTGCACGGGACGTGTGGCCGTACGAGCCAACGTCTGTGATGAAATGGCTATGTTTATATGGTTATATTGCTCGCTTAATGAAATGCAGGGAAAGAGCATCGCCGCCCCGAGTTGGGGGCGGGATCGTTATAATTTGGTCAGCATTGCTGACCGTTGCTTTGTTTGCCACCGTGCGGTGGTTTGTTTGCTTGCAGGTGCAGCTGGACCAAGCGGTCAATAGCGGGCTAAAGCCCTTTTTGCGAAGCTGGCCCTCGAAGGCCCGAATGGAAATGTTTTATGTTTTGTTCATGTATGGCCGGCCTGCGTGCCGAGGTTTGGAAATCATGTAAAAGACAAGTGAAACATTTTGTAAGGCCTTAAGGCCGACTTTTGAGTATTTCATAATAACATTCCTATTATCTTGCTAGTGGACATTCATGCTTGTGCTGGGTTCTTGTTTTGCAACTTTAATAAATTGCTTCCGCTAGAATGCTCTGTGTAGGACGTTGAGATTGGTTGGATGGTTTCCATAAGTAACCACCCGGTCTGTCTGTGGTATATGGCGTCGGGCCCCAGCCGGACCTACTGCTATATGCTATGCGACGGATAGGGGGTGTTACAGTTTGGCCGTGCGAGCCTACACCTGTGGCGAAGTATGTTTTTATATAATTGTTTAGCTGGGCCAATGATATGCAGGGAAGGAGCACCGCCGTCCCGAGAAAGGGACGGAGTCGTTATAATTTGGTCGGCTTTAGCTGACCATTGCCTGTTTGCCACCGTGCAGCGGGATGTTGCTTGCAGGTGCTGCGGAGCCGAGTGCAAAATAGCGGGTTGGAGCCCATGTTTCCGTGCTGGCCCTCGAAGGCCTTAGCGTATAGTTGTTTTATTTTGTCATGTGTGGCCGGCCTGCGAGCCGATGTATGTAAGACACTATTTGTTAAGTGAACTATTATAAGGCCACAAGGCCATGTTTCTTTCAGTGTATTGTTATTTCATTCCAGTGGTAGCGATTGTGGACATTCATGTAAATTGATTATTCAGTTTGAGTTCTTTCTACTTTTAAAAGCTTCCGCTAGAATGCTCTGTGTTATGACGAGTAGTCTTAATTGGAATGTTTGGTTATTAATACGTAACCCTTCCGTCTGTCCGTGGTATATGGCATCGGGTTCCCACTGGATCTTTTGTTATATGTCATACGACGGATGAGGGTGTTATATTAGGTGAGTCGGAGGAGCGAGTGCCATGGAGTTTCCCCGACTCGCCCAGGCGGGGGGGGGGGGGGGGGGGGGAAGCAGAATGCAGGGCGAGTGGAATGTCTAGGCTCGCACTTGCCCCTAGACCTTGGAAGGTGATGGGCGAGTGGGATAGTCAGATCTACACTCACCCTGGACCCCGGTAGGGGGAAGCGAGTGCCAGCCCCATCGAGCACTCGACGCCAAAGGTGAGTGGTCTTTTCAGGGACCACCCACCCAGTAGTGCCTTTTACTATTTTGCCCTCGTTGGCCTGTCAGTAGCCTTTTAAAACAACAGAGTAGCGCTGTTGTCAGACCGATTTGGGTTGCGTATAGCCTAACACAATGGCGGAGTTACGCTATTAGCAGACCGGGTTTGGAATTCTATAAATAGATCCACAAGGGTACCTCAAAATGCAAGCTTTCTGAAAGAATTGGTTCCTAAACACCTAGAGGGGGGGGGGTGAATAGGTGTAATTCCTTTTTCTTCTAAGACAGAACTTTTAATACAGTTAATTAACAAACACAGATAGTTCTACAACTATCTCAGCACAGAAATAATAATACACACACACATTCACAGATTACACACTGATTTATAGTAGTTCCCCAAGGTCTGGGTACATCCACTTTCCCCCTTCGCCTATTTAGCAGTGTGCTAGAGTTGGCCTAACTTCTTTCCTTCTTCTCAGATCCTCAGATCTTACAGCTCAGAACCTAAACAAGGCTCCTACAACTCAGAGTGAGTCCACACTCCTACAGCTCAGGCAATCTGCCCTACCTCAGCCTTCAACAAGGCCTACAACTCAGAGATCAAAATCTCCTACAACTCAGGCTCACAGCCCTACCTCAGCCTTCAACAAGGCCTACCACTCAGAGATCTATATCTCCTATAACTCAGCCTTTATAAAACAGGCTTACAACTCAGATCTTAAAAAGATCCTACAGAAAATAGATGTGAATCTAAAATTTAACCATCACCCTGGTTGAGAGAGAAAGGATGGATAGTTTCTTGATCCGTTCTTGACAGAATCTGATGATAGAGATCGACCTGACTTAGCTTTATTCAAAGCTTCTTGAATCTGAACACAGTAGGGTTGATCTTCTTTGAAGTTGATCTTCAATCAGCTTCTTTCTTGAAATTCAGAAATCAATCTGAATCCTTCTTGGCAGACTGGTTCAAACTCTGCACTTGAGAGACTTGTTGATGTAAGTCCCTTTCTTCACTTGAATAGATGGAGCTCTCTCTCTCCAACTTCTTCTGAAGATTCTTCTGAATTCTTCTTTTTAATTTCCTTGACAAACTCTGAGTAGATCACCACTTGAGAATGTCTTCTTAGATCTTCTGTTGAAAATCTTCTTCGTGTTTTTGTTTTCTATCTCATGTGTGTAACACTTGTATCATTACTTCTTCTGTTGATAGAGAATGTCTTTATATAGACTTTCTCCATGGTAACCGACTGATTCGGTTTCTAACGAACTTCTGACAGCACTGACAGTTGTAGTAGACCGGTTGGATATGGAAGCTGTCAAGTCTTCCAGTCACTTCTTGAAACTCTGTCTCTGTCAGCAAAGTGTCAAGACTGGACTTCATCATGTGTCGACACAAGTAGACTAAGTGTCGACACAAGCCTTGGTGGTGTCGACACAGCTCCCTTGGTGTCGACACTGCTTCTCGACACAGCTTCTGTAGAATGTGTTGACACTAGTTCTATTGTGTCAACACAGTCACTTCTTCTCTTCACAAGAATCAACTTTATTGAAACTCTACTGTGTGTCGACACAAGTCCTGTGTGTCGACACAGTTGATGTCGACAAAGTCTTCTGTGTGTCGACACTGCCTCTGTGTGTCGACTCAGTTGATGTCGACTAAGCTTTCTCTGTGTGTCGACACTGCATCTGTGTGTCGACACAGTTTCTTCTGGTGTCGACACAGCCTTTCCAAGTGTCGACACAGCTGACTCCAAGTGTCGACACAGCTTTTCTCCAGTGTCGACACAAGTCCTCATAAGTGTCGACATAACTTCTTCTGGTGTCGACTCATGGACTTAGAAACTTTTTCCTGCATTCTTGCATTTTCTTAAACTGCACATATAAACTCAAAATAACATCAAATACACCTTGATGCATATCATTGAGTAAGGTGAGGCTTATTCAAATCTGGTACACATTTTCCAATGTACCCAACACTTTCTCATTTTCCTGATCTTGTAGCGCTTTTTGAGGTACCCTTAGCTCAGCTCTAGCTAAGGAGGGTAAGCACTCTAAGATCTTTCGGGTGTGTGGTGAGACCTCTGTGCTGTAGCCATGGGTCATTCTCCAATCCTAAGTTTTCAGTTGAGTGAGCTCATTTGAAGAAGTAGGTGTGTCACCCCTTCTTGGGATCCTAATTCCACATAAGTCAGTTTCCGATTTCTACATTTTGATGCGGTGAGCATGAAATATGACCAACATCGAAAATCTTTAGTGATTTCTGTTGGGTATTGTATCAACAATAACCCGGATTTGAGGAAGGGCCCAGTTAAGTTAAGATGAATTGTGACTATATTTGATGTTACTTTTGAAGTATGTACTTGCAGGTCTTCATTGCTCAGTACACACCAATGTAAGGTTACAGTGGATTAGTAGACATAAGACTACACAATGTAATTCCTTATTGTCTAGGTCAAAGTGTTAACTCACTTGTAATCTCTCTATTGGGGTGTACTTCTATCCCAAGTACAGGAGAAGGCTCACGGATGGTCAAGGATTAGTTTCAGGATGAGAAATTTCTCCCAAGTAAAATTCGTCGAGTATGGTTTGGAATACTCGTCGAATTCATCGAGTATCAGCTTGATACTCGTCGAATTCGTTGTGTATACCTATCCACACCCATCCAATCCATCGCTTATACGTAGGGAAAATTCACTGAAGAATTGAAAAATCTGTTAAGTAAAATTCGCCGAGTATCGTCGTGCATACTCGTCGAATTCGTCGAATGTATCTAACGATACTCTCCAAATTCGTCGAATGTATCTAACGATACTCGCCAAATTTGTCAAATATTGTAAGTGATACATGCCGAATTCGTTGAGTCTAGTCAACACTACTTCTCTAGATTTTTCCAAGTCTTTTTCATCGAATATCAAAGCATAAGTGCGTTGAGTTAACTCGATGATATTCGACGTATGCAGCCTATGATGTTGAGTGAATTCAATTTGTAGAATATCACGGTGTTGAGTGCATTGAGTTAACTCAATAATATTCGCTTATGGCATTGAGTGAGCAAAATGCATTGAGTGCAACGAACGTTGAGTGCGTTGAGTATTTCAGCCGATACTCGACGAATTCGTCAAGTATACCTCCTGATACTCGACAAATTAATTGAGTATGACTCCTCGCCATGACGTTGAGTGACTAGCCGTCCTGTGATGATTTAGCTAAGTCATTTTCGTTGTATATCAAGATGTAATCAATGAGTATCATTATGATACTCGACGATACTCGACGAATTTGACTTAGGTTATTTTTCCGATAATTTCTTCTTCCAGTCACTGGTTCGGCCGGCCATGCACAATACCTTCTTGCTTTCATTTTTGGAAATATTCTTTATACCGTTAGATGAAATATCTCTATAAATACCTAAGGATATTTCTCTTAATTGCTAATCTTGCTATTGTGCTAATTTGCTCTTCAATTCAAAACGAGAATAGTTTCCAAATCAGTGATCGTAGGCTTCCTATGCGTATGTCGATTTCCGATCGGCCGACAACCGCAAGCACTACAAGATCCGATCTTCTTCGGTCTATACTTCTGGATTGCTACCTTCTAAAGACTCGTATTCCTCCAGATCTAGATGAGTGAAGATTCAAGTTTCAAGATCTTAAAGATTTCAAGTTTGCGAGTTCTCCAAGTTCAAGATGCATTATTTTCGAAGAACGTCAGACTTAAGTCTTCAAATCTAGTGTAATATTGTTGTAACATTTATTTTCTCTTGTAGGAGAATTTTTCTCCGAGTTTGTAGATTCGTTTGTGGATCGAGTGAGTATATCCGTTTATGGATTGATTGTGTAGATCGAGTTGTGTATCGAGTTGTAGGAGAGGTTGTTCTCCGAGTGCTAGGAGCGTTATCTCCGAGCTGTAGGAGTTGCGGCTCCGAGGTGTAAGATTTGACGAAATCTGAGTTTGGTGAAGTAGCCGAATCTAGCTCTTTGTGGTAGATAGGTGAGGCAGGAAAGTGGACGTATCTAACTCGGGGAACCACTATAAATCTCTGTGTTTGTGTGATTGTTTTAAGTGATTTTTATTCCGCAAAAAGACACAAAAATCACCCATTCACCCCCTCTAGGTGATTTAGTTAAACGCTAGATACTTTCAATTGGTATCATAGGTATGTTTTGTTCGATAAGGCTAACACCTTGAACAAGATCCCTGATCTAGCGTTTAGAGATTCCGCATATTCACCATGGATAGAAGCAAAGACATGTCATCTATGAAGCTGCATGTATTCGCGAAAGAGAACTTTCCCACGTGGAAAGAAAGAGTCAGATTTTTCATGGAAGCTGCGGATCCCAAAATATTCCCGATTGTGGAAGAAGGACCGCATGTTCCTACACAACCATCTGCTCTGAACCCAGCTATTCTGATTCCTAATAGATGATGGATTTAACGAAGGATGAAATTGCTTTGGTCTCCTTAGATAAGAAAGAGAAGAACATCATTGCAAGCACAGTGGACGACTCTATGTTCCAAAACTTATTCCACTGCAAGTCTGCCAAGGAAATATTGGATTGCTTAGTAGTTCTGATGGAAGGGACCGAAGAAGTTCGAGATGATCGTGGATCTTTACTGAATCAAGAGTACGAAGTGTTTAAGCAATGATCAAGTGACACTTGTAACACCTCCCCTGTAATGGACGTATAATATGGGTCCGGCCGGGGCCCCACAACATACGAACGCCACAGCTTTAGTATTAAAAGTTGATATAGCTACCCAAACTCAAAACACTTGCACAACACAGCGGAAAACCAAGCACAACTAGAAGTTATCCACTAACCCAAGAGTAAACAAATGGCCTTAAGGCCTTACATCAAATGTCCAAAAGGTAAACAGTACAATCAAACATGAATGTGCTCAGCACTCCTAGTCTACCTCGGCATGCAAGCCGGACAAAATAGTCTCAAACATACATCATCAAAAAGTAGTGCTACAAAAGAGAAAACACTTCATGGGCTTAGGCCTTTTTGGCCGGCGTGCTAGCTCCTGTGTGCGATCCTTGCCCTGTAAAAATTATTAGTAACGTGGGTCAGCAAAGGCTGACCTCCAACTGTGTAACAACACATCTCCTCCCGGCCGCCCCTAACGGACCCCGGGGAACCCTCCAACCTGCAAGTCAGCACTTCATATGCAATATAAATTTCTATAAATAGAAAAACATTAAAACAGGCTTGGATGTCTCAATCAACAAACATGTTCTCTACTGGTTGAGCATATAAAGAAAGGGCCTACTATGCAACATGAATGCAACACCCGGGCTTCACCCAAGGTACCCTACACCGTATGCATCTAGCACAACATCACATCAGTTGGGTACTCACATTTCCCCAATTGGCATAAAGCCTCAAACATTGAGGGAGACACAACTCCCTCACACGGCGCACAGGCCGCCACATGGAATTCTTGCCAAGGCCCCACCCGCTCGTGGGCTTAGCCCCGGGCTTGCCTGCAAGCTCTGACGTCTCATGTCAGGATTCCAACAACCACAGACTGACCGATTCTAAGAAGCCTTGCTGGACCCCACCCGCTCATGGCCTCTTTGCCCGGGCTTGCCCCAAGCTTGGCATTCTCGTCAGTCTCACAGAAGGGGACTAGTCTCGCCGGGACACTCTCCACACATGACGCACATGTCACGGGATAGCCAGCCGACCACGGAGACATAGCCACGCCTTGGCACAACACAACCAAAACTAAACACATCGCAATCCCTCTTTGTACCGCAGCGTTCCCGCGCACCAAGGAAAACATCTCCAACTCGTGCGGAGCTAACCTTGTCCACCAAGGAAACCATCTCCATTCTCATACGGAGCTAACCTTGTCAAGGAAACCATCTACCACCACGAGGAGCTAACCTTGTCCGGGTTCGACTACATGTACTCTTTTCAAGCAAACGGGACAATCACCACCACAACACAAACGACATCTTGCCGCAACGGAAATCTCTACGAATCCCTAGCTCGTATGCAACATCACCGAGTCGGACTAACGGTCGCGACTACGGCTTCACCCACCATGCCTAATCCACTAGCGAAGCGGATCTCTAATGCAAAGATATGCCGGGGACGGACTCAATCGACCCGGAAGTTCCTCTTGAAACTTGGCAAGCCAAAACCCCTCTCATTTGAGAGTTTGGTGCCCAAAAATTAGAGAAAAGAAAACTAGATGATGCTAAAACGTGCATCCTAAAGACCGAGAGGAGAGATGTCGTTACCTTCCGACTCCTCTTCCTTGCCATGACAAACTAGCCGGATGGAAAACTTCGCAACGCTCCAAGCTTCACGGATCCGGACTCGGCTCGCGATTCGGAGCTCCGAAACCCTTCCTACAGCCCAAGAGTTCTTCTTCTTCCTCCTTGCTCTAGTTTCTCTCAAGAACTAAGAAAGAGAGGACTTGGAAAAAAAGTGAGGATCTGCAACCCTAACTTCGGACTTAAATCCCCAGGAGATGGCCTGAACTGCTAGATCCCAAAACCAGAAAAAGAATGGCTGCGATTCGCCTGGAAAACAGAAGACCTGGGCCGAACACGGCCTGGCACACGCCCGTGTCCAGGGCCGTGTGCCTCATTCGCCGTCTCAAATCGACGCGCCTGGAATCAGACACGGGCATTCGACACGCCCGTGTTCAATCCGACACGCCCGTGTCCCCAGCGACACGGCCGTGTGGCCTGCCGCGTGTCGCCAACGACACGGCCCCAACACCAACCCGAGAGGTGACACGGCCTGGGACACGCCCGTGTCCCAAGCCGTGTGCCAAGTCTCGACACCCGTCGACAGGCTTTGTGTCGACACCGCGGAAAAACATCGAGCAAAGATCGTCGACCAGGCGGGACACGCCCTGTGACACGCCCGTGTCACAGGCCGTGTGCCCTAGTCTCGACACATTGTCGAGCGAAAGTGTCGACACTTGGGCCGAGTGTCGACACGGCCTCGACACGCCCTGCGACACGCCCGTGTCGCAGGCCGTGTGCCCCACTCTCGACACTCTGTCGAGCACAAAGTGTCGACACTTGGGCCGAGTGTCGACACGGCCTCGACACGCCCTGCGACACGCCCGTGTCGCAGGCCGTGTGCCTCCTTCCAGAAATCCAAAAATTTTCCAGAACTGCAGACTGACCCTGAAGCAAAAACTGGGGTGTTACAACTCTCCCCCACTTAACAGAATTTCGTCCCGAAATTTTCAAAACGAAAGGGTACAAAACTTAAATTGTACCTGACAAAAATAGTTCTGGATAGTCTTCTAGCATGGCCTGTTCTCGCTCCCACGAGAACTCCTCACGACCGCAGTTGTCCCAACGAACTTTCACGAGCTTGACTTCTTTATTCCGCAACTGCCGAGTCTCCGAATCTTCTATAGCGATTGGAAGGACTCGCGTCCTCAAGTCTTCGTCAATCGGCACCGATGCCGGCTCCATCACCACGCTAGCCTCCACCAAGGCTTTCCTCAACACGGAGACGTGGAAGACGTCATGTAATCCACTCAAATCTGCGGACAATGCCAGACGATAGGCTGCTTCTCCTACCCGCTCAACAATTTCAAAAGGCCCCAAAAACCTCGGACTCAACTTCTTGAGTCGGCGAATCCGCGAGACGCCTTTGAACGGCTTGACCTTCAGATAAACCCAATCACCAACTGCAAATTCTAACTTCCGGTGACGAGCATTAAAATATTTCGCTTGCCTGTCTTGTGCCACCTTCATACGCTCTTGGATGGTCCGTACCATCTCACAAGCATCAACTACCGCATCCTTTCCCAAAAGTTTGGTGTCTCCCGCCTCTGCCCAAGACATTGGCGTTCGACACCGCCTCCCATACAAAGCTTCGTAAGGCGCCATCTTTATACTAGCTTGAAAACTGTTGTTGTACGCAAATTCTACCATGAAGAGGTGATCCTCCCACCTCTTGCCAAAATCAAGAACGCACATCCTCAACATGTCCTCCATAGTACGGTTCGTTCTCTCCGTTTGCCCATCAGTTTGAGGATGGAACGCCGTACTAAACCTTAGCTTCGTGCCCAAGCTTTTCTGTACCAACCTCCAGTCCTTGGACGTAAACCGTCCATCTCGATCACTGACTATGCTCTTAGGAATTCCGTGCAGTCGCACAATGTTGCGAACATACAACTCCACCAGCTTCTCCACGCTGTCCTCTTTCCGATTTGGGATGAAGTGAGCCACCTTGGTTAGGCGATCCACGATCACCCAAATAGCATCATTCCCATGCTGCGATCTAGGCAACCCATGCACGAAGTCCATGGAGATGTCCTCAAATTTCCATTCAGGAATTGGAAAGGGCTTCAGGAGCCCGCCCGGTTTCTGACATTCGGCCTTCACCAAGGCACATGTTTGGCAACGACTCACATACAAAGCTACATCACGCTTCAACCCCGGCCACCAAAAGGATTTCTTCATATCCAAGTACATCTTTGTACTGCCCGGGTGAATGGAGTACTTTGAGAAGTGAGCCTCAAACATCAACTCCTCACGGAGATTGCCAAACTGCGCTACACAAACCCGTCCATCCTTTCTCAAGATTCCCCCGATCATCTCCCAGGTGCTGCTCTCACCTGTTTGAGCCTCCAACACAAAAGGTTGAAACTCTACATCTAATCGAGTCGCTTCCCGAATACGATCAGACAAGTCGTTTTGCACTTCAATCCAGTTCAACCGAGCCACGCTAGACTCGCCTCTCGCAACACATTCCAATCCAAGGGACTCCCATTCCCGAACCAACCGCTCATCATGAGCTTCGATCCAATTTCCTTGCCCCGAGTACTTTCTACTCAGCGCATCCGCCACCACATTGGCTTTACCCGGCGTATACTGGATCGCCACTTCGTAGTCTCCAAGAAACTCAACCCATCTGCGTTGCCGCATATTCAAGTTCTTTTGATCCAAGAGATACTTCAGGCTTTTATGGTCCGTGAAGATCTCCACTCTTGCGCCATAAACATAATGCCGCCAAATTTTCAGCGCGAAGATTACCGCCGCCAACTCCAAGTCATGGACGGGGTAATTCCTCTCATGAGATTTCAGCTGTCTAGACCCAAAAGCTATCACCTTGCCATGCTGCACTAACACGCAACCCAAACCGCATCCCGATGCGTCACTGAAAATTTGAAATCCATTGGTCCCTTGCGGTAAACTCAAGATCGGAGCCATCATAAGCCTCTCCTTTAGGGCCTCAAATGCTTGACCGCACTCTTGGGTCCACACAAAATTATGGTCTTTGCGAGTGAGAGAGGTGAGGGGTAGAGCTATCTTCGAGAAATTCTCCACGAATCTCCTATAATACCCGGCTAGTCCAAGAAAACTTCGGACTTCCGCCACGGTCCTTAACACCGGCCAATCTCTGATGGCCTCCACCTTCGTTGGATCCACTGCCACCCCATCACCACTAATCACGTGACCCAAAAATGCCACCTTCTCCAACCAAAACTCGCATTTGGAGAATTTTGCATACAACTCATTCTCCCTCAACACTTGCAAAACTATCCTCAAGTGGGTCTCATGCTCCACTTCCGATTTGGAATACACCAAAATGTCATCAATGAAAACAACCACAAAAGAATCCAAGTATTCCCGGAATACCCGATTCATCAGATCCATCAACACCGATGGTGCGTTCGTCAGCCCGAACGACATCACCGTAAACTCAAAGTGCCCATACCTTGTACCAAAGGCAGTTTTGGGTATGTCCTCATCCCGAATTCGTAGCTGATAGTATCCTGACTTCAAGTCCAACTTCGAATATACCACTGACCCCACAAATTGGTCAAACAGGTCGTCTATCCGAGGGATCAGATACTTATTCTTGACGGTCAACTTATTAAGCTCTCGGTAGTCTATGCACAGGCGCATGCTACCGTCTTTCTTCTTAACAAACAACACCGGTGCGCTCCACGGTGAAGAACTGGGTCTAATATACCCTTGCTCCAACAGTTCCTGTAACTGAACCTTAAGTTCCGCTAACTCCTTTGGTGCCATCCTAAATGGAGGACGTGACACCGGTCTAGCCTCCGGCACTAACTCGATCGAGAAGTCGATTTCCCGCCGAGGAGGCGCTCCAGGAAGTTCATCCGGAAACACATCCTTGAACTCTGCCACCACAGGCACTTCCTCAATAGACAGTTGGGAGAGACGAACCTCCAGTAACGCTACAAGCGCTACACTACCCTGGTTAACCGCCCGCACCAACTGCATGGCCGATATCAGGGAACAGGCCACTCCACCAAGGCCCTCAAACTTGACTTCTGCTTGCCCTTTACTCCTTAAGGTCACCACCTTAGAAAGGCAATCAATACTGGCGCGCTGCTCTGCAAGCCAGTCCATGCCAAAAATGACATCGAACTCCACTAATGGTAACACTGCCGCTTCCAGAGCGAAGACAACTCCGTCAAGCTCCCAACAAATGCGCCCTTTAGCCCCGGTGGTCATAGATGACCCATTGGGCATGCGCACTTTCAGCTCTGCTCCCGACGAGAAAGACTCAACTCCTAATCTCTGGATGAAGCTCTCCGCAAGAAAGGAGTGCGATGCTCCCGTATCAAACAATACCCTAGCGGGGTATCCGGAAACTAACACGAAGCCTACAACATAGACATTACACAAAAGTCTAAAAGGATGAAGCACAAAGTTTAAACTCAAATTCTCTTCATACCTGTCACCACATCAGTTTGGCAGATCGCTTCTTGTTGTCCAAGGTTGTAAGCCCTTGGTTGCACTGGTTGGAACCGAGAAGCGCTCGACTCCGCCATCTTTCCTTTTTCTGCAGCACTGGGGCCCGAGCGCACAGACTGCTCCTGCTTTGACTCTTGCCCCGCTCCCCCTTGCTGACAAGTATGGGCTATGTGCCCAACCTTCCCGCAGTTGTAGCACGTCGGCGGTCCCCTAGAGTGGGAACCCCCAGGCGTCCAATTGCTCCTCTCACCAGATCTGGGAGTGTGAGGCTTCTTCCTCCACCTACTCCCATCAGATTTTCCTTGAGATTGGGAAGGCTTCCCTTCCCCGCTCTTGGGAGTAAAACCCTTACGACGCTGGGTTCGCTCCAGATCATTCTCCAAACTCCTGGCGGCTTCAACTAGCTCATTAAATCCCGCCCTCTTCATGGAGATGAGGGGTTGTCTCAGATTTTCCCTCAACCCTTGGTAGAAGAGGTTATCCCTCTCTACATCATCCGCCATTGTCGTTCCCGCATAACGACCCAAACGGGTGAACTCTTGCACGTACTCATCCACTGTCTTGTCTCGCTGCATTAGATGCAGAAACTGCCTCTGCAGGGCCAACCGAGTTGAAACTGAGATATACCTCTTAAGAAAAGCGTCCCCGAACTCTTCCACTGACGGGGTGCGTCCCGGAAACTGGCGGCCGCTATGGCTCACCCACCACAACTTGGCGTCTCCTTCCAACATGAACGCCGCATACTCAGCTTTCTTTTCCTCTGGCGTCTCTGCCGCCCTTAACAGTTCTTGAATGCGAACCCACAAGTCCTCCGCATCCGTTGGCGTTCCAACACCCTTGAAAGACGGGGGATGGAAACTCAGGAAATACTTCATGTGTCGGTCTCCATGTCCGACAACTACCCTCTCCGCCAAAGGCTCCACTCGCCTGGCTTCCGCTCCTGGCATGGCCGTTGCCGTATCTGGTGTGGCAGGGGCTGCCACCTGAGCTGCTGCTGCAGCTTGAGCTGCCACCATCGCTTCTGCAAGCATGCGGCAGAAGTCGGCCGGGTCTACGCCCGTGCCCAAAAGACCTGGAGCAGTAGCACTGCTCGCTGAGAGGTCATCCCTTGCTCTTGAAGTGCCCGCCTCGTTGCTTGCACTCTTCAGGAAGACAAGAAATAAGGGATTAGTCTCCAATCTCAAGACTAAAACATAAGGACACTCATGGTCCCGCGTTACTCTTATGTGGATAACTTCTCTACGCACTGACCTTGAATCAAACCTCCCTCTGATACCAAATTGTAACACCTCCCCTGTAATGGACGTATAATATGGGTCCGGCCGGGGCCCCACAACATACGAACGCCACAGCTTTAGTATTAAAAGTTGATATAGCTACCCAAACTCAAAACACTTGCACAACACAGCGGAAAACCAAGCACAACTAGAAGTTATCCACTAACCCAAGAGTAAACAAATGACCTTAAGGCCTTACATCAAATGTCCAAAAGGTAAACAGTACAATCAAACATGAATGTGCTCAGCACTCCTAGTCTACCTCGGCATGCAAGCCGGACAAAATAGTCTCAAACATACATCATCAAAAAGTAGTGCTACAAAAGAGAAAACACTTCATGGGCTTAGGCCTTTTTGGCCGGCGTGCTAGCTCCTGTGTGCGATCCTTGCCCTGTAAAAATTATTAGTAACGTGGGTCAGCAAAGGCTGACCTCCAACTGTGTAACAACACATCTCCTCCCGGCCGCCCCTAATGGACCCCGGGGAACCCTCCAACCTGCAAGTCAGCACTTCATATGCAATATAAATTTCTATAAATAGAAAAACATTAAAACAGGCTTGGATGTCTCAATCAACAAACATGTTCTCTACTGGTTGAGCATATAAAGAAAGGGCCTACTATGCAACATGAATGCAACACCCGGGCTTCACCCAAGGTACCCTACACCGTATGCATCTAGCACAACATCACATCAGTTGGGTACTCACATTTCCCCAATTGGCATAAAGCCTCAAACATTGAGGGAGACACAACTCCCTCACACGGCGCACAGGCCGCCACATGGAATTCTTGCCAAGGCCCCACCCGCTCGTGGGCTTAGCCCCGGGCTTGCCTGCAAGCTCTGACGTCTCATGTCAGGATTCCAACAACCACAGACTGACCGATTCTAAGAAGCCTTGCTGGACCCCACCCGCTCATGGCCTCTTTGCCCGGGCTTGCCCCAAGCTTGGCATTCTCGTCAGTCTCACAGAAGGGGACTAGTCTCGCCGGGACACTCTCCACACATGACGCACATGTCACGGGATAGCCAGCCGACCACGGAGACATAGCCACGCCTTGGCACAACACAACCAAAACTAAACACATCGCAATCCCTCTTTGTACCGCAGCGTTCCCGCGCACCAAGGAAAACATCTCCAACTCGTGCGCAGCTAACCTTGTCCACCAAGGAAACCATCTCCATTCTCATACGGAGCTAACCTTGTCAAGGAAACCATCTACCACCACGAGGAGCTAACCTTGTCCAGGTTCGACTACATGTACTCTTTTCAAGCAAACGGGACAATCACCACCACAACACAAACGGCATATTGCCGCAATGGAAATCTCTACGAATCCCTAGCTCGTATGCAACATCACCGAGTCGGACTAACGGTCGCGACTACGGCTTCACCCACCATGCCTAATCCACTAGCGAAGCGGATCTCTAATGCAAAGATATGCCGGGGACGGACTCAATCGACCCGGAAGTTCCTCTTGAAACTTGGCAAGCCAAAACCCCTCTCATTTGAGAGTTTGGTGCCCAAAAATTAGAGAAAAGAAAACTAGATGATGCTAAAACGTGCATCCTAAAGACCGAGAGGAGAGATGTCGTTACCTTCCGACTCCTCTTCCTTGCCATGACAAACTAGCCGGATGGAAAACTTCGCAACGCTCCAAGCTTCACGGATCCGGACTCGGCTCGCGATTCGGAGCTCCGAAACCCTTCCTACAGCCCAAGAGTTCTTCTTCTTCCTCCTTGCTCTAGTTTCTCTCAAGAACTAAGAAAGAGAGGACTTGGAAAAAAAGTGAGGATCTGCAACCCTAACTTCGGACTTAAATCCCCAGGAGATGGCCTGAACCGCTAGATCCCAAAACCAGAAAAAGAATGGCTGCGATTCGCCTGGAAAACAGAAGACCTGGGCCGAACACGGCCTGGCACACGCCCGTGTCCAGGGCCGTGTGCCTCATTCGCCGTCTCAAATCGACGCGCCTGGAATCAGACACGGGCATTCGACACGCCCGTGTTCAATCCGACACGCCCGTGTCCCCAGCGACACGGCCGTGTGGCCTGCCGTGTGTCGCCAACGATACGGCCCCAACACCAACCCGAGAGGTGACACGGCCTGGGACACGCCCGTGTCCCAAGCCGTGTGCCAAGTCTCGACACCCGTCGACAGGCTTTGTGTCGACACCGCGGAAAAACGTCGAGCGAAGATCGTCGACCAGGCGGGACACGCCCTGTGACACGCCCGTGTCACAGGCCGTGTGCCCTAGTCTCGACACATTGTCGAGCGAAAGTGTCGACACTTGGGCCGAGTGTCGATACGGCCTCGACACGCCCTGCGACACGCCCGTGTCGCAGGCCGTGTGCCCCACTCTCGACACTCTGTCGAGCACAAAGTGTCGACACTTGGGCCGAGTGTCGACACGGCCTCGACACGCCCTGCGACACGCCCGTGTCGCAGGCCGTGTGCCTCCTTCCAGAAATCCAAAAATTTTCCAGAACTGCAGACTGACCCTGAAGCAAAAACTGGGGTGTTACAACACTATTGCTGACAACTTCAAAAAAGTTTTCAAGATCGTCAACGCCCTCAGGAACTATGGTCGCACATTCACTAATGACGAGCTCAACGAAAAATTTCTAAGATCCCTGACTAAGGACTGAGATACGAAAGTTGTGCTATTAGGGAATTTGGGAAGTTGCCAGAAATCGACCCCTAGAACATGTTCGGAAAGTTGGTCTCCTACGAGCTTCAAATGAACACCAGAACGAAGGAGGAACAAAACAGAAGAACTTCAAGCAGAGACAAGTCAGTTGCTTTGAAGTTCGAAGGTTCTAGAAAATCTAGAGCCGTGTCACCCGTAAGTACACGAGCTCTAGATACACTTGAAGACTTTGAGCCAAGCACGTCAGGCTCCGAGCTATCTGACAGAGAGTTCTCCCTCATTTCCAAATAGTTCAAGAAGTTGCTGAGCAAGAGTGGACAAATGAAAAGTGTTGGGTACATTGGAATATGTGTACCAGATTTGGAGAAGCCTCACCTAACTCAATGATATTCATCAAGGTGTATTTGATGTGGTGTTGAGTTTCCATGTACAGGTTAAGGAAATGAAAGAAAATTTTCTAAGTACAAGTGTCGACACTTGAGAATCATTGTATCGACACATGGGAAAGGCTGTGTCGACACCAGGAGCCAGCTTGTGTCGACACACAGGACTTGTGTCGACACACAGAGATTCTGTCGACAAAGACTATGTCGACATCAGGAGCCAGTTTATGTCGACACACAGGACTTGTGTCGACACACATAGATTCTGTTGACAACAACTGTGTCGACACACAGGACTTGTGTCGACACACAGAAAGCTCAGTCAACAACAACTGTGTCGACACACAGGACTTGTGTCGACACACACCAGAATTAGGTGAGGCTTCTCTAAGGAGATGTGGGACACCTTACTTTGTTCAGATTCAAGAAGCTTTGAAGAAGCTAAAACAGGTTGATTCTAGAGTGGTCAGATCTATCAAGAACTGATCAAGAAGCCTTCACCCTTTCTCTCTCTCTATCTGGGTGAAGGAATTATTCTCTTTATTTTCAATTTTTGTAGGATCTTTTACAGATCTGAGTGTAGGAGGATTATTCCTCTGAGTTGTAAGCCTAAATTTATAAAGGCCGAGGTAGGGCCGAGTGCCTGAGGTAGGATATTAAGTTCTCTGAGTTGTAGGCCTGGGAAGAGGCTGAGGTATGACTTAATTGCGTGAGATGTAGGAGTGTGGACTCACTCTGAGGTAGGATTTTCTAGGAGGATCTGAGTTGTAGGACTTGCTGAAGTCTGAGCTGTAGGGACCTTTCAAGGTTCTGAGTTGTAAGATCTGCGGATCTGAGAAGGAAGAAGGAAGTTAGGCCGAATCTAGTATACTGCTAGATAGACGAAGGAGGAAAGTCGATGTACCCATCACTTGGGGAACCACTATAAAACTGTGTGTCTTCTATGTTGCTGTGTTGTTTATTTTTTGCTGTGAACTGTGCTATGCTGAATAATCTGTGATCTAACAGTAAAAAGATTATCTGCCTTAAGAAAAAGAATTGAACCTATTTACCCCCCCTCTAGGTGTTTAGGACATCTTGAAACCAATTCTTTCAAGTGGTATCAGAGTCAGGTTGCTCAAGAAAAGACTTAACAGCCTGAGTTGATCTGAAAGGCAGTTAACATTTAGACAAAATGGGTTTAGGAGAAAATCACAAGGAACTTGGATCCATGAAATTACCTATCTATAAGAAAGAAATTTTTGGTATTTGTAAAGAGAGAGTCAGGTTGTTTATGGAAGCATCTGACCCAAGAATCTATATTACAGTTAAAGAAGGGTCATTCATTCCCATGAAAATCTCAGTTCTTGATGCAAATCTCAGGACTCCAAAAGATTATTCTGAAATGACAAAGGATGAGATCATCTTAGCTACTATGGATAAGAGAGCACAAAATATAATAGTTAGTGCTATAGATGACTCAACATTCCAAAACTTGATTCACTGCAAAACCTCCAAGGAGATGTGAGACACCTTGATTGTCTACATGGAGGGATCAGAAGAAGTGAGAGAGGACATGAAGTCTATGCTTAATCAGGAATATGAAAGTTTTAGACAAGCCAAAACAGACAGCATAACTGAGTGCTACAAGAAGTTTTTCAGAATAGTCAATGAGCTAATGTCATATGGAAGGGTTTTTAGCACATATGAGCTCAATGATAAGTTTCTTAGACCTCTAACCAAGGACTGAGATACTAAAATATGTGCCATCAGAGAGGTGGCCAGGCTTGCAGATACACCTCCACCAACACTATTTGGAAAACTATTATCCTATGAGATGCAGCTCACTGCTAGAAAAGAGGAGGAGAAAAGCAATAAGTCTGAATATAGAGAGAAGTCAGTTGCCTTCAAGGTTGAAGCCACAAAGAAGGATAGGAGGATGTCTCCATCTCCTCCTAAGAACGCTGCTGAAGTCATCTCAGAAGATTTTGACAATCACACATCAGACAGCCTCAATTCTGATGAAGACTTTGCTGCTTTCACAAGGCAATTTCAAAGATTCTTAAAGAAAAAACAGTGGAGATCCAAGCCATCCTCCTCACAGTCCAAAGATGATTATTATCAGAAAAGGAAATCTTCAAGAAAGGACAGGTATGACACTAAACCTAGTAAATTATCTTCTATTAAGATTGTTTGCTATTGTTGCAATAGGCCTGGACATGTAGTTGTTGACTGTCCTGATAAAATAAAGGAATCAAATGTCAAGAAGAAACTGAAAAACAAGGGAAAGAAGGAGAGATCCTTTGTTGCAAAGAAGGAGGAGAAAAGCTGGACTGATTCCTCATCATTAGATTCTGAAGCTGAGACTGAAGCTGAAGCCTACATTGAACTATTTACAACTAAAGAGGATTCAGAGGAGACAGAATTCTTGTAAATGCTGGATTCTATCAATGTGACTGATCTTCATTGCAAAGGGCTGATGGCTATATCTGAAGAAGATCAGTGCCAGGATCAGCCTGGTCCCAGTAAGGTAAATAACCTTTCATCAGTTTTTGACTATTATACTGGATCAGAATCAGAAGCATCTACATCAAGAGATGTGGATGGTTCAGAATCTGAAGGGGATGTTCATCAACTTATTGATGAATATGGTGATCTGTTGAATGCACTTAAGAGAAGCAGAAACCTTGTCAAAAACCAGGCTAAGGAAATTGCTACTCTTAAGTTGGCTGCATCTGATTCAGAAAAATTGCTGGATCAAAAGATGAATGAAGTTGTCAAGCTGAAGAATATAACTTTTATTCAGATGGGAACAATTACATTCAAAAATGATCAGATCAAGGGTCTGGAAGTCAGTCTACAAAGAGAAAAGGAACTTGTGGCTAAATTCTCAAAGCCAAAGTCTGTCTTACCATTGATTGATGACTTCATTCACCAAAAGAGTAAGACATGTCTAGGTTTTAAGAGAAGAACTAGGGCAGCAAATTATAAAAGAAAAGACAAAGCTGCAGTTCAGCCACAAGCCTTCAAACCCCCTATTGCTTTTAGGAAAGTGGTGCAGCCTACTAACAAGTTTTACCATGACATTACACATAGTCACTGTAAGGCTGGTATTCTGAATGACATGGGTGTAACTGTCAATAGGGCAGCCCATGTACACACTCACATGGTTCTTCAGGAATTATTGGTATTTGATGCACTAGCCCCAACACTAAACAAAGGACAACTGACAGCAAGGCTGTTAAGACTGTATCTAAAATAAGATACAATATATATGAGTGCTGGTGCTATGGCAAGGTTGGGCATTATGCCATAGATTGTTGGCACAACACCAGTGTCAAGAAAAATGTCAGCTTACATGTTAGAAAGACTGTAGGGAAATCAGTCAAGTTTCAGACTAACCTGAACCTAGAACCCAATACTTATTGGGGTTCTAAGGTTAAGTAATTATATTTGATGCAGGTGAGTCCAAGTGGCCATACCCCAATATGGTACTTGGATAGTGGTTGTTCCAGGCACACGACTGGAACAAGAAGGATGTTGAAGGATTACACTCCAATAGTGAATGAACCCAAAGTGATCTTTGGTGGATCTAAAAAGGGGATCATCAAAGGGTTTGGTAACATTTCTAATGGCTCAACTACTATCACCCAAGTGGCTTATGTGAAAGGTTTGAAACACAACCTAATAAGCATAAGCTAACTGAGTGATCTTAGTTATGACACTTCATTTATTAAGAATGAGTGTCAGATTAGAAGGACAAGTGATCAAGAGGTCATCTTGTCAGGTTATAGAAAGGGGAATGTGTACTGTCTTAGTTTTGATTGTGAGAATAAGAACTCTCCTATATGTTTAGTTGCAGATGAGAAAGCATCTGAATGTGTCAAATGACACAAAAGGCTAGCTCATCTTAACTATAAGACTATAGGCCAACTCTATAATATGGAGTTAGTGAGGAATGGTCCTCAGTTCAAGTGCATAAAAGAGGATGTATGTTCAGCTTGCCAAAAGGGCAAACAAACCAAGACCACTTTTCATGGACATGATACCAAAGATTCTGTGAGGTGTCCGTACCTCCTGCATATGGATCTATTTGGTCCTATGCCAGTTCATAGTCTAGGTAGGAAAGTCTATACACTTGTAGTTGTGGATGACTATTCTAGATTTACTTGGGTTTTATTCCTGAGGCAGAAATCTGAAACCCCTACTGTCTTCCACAATTTCGTTAGGCAAATTCAGAATGAACTTAACAGTTCAGTGGTCAAAATCAGAAGTGACCATGGGACTGAATTTCAGTCTGAATGCATGACAAGATTTTGTGAAGAACTAGGGATTCATCAAGAGTTCTTCTCACCTAGAACTTCTCAGCAAAATGGTATTGCTGAAAGAAAGAATAGGACTCTTATTGAGGCTGGTAGAATACTACTAAGTGACACTTCTCTCCCAGAATATTTCTGGGCTGAGGCAGTAAACACTGCATGTCATGTTCTCAATAGAGCATCCATTACTAAAAGTCATAAAAAGACACCATATGAGATTATGAAAGGCAGAAAACCAAACATATCCTATTTTAGGATCTTTGGTAGCAAGTGTTATGTACTTAATAATGACAAGTCTTATTTTACTAAGTTTGCTGCTAAATCCCAAGAAGGGATATTTGTTGGGTACATCAACAATAGTAGAGCTTATAGAAAGAATCTGTTCATATAGTCTTTGATGAAACGGAACTAATCAACTGTGAGCAGTCTAGTGTATCTTGTAGCTCTACAGGTTTGAAAGAAAAGTTGGACAAGTTTACCATTAATGAAGACCAACCTACAAGGCAGGATGAAGAAATTGATGGGTGCTGTCCAGGGGGAGCACAAGACCCTCTAGCTGTTGAAGATGATAATGAAGTACAACATGTTGAAGGATTGGAGAAAATCTAGGTGTAGATGGATTTCCTCCAGTAACAAGGCATCTAAAGGATCATCCGACACACCAAATTATTGGTGATCCAAGATATGGTGTCCAGACAAGGAGCAGGAACATGAACACAGTTCTTTGCTCAAGTTTCCTATCCCAGATGGAACCCAAGAAATTTGAAGAAGCCATACAAGACCCAAACTGGATTGATGCCATGCAGGAGGAGCTGAATCAATTCAGAAGGTGTAAACTCTGGGAGCTGGTTCTTAAACCAAAGGATTATAATGTCATAGGGACTAAGTGGATCTATAGGAATAAGCTAGATGAAAATGACATCATAGTCAAAAACAAAGCAAGACTGGTAGCTAAAGGCTACATGCAGGAAGAGGGAATAGACTTTGATCAGACATTTGCTCTAGTGGCAAAGTTGGAAGCAATAAGGCTATTCCTTGCCTATGCAGCATACCAAGGGATCAAGGTATTTCAAATGGATGTCAAGTCAGAATTTTTGAATGGTGACTTAAAAGAGGAAGTCTATGTTGAACAGCCCTCAGGTTTTGTAGATTCTCTCTATCCTAATTATGTTTATAGGCTTAAGAAAGCACTATATGGTTTGAAATAAGCCCCTAGGGCTTGGTATGAAACCCTGTCTACTTTCCTCATTGAGAACAAATTATCAAGGGGGAAAATAGACAAAACTCTATTCCTTAGGGAATCAAAAGGCAAGATGATCCTAGTTCAGATATATGTTGATGACATTATCTTTGGATCAACAAAAAACAAACTTTGTAGAAAGTTTTCCAAACTTATGAAAGGGAAGTTTGAGATGAGCAGTATGGGTAAGCTGAAATTCTTCTTGGGACTCCAAGTTAGACAGACTGATGATGGCTTGTCCATATCTAAGTCTAAGTTCACCAAGGAGTTGATTAAGAAGTATGGCATAGAGTCAGCTTCCACCATGAGAACTCCAATGGGGTCAAGTATGCCTATAGGCAAAGATGATGCAGGGAAACCTGTAGATGAGTCTTTGTATAGAGGGATAATTGGCTCCCTTTTATACTTAACTGCTAGTAGAACAAATATCATGTATGCTACATGTGTCTGTGCTAGGTATCAAGCCTGCCCTAAAGAGTCTCATTATACTGCAGTCAAAAGAATTTTGAGATATCTTACGGGAACACCAAATCTTGGCCTTTGGTACCCTAAGAATAGAGATTTTCTACTGACTGGGTATTCAGATGTAGACTTTGCAGGATGCAAACAAGACAGGAAACGTACTACTGTCACATGTCAGTTTTTAGGTGGAAGATTGGTGTCTTAGAGCAGTAAAAAGCAGACAAGTGTGGATATTTCCACAGTTGAGTCTAAATATGGTGCTGCAGGCAGCTGCTGTGCTCTGCTATTATGGATTCAACATCAACTTGAAGATTATGGAATCCAGGTAAGTAGAACATCATTATTTTGTGATTCTACTAGTGCCATTTCTATTGCTAGAAATTCTGTTTCACATAGAAGAACTAAGCACATAGAAATAAGATTTCATTTCCTTAAAGATCATGTTGAAAAGGAAGATATCAGTTTAGAATTTGTCAATACTAATTTTCAAATTGCTGACATGTTCACCAAACCACTGAATGAAACTAAATTCAATTATTTTAAAATTGAATTAGGCATGCTGAACATAGAATAAGAATGACAAAAGTGTCGACATATAGAAGATGGTGTCAACACATAAGAAAATTCTGTCGACACATCCAGAAGATTGTGTCGACACTCAGAATTTTGTGTCGACACTCAGAATTTTGTGTCGACACATAGCTATCCTGACACTTAAATGTTGGTGTCGACACATACAGTCGTCTGTGTCGATATGCAGAGTTTAGTGTAAGCTCTTAAGATTATTTATGTCGACACATCGCAGTTGGTGTCGACACATAGTATATTAATTCTTTGTCGAGACTTTAGTAGTCTGTGTCGACACAATCCCAATAGTGTTGACACAATAGGTTTATTTCAACCTGCCTTTTGACCTTCTTTATTTAGAAACATATAAATAGGTGGAAGTAAACCCCTGTCGACTACACTTTCAACATTTTTGAGACCTAATCCTTTGTGTCGACAGACCTTCATCTCTCTTCTTCTATCTCTCTCATCCCTCATGGCGCCAAAGCTGGAAGACAACATCAACGAAGGCTATGAACTAGTTTGTGATGTATTTGCGAGTGGATCTAGAGACATCAAAGCCGTGATTACCCTAATCATAGAGAATGGGTTAGAATACTTGGTCTCAGAACCTACCAAGATTTGGAAGGAGGTTCTTGAATTCTACACGACAGCAACATTGGATTCAACGGGCATGAAAATTAAGTCATATGTTCAAGGAACTAAGGTCAAACTCACCCTGAAGAGTTTGAGGAAGACACTACACTTGCCCAGGGTTCAAGAAGACGATGAAATAGTATCTTCCATGACCAGAGAAGCTCTCTAATGGTGTGGACTGGATCCCTCCACCAAGATTGGATCTTCTATGCTGAGAAAGGGAATGAACTCCCATGAAAAATTTCTTTCTAAAATTATAGGAAAAGTCATTCTGTACAACCAGGAGGACATGAAAGGATATCTGCCTACATGTTCAATCTCATGAGCAGAGTCATCTTCAAGGTCAAAACAACTGGTCTGTTGTGATCTTTGAAAAGATCAAGGAAAGTTTAAAGAAACCTAATCTAGGCAGAATTCTAAGTCTATATCTGGCTGAGAATATTCCCGAAGTAATGAATGAAATTGCAGGATCTAAGATCAATCATATGAGAAGAATGGATTTGAGAATACTATGCAAATGGGAAAGGGTCCTGACCAAGGATGTTTCTACACCACAGAAACAAACAAAACAGATACATCCAAAGAAGAAACCAACCCACAAGATAGCTGAATATTCTAGTGATTCAAAAGAAGTGGTGGTCTTCAGCTTAGATGAGGAAAGACCAGAGACAGCTAGAAAATCCCCTACTCCAGAGACTGTAGATGATGGTCAGGTGCAGGGGGAGCAGATTCCAGAAAGTAACATCCAACTGGATCAAGTACAGGAAGAGCCTCATCTATGGGGAGCCAATGAGCTTTCTCTAGCTTCAGCTCAACAAGAGGCATTACCTTCAGGAGTTGCTCATGAGAAAGAGCAAGCTGCATTAGTAAGTGAAACAGCCACTCAAACTATCCTTGAGGTAATACATGATATTAATCAAGCTACACTAGATACTGAGCCAGATACACTAATTGTGCATCTGCCTGATGTTGAACAGACTAACCAAGATAATGTCCCAACACAAGACATTACAATGGAGGACACATCTGCATTTGATGACACTCCATCTACTACACAAGAGCAAGATATTCCTCCTGTTCAAATGCAGCAAGAATTCACTCTAGAAGAATTATTTCCTGACATACAAGAAGCAACGACTGAGGGGGAGCTGCCAAGGACTAAGGGGGAGCTGCTAAGCACTGAGAAGAATCAACCAATCATTGACCCTACTCCAAAAGACACTGTGGACATAGCAAGTTCCTCAGAAACTTCAGAAGATGAAGCAGCCTCTAGGACCAAGAAGAGAAAGCTTGTGGAACTAAGAATGAGGAGCTCTGGCTATAAGAAAGCCTTGCAAGCTGTTCCACAAACTCCAACACCTGCAGTAGACTTCAGTTCCCTTCTAGTGCAACTACAAGTTAAGATGGATGAGCAAAGAGCAGCTCTTGAGAAATATGTAGATGAAAGTCATAAGGAACTCCAATTTTCTTTGGCTCAAGATATCAAATCTATCAGATTTGAGGTAAATCAGCATAAAAAGGAGATGACAGATTGCTTCCATAAGAGAGGTAATGTTGCGGTTTTTTTAGCCAAACAACAAATGGAAGCCAAAACACAGATAGATGATATAGCAATCAAACAAGGCTATGTTTTGTAAAATCAAATAAGAATGAATGACAATCTTACTGAATCTCATAATGTGATTGTCACAGAACTTAAGAATACAACAACTGCTTTCACTGCCAACATTGCTAAAGAAAAGTCTGAGTTTGATAAACAACTCCAAGCAAAATTGACAGATGTTAGCACTGCTATCCAAGAATCTCAGAAGGTAATTTCTGATCGGCTGCTGAAGTTCAGATCATTCTATAAAGAAGGAACCAATTATCTCGCTAGTCAAATAAGGTTTCAAAAGGATGATCTAAGAGACCATGTTGAAAGAGAAGTCATAAAGGGGAAGAGATTGTTAGTCAATGCAGGCTCTGAACATGCTAAATAGATAACTAATACTATCGGAGCCACTCTTGGATATCCACCCCTGTGTGATGATGACAACACAGCTGAGTCAGGAATTCAAGCTGCTTACAATGAAGGGGCTCAGCAAGAAGTGGCTCAAATCATTTATCCACCTGCTGACTTTGAAGGAATTCAAGCTGTTGTTCAACAAATGTACAGTCCTCCACAGGAGGTTCAGAATGTGGTTATTGAGAAAGTTGAGATGTCTGAAGCAGCCTTGAAAACAGAGCAAGAAGTTCAACTTTCTAAGAAAAGGTTTAGAGAGCAGGCTGAACTAAAACCTGATTTTGAGAAATGGAGTCCCACTTCTAGGAATATAATTCTCACTACCTAGCAAGCAGTTAAAGACAACATGCATGATAGGGGCAAGTGGTACTCAGAATAAGAATGGAGTAAGTATTAGAAGAGGCAAGATGCCATATTTCAGTTTAGAAGGGATCTCAAAGCTGGAAAGATACCTGCTACTGCTATGGAGCCAAGCAAATACTTTCCTAAGCCTTATCACTATTTTGAAAGGCAAAAGGTTAAGGCTAAAGAACTCAAGAAGAGGGATCTTAAAGGAAAGAAGCCAGCTGAAGACACTGAAGCTAGTGTACAAGCAAGGATTCAATCTGGTAAAGGCATTGTAATCAAGGAGCCTGATCAGCCCTAGAATAGATTGACTAGATTTTAGAACTTTGTAATCTTTAGTTTTAAAATCTATGTAATCTGTTGTTCAGAAACTTTTTGTAGTTAAACAAAACATTGATTCATGTTCTCTATATGTTATCATATTTTATGATGATATAATATGCTGGTTTTGTTTATATATTAACCTGTCTGAATAATACTCTTATACATCGTAATCTTTATTTTATTATAAGTGATGTATATCATTGACTAAGAGTTATGACTTCTCCAAATAGGGGGAGATTGTTGGGTACATTGGAATATGTGTACCAGATTTGGAGAAGCCTCACCTAACTCAATGATATTCATCAAGGTGTATTTGATGTGGTGTTGAGTTTCTATGTGCAGGTTAAGGAAATGAAAGAAAATTTTCTAAGTACAAGTGTCGACACTTGAGAAGCATTGTGTCGACACATGGGAAAAGCTGTGTCGACACCAGGAGCCAGCTTGTGTCGACACACAGGACTTGTGTCGACACATAGAGATTCTGTCGACAAAGACTGCGTCGACATCAGGAGCCATTTTATGTCGACACACAGGACTTTTGTCGACACATAGAGATTCTGTCGACAACAACTGTGTCGATACACAGGTCTTGTGTTGACACACAGAAAGCTCAGTCAATAACAACTGTGTCGACACACAGGACTTGTGTCGACAAACACCAGAATTTTTGTTGAACTCAACTATGTCAAGACAAGAAGTGATTGTGTTGACACACAAGACTTGTGTCGACACATTCTACAGAAGCTATGTCAAGAAGATAGAGAAGTGCTGTGTCAACATTATGCAAGCTGTGTCGACATCACCATGGATTGTGTCGACACATGAACTATTTGTGTCGATACATTTGCAGTATTGTCTCGACACTTTGCTGCTGAGCTGAAGTTCATTGAAGTAGCAGATATAATGACTGGAGACTTGACAACTGTCATGATCAACATAGCTGTTGTTTCTGTCAGAGCTATTAGAAGGTCGTGATGAACCGGATCAGCCGGTAACCTCGAATGAAGCCTATATAAAGATGTGTTCTGTCATCAGATAGAAGGAGTCTAGTGCTGGAAGAATCCAAGGAGAGAAAAAGCCAACAACAAGGAGAGAAGTCTTCATCCAGAGAGGGCAGATCCTGAACAATCTGCAAGAAGATATCAGAACCACATCTGATTAAGAAGAAGCTGGATTGAGGATCATCTCCAACTTTAAGAAGATCAACCTTACTTTATTCAGATTCAAGAAACTTTGAAGAAGCTAAGACAGGTTGATTCTAGAGTGGTCAGATCTATCAAGAACTGATCAAGAAGCCTTCACCCTTTCTCTCTCTATCCGGGTGATGGAATTATTCTCTTTATTTTCAATTTTTGTAGGATCTTTTACAGATCTGAGTGTAGGAGGATTATTCCTCTGAGTTGTAAGCCTAAATTTATAAAAGCTGAGGTAGGACTGAGTGCCTGAGGTAGGAGATTAAGTTCTCTGAGTTGTATGCCTGGGAAGAGGCTGAGGTAGGGCTTACTTACCTGAGTTATAGGAGTGTGGACTCACTCTGAGGTAGGATTCTCTGGGAGGATCTGAGTTGTAGGACTTGCTTAAGTCTGAGCTGTAGGGACCTTTCAAGGTTCTGAGTTGTAAGATCTGCGGATCTGAGAAGGAAGAAGGAAGTTAGGCCGAATCTAGTACACTTCTAGATAGGCGAAGGGGGAAAGTGGATGTACCCATCACTTGGGGAACCACTATAAAACTGTGTGTCTTCTATATTGCTGTATTGTTTATTCTGTGCTGTGTTGAATAATCTGTTATCTAACAGTAAAAAGATTATCTTCCTTAAGAAAAAGAATTGAACCTATTCACCCACCTCTAGGTGTTTAGGACATCTTGAAACCAATTCTTTCAAAAAGTTAGTCATCCTCTTCTGATTTCAGGAGATCACATGATGACGGTGATCGAACAAAGAAAAGCTACAATAAAGAGGACATGTATAAATTAAAACCAAACAAACAGTTTTCCTCTGACATTGTTTGCTACTGTTGTAATAAGTCAGGACATGGGATTGCAGAGTGTCCCTAAAAGAAGAAGGATGGTTCCAAGAAGGAAGAAAAAAGATCCTTCAAGGGAAAGAGAAGAGAAGAAAAGAGCTTCGTTGTCAAGAAGTCAAAGACTCTCAGTGACAGTGACTCGAGTGAGTCAAGCTCAGAAAATTAGGAAGCCTACTTCGGGCTTATGGCATAATCAGATGAGGAAGTGGGCGACTCCGAGTACCCCAAGAAGATCAATTTGCACACAATACTCTCTGAGTCTGAAACGTCCACTAATGGTCATGAAGGTTATTCTTCTGATGAGGACAAATCAGAATTGATGGCTCAACACAAGCACCTATTAAAGGCTTTCGACAAATGTCGTATGGTAGTCCGAAAGCAGTTAAAAGAGATTGCCTCCCTCAAGGCAGTGAAAACTAATCTGAAGGAAGAAATTGCAAAATTACTTCCTCTGAGAGATGAAGTTAACTCCTTGAAAGAGGAACTCAAGGGATCTGCTGAGATATCGAGTTTGAAAGAAAAATATGTTGAGGAGCTAGAAGAAAAGCTCGCAGTGGAGAGAAAACTCATTGAGAGTTTCTCCAAGCCAAAGATTGTTCTCCCTCTCATTGATGAGTTCTCATCTCCAAAGAAGGGTAGTGGTCTTGGCCATGTAGTTGGAAAGGGTAAGGCTATCAAGAAAGCCAGTGCCAAAGAAAATGGGAAGGCACCAATAGGTCAACCATCATTTAGGAAGGTAATATTCCCGACGAATACGTTTGACCTTGAGTCATCCCATGGTCATCATGCTAGGCTTACTTATGTAGAGCCCAAGAACAGATTCCAGGGATGGACCCGTCCCACTGACTATGGTGCCAGTGTTTTCAAAGCACCATTTGAAAAAATTCAGATGAAGAGTTATGGTCCATATGTCCATGGACACAATATTAAGAAGACATCAAAAGGCAAAAATGTTGTACCTAAGTCTAAGGAGATGGGGAGCTCCTGTGTATGCTGCAACCAGGATTACTCCACCTCAAAGAATGCTGCCCCCGCTCGACCTCAGCTCCAAAAGGTAAAGCAAGAGTACAAGAGAAGGTACAATAGGTTTGACTGTTGGTGCTGCAGCAAAATTGATCATTTTGGCGCAGATTGTTGGTATAACCCTGCTAATTATGTTACCCCACGAGTTAGCAATGCGAGACTGACCACTCAGAAGATTAATGTTTCTAGTGGTTTTAAGCTGACCAGGAAACAAGGACCCAAGTACGTTTGGGTTCCTAAGGTAAAGTGAATTGCTTTTGTAGGTATGTCCAAAGGCCAACAAAAATCCGATCTAGTATTTGGACAGTGGATGCTCTCGGCGCATGACCGGGACAAGAAGCCTTTTACTTGAGTATACCATAGTCGAAGACGGACCAAAAGTGATATTTAGAGGGTCAGACAGGGGAAAAACAAAAGGCTATGGCATGATTTCCAACGGCGTAGTCTCTTTCACAGACGTAGCTTATGTTGAAGGATTACACCATAATCTTATAAGCATAAGTCAGCTATGTGATAAAAGCTACATTGTTGAGTTCTATAAGGACAAGTGCTTGATAAAATCGTTTGCAAATTTGGAGACGGTCTTAACAGACACTTGGAGCATAAATATTTTCTGTTTGAATTTTCTTTGCTTAGAAAATTCTACCCCAGTGTATTTTATGGCTAAAAGTAGTGAGTCTCTCTGTGACCAATGACACAAGAGATTAGCACATGTTAATTTCAAAACAATAAATATGCTGTTTTCTCACAACTTAGTGCGTGATGCCCCCAGCATTAAGTGTCTTAAAGAGAGTCCATGCCACTCTTGTCAAATGGGTAAGCAGAGAGGGGATACCTTCAAGGGCATTGTCGAGAAGGATTCTTCAAGAAGTTTATACTTACTTTATATGTACTTATTTGGTCCTATGCATATTCACAGCTTAGGAGGTAAGGTCTATACGCTAGTAATTGTTGATGACTACTCGCATTTTACTTGGGTGTTCTTTCTGAAACACAGGTCAGACACCTTTGATTCTTTCACTAATTTTGTCCGGCAAATTTAGAATGAATTGAACTGCTCGGTGGTCAAAATCAGAAGTGACCACGAAACATAATTTGATTCTGGCGCTATGACAGAATTTTGTAGAAGTCAAGGTATCTTTAATGAGTTTTCTTCCCCGCTCACACTACAATAAAATGGAGTTGCTGAGAGAGGGAATAAAACCCTAATTGAAGCATGTATAACTATGTTGAATGACGCTTAACTTCCAGAGTACTTCTGGACTGAAGCAGTCAACACTGCTTGTCACGTGCAAAATAGAGCACTTATTAACAAAAGCTATCGTAAGACCCCTATGAGCTATTGAAGGGTAGAAAACCGACTGCGTCCTATTTTTGAATATTTGGAATTAAATGCTTCGTACTTAAATACTGAGAAGTATTACCACACAAAGTTTTGTGAAAAATGTTTTGAAGGTATTTTTGTTGGTTATAATAGCCATAGTAAGGCATATAGGATTCTTAATAAGAAAACTCTGGTGGTCGAATAGTCAATAAATGTTGTATTTGATGAGACAGGCCTGCTCCAAAGTAGCTCGTCTAGTGTTATTGGTGCAGATGTAGGTACCGGGTTCAAAGAGCTAAGCATGGATGAAACTGTGAAGGAAGAAGCTCCAAGTTCGGTCAAGATCGTCGATCCAGGCTTGGTGGATGAAGAACTCCTAGAAGAAGAATTGCTTCAACCTCCAAATGATACACCAAATGCTGCAGAGCATGTTGGTGGAAGAGATAGAAATATAGGGTTCAGACACCTAAGAGATCACCCAGCTGATCAGATAATCGGAGAGCCAGATGACGGTGTGAGAACCAGATGAGGTACTGTTAATAAAATTATGCATCTTAGTTTTCTGTCTCAGGTTACGCCGAAGAAGTTCAAAGAGGAAAACAAGGATGCTTCTTGGATACTAGGAATGCAAGAGGAGCTCAATCAGTTTGAACGTTGCAAAGTCTGGGAGTTAGTACCTAGGCCCAAGGGACAGAATGTGATCGACACCAAGTGGATCTTCAAAAATAAGCTGGACAAGAATGGAGTCATCATCAAGAACAAAGCCAGACTTGTAGCGCAAGGATATTGACAAGAATAAGGGACTGAATTTGAACAGACCATTGCTCCAGTGGCTAGGCTCGAGGCGATCAGGTTGTTTCTTGCATATGCTGCCCTCGAAGGCTTCACCGTCCACCAAATGGACGTGAAGATAACATTCCTTAATAAGAATCTGAAAGAGGAAGTATACGTAGAGCAACCCCCAGGTTTTATTAATTTTAATCTCCCTAATTATGTTTATTTTTTAAATAAAGCCCTATATAGCCTGAAACAAGCTCCAAGAGCTTAGTATGAGACGTTGTCTAGCTTTTTTCTTGAGAACAAGTTCACAAGGGGAAATATAGACAAGATATTATTTCTTAGGGAAGTAAAAGGCAAGATTCTGCTAGTGCAGATTTATGTCGACGACATCATATTTGGCTCTAAAGAAGACAACTTTTGCAAGAAGTTTTCCAAACTTATGCAAGAGAAGTTTTTAATGAGTAGTATGTGAGAACTGAAGTATTTCTTAGGACTTCAGGTGAAATAATCTGAAGATGGAATTTTCATCTCTCAGACGAAGTTCACCAAGAAGATTCTTAAGAAATTCAGAATGAAGAATGCAACCTCTATAAGGAATCCAATGGGTTCAACTGTGTCTCTAGACAAGGATGAGAAAGGGAAACTTTTTGATGAAACCAAGTATAGAAGCATTATTGGATTCTTGCTCTATCTCACTGCCAGTAGACCATATATAATATTTGCAACATGCGTCTGTGCTAGATTTCAGGTGAACTCAAAGGAATCTCATTTTGTCGCTGCAAAGTAATTTTTAAGATACCTTAAGGGTACACCCAATCTTGGCTTATGGTACCCGAGAAATAATGATGTCGAGCTAATTGGTTTTTTAGATGTCGATTTTGTAGGAAGCAGGGATGACAGGAAAAGCACTTCCGGGATGTTCCAATTCCTCGGAAGACGGCTTATCTCATGGAGCAGTAAGAAGCGGAATTGTGTGGCAACTTCCACCTCCGAGTCAGTGCATACCTCTGCGGGTAGTTGTTGCGCACAACTGCCATGGATCCGGAATTAACTAGAAGACTATAATTTGAAGTTTAGAGAGATTCCAATGTATTGCGACTCATCCAGCGCAATAGCGATCTAAAACAATCCAGTCTCCCACAGTCGGACAAAGCACATCGAGGTGCGCTATCACTTCATCCGGAGCATGTGGAGAATAAGGACATAGCCCTCTGCTATATCCCGACGTACAAGCAGGTTACAAGTATTTTCACGAAGCCGTTAGACGAGGTCAAGTTATCGTTTTCGAAAACAAAACTATGTATGATAAATAGTGACTCCTGAAGAAGTCCAGCAAGAAGAAGATCTCTTGGGAACTACTTCAAAAGGCAGAAAATTCTCCAAAGGAAATTTCGGCGAATATCGGACGGGAATCTCGCCGATTCACCGGATATCAATGGATACTCGCCGAATCAAATTCTGCATCCGATGAATCTCTATGAATTTAACTTGTAAAGATTTTCTTTCTTACTATATTGGATCCGAAGGACCGACGACAAATAAGGTACATGCCTTCTAGGCAAATCTGAAAATATATATATATATATATATATATATATATATATATATATATATATATATATATATATATATATATATATATATAGGACAAGGGGGCCAACCGCACAGTCTATTCGACGAAACCCCAGCCGATTCACCGAAAATAGAAACCTGACGATTCGCCTCCCGCGCAACTGGATCTTCTTCCTCTCGTGGACAAGGATTCGTTATTCTTCGAATAGGGTTGTGAACTTCTTCCATGTCCTAACTGACAGTAGCATCAAGGTTCCCCCGCGAACTTCGCACAGTGGTGGATTCACGAAAGCCGACAGTCGCCGATTCTGACAAGTCTAGAATTCTAGTGGTATCAGATTTCAGTTTTCCAAGTCCAGATTTCAGCTTTCTCCATGGCTCCTAGAAGCACCAGTGGCTTGCTAGGGGGAGGTGAGTTGGTCTGCATAGGCTTTGCTGATGCATCCGATGAGTTCAGAAACATTATACTAATGTTGGAGACCGCTGGACTCTCCTTCGTCCTAGAAAACCCATGCAAAGTTCTGGACAAGTAAGTTCTTGAATTTTTCCAGAATGTGAAGCTCCGACATGAAGATACGGTAATTAAGAGCAAAGTTCGTGGAATTGCCATTAAGGTGAAGGCCTCTCATCTCACCTGACTCTTGAGGCTCCCAGCTTATGGAGAAGCAGATCACCTAGCCGAGGAGGACTTCACAAGTGCTATGTCATTCTGTGGTTTTCCCAGAGGTACAAAAGCGATCAAAAGAAAAGGAATTAATGAAGAAGGAAAGCTACTGCCAGAGATCATCGGAAAAGTGCTGCTATGCAAGAATGGTTCACAGGACTATCTATCTTCGAAAATGTTCAAGATTCTAGTAACAATCTTCTGTAGAAAGAGAATAGACTGGGGTGCGTTGCTATTTGAGAAAATAAAGGACAGTCTCCGCACTGCCAACTTTGAAAGGATTATCAGCTTGTACCTGAATCAAATGGACGATGACAAGTTCGATATGACCAAAGGAGTGCCTATCCATCACCTGAAGAAGATTGACTCATCTATCTTCTCATGGTGGGATAGGAGGATCTTGAGGCAAGGGGGAGCCCCAGATTTGATTGTGGAAGAGGAAGATAAAGCTCCTCAAGATAGGATTCCTACTCCACACCCTAGTGAAGCCCCTGATAGATTGTGTGCAGGAGCTAAGGGGGAGTGAGCTGTTACTTTAGTTGTAGGAAGTCCAATTCCATTTCCAGAGCCGGAGAATCTTCTGACAGAGGTTGCTCAGATTGCTCAGACCGCTGTTGAGGATTTAGTGCCTGATGTGGATGAGGATGATACTACTGCTGATGATGATTTGACCGTGGATGACTACGAGATAGATGTTGTTGAGGAAATGATTATTGCTGATGAGCCCAAAGATGCTGATAATGCTACTGATGGGTCTGAGCTAGTTCCAACAGAGAATTTAATTGTCCTTCTCCCAGAGATTATTCCTGCTTCATCTTCTGAGGGGGAGGTGACTAGGCCCTCGATATCAGTTGCTACTGAGGTTGATAGGTTTATCCGCAACCTTTAGAAGAGAGTTGTAATGGCAATAGGTACACCTCTAGTTCTTCCTGAGGAGTTAGTGGAGATTTGTGATGAGGAATGAGATGCAGAGGAGCATACTCCTATCCTAGCTGCTGCAGTTCCTTCGCTAAGGTCTAAAGCATGTTTATCTCCAATCTACGAGTCTCTCAGTGAAGATCTGCCTTCTCTCCCCCATATTGCTTCTGAGACATTTGCCACCTCTAGTGCTGATAGTTCAATTCAAAAGACAATAGAGGTCATGTTGGCAAGACAACAAGCACAGCTTGAAGCAATAATGAAGAAAGTTTTGGACAAGGTGCAAGAGACTGAGCAAGTCATTAACAGAGGCCTTACTAATTTAAGATTCAAATTGAAGCTCTTGACACAAAACTTGATCTACTATTTGTTGAGGGAGGAAAAGCCATAAAAATGAACATGGATGGCCTCAAATATACCAAAGAAACTATAGATAATGTGGACACAAATGCAAAAAATATGATTGAAGCGCACAATACTTCCATGGCTCATTGTGATGACAACTTGCAAGCGTATATAAATGCTCTGGCTGCAGAAGTCAAAAGGGGAAGGATTTCTTGGAAGCTAAGGTGGCAACTAAGGTCAATGCACCTGAAGCAGCAATGTTAGCAAATTTCAAAAGTGCAAATGACTACAGTTATAACAACGGTGTGTTGCTGCATAGTTAGTTGACAGGACCTCAAGTACCTGTTGTGCCTGTACTAGTACATGATGAGACTTATCCTGCCCAGGATTACTCTCAGTTCTGTCCAAACACACATGATTTTTATCAGGTTGATACTGTTGCTGCTACTGCTACTGAGGCTCTAGAGGTAGAGATTGTTGAAGACTTTCCCCCTCCAGTTCGCAAGCGTAGATGATATGGGGAAGGCCCGTCTACTATCAGGTCAGGGCCTAATAGAGAAATGGAAGAGGTATGAAGTCCCATATCTCGAGGTATTATATTGGATACATTCTCCTTGGTTGACATTGGTGGTGAAAACCATTAGCACCACTATGATCAAGAAGAATGAAACAAGTACAAGCTGTACTGAAAGTATCTAGCGTCTACCTAAATCACCTAGAGGGGGGTGAATAAGTGATGTTTGCGTATTTTTACGGATTAAAAATAATCTTAAATAACAAGCACACAAACGCAGAGATTTTATTGTGGTTCCTCGAGTTGGGTACATCCACTGTCCCGCCTCGCCTATCTCCCACGAAGGGCAGATTCAGCTACTTCACCAAACTCAGATTTTGTCAAAAATTACACCTCGGAGTCCCAACTCCTACACCTCAAACACGACACTCCTATAAATCGGAGAACAAACTCTCCTTCAACTCGATCCACAAACCGGATCTACAACCTCGATCCACAACCAGATCTACTCTCTCGATCCACAAATGGATCTACAAGACTCGGAGAAGAAAATCTCCTACACAATACAAAATGATATTACACCAATAACACACGATTACAAGTCTTGATCCGACATTCTTGGAAGGGTTGATCTTGAATCTCGGAGAACTCGAAAACTTGAAATCTTTTGATCTTGAACCTTGAATCTTAGATCTTCAACCAACCTGGACTGGAGCAGAATTAATCTTGAAAGATGAAACAATCCAATCGAAATAGTCGGTGAAGAAGACGATCAAATAAGCTGCGGTCGAACGAAAGAATATCGCAAAACCAGGTAGCGTGCGGCCGACGGGTTTCATTTCAGGAAGATTAGAAATTCAAAATTGCAATTAGGTTTTTGGATTAGTATTGATTTCGAAATCACCCTATATATATATAAAGAGATTCAAAATCAAACGGCTATAAAAGGTTTCTTAAAATGAACCCTAGAAAAACACTGTGCATGATCGACGGATTCCAAACCAGAAAAAATCGGAAAATCGACAAGTCTTTTTCGACGAGTTTTGTCGAGTATCTAGTATGATACTCGCCGAATATGAAGACGATATTCACCGAAAATGCCTTTGATAGAATATAAAAAAAGTCGACATATGGCTCAACATACCTGATGAGCATCTCCCGGGGTACTTGTCGAATTTGGTGAGTATCACTTGTGATACTTGTCGAATTCGGCGAGTATCGCTAGTGATACTCGACGAATTTGACGAGTATCACCAGTGTTACTCGACGAATTTGTCTTGGCAAATTTTCTGCTTTTCTACGATTTTTTCCTAAGTATATACGACGAATTCGACGGGTATCAGGAAGCATACATGACAAATTCGGTGATTATCGAGGGGATACTCGACGAATTCGAAGTGTATGACTCACCATACTCGCCGAATTTTACTTAGGTAAAATTCTTCATTTCTGACTCCTGGTCTTTGGCCTTCCTTGATCCTTCTCCTGTACTTAGGATAGAAGTACACCCCAATCGAGAGATTATATATGAGTCAACACGATGACCTACATAATGAGGGATTACATTGTGTAGTCCTGTATTTACTGACCCACTGTAACCTGACATTGGCGTGTACTTGGCATTGTAAACTTGCAAGTACATAACTGAAATGCAATATCAAATACAAACTCAATTCATCTTAGCTTGACTGGACCCTTCTTCAAATCAGGGTTATTGTGGATACAATACCCAACAATCTCTCCCTATTTGAAGAAGCCAAAATCCTACAAGCTAAGGTGAATTGTACATACCAAATAAATTTAAATTAAGACTTGAAAAGATAAATGAAATTAAAAAGATAACAACACGCATTCCAAGACAATTAGATAAATCATATATATATATATATATATATATATATATATATATATATATATATATATATATATATCAAAAGTGTTTTAGATTTGGTAGGGTGGCCCACAACACACAATAATGAGATATATATAATAATTTAGATATTCTTGTTCTTTCTCTTCAACAACTATCTCTCAAAATATTCCCTGGGCTTAGGATAGTACTTTGGAGGAGGAGGAGGAGGTATATGATCAACATTCTTGTATTTCCAGAAATGAATCCTCCTCCTAGTGCAGGCTTATTTGTATTTGTTTCATTCTTCTAGACTATAGTGATCCTGATGTTTCTTCGCTCCGAGCTCGTACAAGGCAAAGGTGTCCAAGATAATTCCTTTTGAAGTTGGGCTCCAAACTTCATCCATTTCACGGTTAGGCCCTTCTCTGACTTGAGCTGGCCTGGCCGATTCTGGTCTGACTTCAGAAGTACCTTCTCCAAATTTCCTTTTATTGAGAACCCGAGCATCTAAGAACACAGCAATAGCAGCATTAGTGGCAGCTTGAACATCTGGAATCACAACAGCAACACCATGAACCTGAGAGAAGTCCCGTGACTCTGTCCAGTATTGAGTGTAATCCAGAGCCGGATAAACATCATCATAACCAGGCTCAACCGGATGAATGTCAACATGAACAGGTTCAGCAGGAACTGGAGGAGGGAATAGCTGTCCATGTAACCACACAATGTTGTCATAGCTATAATCATTGGTTTGTTTGAATTGATCGAGCATAGTCTTTTCAACACCAACAACCTTAGCTGTAATGGCATCCTCCCCTTTTTGGCTTCTGCAGCAATTGCGTTGGCATAAGATTTCAAGGAAGAGTCATAATGTGCCATTGATCTATTATGGGCCTCGATCAAAGAGAGAGTGTTTGTGTCAACAGTTTTAGTACTCCTTCATTGTGCTTAAGTCCTCTCATTATAAGGGTTACTGCAGTTGTAGCCTCTTCATACTTTGCATCAAATCTGGCCTCTAGCTTATTAAATTTTACTTTAACTTTAGCAAGCCCATCTAGCATCGAACTGTGTCTGTTTGTTTGCTAGCATAACATCAACGGATTTTAGGATCTGATCACCTAAACTTGAGCTAGGAACATCTGGCAGCACTGGAATAGAAACTTTTGCAGAAATCAAACTTGATTCCACAGAACCTAGGACAAGTGCATGCACATCTACAGCTCCTTCCTCAGCAAAAAGATCAACTACCTCGCCAGGCACCAACGGTATCCTTCCTAGTCTCCTGTCCATATTGCGCATAAGTCTTGCAATATCAGTGGAGACAGATATTCGAGACGGAGTTGGCTCCCCCTCAGACAATGCAAAGGTGATCATCTCAGGAAGAGGAACTATCTGATTGTCCACTAATATAGGCTCTGAAATAATTATGGCAGTATCAGTAACAATCACATTCTCATTTACAGCATCCTCAATCCCATAATCCTCCACTATTAGATCCTCATCAATAGTTGTATCATCATCATCGTCATCAACAACATCTTGATTCACTTCAGCAGCAACATCCTCCTCATGATTAGAAGGAGCTTGATCATCTGTAACAACAATGTCCTCTTGAACTGTATCAACACCAGCCACCTCTGGCACCAACTCTTCAACAGCAGTCTGAGCAATATGAGCAACCTCTGCCATCAAATTCTCTGGCTCTGGAACTGGAAGCACTGTATCGGGGGCCATTGAAACTGAAATGGTATCTGGAACTAAAATCACTGTAGCTGTAACTGAATCTGGGATCACTAGCTCCCCCTCAATTCCTGCACTCAAGCTATCAGGAATCTCACTGGGGTGTGGATTAGGGATCCTGTCATCAGGAACATGTTCTTCCTCGTCCACCGGGGGTACTGGGACTACCCCTCTCTGGATGATCCTCCTATCCCATCATGTGAATATTGTGGAGTCGATTTTCTTCAAATGATGAATATGAACGCCTTTGGTCATATCAAACCTATCACCATCCAGTTGATTCAGGTATAGGCTGATAATCCTCCCAAAGTTGGGAGTGCGTAGGCTATCCTTTATCTTGTCAAACAACAACGCACCCCAATCCAACCTTTTTCTGCAGATTATAGTGACAGGCAGTTTGAAGATGTATGTAGAACGGTAGTCATGCAAGCCGATCTTGTAGATCAGCATCTTGGCAATGATGTCGGAGAGGAACTTTCTTCCTCATTCATCCCTTTCGCTTGATGGCCTTGGTTCCTCAGGGCAATCCACAAAATAACAGGGCCCTAGTAAAATCATCTTTGTCTAGGTAATTGGCCTCTTCATAGACTGGAAGACGCAGATACCTGGACAAAAGAGAAGCTTTCACTTTGACCTTGTACTTCCGAACTTTGCTCTTTATCACTGAATCGTCACGTCTGAGCTTTGCATTCTAGAAAATTTCAAGAACTTCCTTGTCCAGCACCTTGCAGGGGTGTTCGAGGATGATGGAAAGTCCAGCTGTCTCCAACATGAGAATGACATTTTAGAATTTGTTAGAGGCATGAGAAAACCCGGTGCGAACCAACTCACCTCCCCCTAGCAAGCCACTAGTGCTTCTAGGCGCCACGGAGAATCAAGGAACACTGTACTTCTAGTAATCAAAAATTTGTAAAACGGGTTAAATCACTGTAGAACAGGTTTTCTGAACACTGAAGCTCCTTTAACTCTCAACAACTGCATTGTAGAATGTCTGTATCAGCAGCGCACTGTACTGGACTTAGGAAACATCGACAGTTGGCGTTCGGGAAATTCCACTGTGCGGGGTCGGCAGGAGTATAGGTGTGAATGTCGGCTAGGGCTTGGGGAAGACGCACACTCCTATTCGCACGCTCTGCAGGAATTATTCGACGGGAACGAAGAATGGAATTTGACAAGATCCGGAAGCCGAAGGGGCGAAATAGCTGTAGTTCGGCGAGTCGGCGTGTTTCGGCATATTCCGTGAATGAGCCCTCACTTATATATATAATTTTGAAATTTCATGAAGAATGCGCGTACCTAAAATTTGGTCGTCGAGTCTTCAGATCCAATAAAGTCAATTGAAATTTTGCCCTAAACAAATTTTGGAGAAAATTGCTGTTGGAGGAGACCGATTCGGTGACTATTGCATGATTATACGACGAGTTGGCCGGAATTCACCAAATTTGACTTGCAAAAATTCCTGCTTTGTTGAAATCGATCCCGAGACAATTTCTGCCAATTTGACCGTCTTCATGGGTCATTGTTCAGCATACCTAGCTCCGTTTTGAAAAATGAGGACTTGTCCTCATCCAACGGCTTCGTAAAAATATCAACAACCTTCTTGTCCGTCGGGACATAGCTGAGGGATATGTCCTTGTTCTTCACATGATCCCAAATGAGGTGGTAGCGCACCTCAATGTGCTTGGTCCGGCTGCGAGAAATTGAATTGTTTGCGATTGCAATGGTGCTGGAGGAGTCACAAAACATCAGAATTTCTCTGAACCTCAAGTTATAATCTTTGAGTTGATTCCTTATCCATAGAAGCCGTGTGCAGCAACTACCCGCAAATATATACTCTGACTCGACAGTAGATGTTGCCATACAATTCTGCTTCTTACTACTCCAAGAAATAAGCCATCTTCCGAGAAATTGGCACGTCCCAGAAGTGTTTTTTATATCGTCCCTGCTACCTGCCAAATAAAAATCTGAAAAGCCAATTAGCTCGACGTCATTACTTCTTGGGTACCATAAACCAAGATTAGGTGTACCCTTAAGGTATCTTAAAATTCACTTTGTAGCGACGTAATGATATTCCTTAATGTTCACCAGATATCTAGCGCAAACACATGTTGAGAACATTATATCTGGTCTACTAGCAGTCAGGTAGAGCAAGAATCCAATTATGCTTCTGTACTTGGTTTCATCAAAAGGTTTCCCTTTCTCATCCTGGTGCAGAGACATAGTTGAACCCATTGGAGTCCTCATGGAGGATGCGCTGTAACACCTCCCCTGTAAAGACCGTATAATATGGGTCCGGCCGGGGCCTCACAACATACAGACGCCACAACTTCAGTATTATCCACAACATATAGGAGTATCAAAGCGGGCTTAAGGTCTTACAACAAAAGTGAGTCAAAAACTTAAATAAATACACCAGTCATAAATGTGCGTAAGCACTCCTAAACTACCTCGGCATGCAAGCCGAAAAACATGAGCATCAACCATACAATAACATAAAAGTAGAGCTATAACAAAACGGTAACACTTCATGAGGCTTAGGCCCTTTTGGCCGGCGAGCTGGCTCCTGCTTGCGATCCTTGCCCTGTAAAAATTTAATTGTAACGTGGGTCAGCAAAGGCTGACCTCAAACTGTGTAACCAACACATCTCCTCCCGGCCGCCCCTAACGGACCCCGGGGAACCCCTCCAACCTGCAAGTCAGCACTTCGTATGCAATATATATTTAAACAAGTAAATCACTAAGAACAGGCTTGGATGTCTCAAACAACATACACGTTCTCTATTCTTGAGCATATATTGAAAGGGTCTACTTATGCAACATGTATGCAAAAACCTGGGCTTCACCCAAGGCACCCTATCGCGTATGCATCTAACACATCATCACATCATATGGGTACTCATCATTTCCCCATTGGCATAAAGCCGCAAACAAAGGGGGTTACCAACATTCCCCTAATGGCACAAAAGTCGCCACACGGAACTCTTGCAAAGGCCCCACCCGCTCAAGGTCTTAGACCCGGGCTTGCCTGCAAGCTCTGACTTCTCATGTCAGGATTCCAACAACCACAAACTGACCGATTCTAAGAAGCCTTGCTGCACCCCACCCGTTCATGGCCTCATTGCCCGGGCTTGCCCCATGCTTGGCATTCTCGTCAGTCTTATAGAAGGGGACTAGTCTCGCCGGGACACTCTCCACACATGACGTGCACGTCACGGGATAGTCAGCCGACCACGGAGACACAACCATGCCTTGGCACATCACAATCCAAGACAATTCCACCCTAGTCCCTCATTTGTACTGCAGCGGTCCCGCGCACCAAGGAAACCATCTACCACCAATGCGGAGCTAACCTTGTCCACCAAGGAAACCATCTACCGCCATTGAGGAGCTAACCTTGTCCGGTTCCAACTACACGTACTCAGTCGAGAAAAAGGGGAAAACATCACAAACATCACAAATGACATCTTGCCGCAACGGAACTCTACGAATCCTTGAAGCTCGTATGCAACATCACCGAGTCGGACTAACGGTCGCGACTACAACTTCACCCACCATGCCTAATCCACTAACGGAGCGAATCTCTAATACAAAAACATGCCGGGGACGGACCCAATCGACCCGGAGGTTCCTCTTGAACCTTGGCGACTCAAACCCCTCTCATTCGAGAGTTTGGTGCCCAAAAACTAGAAAATGAAAGATGCTAAAACATGCATCCTAAAACCAAGAGGAGAAGTGTCGTTACCTTCCGACTCCTCTGCCTAGCCATGGAAACTTAGACGGATGTAAATCTTCACAATGATCTTGCCTCCACGGATCTGGACTTGGCTCGCGATTTGGAGCACCGAAGCCTATCCAACCACCAGATCTCTCCTTCACCATCTTCCTTGCTCTCCCCTCTCTCTAGATCTTAGAAAGAGATTGCCTGGAGAAGAATTAGGGTTTCTAATCATATTCTAGGACTTAACAAGCAAGGGCAACCCTGGACCCCAGATCCCAAAAGAAGGGAAAGAACGGCCACGATCCGAACTGAAAAACAAAACACCTGGGATGAACATGGCTTGTGACACACCCGTGTACAAGGCCGTGTTCCCCAATCGACGCTGAAACCGTCGCACCCAAAACAGTACACGGGTCCTTGACACGCCAGTGTCACTTTTGACACGGCCGTGTCCAACCTGAACATGCCTGGGCTCCAGGCCATGTCCAACCCCTCACGCATCCCGGCTCTCAACCCGAGAAGGACACGGCCTGGGACACGCCCATGTCTCAGGCCGTGTTTGACGTCTCGGCGATCGTCGACTGCCTCTTCATCGACTTCGCAGAAACTCGACGAACATGCTTGACATGGCCGTAGACACGCCCATGTCCTAGGCCGTGTCCACTGCCTCGACACTTCGTCGAGCGAAAAAAACGTCGAAACAACAGGCGCTCGACGAACCCGGAAAGGCACGGCCATGGACACGCCCGTGTCCAAGGCCATGTTCCCTGCCTGTGTCGACACCTCCACTGTGTAGATACAACAGTGTCGACACCACCGTGTCGACACCTCTGTGACGACACCAATGTTTCGACACCACCATGTTGACACCCGAGAGAACACGCCCGCGACACGGGCTCCGACACGCCCGTGTCGGAGGGCGTGTCCCCCACTAGTCGACGAACGGAGCAAAAAAAATCGTCGACTCCCCAGGCTCTCGACGAACCCGGTACGACACAACCATGGACACGCCCGTGTCCTAGGCCGTGTGACCCTCACCAAGACCCAACTTGGATCTCGACTCTGCTCGTCCTTCTTTCAAATTTTGGGGCGTTACAACTCTCTCCCCCTTAAAAGAATTTCGTCCCGAAATTATAAAAAAACAAGAAGAGGTACACAAAATTTAAATGATACATGAATGGAAAAACTCTGGATATTCCTCCAGCATGGTTTGTTCTCGTTCCCAAGAGAGCTCCTCACAACCGCAGTTGTCCCATCAGACTTTTACGAGTTTGTCCTCTTTGTTCCGCAACTGCCGAACTTCTGAGTCCTCTATAGCAATTGGACTGGACTCACGTCCTCAAGTCTTCCTCTATCGGCACCGATGCCGATTCGATCACCACACTAGCCTCTACCAAGGCTTTCCTCAAGACAGAAACATGGAAGACGTCATGCAGTCCACTCAACTCTGCGGACAATGCCAACCGGTATGCTGCTTCTCCTACCCGTTCAACAACTTCAAAAGGTCCCAAAAACCTTGGACTCAATTTCTTGAGTCGGCGAATCCGTGAAACGCCTTTGAACAACTTGATCTTCAAATAGACCCAATCGCCTACCGCGAACTCCAACTTCCTGTAGCGTGCATTAAAATATTTTGCTTGCCGATCTTGAGCCACCTTCATGCGCTCTTGAATGGTCCGTACCAACTCACAAGCATCCGCCACCACTTCTTTTCTCAATAGTTTGGTGTCTCCCTCCTCTGTCCATGACATCGGTGTTCGACACCGCCTCCCATACAGAGCTTCGTATGGCGCCATCTTTATACTTGCTTGGTAACTGTTATTATATGCGAACTCCACCATGAAGAGGTGATCCTACCATTTCTTGCCGAAGACAAGAACACACATCCTCAGCATATCCTCCATAGTACGGTTCGTTCTTTCAGTTTGCCCATCAGTTTGAGGATGGAAAGCCGTACTGAACTTTAGATTCGTGCCCAGACTCTTCTGAACCAACCTCCAGTCCTTAGGACGTGAAACGTCCGTCACGATCACTGACTATACTTTTAGGGATCCCATGTAGCCGCACAATGTTGCGAACATACAACTCCACCAGCTTCTCCACGCTGTCCTCCTTCCGGTTTGGGATGAAGTGAGCCACCTTGGTTAAGCGAGCCACAATTACCCAAATCGCGTCGTTACCCTGCTGTGATCTAGGTAACCCATGCACAAAATCCATGAAGATGTCATCAAATTTCCACTCAGGGATTGGAAGAGGCTTCAGGAACCCGCTCGGCTTCTAACACTCAGCCTTCACCAAGGCACAAGTTTGACATCGATTCACGTACAAAGCTACGTCCCGCTTCAGTCCAGGCCACCAAAAGGATCTCTTCATATCCAAGTACATATTTGTACTACCCGGATGAATGGAGTACTTTGTAAAGTGAGCCTCAAACATCAACTCCTCACGGAGCTTGCCAAACTGCGATACACAAATACTTCCATCCTTCCTCAGAATCCCGTCACTCATTTCCCAAGCGCTGCTCTCGACTTTTTGAGCTTCCACCACGAATGGATGAAACTCCACATCCAAATGAGTCGCTTCCCGAATACGATCGGACAAGTCATTCTGCACTTCAATCCAGTTTAATCGAGCCACGCTAGCCTCGCCTCTTGCTACACACTCCAAGCCGAGGGACTCCCATTCCCGCACCAACTGCTCATCATGAGCGTCAATCCAATTCCCTTGCCTAGAGTATTTTCTACTCAATGCATCAGCCACCACATTGGCCTTACCCGGCGTATACTGGATCGCCACCTCATAGTCTCCAAGGAACTCAACCCACCTACGCTGCCGCATATTCAAGTCCTTCTGATCTAAGAGATACTTCAGGCTTTTATGATCCATGAAGATCTCTACCTTCACACCATAGACATAGTGTCGCCATATTTTCAATGCGAAAATTACCGCCGCCAACTCCAAGTCATGGATGGGGTAATTCCTCTCATGGGGCTTCAGCTGCCTAGATCCAAAGGCTATTAAACTGCCATGTTGCACCAACACGCGACCCAAACCGCACCCCGATGCGTCACTGAAGATCTGAAATCCTTCGGTCCCTTTCGGTAGACTTAGGATTGGAGCCGTCATCAGTCTTTCCTTTAGCGCCTCGAATGCTTGACTGCAATCTTGAGTCCACACAAACTTCTGATCTTTACGAGTGAGTGAGGTGAGGGGTAGAGCTATCCGCGAAAAGTTTTCCACGAATCTCCTATAATAACCGGCTAGTCCAAGAAAACTTCGGACTTCCACCACGATTCTCAAAATTGGCCAATCTCTGATGGCTTCCACCTTTGTTGGATCTACCGCCACCCCATCCCCACTAATCACGTGGCCCAAAAATGTCACCTTATCCAACCAGAACTCGCACTTCGAGAACTTTGCATACAACTGGTTCTCCCTCAACACTTACAAGACCATTCTCAAGTGAGTCTCATGCTCCACTTCCGATTTGGAATACACCAAGATGTCGTTAATAAAGACAACTACAAAAGAGTCCAAGTATTTTCGAAATACTCGATTCATCAAATCCATGAATACAGATGGTGCGTTCGTCAGCCCGAACGACATCACCGAGAACTCGAAGTGTCCATACCTCGTGCCAAACGCTATCTTGGGTATGTCCTCGTCCCGAATCCGCAACTGATAGTATCCTGACTTCAAGTCCAACTTTGAATACACTACCGACCCCACCAACTGGTCGAACAGGTCGTCTATCCGAGGAATCAGATATTTATTCTTGACGGTCAATTTATTCAGCTCTCGGTAGTCTATGCACAGCCGCATACTACCGTCTTTCTTCTTTACAAACAACACCGGCACGCTCCACGATGAAGAACTGGGTCTGATATACCCCTACTCCAACAGTTCCTGCAACTGTATCTTGAGTTCAGCCAACTCCTTTGGCGCCATCCTAAACGGAGGACGTGACACCGGTCTAGCCACCGGTACTAACTCAATCGAGAAATCGATCTCCCGTCGAGGAGGCGCTCCAGGAAGTTCATCCGGGAATACATCCTCAAACTCTGCCACCACTGGCACTTACCCAAGCGATAACCTGGAAAAGCGAACCTCCAATAACGCTACAAGCGCTACTCCACCCTGGCTAACTGCCCGCGCCAACTGCAAGGCCGAAATCAGAGAACAGGCCACTCCATTAAGGCCCTCAAATTTGACCTCCGTCAGCCCTTCGCTTCTTAGGGTCACCACCTTGGATAGGAAATCAATACTTGCACGTTGCTCCGCTAGCCAGTCTATTCCCAAAATCACATCAAACTCGACCAACGGTAAGACCGTTGCTATCAACACGAAGTCAACTCCGCTTAGCTCCCAACAAATGCGCCCTTTATTTCCGATGGTCATGGATGACCCATTGGGCATGCGCACCTTCAGCTCCGCGTCCGCCGAAAAAGACTCAACTCCAATCCTCCGGATGAAGCTTTCCGCAAGAAAGGAGTGCGACGCTCCCGTATCAAACAGTACTCTAGCGGGGTAACCGGAAACCAACACAAAGCCTACAACATAGACATCAACAATAATGGTCTAAACGTATGAGTGCATGGTTAAACTTAAACTTCCTCATACCTGTCACCACGTCAAGTTGGCGGATTGCTTCCTGCTGTCCAAGGTTGTAAGCCCTTGGTTGCACCGGTTGGAACCGAGAAGCGCTCGACTCCTCCATCTTCCCTTTCTCTGCAGCACTAGGGCCGGAGCACACAGTCTGCTCCTGCCTTGTCTCCTGCTCCGCACCCCCTTGGTTACAAAAATGAGCTATGTGCCCCACCTTGCCACAGTTGAAGCACGTCAGTGGCCTCTTAGAGTGAGACCCTCCGGACGTCCACTTGCTTTTCTCACCGGGCTTGTATGGGTGAGGCTTATTCCTCCATCTATTCCCTTCCGACTTTCCATGGAATTGAGAAGGCTTCCATTCTCCTTGCTTGGATGTAAAACCCTTGCGGCGTTGGCTTCGCTCTAGATCACTCTCCAACGTCCTGGCGGCCTCAACTAGCTCGTTAAAACCAGCTCTCTTCATGGCAATGAGGGGTTGCCTTAGATTCTCCCTCAGCCCCTGGCAAAAGAGGTTATCCCTCTCCACATCATCCGTCCATCGTCGTACCCGCGTAATGACCCAAATGTGTGAACTCCTGCACATACTCATCCACCATCTTGTCTCGCTGCATCAAGTGCAGAAATTGTCTCTGGAGGGCCAACCTTGTAGAAACGGGAATGTACCTCTTTAGAAAAGCATCCCCAAATTCTTCCATCGACGGGGTGCGCCCAGGAAATTGGCGGCCGCTATGGCTCACCCACCATAACTTTGCGTCTCCCTCCAACATGAAGGCCGCAAATTCAGATTGCTTCTCTTCCGGCGTCTCTGCCGCCCTCATAAGCTCTTGAATCTGTGCCCACCAGTCCTCCGCATCAGTCGGAGTACCTACACCCTTGAATGTTGGGGGATGGAAGCTCAGAAAGTACTTCATCTGCCGGTCTCCATGCCCGACAACCCCCCTTTCTGCCAAAGGCTCTACTCGCCTGGCTTCTCCACCCGGCACCGCCGTCGCCGTATCCGGTGTAGCAGGGGTTGCTGTTGGGTACATTGGTTTAAATGTATCTGATTTGAAGAAGCCTCACCCTACTCAATGATATACATCAAAATGTATTTGATGTATTTTGAGTTGCCTTCTGCAGGTTAAGTATTTGCAGGGAAAAGCTGAAAAGTTTCTAAGTCCATGTGTCGACACCCAGAAGGAAAGTGTCGACACTTAAGAAGACTTGTGTCGACACCCAGGCAAGCAGTGTCGACACTTGGAGTAATTGTGTCGACACCAGGGATGCAGAGTCGACACCAGACATAAAGTGTCGACACATACAGGTTGTGTTGACACTCAATAAAGAAAAGTCCAGTGATGCTGTGTCGACACTTAACAGCAGTGTCGACACCTAGAGGAACCGTGTCTACATCAAAAAGTGTCGACACTTGGAGGCTCTGTCGACACTCAGCAAAAGTCAGCAGAGTCTAAGTATAAGTGTCGACATAATAAAGAATATGTCGACACACAGCAGAAGACTCAACACATGAAGAAAGTGTCGACACAATGAAGAATGTGTCGACACACAGCAGAAGACTCAACACATGAAGAAAGTGTCGACACTAGGATGCTGTGTCGACACTCAGCAAAGTTCAACAAAATTCAAGTACAAGTGTCGACACAAAGGAGATGTGTCGACACTCAGTCAAAGTCTCAACAAAAGAAGAATGTGTCGACACAAGGAGCTGTGTCGACACTCAGCAAGTATCAACACAGAAGCCATATGTCGACACCAAGAAGATGTGTCGACACTGAACAAGTTCAACACATGAAGATGTGTCGACACAAAGAAGTTGTGTCGACACTTACAAGAATTCAACTAAGTGCTGAAGAACAAGAAGTTGTGTCGACACAAAATATCAGTGTCGACACATGATGAAGAAGCTATGTCGAGAAGCAAATTCTACAACACAAGGAGTTGTGTCGACACCTTGAAGGCTAGTGTCGACACTTAGTCTACTTGTGTCGACACTTAGTCTACAAGTGTCGAAACTTAAAGACAGATTGTCTCGACACTTTCAGACAGTTACAGTTATTTCAAGAACTGACTGGATGACTTGACAGCTGCCATTCCAGCCGGTCTACTGCACCTGTCAGAGTTGTCAGAAAGCTGTTAGGAACCGGATCAGCCGGTCACCATGAAGAAGGCCTATATATAGGCTTATTCTGTCAACAGAAGAAGATGATTCAACATAGATTAACACAAATCAGTTGAAGTGGTCTGAAGATCTAAGTAGTTGGAGAGAGAGAGAGCTCCATCCAAGAAGACAACCATTAGAACCAGGCTGTGAAGAAGGGTTCAGACCTAGTTCTGAATCTTAAGTTGCAGTGATTAAAGATCAGCTGCAGAGAATCAATCCTATTGTGTTCTACATTCAAGAAGCTTTGAAGAAAAGCCAAGTGAGATTGTTCTCAGCAGAGTTCTTCCAAGAACTCATCAAGAACCTATCAACTCATCTCTCTATTCAGAATTGTAGGTATATACACTTTGTATTCTTATTTTCTTGTAGGATCCTTAGGGATCTGAGTTGTAAGCCTGCAATTATAAAGGCTGAGTGGTAGGGCCTGTGTGCCTGAGTGTAGGAGATTCTTATCTCTGAGTGTAGGCCTGTTGTGGCTGAGTGTAGGCCTGTTGTGGCTGAGTGTAGGCTTTGTGAAGAAGCTGAGTGTAGGTCTTTGGAGAAGACTGAGTTGTAGGGCCTTGGGCCTGAGCTGTAGGAACCTGTTTTGGGGTTCTGAGTGTAAGATCTGAGGATCTGAGATAGTGGAGGAGTTTGGCCGAATCTAGTACACTACTAGATAGGAGAAGGGGGAAAGTGGATGTACCCAAACCTTGGGGAACCACTATAAACCTGTGTGTTCACTGTGTGCATGTGTTATTCTGTGATTGCTGATTGATTGCTGTGAAAAAGTAGTTATAACTCTGAAAAATAATCTGCAATCTGCCTAAAAGGTTTAAAAAGATTTAGTCACCTATTCACCCCCCTCTAGGTGATTAGGTACAATTTCTTTCAAGTGGTATCAGAGCCAGGTTACTCAAAAAGGACTTTACTGTCTGAGTAGATCCTGTTGGCAGATTCAAACTAAGTAAAGTGCAGAATCAAGAAAATCAAGAAACATGGGTTCAACAGAGAATCATAAGGAACTTGGATCCATGAAGTTACCCATTTGCAGAAAAGAAATTTTTGGCATCTGGAAAGAAAGGGTGAGACTGTTTATGGAAGCCTCAGACCCTAGAATATATATCACAGTTAAAGAAGGGCCATATGTTCCCATGAAGGTTTCAGTCCTGGATGCAAATCAGAGAACACCTAAAGACTTCTCTGAAATGACAAAAGATGAGATAATTCTAGCCACAATGGACAAGAGGGCTCAGAATATCATTGTGAGTGCCATAGATGATGCTACCTTTCAGAACTTGATACACTGTAAGACATCTAAGGAGATGTGGGATACTCTTATAGTGTACATGGAGGGTTCAGAAGAAGTGAGACATGATAGAAAGTCTTTGTTAAACCAAGAATATGAAAGTTTCAGGCAAGGTAGGTCTGATAGCATAACAGAATGCTATAAGAAGTTCTATAGGATTGTGAATGAGCTAATGTCCTATGGCAGAGAATTCAGTAATTATGAGTTAAATGATAAGTTCTTGAGGTCTCTAACAAAAGATTGGGACACCAAGATCTGTGCCATAAGGGAAATGACAAAGTTAGCAGATATCCATCCTCCAACACTATTTGGAAAACTGCTATCCTATGAGATGCAGTTGATGGTAAGGAAAGAAGAGGAGAAGACTACAAGAAGTGAACATAAAGAAAGGATAGTGGCATTCAAGACAGAAGCCACCAGAAAATACAGAAGTAAGTCACCAACTCCACCTCCTAAAGTAGCTGAGACTGAGTCAGATGATTCAGAAAGCAGAAAGTCTGAAAGCAGTGAAAGTGATGAGGACTTTGCAGCCTTCACAAGACACTTTCAGAAGTTCCTAAAGAAGAAACAGTGGAGGACTAAGCCATCCACAGCACAGAGGTCATCAAAGAAAGACAGGAGAAAGATCAAGTCAAGCAAAGCAACTTTATCAAAAATTGTTTGCTATTGCTGTAACAGACAAGGACATGTTATTGCTGACTGTCCTGAGAAAAGGAAAGAGTCTAATGATAAGAAAAAGACTCAATTCAAGAGCAAGAAGGAAAAGTCTTTTGTTGCCAAAAAGGATAAGAGCTTGTCAGACATATCTTCTTCAGAAACTGAGTCAGAAGCTGAAGCATACATAGGACTGTTTGCTGAGGAAGAGGAAGAGGAGTTCATCCAGATAATGAACTCCATATATGAGCAAGAGGACATTCAGTGCCAAGGACTGATGACATTAACAGAAGATGACAAAATTCAGGAGCAGCCTGGACCTAGTAAGGTACAAAATTGTTCTTTAAGATCAATTTCGAGTGCTAGTTCTGATTCAGTTACATCAGCATCAAATGATGCCAGTGGATCTGAATCAGAAGGGGATATTCATCAATTGATTGATGAATATAGAATTCTGTTGCAAGCTTTTAAGAAGAGCAAGTCCCTAGCCAAGAGTCAGGCAAAGGAAATTGCTAGTCTCAAAGTTACTGCAACTGATTTTGAGAAGCTGATTGATCAAAAGTTAAATGAAATAGCCAGACTGAAGAACATAACTGTTATTCAGATGGGGACTATAACATTTAAGAATGATCAAATCAGAAGTCTGGAGATTAGTCTTCAGAAGGAGAGAGATATTGTTGCAAGGTTTTCTAAACCTAAGTCTGTTCTACCTTTGATTGATGAGTTTATACCTCACAAGGGTAAAACTGGATTGGGGTTTACTAACCATGCTTGGATTGTCAAGTCCAAGTCTAAGGGCAAAGCCCCAGCTCTCAACAAGCCAGCTGTAGATAAAACAGCTAGGGATGTACCTAAGCAAAGCTACAATAGATTTGAGTGCTGGTGCTGTGGCAAGGTAGGCCACTTTGCCATAGACTGTTGGCACAATTCTAGTGCCAAGTTGAGTAGCAAACTGCCTGTTGGAAGACCTGCAAGTAGCTTTGTTAGGAGGCAAACTAACCAGTACCAAGGACCCAAGAATTCTTTGGGTTCTAAGGTCAACTGATCTGTTTTGCAGGTAAGTCCAAGTGGCCATGCCCCAATATGGTACTTGGACAGTGGATGTTCCAGACACATGACTGGAACTAGGGGATTGCTAAAGGACTACACTCCCATCAAGGATGGTCCAAAAGTCACCTTTGGTGGTTCTGAAAAAGGAATCATCAAGGGTTTTGGTAACATTTCTAGCTCCCATATAACAATTACTCAAGTGGCTTATGTTAAAGGTTTGAAACATAACCTTATTAGTATAAGTCAATTGAGTGATTTTAGATATGACATCTCATTTGTCAAAGATGGTTGTCATATCAGGAGATCAAATGGTCAAGAGATCATTTTGACTAGTTACAGAAAAAGAAATGTCTATTGTCTAGACATTATGAGTGAGAACAATGCTTCTCCAGTGTGTCTTGTAGCTGATGAGAAAGTCTCTCATTGTGTCAAATGGCACAAGAGGCTAGCCCATCTCAACTACAAGACAATTGGCCAACTCTATAGCAAAGAGTTAGTGAGGAATGGTCCTCAAGTTAAGTGTATTAAAGATGGAATATGCTCAGCTTGTCAAAAGGGCAAGCAGACTAGATCCACCTTTAATAGCATTGAAAACAAAGATGCTGTGAGGTGTTTATACCTCTTGCATATGGATCTCTTTGGTCCTATGCCAGTTCACAGCCTAGGTAGGAAGGTCTATACCTTTGTGGTTGTAGATGACTACTCAAGGTTTTCCTGGGTGTTCTTCCTTAGACAGAAATCTGAAACACCTAGTATCTTCTATAGCTTTGTCAAACAAATTCAGAATGAACTAGACAGTACAGTGGTCAAGATAAGAAGTGACCATGGTACTGAATTCCAGTCTGATAGTATGACAAAACTATGTGAAGAATTTGAGATATTTCAGGAATTTTCTTCACCAAGAACACCTCAGCAAAATGGCATTGCTGAGAGGAAAAATAGAACCTTGATTGAGGCTGGTAGAACCCTATTAAGTGACACATCTCTCCCAGAATATTTCTGGGCTGAGGCAGTTAATACTGCATGCCATGTAATTAATAGGGCCACCATTACTAAAAGCCACAATAAGACCCCCTATGAGATTGTGAAAGGCAGAAAACCAAACCTATCCTATTTCAGGATCTTTGGTTGTAAGTGCTTTATACTTAACAATGGAAAGTCTTACTTGACCAAGTTTGCTGCCAAGTCCCAAGAGGGGATCTTTGTTGGGTACAGCAACAATAGTAATACTTATAGAGTCTACAACTTGTCTACTCAAGTTGTAGAAGAGTCAGTACATGTAGTATTTGATGAAGCTAGACTTATTAACCATGAGTTGTCTAGTAGTATTTGCAGCTCCACAGATGTGACAAAGAAGATGGACAAGCTCACTATAGAAGAAGGATCTACTGCAAGACATCAAGTAGAAGATAGTGGCTGCTGTCCAGGGGGAGTACTACATGTACCTAATGAAGAAGAAGTCCAAGGAGTGCAGCAAGTTGAAGAAACTGAAGAAGTTCAACCTGAAGCCAGGATGCCTCCAGCTAATAGGCATCTAAGAGATCATCCAGCAGATCAAATCATTGGTGATCTAAGATAAGGGGTACAAACAAGGAGCAGAAATCTGAGTGCAGCACTCTACTCCAGTTTTCTATCTCAAGTAGAGCCAAAGAAGTTTGAAGAAGCCATCCTAGACCCTCTTTGGATTGAGGCAATGCAAGAGGAGCTGAATCAGTTCAAGAGGTGCAAAGTCTGAGAGCTTGTTCCTAAACCAAAAGACCACAACATAATTGGAACCAAGTGGATCTTTAGGAACAAGATGGATGAACATGGAGTAATTGTCAAGAACAAAGCAAGATTGGTTGCTAAAGGATATAGGCAGGAAGAAGGTATTGACTTTGATCAAACCTTTGCTCCAGTAGCCAGACTGGAAGCCATAAGGATGTTCCTGGCCTATGCAGCCTATCAAGGATTTAAAGTATACCAAATGGATGTAAAGTCAGCCTTTCTGAATGGTAATCTAAAGGAAAAAGTCTATGTAGAACAACCATCAGGTTTTGTTGATTCAACTCAACCTAATTATGTCTATAGACTTAGGAAGGCTTTGTATGAGTTAAAACAAGCCCCTAGGGCTTGGTATGAAACCCTGTCTAGTTTCCTCATTGAGAATAAATTCACAAGGGGGAAAATAGACAAGACTCTATTCCTTAGGGAATCCAGAGACAAGATAATACTAGTCCAAATATATGTAGATGACATCATATTTGGGTCTACTGAAAGTAGTCTTTGCAAAAAGTTTGCAAAACTAATGCAAGGACAATTTGAGATGAGCAGTATGGGGGAACTTAAGTTCTTCTTGGTTCTCCAAGTTAGACAGACTGAGAATGGTTTATCCATATGCCAGTCTAAGTTCACCCTAGAACTGATAAGGAAGTATGGTATGGAATCATCCAGTACAATGAAGACTCCTATGGGGTCAAGTATGTCTCTTAGCAAAGATGATGCAGGGAAACCTGTAGATGAGACCTTGTATAGAGGGATAGTTGGCTCCCTACTCTATTTGACTGCAAGTAGACCAGATATCATGTATGCTACATGTGTCTGTGCTAGGTACCAAGCATGCCCTAAAGAGTCTCATTTGACAGCAGTCAAAAGGATACTGAGATATCTAAAGGGCACTCCTTATCTAGGCCTTTGGTACCCTAGGAATGGGGACTTTGAACTGACAGGTTATTCAGATGCAGATTTTGCAGGCTGCAAGGAAGATAGGAAAAGTACAACTGGTACCTGTCAATTCCTAGGTGGAAGACTAATTTCATGGAGTAGCACGAAGCAAACAAGTGTGGCTATCTCCACTACAGAATCAGAATATATGGCTGCAGGAAGTTGCTGTGCTCAACTTCTATGGATACAACATCAGCTTGAGGATTATGGTATTCAGGTAAGTAGAACACCACTATTTTGTGATTCTACAAGTGCTATATCTATTGCAAACAATCCTGTTTCCCATAGTAGAACTAAACATATTGAAATAAAATATCATTTTCTAAGGGAACATGTAGAAAAAGAAGATATTTCACTAGAGTATGTTAAGACAGATAATCAACTAGCTGATATGTATACTAAGCCTTTAGAAGAAACAAAGTTCAATAGGTTTAAAATTGAACTAGGTATGATAAACTTAGAATAAGTTTACTGAAATGACTAAGTAAAATAGTGTCGACACACAGAGTTGTCTGTGTCGAGACAGAGAATTGGTGTCGACACTTCAGAGAAAAGGTGTCGACACATCTAGGAAGTTGGTGTCGACACTTCAGAGAATTAGTGTAGACACATGATAAGTAGGTGTCGACACATCCAAGGTGGTGTCGACACTTAGGCTTTACTCAGAATTAGTGAAGTAAAATCTCGACTAAGTGTCGAGTTAAGTGGTGTCGACACATAAACAAGTATCAACACATATATTCTGTTGACTAAACTTGTGCCGACACATAGGTGTCGAGACATTATAAGTCGGTGTCGACACTTATCAACAGTGTTGACACAATTTGAGTTTGTTAGCGCGCCCTTTCATCTTCAATCCTAGAAAGGTATAAAAATGATTTCGCCATTGTCTGTCGACACGCTCACCAAAGTTTCGAGACCAAACTTGTGTGTCGACACCTCTCTTCTCTCAATTCAAATTCTTCAAACCCTAATGGCGCCCAAGCTTGAGGAGAACGTGAATGAAGGCTATGAACTGGTGCGGCATGCTTTTGATGATGCAGAACAAGAGATCAAGGATGTGGTAACCCTAGTCGCAAACTCAGGGTTAGATTTTCTTGTTTCAGAGCCAACCAAAATATGGAAGAAAGAAGTATTGGAATTTCTAAATGGAGCAACCCTAGACGAATCTGGATTCAAGATAAAGTCAAGGGTTCATGGAGAAAAGGTGAAGGTCTCACCTAAGAGTTTGAGAAAAGTACTAAACCTACCAAGGACTAAGGAAGAAGATGAAGTTTCTGCTTCTAAGACCAGAGAAGCTTTAACATGGTGTGGACTGGATTCCAAGCTGAAAATTGGATCAGTATTCAATAGAAAGGGGATGAACAGCCAAGGCAAATTTCTCTCAGAAATTGTTGGCAAAGTGATCTTGAGTAAGCCTGGAGGGCATGACAGGGTATCAGCCCATATGTTCAGTCTCATGACAAGGATTATCTTCACATTGAAAACTGATTGGTCTGTAGTAGTCTTTGATAAGATTAAAGAGAGCATGAAGAAGCCCAATTTGGGTAGGATACTAAGTCTTTACTTGGCTGGTAGTATACCAGAAGTAATGAGCCAAGCTGCTGGATCTAAAATTAACCACATGAGAAAGATGGACATGAGTGTTGGGTACATTGGTTTAAATGTACCTGATTTGAAGAAGCCTCACCCAACTCAATGATATACATCAAAATGTATTTGATGTGTTTTGAGTTTACTTGTGCAGGTTAAGTATTTGCAGGAAAGATGGAAAAGTTTCTAAGTCCATGTGTCGACACCCAGAGGGAAAGTGTCGACACTTAAGAAGACTTGTGTCGACACCCAGGCAAGCAGTGTCGACACTTGGAGTATTTGTGTCGACACCAGGAATGCAGAGTCGACACCAGACAGAAAGTGTCGACACAAGGAACTGTGTCGACACTCAATGAAGAAGAGTGCAGTGAAGCAGTGTCGACACATAGCAGTTGTGTCGACACCCAGTGAAACTGTGTCTACATCAGAAAGTGTTGACACTTGGAGGCTGTGTCTACACTCAGCAAAAGTCAGCAGAGACTAAGTACAAGTGTCGACACCCAGAATAATGTATCGACACACAGCAGAAGAGTCAACACTTGAAGAAAGTGTCGACACAAGGAAGAATGTGTCGACACTCAGCTGAAGACTCAACACTTGAAGAAAGTGTCGACACAAGGAAGAATGTGTCGACACTCAGCTGAAGACTCAACACTTGAAGTAAGTGATGACACCCAGAGCAATGTGTCGACACTCAGCTGAAGACTCAACACTTAGCAAAGTTCAGAAATTTCTAAGTACAAGTGTCGACACTAAGGAGATGTGTCGACACTCAGCCAGAGTCTCAACAGAAGAAGAATGTGTCGACACAAGGAGCTGTGTCGACACTCAGCAAGTATCAACACTGAAGACATGTGTCGACACCAAGAAGCAGTGTCGACACTTAACAGATTCAACACATGAAGATGTGTCGACACAAAGGAGCTGTGTCGACACTTACAAGAAGTCAACAAAGTGCTGAAGAACAAGTACTTGTGTCGACACTCAATTTCAGTGTCGACACATGAAGAAGAAGCAGTGTCGAGATATAAAATCTACAACACAAGGAGTTGTGTCGACACCTTGTAGGCTAGTGTCGACACTTAGTCAACTTGTGTCGACACTTGGTGTATATGTGTCGACACTTAAAGACAGACAGTCTCGACACTTACAGACAGTTACAGAATTTTCAAGAACTGACTGGATGACTTGACAGCTGCCATTCCAGCCGGTCTACTGCACCTGTCAGAGTTGTCAGAAATCTGTTATGGACCGGACCAACCGGTTACCATGAAGAAGGCCTATAAATAGGCTTGTACTGTCTACAGAAAGTTGTTGTTCAAGTAATACAAAGAAGATCTAACTATCAAGTGAAGATCTAAGTAGTTGGAGAAAGAGAGCTCCATCCAAGAAGTAAGCCGTTGGAACCAGGCTGAGAAGAAGGGTTCAGATTTATTCTGAATCTTAAGTAGCAGAGATCAAGGATCAACTGCAGAAGAGGTCAATCTAATTGAGTTCTACATTCAAGAAGCTTTGAAGAAAGCCAAGTCAGATTGATTTCAGCTGAGTTCTTCCAAGAACTCATCAAGAATCTCACAACTCTTCTCTCTTGTCACTGAGTTGTTGAGTTATAATTTTTGTATTCATTTTATCTTGTAGGATCCTTAGGGATCTGAGTCTTGTAAGCCTGTAATTATAAAGGCTGAATGTAGGGCTTGAGTGCCTGAGTGTAGGAGATTGAAATCTCTGAGTGTAGGCCTGTTGTGGCTGAGTGTAGGCCTTGGTGGCTGAGTGTAGGCCTTGGTGGCTGAGTGTAGGCTTTGTGAAGAAGCTGAGTTGTAGGGCCTTGGGCCTGAGCTATAGGAACCTATTTTGGGGTTCTGAGATAGTGGAGAAGTTGGGCCGAATCTAGTACACTGCTAGATAGGCGAAGGGGGAAAGTGGATGTACCCAAACCTTGGGGAACCACTATAAAACTGTGTGTCTACTGTGTGCTGTGATATTCTGTGATTGCTGTGTGATTGCTGTGTACAAATAGATATAACTCTGAGATAAAATCTGATTGCTGCCTTAAAAAGTTAAAAAATTCAAGTCACCTATTCACCCCCCCTCTAGGTGCTTAGGTACAATATCTTTCAAGTGGTATCAGAGGGAGGTTCCTCAAAAAGGACATAACTGTCTGAGTAGATCCTGTTGGCAGATTCAGTGTAAGTCAAATTACAGAATCAAGAAAATCAAGAACCATGGGTTCCACTGAGAATCATAAGGAATTGGGATCCATGAAGCTACCCATTTGCAGAAAGGAAATCTTTGACATTTGGAAGGAAAGGGTGAGACTGTTTATGGAAGCCTCAGACCCTAGGATTTATATCACAGTAAAAGAAGGGCCATATGTGCCCATGAAGGTTTCAGTCTTAGATGCAACTCAGAGAACACCTAAAGATTTCTCTGAAATGATAAAGGATGAAATAGTTCTAGCCACTATGGATAAGAGGGCTCAAAACATCATTGTGAGTGCTATAGATGATGCAACTTTTCAGAATTTGATACACTGTAAGACAGCTAAAGAAATGTGGGATACTCTTATTGTGTACATGGAGGGTTCTGAAGAAGTGAGGCAAGACAGAAAATCCTTGCTAAACCAAGAATATGAAAGTTTTAGACAAGGTAAGGCTGATAGCATAACTGAGTGCTATAAGAAGTTCTACAGGATTGTGAATGAGCTCATGTCATATGGCAGAGAGTTCAGTAATTATGAACTCAATGATAAGTTTCTAAGGTCCCTAACAAAATATTGGGACACCAAGATCTGTGCCATTAGGGAAATGACAAAGTTGGCAGAAATTCCTCCACCAACACTGTTTGGCAAACTGCTGTCCTATGAAATGCAGTTAATGGTGAGGAAAGAAGAGGAGAAATTAACAAGAAGTGAACACAAGGAAAGGACAGTGACCTTCAAAACAAAAGCCCCCAGAAAGTACAGAAGTAAGTCACCAACTCCACCTCCAAAAGCAGCTGAATCTGAGTCAGATGAGTCAGTCAGCAGAAAATCTGAAAGCAATGAAAGTGATGAGGACTTTGCTGCCTTCACAAGACATTTCCAGAAGTTCTTAAAGAAGAAACAGTGGAGGACCAGGCCATCTACTTCACAGGGAAAAGAAGACTATGATCAGAATAAAAAGTCTTCAAAGAAAGACAGGAAAAAGTCCAAGTCTAGCAAAGCAACACTATCAAAAATTGTATGCTATTGCTGTAATAGACAAGGCCATGTTGTTGCAGATTGTCCAAAAAAAAGGAAGGAGTCTAGTGACAAGAAAAGGACTCAATACAAGGGCAAGAAAGAAAAGTCTTTTGTTGCCAAAAAAGACAAGAGCCTGTCAGATATTTCTTCATCAGAAACTGAGTCAGATGCTGAGGCATATATAGGACTGTTTGCTGAGGAAGAAGAAGAGTTCATTCAGATCATAAACTCTATATATGAACAAGAGGACAGTCAGTGCCAAGGACTAATGACATTGACAGAAAGTGACAAAATCCTGGAGCAGCCAGGACCTAGTAAGGTACAACATTGTTCTTTTAGTTCAAATTCTTGTGCCAGTACAGAATCAGATTCATCATCATCAAGTGATGAGAGTGCATCTGAGTCTGAAGAGGATATTCATCAGTTGATAGATGAATATAAAGTTCTGTTGCAAGCTTATAAGAAGAGCAAGTCCCTAGCCAAAAGTCAGGCAAAGGAAATTGCTAATCTCAAAGCTGCTGCAACTGATTTTGAGATGTTGTTTGATCAAAAGCTTAATGAGATAGCCAGACTGAAGCACATAACTGTGATTCAGATGGGGACTATATCATTTAAGAATGATCAAATCAAGAGTCTGGAGATTAATCTTCAGAAGGAGAAAGACTTAGTTGCTAGGTTTTCTAAACCTAAGTCAGTTCTACCTTTAATTGATGAATTTGTTCATCACAAAGGTAAAGCTGGACTGGGATTTACTAAACCTGCAAGGACTGTTCAGTCCAAGTCCAAGTCCAAGGGCAAAGCCCCAACTCTCAACAAGTCTGCTGTAGATAAAACAGAAGACAGTACCTAAGGAAAGGTACAATAAGTTTGAGTGTTGGTGCTGTGGCAAGGTAGGCCACTATGCAATGGATTGTTGGCACAATGCTAGTGCCAAAGTGAGTAGCAAACTGCCTATTGGAAAACCTGCAGGTAGCTTTGTTAGGATGCAAACTAACCAAGATCAAGGACCCAAGAATTCTTTGGGTTCTAAGGTTCACTAATCTGTTTTGCAGGTGAGTCCAAGTGGCCATGCCCCAATATGGTATTTGGACAGTGGATGTTCCAGACATATGACTGGAACAAGGGGTTTACTAAAGGACTACACACCTATCAAGGATGGTCCAAAAGTCACCTTTGGTGGTTCTGAAAAAGGGATCATCAAGGGTTTTGGTAACATTTCTAACTCCTATATTACAATTACTCAAGTGGCCTATGTTAAAGGTTTGAAACATAACCTTATTAGTATAAGTCAATTGAGTGATGTAGGATATGACATCTCATTTGTGAAAGATGGTTGTCATATCAGGAGGTCAAATGATTAAGAGATCATTTTGACTGGTTATAGAAAAAGGAATGTCTACTGCCTAGACATTATGGTTGAGAACAATGGTTCTCCAGTGTGTCTTGTAGCTGATGAGACAGTCTCTCATTGTGTCAAATGGCACCAAAGGCTAGCTCATCTAAACTACAAGACAATTGACAAACTCTTTAGCAAAGAGTTAGTGAGGAATGGTCCTCAAGTTAAGTGTATTAAAGATGGTATTTGCTCAGCCTGTCAAAAGGGCAAGCAGACTAGATCCACCTTTAAAAGCATTTAAAACAAAGATGCTGTGAGGTGTTTATACCTCTTGCATATGGATCTCTTTGGTCTAATGCCAGTTCACAGCCTAGGTAGGAAGGTCTATACCTTTGTAGTTGTAGATGACTACTCAAGGTTTTCCTGGGTGTTCTTTCTTAGACAGAAATCTGAAACACCTAGTGTCTTCTATAGCTTTGTCAAACAAATTCAGAATGAACTAGCTAGTACAGTGGTCAAGATAAGAAGTGACCATGGTACTGAATTTCAGTCTGATAGCATGACAAAACTATGTGAAGACTTTGGGATATTTCAAGAGTTTTCTTCACCAAGAACACCTCAGCAAAATGACATTGCTGAAAGGAAGAATAGAACCTTGATTGAGGCTGGTAGGACCCTATTAAGTGATATATCACTACCAGAATACTTCTGGGCTGAGGCAGTGAATACTGCATGCCATGTTATTAATAGGGCTACCATAACTAAAAAGCTCAACAAGACCCCCTATGAGATTGTGAAAGGCAGGAAACCAAACCTATCCTACTTCAGGATCTTTGGTTGTAAGTGCTTTATACTTAACAATGGAAAGTTTTACTTGACTAAGTTTGCTGCCAAGTCCCAAAAGGGAATTTTTGTTGGGTACAACAACAACAGTAAGGCTTATAGAGTCTACAACTTGTCAACTCAAGTTGTAGAAGAATCTGTACATGTAGTATTTGATGAAACTAGACTTATTAACAATGAGTTGTCTAGTAGTGTATGCAGCCCCACAGGTTTAACAAAGAAGATGGACAAGCTCACTATAGAAGAAGAATCTACTGCAAGGCAGCAAGTAGAAGATAGTGGCTGCTGTCAAGGGGGAGTACTACATGTACCTAATGCAGATGAAGTACAAGGAGTACAGCAAGATGAAGAAGTTGAAGAAGTTCAACCTGAAGTCAGGATGCCTCCAGCCAATAGGCATCTAAGAGATCATCCAGCTGAACAAATCATTGGTGATCCAAGACAAGGGGTACAAACAAGGAGCAGAAATTTGAATGCAGCAATCTACTCCAGTTTTATATCCCAAGTTGAACCAAAGAAGTTTGAAGAAGCCATCCTAGACCCTCATTGGATTGAGGCAATGCAAGAAGAGCTGAATCAGTTCAAGAGGTGCAAGGTCTGGGAGCTTGTTCCTAAACCAAAAGACCACAACATAATTGGAACCAAGTGGATCTATAGGAACAAGATGGATGAACATGGAGTCATCATTAAGAACAAAACAAGATTGGTTGCTAAAGGATATAGGCAGGAAGAAGGTATTGACTTTGATCAAACCTTTGCTCCAATAGCCAGACTGGAAGCCATAAGGATGTTCCTGGCCTATGCAACCTTTCAAGGATTTAAAGTTTACCAAATGGATGTCAAGTCAGCATTTCTGAATGGTAATCTTAAAGAGGAAGTCTATGTGGAACAACCATCAGGTTTTGTTGATTCAACTCTACCTAATCATGTCTATAGACTTAGGAAAGCTTTATATGGGTTAAAGCAAGCCCCTAGGGCTTGGTATGAAACCCTGTCTAGTTTTCTCATTGAGAATAAGTTCATAAGGGGGAAAATAGACAAGACTCTATTCCTTAGGGAATCCAGAGGCAAAGTAATACTAGTGCAAATATATGTAGATGACATTATATTTGGGTCTACTGAAAGTAGCATTTGCAAAAAGTTTGCAAAACTAATGCAAGGTCAATTTGAGATGAGTAGTATGGGAGAACTTAAGTTCTTCTTGGGTCTCCAAGTAAGACAGACTGAGAATGGATTATCCATATGCCAGTCTAAGTTCACCCTAGAACTCATAAGGAAGTATGGTATGGATTCATCCAGTACCATGAAGACTCCTATGGGGTCTAGTATGACTCTTAGCAAGGATGATGCAGGGAAACCTGTAGATGAGTCTTTGTATAGAGGGATAGTTGGCTCCCTATTATATTTGACTGCAAGTAGACCAGATATCATGTATGCTACATGTGTGTGTGCAAGGTATCAAGCCTGCCCTAAAGAGTCTCATTTGACAGCAGTCAAAAGGATATTGAGATATCTAAAGGGCACTCCTTATCTAGGCCTCTAGTACCCTAGGAATGAGGATTTTGAACTAACATGTTATTCAGATGCAGACTTTGCAGGATGCAAAGAAGACAGAAAAAGCACAATTGGAACCTGTCAATTCCTATGTGGAAGACTGATTTCATGGAGTAGCAAAAAGCAAACAAGTGTGGCTATCTCCACTGTAGAGTCAGAATATGTGGCTGCTGGAAGTTGTTGTGCTCAACTTCTATGGATACAACATCATCTTAAGGACTATGAAATTCAGGTAAGTAGAACTCCACTCTTTTGTGATTCTACAAGTGCTATATCAATTGCACATAATCCTGTTTCTCATAGTAGAACTAAACATATTGAAATAAAATATCATTTTCTTAGGGAGCATGTAGAGAAATAAGATATTTTACTGGAATATGTTAAAACTGATAATCAATTAGCTGATATGTATACTAAGCCTTTAGAAGAAACTAAGTTCAATAGGTTTAAAATTGAACTAGGAATGATAAACTTAGAATAAGTTTATATAAATGGCTAAGTCAAAAGGTGTCGACACATAGAGATCTCTGTGTCGACACAGAATAGTGGTGTCGACACTTCAGGAAAAAGGTGTCGACACATCTAGGAAGTTAGTGTCGACACTTCAGAAAATTAGTGTCGACACATGACAAGTTGGTGTCGACACAACCAAGGTGGTGTCGACACATAGTGTTTACTCAGAATTAACTAAGTAAAGTCTCGACTAAATGTCGAGTTATGTGGTGTCGATACATAAACAAGTGTCGACACATATATCTGTTGACTAAACTTGTGTCGACACATAGGTGTCGAGACATTATAAGTCAGTGTCGACACTTATCGACAGTGTCGCCACAATTTAAGTTAGCTGACCTGCCTTTTCATCTTCAAACTTAGAAAGGTATAAATAGGATTTTACCTTTGTCTGTCGACACGCTTTCAAAAGTTTCGAGACTAAACTTGTGTGTCGACACCTCTCTTCTCTCAGTTCAAATTCTTCAACCCTAATGGCGCCTAAGCTCGAGGAGAACGTCAATGAAGGCTATGAACTGGTGCGCGACGCGTTTGGTGATGCAGACCAAGAAATCAAGAACGTGATAACCCTAGTTACAGACTCAGGGTTGGAATATCTTGTTTCAGAAGCCTACTAAGATCTGGAAGAAGGAAGTACTGGAATTCCTCAATGGAGCTAACATAGACGAATCTGGATTCAAGATCAAATCCAGAGTTCATGGTGCAAAGGTTAAGGTTTCACCAAAAAGTTTGAGGAAAGTCCTTCAATTACCAAGAACCAAGGAAGAAGAAGAGGTTACTGCTTCCAGGACCAGAGATGCATTGGCATGGTGTGGTCTGGATGCAAAGCTGAAAATTGGTTCTGTCTTCAATAGGAAAGGGATGAATAGCCAGGGTAAATTTCTATCAGAAATTGTTGGCAAAGTGATCTTAAGCAAACCTGGAGGGCATGACAGGGTATCTGCCCATATGTTTAGTATTATGACAAGGATAATCTTCACTCTGAAAACTGACTGGTCTGTAGTAGTCTTTGAAAAGATCAAGGAAAGTATGAAGAAACCCAACTTGGGTAGGATCTTAAGCTTATACCTAGCTGGTAGCATACCAGAGGTTATGAGTCAAGCTGCTGGCAGTAAAATCAACCACATGAGGAAAATGGACATGAGGATATTCTCCAGGTGGGACAGAGTTTTGACTAAGGAGATGCCTACTCCTGAGAAGGACACTCCAATGAAGAAGAAGAAGAAGTCTGCCCCAGTGGCTCAGGATCCAACTAGCAGCTCTGATAGTGAAGAGCAAGTTGTTTTCTCACCTGATGAGAATGAAGAAGAGACTGTTGAGAAGTCTACAGCTCAACAAGAAGTTGCTGAGAGGCAGGGGGAGCTACCACCAGCTAGCCCCTTACACCAGGATCAAATCCAGGGGGAGCCACTAGTTGTGGAAGAACCCACTCCTCTTGAGAGTGAGCAAGCAACCAACATCATCCTTGAGGTAATCACTGAGCTTAATGCTTTAGATTTCCTTAAAGTGGATACTGTTTTATCTGATCCATTGGTTCATGTTAATCAGCACACTCAGCTGGATAGCCATCACCCAGATGTTGTCATGGAGGACACATCTGTTGCAGCTCAGTTAGTATCTGATTCAGTGGTAGATGAGCAAAGAATTTCTCCTGCCCATTCTCCACAAGAAATTACAATGGAAGATTTATTTCTTAATCTGGATCAAGAAGATTTTGACAAGGTAACTGCTACTGCTGAAGGGGAGAATGCTCTAGTTGAGGGGGAGCAAGTAGTACATGTTGAAGAGCCTGTAAGGCAAGAACCTGAGAAGCCCAAAGAAGTTGAGGAGCTACCTAAGGAGAGGGTAGAGATTGCCAGCACATCTGCCTCTGAAGATGAGGAGGCAACTAGGGCTAAGAAAAAGAAGTTTCAAGTATTCAAAAGAAGGAGCCAGAGTTATAAGAAGGCATTGCAAACCATAGCTCCACAGCCTATATCACAGCCAGCTCCAACTGTTGATTATAGTGGTCTAATGGTTGCAATGCAAATCAAGCTTGATGAGCACAAGCAAGCCATTGAAAAGTATGTAGATGAAGGACAGAAGTCTCTTCAATTTGATCTGGCACAGGACATAAAGTCCATATGATTTGAGATGAATCTCAATAAGAAGGAGATGACAGACTGCTTCCACAAGGGAGGGAATGCAGTGGTGTACTTGGCTACTCATCAAGAAAAGATCAAAGCTCAAGTAGATGACATTGCACAGAAGCAAGGATATGTTCTTGAGAACCAAATCAGAATGAATGATAACTTAACTGCTTCCCATAATGCAATTGTCACAGAGATGAAGAACATAGCTGCTGGCCTGCCTACTTCTACTGCTGCTGCTAAAGCAGAATTTGACAAAGCATTCCAAGAGGAAATAACTGCTGTTAAGACTGCCATCCAAGACTCTCAGAAGCTTCTCACTGAAAAACTCCAAAGGTTAAAACCTTTCTTTAAAGATGGAGTCAATTATTTGGATAACCAAGTGCGATTTCAAAAAGATGATGTGAGAGATCACATAGAAAGAGAAGTCATAAAGGGGGAGAGAGTGTTAGTCAAGGCCAGCTCTGACCATACTAAGTGGATATCTAATTCTATTAGAGCAACTCTTGGATATCCTCCTCTTTGTGATGATGATAATGTTGCAGAATCTAGAATACATCCTGCATATCTTGGAGGTGAGCAACCTGAAGTAGCTCAAGTTATCTATCCTCCACCAGATTTTGACATGATACATGCTGATATACAGTCCATGTATAGCCCACCTGGGGTCAAGGACAATGTCATTATAGAGAAAGTTGTTCAGCCAATATCTGAAGCTATGCAAGAAGCACTGCAGAAAGAAGAAGAAACTAGATTGTCTAAGAAAAGGTTCAGGGAATAAGCTGAACAAAGACCAGACTTTGAGCAGTGGAGCCCTACTTCAAGAAATATTATCTTAACTACATGGAAAGCTGCAAAAGATAATATACAAGACAGAAACAAGTGGTTTTCTGAACTAGAATGAAGGAAACATGAGACAAGGCAGGAAGCCATAGTCCAATATAGAAGGAAGGCCAAGATGGGAAAGCTACCTCCTACTGCCCAGGAGCCTAGCAAGTACTTTCCCAAGCCATATCATTATTTTGAAAGGCAAAAGATTAAAGCTGAGGAGCTAAAGAAGAAAGAGCTAAAAGGGAAAAAGCTTGCTGAAACTGAAGTTGCTGAAGCTCCTGTTCAAGCCAAAGTACAATCTGGAAAAGGGATAGTGATCAAGGAGGCTGAACAGAAATAGAATTGAAATTTTCTTAAGCTTACTTTGTAATCTTTTATTGATAAACATTCTTGTAAACTTTTGGAAAATGTATATGACAAGCTGTTAGAACAATGTGCTGTGTGATAAATTTGCTATGTGATAAATTTATTTCATAATTGTTCTGAGATGCTATCTATGTGTACATGTTTGTTTAATACATGTTTATGTTTGCCCTGTTATATATTCCTGCTATACATCATGTTATAATTTTATTATGAATGGTGTATATCATTGACTAAGGGTTATGACTTCTCCAAATAGGGGGAGATTGTTGGGTACATTGGTTTAAATGTACCTGATTTGAAGAAGCCTCACCCAACTCAATGATATACATCAAAATGTATTTGATGTGTTTTGAGTTTACTTGTGCAGGTTAGGTATTTGCAGGAAAGATGGAAAAGTTTCTAAGTCCATGTGTCGACACCCAAAGGGAAAGTGTCGACACTTAAGAAGACTTGTGCCGACACCCAGGTAAGCAATGTCGACACTTGGAGTATTTGTGTCGACACCAGGAATGCAGAGTCGACACCAGACAGAAAGTGTCGACATAAGGAGCTGTGTCGACACTCAATGAAGAAGAGTGCAGTGAAGCAGTGTCGACACATAGCAGTTGTGTCGACACCCAGTGAAACTGTGTCTACATCAGAAAGTGTCGACACTTGGAGGCTGTGTCTACACTCAGCAAAAGTTAGCAGAGACTAAGTACAAGTGTCGACACCCAGAACAATGTGTCGACACACAGCAAAAGAGTCAACACTTGAAGAAAGTGTCGACACAAGGAAGAATGTGTCGACACTCAGCTGAAGACTCAACACTTGAAGAAAGTGTCGACACAAGGAAGAATGTGTCGACACTCAGCTGAAGACTCAACACTTGAAGTAAGTGATGACACCCAGAGCAATGTGTCGACACTCAGCTGAAGACTCAACACTTAGCAAAGTTCAGAAATTTCTAGTACAAGTGTCGACATTAAGGAGATGTGTCGACACTCAGCTAGAGTCTCAACAGAAGAAGAATGTGTCGACACAAGGAGCTGTGTCGACACTCAGCAAGTATCAACACTGAAGACATGTGTCGACACCAAGAAGCAGTGTCGACACTTAACAGATTCAACACATGAAGATGTGTCGACACAAAGGAGCTGTGTCGACACTTACAAGAAGTCAACAAAGTGCTGAAGAACAAGTACTTGTGTCGACACTCAATTTCAGTGTCGACACATGAAGAAGAAGCAGTGTCGAGATATAAAATCTACAACACAAGGAGTTGTGTCGACACCTTGTAGGCTAGTGTCGACACTTAGTCAACTTGTGTCGACACTTGGTGTATATGTGTCGACACTTAAAGACAGACAGTCTCGACACTTACAGACAGTTACAGAATTTTCAAGAACTGACTGGATGACTTGACAGCTGCCATTCCAGCCGGTCTACTGCACCTGTCAGAGTTGTCAGAAATCTGTTATGGACCGGACCAGCCGGTTACCATGAAGAAGGCCTATAAATAGGCTTGTACTGTCTACAAAAAGTTGTTGTTCAAGTAATACAAAGAAGATCTAACTATCAAGTGAAGATCTAAGTAGTTGGAGAAAGAGAGCTTCATCCAAGAAGTCAGCCGTTGGAACCAGACTGAGAAGAAGGGTTCAGATTTATTCTGAATCTTAAGTAGCAGAGATCAAAGATCAACTGCAGAAGAGGTCAATCTAATTGAGTTCTACATTCAAGAAGCTTTGAAGAAAGCCAAGTCAGATTGATTTCAGCTGAGTTCTTCCAAGAACTCATCAAGAATCTCACAACTCTTCTCTCTTGTCACTGAGTTCTTGAGTTATAATTTTTGTATTCATTTTATCTTGTAGGATCCTTAGGGATCTGAGTCTTGTAAGCCTATAATTATAAAGGCTGAGTGTAGGGCTTGAGTGCCTGAGTGTAGGAGATTGAAATCTCTGAGTGTAGGCCTGTTGTGGCTGAGTGTAGGCCTTGGTGGCTGAGTGTAGGCCTTGGTGGCTGAGTGTAGGCTTTGTGAAGAAGCTGAGTTGTAGGGCCTTGGGCCTGAGCTGTAGGAACCTATTTTGGGGTTCTGAGATAGTGGAGAAGTTGGGCCGAATCTAGTACACTGCTAGATAGGCAAAGGGGGAAAGTGGATGTACCCAAACCTTGGGGAACCACTATAAAACTGTGGTCTACTGTGTGCTGTGATATTCTGTGATTGCTGTGTGATTGCTGTGTACAATAGATATAACTCTGAGATAAAATCTGATTGCTGCCTTAAAAAGTTAAAAAGATTCAAGTCACCTATTCACCCCCCCTCTAGGTGCTTAGGTACAATATCTTTCAATGAGACTCTTCTCAAGATGGGATAGGGTCTTGTCTAAGGAGATGCCAACACCTGAGAAGGAAACCCCACTAAAGAAGAAGAAGAAGATAGCCCCAGTGACTCAAGAATCTTCCAGCAGTTCAGAAGAGCATATTGTCTTCACTCCTGATGAAGAAGACACTGGAGATGCTGGAAAGTCTCCAGCTCAATAAGATGATGCAGACAGGCAGGTGGAGCTACCACAGGGTAGCCCTCTTCACCAGGATTCTATCCAGGGGGAGCCTCTAATACTAGAAGAGCCAACTCCACTAGAAAGTGAACAAGCCACTCAAATCATTCTTGAGGTACTCACTGAAATCAATAACTCAGTTTTCCCTATAAAGGATAATGTTTTGTCTGATTCATTCAATAATGTTAATCAGCAACCTCAGATTGATAGTCAACCCCCAGATGTTGTCATGGAGGACACATCTGTTGCAGCTCAAGTTGTATCTAATCAAGTTGTTGATGAGACAAGGGATTCTCCATCACAACCTCAACAAGAGTTCACAATGGAAGATCTCTTCCTTAATCTGGACCAAACAGACTTTGAGAAAGCAAGTGCTGCTGCTGAGGGGGAGAATGCTCAAGTTGAGGGGGAGCAAGTGGAGATTCTGGAAGAAACTGCAAGGCAAGAGCCTGAGAAGCCAAAGGATGTTGAAGATCTACCTAGGGAGAGGGTTGATATAGCTAGTACATCTGCTTCTGAAGATGAGGAGGCTGCAAGAGCAAAGAAGAGGAAATTCCAAGTATTTAAAAGAAGAAGCCAAACTTATAAGAAAGCTCTGTAAACCATTGCACCACAGCCTCTATCACAGCCAGCACCATATGTAGATTACAGTTCTCTGATGGTTGCTATGCAAATAAAGCTTGATGAGAATAGGAAAGCTATAGAAACATATATGGATGAGGGTCATAAGTCTTTACAGTTTGATCTGGCCCAGGACATTAAGTCCATTAGATTTGAGATGAATCTAAATAAGAAGGAGATGACTGACTGCTTCCACAAGGGAGGGAATGCAGTAGTCTATCTAGCTACTCATCAAGAGAAGATAAAAGCTCAAGTGGATGAACTTGAAGTAAAGCAAGGCTATGTACTGGAGAATCAAATCAGAATGAATGATAACTTGACAGCTTCCCACAATGCCATTGTAACTGAGATAAATACTATAGCCACTGCACAGTCTGCAGAAAGTGCCACAGCCAAAGAAACTTTTGATAAGCACTTGCAAGAGAGCTTAACTGCTGTTACAACTGCTATACAAGACTCTCAGAAGCTCCTCACTGAAAAACTCCAAAGGTTAAAACCTCTTATACAAGGATGGAGTCAATTATCTAAATGCCCAAATCAGATTTCAGAAAGATGATTTAAGAGATCATATTGAAAGAGAAGTCATAAAGGGGGAGAGGGTGTTAGTCAAAGCAGGCTCTGATCATGCAAAATGGATTTCCAATTCCATCAGAGCCACTCTTGGTTATCCTCCTTTATGTGATGATGATAATGTTGCTGAGTCTGGGATAATGTTGCTGAGTCTGGGATTAATCCTGCCTATCTTGGAGGTAAGCAAGCTGACGTAGCTCAGGTGATCTATCCTCCACCAGAATTTGATATGGTACAAGCTGATATACAATCTATGTATAGCCCACCTGAGGGTCAGCAAAATGTCATCATAGAGAAGGTGGTTCAGCCAGTATCTGAGGCTTTACAGGAAGCTATACTGAAAGAACAAGCTGAATAAGAAGCTAGATTGTCTAAGAAGAGATTCAGAGAGCAAGTTGAACAAATGCCTGATTTTGAACAGTGGAGCCCCACTTCAAGAAATATTATTTTGACTACTTTGAAGGCTGCCAAAGATAATATTCAAGACAGAAACAAGTGGTATTCTAAACTAGAATGGAGAAAGCATGAAAACAGGCAAGAAGCCATAGTGCAATATAGAAGAAAGGCAAAGATGGGAAAGCTACCTCCTACTGCCCAGGAGCCTAGCAAGTACTTTCCCAAGCCTTATCATTACTTTGAGAGGCAGAAGATTAAAGCTAAAGAGCTAAATAAGAAGGATCTGAAAGGGAAGAGGCCTGCTGATACTGAAGCCCCTGTGCAAGCAAAGATACAGCCTGGGAAGGGCATAATTATCAAGGAGACTGGGCAAAAATAGAATAGCATTATCTTAAGTTTACAGTTGTAATCTTTTGATTTAAAACATTCTGTAAACTTTTGTATAATGAATATGATAAAGTTGTTAGAACAATGTGATGTGTTATAAATCTATTTCATAATTGTTCTGAGATGATATCTGTGTATACATGTTTTGTTTGATACATGTTTATGTACTTTCCCTGACTGCATAATCCTGCTTTACATCATGCTATGATTTTATTCTGTATGGTGTATATCATTGACTAAGCTTCTCCAAATAGGGGGAGATTATTGGGAACATTGGTTTAAATGTACCTGATTTGAAGAAGCCTCACCCTACTCAATGAATATACATCAAAATGTATTTGATGTATTTTGAGTTGCCTTGTGCAGGTTAAGTATTTGCAGGGAAAAGCTGAAAAGTTTCTAAGTCCATGTGTCGACACCCAGAAGGAAAGTGTCGACACTTAAGAAGACTTGTGTCGACACCCAGGCAAGCAGTGTCGACACTTGGAGTAATCGTGTCTCGACACTTGGAGTAATTGTGTCGACACTAGGGATGCAGAGTCGACACCAGACATAAAGTGTCGACACATACAGGTTGTGTCGACACTCAATGAAGAAAAGTCCAGTGAAGCTGTGTCGACACTTAACAGCAGTGTCGACACCTAGAGGAACTGTGTCTACATCAAAAAGTGTCGACACTTGGAGGCTGTGTCGACACTCAGCAAAAGTCAGTAGAGTCTAAGTATAAGTGTCGACATAATAAAGAATGTGTCGACACACAGCAGAAGACTCAACACATGAAGAAAGTGTCGACACAATGAAGAATGTGTCGACACACAGCAGAAGAACTCAACACATGAAGAAAGTGTCGACACTAGGATGCTATGTCGACACTCAGCAAAGTTCAACAAAATTCTAAGTACAAGTGTCGACACAAAAGAGATGTGTCGACACGCAGTCAAAGTCTCAACAAAAGAAGAATGTGTCGACACAAGGAGCTGTGTCGACACTCAGCAAGTATCAACACAGAAGGCATGTGTCGACACCAAGAAGATGTGTCGACACTGAACACGTTCAACACATGAAGATGTGTCGACACAAAGGAGTTGTGTCGACACTTACATGAATTCAACTAAGTGCTGAAGAACAAGAAGTTGTGTCGACACAGAATATCAGTGTCGACACATGATGAAGAAGCTGTGTCGAGAAGCAAATTCTACAACACAAGGAGTTGTGTCGACACCTTGAAGGCTAGTGTCGACACTTAGTCTACTTGTGTCGACACTTAGTCTACAAGTGTCGACACTTAAAGACAGATTGTCTCAACACTTTCAGACAGTTACAGTTATTTCAAGAACTGACTGGATGACTTGACAGCTGCCATTCCAGCCGGTCTACTGCACCTGTCAGAGTTGTCAGAAAGCTGTTAGGAACCGGATCAGCCGGTCACCATGAAGAAGGCCAATATATAGGCTTATTCTGTCAACAGAAGAAGATGATTCAACACAGATTAACACAAATCAGTTGAAGTGATCTGAAGATCTAAGTAGTTGGAGAGAGAGAGCTCCATCCAAGAAGACAGCCATTGGAACCAGGCTGTGAAGAAGGGTTCAGACCTAGTTCTGAATCTTAAGTTGCAGTGATTGAAGATCAGCTGCAGAGAATCAATCCTATTGTGTTCTACATTCAAGAAGCTTTGAAGAAAAGCCAAGTGAGATTGTTCTCAGCAGAGTTCTTCCAAGAACTCATCAAGAACCTATCAACTCATCTCTCTATTCAGAGTTGTAGGTATATACACTTTGTATTCTTATTTTGTTGTAGGATCCTTAGGGATCTGAGTTGTAAGCCTGTAATTATAAAGGCTGAGTGGTAGGGCCTATGTGCCTGAGTGTAAGGAGATTCTTATCTCTGAGTGTAGGACTGTTGTGGCTGAGTGTAGGCCTGTTGTGGCTGAGTGTAGGCTTTGTGAAGAAGCTGAGTGTAGGTCTTTGGAGAAGACTGAGTTGTAGGGCCTTGGGCCTGAGCTGTAGGAACCTGTTTTGGGGTTCTGAATGTAAGATCTGAGGATCTGAGATAGTGGAGGAGTTTGGTCGAATCTAGTACACTACTAGATAGGCGAAGGGGGAAAGTGGATGTACCCAAACCTTGGGGAACCACTATAAACCTGTGTGTTCACTGTGTGCATGTGTTATTCTGTGATTGCATTGATTGCTGTGAAAAAGTAATAACTCTGAAAAATAATCTGCAACACAAAAGCATGAATGTCCACTAACAAGCCAAATAGGAATGAAGTACATACATAAGTACTGGCCTTAAAGCCTTACAGATGGTTTACTCTTAATACATATTTTCCATACCACGATATACGCAGGCCAGTCATACATGAATAAAAGCAAGTAAACACTCCAATTAGGCCTTCGAGGGCCGGCTTCGCAATTTGGCTTTAGCCCGCTATTGACCGCTTGGTCCAGCAGCACCTGCAAGTAACAAACCACCGCACGGTGGCAAACAAAAGTAACGGTCATCAATGTTGACCAAATAATAACGATCCCGCCCCCAATTCGGGGCGGCGATGCTCCTTCCCTGCATTTTATTAGCACAACCAAGCAGTATATATAAATATATTGCATCACAGGCATTGGCACGCACAGCCACACGACCCGTGCTCTCAGGGCACATTCTCGGTGATCACGGTCTAAGTCCGCCGACTCACCACCGTCCCCGGGACGGCAATCTCTCGTGAGCATTTGGTCTTTCTGGCCACTGCCTAAGACCCTCCATCTGTGCCAACGGTAAGTGCCAAGTAACTTTAGGTCTCTTTAACCGAACGACATAGAGCGGGTACGGTTCCGCCTGACCCGTTTCTCACACCACAACGTTAATTTAAAACATATGCACGGGTCAAACTTTCCCGAGTCCCAAATCGTTTACACACAACACATAACCCAGTTATGGTCAAATTGGCTCCCAGGCCACCAAGTTGGCAAGATCTCGCATCTGCCCAGTTTTCCGGGTGCACCTTAGGGTTAATCCCCAAGCCTCCCTGTTGCAATCTACCATGTAGAAAACCCGAAAAACAAACATTCGCACGGAGTCTTCTCCGGCCATTATGCAATGCAACATAACCGATCCAGACTAACTTGTCTGGGTAGACTTCACACATCATGCCTATGTCCGTTCTTGTATACAGACTCTAAACAATAGGGACAATTCATGTCTACCCGAAGGAACGCCTCAAACTCACCGCAAACTCACGAGAGCGGGCTTCCCATGCAAAAGAAGTAGAGCTTCACATGCTGAAGTAGAGAATCGTTACCCTAGCATTCTTCCTTGGTGCCATGGAAATGTATGCAGATGAACAGCACCACAATCTCCTTGCCTTCGTAGATCCGAAGTTGGCTCACGATTTGGAGCTTTAAAACTCCTCCAAAGACTGGATCTAAGATTCTTCCTTCTCCTTTGCTCTCCCCTCTCTCTAGGATTTAAACATAGAACTCACAACAGGAAAATAATGGTTCTGAATCCCTTCTATCGGGTATAACCCTTTCGGGAATAACCACAGCCGTCGGATCCACAGAAAAGGGATACACGGGTGCGATCCAGGTGTGACCTGGACGAATTGGGCTAAACACCGCATGGTACACCTACAGGAGCAGGACACGTCTGCGTCAATGTCGGAACAATTAGTCAACTCCCGCCAATCCCGTGTGTCGACATTCCGTGTCGACAGAGCTAATCACGCCACAAAGCCCCGCGCTCGACGATCGTCGAACCAAGATTGTCGACCGCTGTCAGAATCGTCGAACGGAGCTTCTCTAGCCAAAACGTCGAACGCGCCAAAATCGTCGAATGTAAACTCTGGCCAAATCGTCGAACGCGCCAAAATCGTCGAACGCAAACGTCGACTAAATCGTCGATCGTAGAATTGACCAGATCGTCGAGCGCTGCTCGACGATCGTCGAACCCAGTTTTCTGCCTGATTGTTTTTGCCAGAATTTTGAACTACCCCGACACCCCCTGGGACACGCCCATGTCCCAGGCCGTGTACCCCTGCCAAATTCCAAATTTGGTACAGATCGTCACCCGTCGTGTAACGCCCCGAAACTCAAAGGAGCGAAGGGGGACGTTTTGGGCCAGTTTGGGTTCTGGCTGCAGGCACACGGCCTGGGAAAAGGGCGTGTCCCAGGGCGTGTCAAGCCTGTGTCGACATTGAGATGGGGTGTCGACACTTTGGTCTCGACATTGTGTCGAGACTGGGCACACGGCCTGTGACACGGGCATGTCGCAGGGCATGTCAACCCGTGTCGACACTTAGCCGCGAAGTCGACACTCTGCGTTCGACGAAGTGTCGAGACATGGCACACGGCCTGCGAAACGGGCGTGTCGCAGGGCGTGTCGACCTGTCTTGACGATCGTCCCGGGGAGTCGACGAGCTTTGCTCGACGATGCGTCGAGACAAGGCACACGGCCTAGGACATGGGCGTGTCCAAGGCCGTGTCATCAGGTCGACGATCTTCACTCGACGAAGCGTCGAGTGTCGAGACCGTGTACACGGCCTGGAGTCCAGGCGTGTTGAGGTGACACGGGTAGGGACACAGGCGTGTCCTCGAACCCGTGCAGTGCTCGGGTTGATTTTGGGGAAAAAATGATGGGGTACACGGCCGGCCACACGGCCGTGTCAGGTGGAACACGGGCGTGTCAGCTCGAACACGGGCATGTTCGATACCCGTGTGAGGTTCCAGGTGATTCGATTTTGACGGCGAATGAGGCACACGACCCTGGACATGGGCGTGTGCCAGGCCGTGTTCGGTCCAGATTGGGCATTTCAGTCCCGAATCAAAGCCGTTCGTTTCCTTATTTTGAGATCCAACGGCTGGGGGTTGTTCCTGAAGGGATATACCCGAGTTTGGGCTTTCAAAACCCTCACTTTTTCTTAAGTGTTATCTTTCTAAAGCCTTAGAGAGAGAGGAGAGCCAAGGGAGGAAGAAGGAGCTAGATCTCGCCATTGGAGGAGCTTCGAAGCTCCGAATCGCACGCCGACTCCGGATCCACGGAGGCAAAGCTAGTTCGTTGCTTTTCATCCGATTACTTTTCAATGGCGCCAAAGAGGAATGCTAGGGTAACGATCCTCATCTTGAGCATGAGTATCTCTATTTCTTAGCATAGGAAGCCCGCTCTCGCGAGTTTGCGGAGAGTTGGAGGCGTTCCTTCGATTAGATATGTGAAGTCCCCGTTGTTTAGAGTCTGTAAGCGAGAACGGACATATGCATGATGTGTGAAGCCTACCCGGACATGTTGTTCTGGATCGGTGATGTTGCATTGCATAATGCCGGAGAAGACTCCGTGCTATTGATTGTTTTTCGGGTTTTCTACGCGGTAGATTGCAGCAGGGAGCCTTGGGGACTAACCCAAAGGTGCACCCGAAAACTGGGCGGATACGAGATCTTGCCAACTTGGTGGCTTGAGAGCCAACTTGAACATAACCGGGTTATGTGACTTGTGATGGAAATGGGACTCAGTGGAAGTTTGACCCGCACATATGACTTAAATTGTCATTGCGATGTGAGCACGGGTTAGATGGAACCGTACCCGTTCTATGTCGTTCGGTTAAAGAGACCTAAAGGCACGTGGCACTTACTGTTGGCATAGATTAGGGTCTTCGGCGGTCAATGGCTTAAATTGTCGTGACCCAGGCCAGGAAGACGAATTGCTCATAGGTTTGGCCGTCCAAGTGGCGGTGGTGAGTCCGGAATGTCTATGGCTTTAATTGACGTGACATCGACCGGTTCACCGAGAATGTGCCCTGAGAGCACGGGATGTGTGGCCGTGCGAGCCCACGTCTGTGATGAAATGGCTAAGTATGTAAATTGCTCGCTTATGCTAATGAAATGCAGGGAAGGAGCATCGCCGCCCCGAGTTGGGGGCGGGATCGTTATAATTTGGTCAGCATTGCTGACCGTTGCCTTGTTTTGCCACCGTGCGGTGGTTTGTTGCTTGCAGGTGCAGCTGGACCAAGCGGTCAATAGCGGGCTAAAGCCCGAATGCGAAACCGGCCCTTGAAGGCCTCATTGGAAGTGTTTACTGCTTTATTCATGTGTGACCGGCCTGCGTGCCGTGGTTTGTAAAACATGTAATTGGAAGTGAAACATTTTGTAAGGCCTTAAGGCTCATTTTGGGTATTTTGTAATAACATTCCTATTTTGTATTAGTGGACATTCGTGCTTTAATGCTGGGTTCTTTGTTACAACTTTTATAAACTGCTTTCGCTAGAATGCTCTGTGTAGGACGTTGAGATTGGTTGGATGGTTTCCATAAGTAACCACCCGGTCTGTCTGTGGCATACGACGTCGGGCCTCGGCCGGACCTACTGTTATATGCTATGTGACGGATAGGGGGTGTTACACGTCGCTCTTTTGAGTTTCGGGGCGTTACAGCTCTCCCCCTCTTAAAAGAATTTCGTCCACGAAATTACATAAAGGAAAGATAAGTACAAAACCAAAATTTGTACCTGAGCGGAACAACTCTGGATACTCGTCAAGCATAGTCTGCTCTCGCTCCCAAGAGAGCTCCTCCCGACCGCAATTGTCCCATCGAACCTTGACCATCCTAATCTCTTTATTGTGTAGCCGCTTGACTTCCGAGTCTTAAATACGCACGGGCTTGACCTTTGTCATCAACCCACTATCCACCGACACTTGACCAACCGCGATCACTTGCGAAGGCTCTTGCACCGCCTTCCGAAGCACCGATATATGTAATACATCATGTAAACCACTAAGCTCCACCGATAGCTTCAACCGATAAGCCGCTTCGCCAACCCGCTCTAGAACCTCAAACGACCCAAGGTACCTCGGGCTTAGCTTTTTCAAATGTCGCACCCGCGAGACACCCTTGAACGGCTTGATCTTTAAGTACACCCAGTCGCCCACAGCGAACTCCACGTTCCTATACTTGGCATTATAGTACTTTGCCTGACGGTCCTGAGCGATTAGCAACCTCTCCCGAATGGTTCGTACCAATGAAGTAGCATCCTCCACTTCTAAATTCTTATACAACATTGACTCACCTGTTTCTAACCAAGACAACGACGTGCGACATTTTCTACCATAAAGGGACTCGAAGGGCGCCATTTGAATACTCGCCTGGTAGCTATTGTTGTACGCAAATTCCACCAAAAATAGATGGTCTTCCCATTGCTTTCCGAAGTCCAAGACACACATGCGGAGCATGTATTCCATAGTCCTATTGACCCTCTCGGTATGCCCATCTGTTTGTGGATGAAAGGCTGTGCTGAATTTTAACTTTGTTCCCAACATTTGCTGCACTAGACTCCAATCATTGGACGTGAACCGCCCATCTCGGTCACTCACGATGCTGCGGGGCACACCGTGAAGCCGCACTATGTTATCCACATATAACTTTGCCAACTTTTCCACCGGATCATCCTTCCTATGCGGAATGAAATGCGACACCTTCGTTAGCCGATCTACGACCACCCAGATGGCGTCGTTCCCCTTTTGCGACCTTGGCAAACTGTGCACAAAGTCCATTGTGATGTCGTTGAATTTCCACTTCGGAATAGGCAAGGATTTCAGAAATCCTCCCGGCTTTTGGCATTCCGCCTTCACCAAGGCGCAAGTTTGGCACTTCGGCACGTAGAGTGCCACATACTTCTTCAAACCCGGCCACCAAAACAGTTTCTTAACGTCGCGGTACATCTTTGTGCTCTCCGGGTGAATTAAGTACTTGGTATGGTGTGCCTCGTACAATAATTCCACCCGCAAATTGCCCACACTTGGGACGCACAGATGACCGTCTTTCCAAAACAATCCGTCCTCCACATCGAATTGGGAATTTGACCCATCCAGAGCCTCTACCATGAACTGATTCATATGGACATCCAAATCCAAAGCCTGCCAAATCCGATCAGCTAGGTCATATTGAACTTCATTCCAATTCAAGAGTGCTTCAGCACTTGACTGCTTATCTACACAAACAATCTCAAATGCCTCCAACTCCAGAACCAACCGCTCGTCATGGATCGACAACCAATTGACTTGAGCTGGGGCTCGGCGACTCAACGCGTCCGCAACCGCATTACCTTTACCAGTCACGTAGTGGATCTTGAATGTATAGTCCCCCCAGGAACTCCATCCATCTACGTTGTCGCATATTCAGATCTTTCTGATCAATCAAATACTTCAGGCTCTTATGATCGGTGTAGATATCAATCTTCACACCGTACAAATAATGCCTCCACAGCTTCAAGGCAAAAATCACGGCCGCTAACTCCAAGTCATGGACCAGATAGTTCCTCTCGTGCACTTTCAGCTGTCTCGAGCCATAAGCTATCACAATTCCATTTTGCAGTAGCACGCAACCCAAACCGCTGCCCGAAGCATCACTATAAATCTCATAACCTTCGGTCCCACTCGACGAACTCAGCACAGGCGCCGTGGTCAACCGACATTTCAACTCCTCAAAAGCTCGTGCTCACTCCGGCGTCCAAACAAACTTTTGCTCCTTCCTCGTCAAAGTAGTGAGAGGTAACGCTATCCGCGAGAAGTTCTCTACGAAGCGCATATAATAGCCGGCAAGCCCCAGAAAGCTCCGGACTTCTGCTACCGTAGAAAGCTCAGGCCACTCCCGTATCGCAACAATATTTGCCGGATCCACTGCAATGCCTTCTCCCCTCACTATATGACCGAGGAACGCCACCGAGGACAACCAAAACTCTCACTTTGAGAACTTGGCATACAATTGATTCCTCCTTAGCGTCTCCAAAACCAAATGAAGGTGCCTGAAGTAATCTTTCTCACTCTGCGAGTACACCAAAATATCGTCGATGAAGACGATCACAAAATGGTCCAAGTACTCCCTGAAGGTCCTGTTCATCAAATCCATGAACACTGACAGCGCATTAGTCAGCCCAAACGGCATGACCGTAAACTCGTAATGCTCGTATCTCGTACTTAACGCTGTCTTCGAGATATCACTCTCCCTTATTCGCAGCTGATAGTACCCAGATTTGAGATCCAACTTCGAGTACACCGTCGACCCGACCAACTGATCAAAAAGATCATCGATCCGGGGGATCGGGTACTTGTTTTTTTCCGTCAACTTGTTGAGCTCCCGATAATCAATACATAGCCTCAAGTTTCCGTCCTTCTTCTTAACAAAGAGGACCGACTCGCTCCAAGGCGAAGAACTTGGACGCACATACCCTTGCTCCAACAACTCTTGCAGTTGCACCTTCAGCTCCGCCATTTCCTTAGGCGCTAGCCGATATGGAGAGCGTGACACAGGCTTTGCACCTGGTACGAGCTCTATCATAAAATCTATCTCCCGCTGCGGCGGGGCTGCAGGAAGATCGCTAGGGAACACAACAAAGTACTCCGATACCACTGAAATACAATCCAATGAGGGCTTAGGCTTTGTAACCTCCACTAAAGTAAAGAACAACTCTGCACCAGCACGAACCGCCTTCACTACCTGAAGAGCAGACATCAATGTCTTGCTCGACCCTTTTAAGCCCGTAAAAGTCGTCTCATGACTTGCTCCCAACTTGACTTCCTTGCTACTGCAATCAATATAGGCCCGCTGCTCCGAGAGCCAGTCCATGCCAAATATAACGTCGAATTCCACTAGCGGCAATAACGACGCTTGCAAATGGAACTCCTAGCTTCCAATTCGAATCTTCATGCCATAGATTCTATCCGCGTGCATCGAACACCCATTGGGAAATAACACATCCAACTTGTCCTTCTGCATCAAAGAAGGTACTCCGATGCGTGATATAAATCCTTCGGACAAGAAGGAGTGTGAAGCTCCTGTATCGAAGAGTGTTCTTGCCGGATTTTCACAAATCAAAACAAATCCTAAATAAGCAGTGGTAAGGTAACATGTGCATAGCAAATATTTAAAATTAACTTGCTATAAATTTAAATTTTACCTGTCACCACATCCGCATGTTTGATGGCCTCCTGTTGGCCAAGATTATAAACCCTCGGTTGGGCCGGAGCATAATGGGACGCGGTTGACTCCACCGCCTTGCCCTTCTCTTCATAAGTCGCTCCCAGCTTCCTTTCGGACTGGGGACGTCCGCTCCAACAATCACGGGCAAAGTGCCCCGGCTTCCCGCAAGTAAAGCATGCACCCGGGGTCCGACCCGTAGTCGCCCCAGACGCACCAGAAGGAGCTGGACCCGAAGTCCTAGCCTTCTTAATGAATTTTTTATAGCCGGACTTTGAAGTAGTCGGCACTTTGAACCCAGACTTCTTATCACCAATGCTCTTCTTCGCTTAAACATTTTTCATGTCCTTCTCCAAGGACCGGGCCGTGTTGACCAAGGTCAAGAAACCATGCGTCATCGACCCCGAGAGTAGTAGCCTCAACTCATCTCTCAACCCTTCGTAGAATCGACTCATCTTGCGCTCCTCATCCACGATGGTGGAGCTAGCATATCGACTCAATCGAGTAAACTCGTGGAGATATTCATCCATGCTACTGTCTCCTTGGACCAACTTTAGGAACTCATTCTCCAACGCTATCCTCTGCATCGAAGGGAGGTATCTAGCCAAGAACAGTCTCGAGAACTCCTCCATCGAGACATCTATAAGTTGCCTACGTCTCAAAAGGTGCAGCTCCAAACCTTCCCACCACAATCTCGCTTCACCGCCTAGAAGGAACGTAGCAATGGTGGTCATTTGCCACTCCTCCGTCTCCGTTGCTGTCAAGACTCTCTTCACCCTGGAGAGCCAGTCTTCAGCTTGAGATGGGGTTCCCAACCCCGAGAATACCGGAGGATTAAAGCTCATGACATGTTTGAGCTGTCTCTTGGTTGCCCTCCTTGGCACCACCGGCTCCACTACTACCTGTTCCACTCTCCTCGGCTCAACCTCTGGAAGAGGTACCTGCTCTATCGCAGGAGCGGGCTGCTGCATTTGCCTTGCAGGCTGCGCATTAATCATGGCCAACACTGCTTCGGCCGCCAATTGTATGGTCTCAGCCGATGGAGGTGTTGCAGGAGCATCATTTGGTGCATGGTTAGCATCAGAAACTCGACGTTCCGACTGCCCAGCACCGCTTCTGGTCACCTATAGTGGTACAAAACACCATTAAGCGACCAAATAAAATTGCAAACGGCAATTATAGGAACACGCAGGTTCCCCAAACACGTGTATTTTCATTCCTAAGTGGACATTCATGGGTTCTTTTACTGTTATAACGATGACGCACACACATGTGCTCACCACCCCTTAAAAAGAATTCGCCCACGAATTCAGTTTAAGCCTGACCGAAACCTGCCTCTGATACCAAATTGTAACACCCCCTATCCATCACATAGCATATAACAGTAGGTCCGGCCGGGGCCCGACGCCATATACCACAGACATACCGGGTGGTTACTCAATGGAAACCATCCAACCAATCATAACGTCCTACACAGAGCATTCTAGAGGAAGCAGTTTTAAAAGTTGCAATTAAAAGAACCCAGCACAAAAACATGAATGTCCACTAACAAGCTAAATAGGAATGAAGTACATACACAAGTACTGGCCTTAAGGCCTTATAGATGGTTTACTCTTAATATATATTTTCCATACCACGACAGGCAGGCCGGTCATACATGAACAAAAGCAAGTAAACACTCCAATTAGGCCTTCGAGGGTCGGCTTCGCAATTTGGGCTTTAGCCCGCTATTGACTGCTTGGTCCAGCAGCACCTGCAAGCAACAAACCACCACACAGTGGCAAACAAAAGTAACGGTCAGCAATGCTGACCAAATTATAACGATCCCGCCCCCAATTCGGGGCGGCGATGCTCCTTCCCTGCATTTTATTAGCACAACCAAGCAGTATATATAAATACATTGCATCACAGGCGTTGGCACGCACAACCACACGCCCCGTGCTCTTAGGGCACATTCTCGGTGATCGCGGTCTAAGTCTGCCGACTCACCACCGTCCTCGGGACGACAATCTCTCGTGAGCATTTGGTCTTTTTGGCCACTGCCTAAGACCCTCCATCTGTGCCAATGGTAAGTGCCAAGTAACTTTAGGTCTCTTTAACCGAACGACATAGAGCGGGTACGGTTCCGCCCGACCCGTTGCTCACACCGCAACGTTAATTTAAAACATATGCGCGGGTCAAACTTTCCCGAGTCCCAAATCGTTTACACACAACACATAACCCAATTATGGTCAAATTGGCTCCCAGGCCACCAAGTTGGCAAGATCTCGCATCTGCCCAGTTTTCCGGGTGTACCTTAGGGTTAATCCCCAAGGCTCCCTGTTGTAATGTACCACGTAGAAAACCCGAAAAATAAACATTCGCACGGAGTCTTCTCCGGCTATTATGCAATGCAACATCACCGATCCAGACTAACTTGTCCGGGTAGGCTTCACACATCATGCCTATGTCTGTTATCGTATACGGACTCTAAACAACGGGGACTATTCATATCTACCCGAAGGAACGCCTCAAACTCACCGCAAACTCGCGAGAGCGGGCTTCCCATGCAAAAGAAGTAGAGCTTCACATGCTGAAGTAGAGAATCGTTACCCTAGCATTCTTCCTTGGCGCCATGGAAATGTACGCGGATGAAAAGCACCACAATCTCCTTGCCTTCGTAGATCCGAAGTCGGCTCATGATTTGGAGCTTTAAAACTCCTCCAAAGACTGGATCTAAGCTTCTTCCTTCTCCTTTGCTCTCCCCTCTCTCTAGGATTTAGACAGAGAACTCACATCAGGAAAATAATGGTTCTGAATCCCTTCTATCGGGTATAACCCTTTCGGGAATAAACACAGCCGTCGGATCCACAAAAAAGGGACGCACGGGCGCGATTCAGGTCTGACCTGGACGAATGGGGATAAACACCTCATGGTACACCTACAGGAGCAGGACACATCCTCGTCAATGTCGGAACAATTAGTCAACTCCCGCCAATCCCGTGTGTCGACATTCCGTGTCGACAGAGCTAATCACGCCACAAAGCCCCGCGCTCGACGATCATTGAACCAAGATCGTCGACCGCTGCCAGAATAGTCGAACGGAGCTTCTCTGGCCAAAACGTCGAACGCGCCAAAATCGTCGAACGCAAACTCTGGCCAAATCGTTGAACGCACCAAAATCATCGAACGCAAACGTCGATCAAATCGTCGATCGCAGAATTGACCAGATCGTCGAGCGCTGCTCGACGATCGTCGAACCCAGTTTTCTGCCTGATTGTTTTTGCTAGAATTCTGAACTACCCCGACACGCCCTGGGACACTCCCGTGTCCCAGGCCGTGTACCCCTGCCAAATTCCAAATTTGGTACAGATCGTCACCCGTCGCTCTTTTGAGTTTCGGGGCATTACAGACCTCCTGGGAAGTCCCTGTACGAACCCGATTAACTGCCGAGTTCGCTCATCAAAGGGAGGCTGTGGCCACCAACAACCCGCCATTAAGCTGGAGAGGGGTTGGGGTTCTTGGGCTGCAGCTCGGTAGTGTCGCCTAGAGCAGAGCCATGACGTTGTCACGTTGGATCGGCTAAGGGCGTTACAATAAAAGTGCACTTTTTTATAACGGTCCAAGCACATCCCATGGGAACCCGCTGGCACCGCCGGCCTACCAGGGTCCAGACCCGGCCCCACTACTGGTAGTCAGCCTTTCACATTCAAGCCTGCAAGCCATGCACCCCAACCCCTCTCCAACCTGTTTATCAGTACGGTAGGTTGTTGCCACTGGGTATCGAACCCAGGACCTTAATAAGAGAGCTCTCCGCCACTCCCTCATCACCAACTGAGCTGCAGCTCAGTTGGTGATGAGGGAGTGGCAGAAAGCTCTCTTATCAAGGTCCTGGGTTAGAGACCCAGTGACAACAACCTACCGCGCTGATAAACAGGCCGGATAGGGGTTGGGGTGCATGGCCTACATGCTTGAATATGAAAGGCTGACTACCATTGGTGGGCCCGGGTCTGGACCCTGGTAGGCCGGCGGTGCTAGCGGGTTCCCATGTGATGGGCCTGGACCGTTATATACGCTCTCCATTCCGAATTTCTTAAGAAGCTCCTTGGTGAACTTCGTCTGAGAGATGAAAATTCCATCTTCAGATTACATCACCTAAAGTTCTAAGAAATACTTCAGCTCACCCATACTGCTCATTTCAAACTTTCCTTGTATAAGTTTGGAAAACTTCTTGCAAAAGTTGTCTTCTGTAGAGCCAAATATGATGTCGTCGACATAGATTTGCACTAACAGAATCTTGTCTTTAACTTCCCTAAGAAATAATGTCTTGTCTGTCTTTCCCCTTATGAACTTGTTCTCAAGAATAAAACTAGACAACGTCCTGTACCAAGCTTGGGGAGCTTGCTTTAACCCGTATAAAGCTTTATTTAAAAAGTAAATGTAATCAGGGAATTTAGTATTGACAAAACCTGGGGGTTGCGCTACGTATACTTCCTCTTTCAGATTTCCATTGAGGAATGCTGACTTCACGTACATTTGGTAGACGGTGAAGCCTTTGAGGGTAGCATACACAAGAAACAACCTGATCACCTCGAGCCAAGCCATTGGAGAAAATGTCTGGTCGAAGTCGATCCCCTCTTCTTGTCTGTATCCTTGTGCTACAAGACTGGCTTTATTCTTGATAATTACTCCATGTTCATCCAGCTTGTTTCTGAATATCCACTTGGTGCTGATCATGTTCTGTCCCTTTGGTCTGGGTACCAGCTCCCAAACTTTGCATCGTTCAAACTGGTTGAGCTCCTCTTGCATTGCCATGATCCAAGAGGCATCTTTGTTCGCTTCCTCTAACTTCTTCGGTTTAACCAGAGACAGAAAACTCAGATGCATAATTTCATTAGCTGTACCTCGTCTGGTTCTAACACCGTCACCTAGCTCTCCGATGATCTGATCAGCTAGGTGATCTCTTAGTTGTCTGACCCTACATTTCCTCCAACAGGCTCTACAACATCCGGTGCCGTCTCTGTAGGTTGAGGAAATTCTTCCTCTATGGGTTCTTCATCCACCGAGCCTAGATCGACAAGCTTAACTGAGCTTGGAGCTTCTTCCTTGATAGCTTCATCCAAGTTAGCTCCTTGAACCTGATACCTACATCTACACCAATAACACTAGACGAGTTGCTATGAAGCAAGCTGGTCTCATCAAATGCAACATTTATCGACTCTTCTACCACTAGAGTTTTCTTGTTAAAAATCCTATATGCCTTACTATGACTACTATATCCTACAAAAATACCTTCAAAACTTTGTTCACTAAACTTTGTGTGATAATACTTCCCATTATTAAGTATGAAGCATTTGCTTCCAAAGATTCTAAAGTAGGACATAGTCGGTTTTCTGCCCTTCAATAGCTCATAGGGGGTCTTACGATAGCTTTTGTTGATGAGTGCTCTGTTTTGCATGTGATAGGCCATGTGGATTGCTTCAGCCTAGAAATATTCCGGAAGTGAAGCGTCATTCAACATGGTTGTACATGTTTCAATTAGGGTTCTGTTCCTTCTCTCAGCAACTCCATTTTATTGTGGAGTGCGCGGGGAGGAAAACTCATGAAAGATACCTTGACTTTCACAAAACTTTATCATGACACCAGACTCAAACTCTGTTTCGTGGTCACTTCTTATTATGACCACAGAGCAGTTCAATTCGTTCTGAATTTGCTGGACAAAATTAGTGAAAGAATCGAAGGTGTCTGACTTGTGTTTTAGAAAGAACACCCAAGTGAAACGCAAGTAGTCATCGACAATTACTAACATATAGACCTTACCTCCTAAGCTGTGAATAGGCGTAGGAACGAATAAGTCCATATGATGTAAGTATAAGATTTGAAAAGAATCTTTATCAGCAATACCCTTGAAGGTAGCCCGTGTCTGCTTACCCATTTAATGAGAGTGACATGGACTCTTTTAAGGCACTTAATGCTGAGGGCATCACACACTAAGTTATGAGAAAATAGCATATTTAAGGTTTTAAAATTAATATGTGCTAATCTTTTGTGTAATTGGTCATAAAGAGACGTACTATATTTTACAATAAAACATACTGGGATAGAGTTGTCTAAGCAAATGAAATTTAAACAAAAAATATTTCTGCTCCGAGTGCCTGTTAAGACCGCCTTCAAATTAGCAGATGATTTTATCAAACACTTGTCCTTGCAAAAATCAACGATGTAGCCTTTGTCACATAGTTGACTTATGCTTATTAGATTATGGTGTAATCCTTCAACATAAGTAACTTCTGTGAAAGAGTTCACAGGCGTTGAGTGAAGATCATTCATTCAATGCTAGATGATGTATAGCGCTGAGTGAAGCCTATTTTGTCAAAGCCATTAAGTGGCAAGCTTAGAATGTGGCCAAGTCGACAAGCATTGAGTGAAGTTAACTCACTCAATGCCATATAGCAAAAGGCTGTGAGTCAGGCTAATACAGTCAAAGCCTAAAGAGAAATGAGCTGAAAAGTGGACAAGTCCATAGGCATTGATTGTAGCTCACTCACTCAACGCCTTAGCTTCATAATTGTAAAATAGATGAGTTCAGAGTTCGTCGAACTAATCCCTAAGTTTGTTGATCTAAGCTTTCAGTTATTCGTCAAGCTGAACTCTAAATTCGTCGAACTGAGTTTTTACTTATTCGTCGAACTGAGCTTAGAGTTCGTCGAACTATGTTCTGAGTACGTTGAACTCAAACTGATTTCTGAAACAAAAAATTTGGCTTAGGCAGAAAGCGTTGAGTGAGGCATCATCACTCAACGCTCTCAACGTCATGATGCAAAATTAGTTAAAGCAAAAGGCATTTAGTGAGGCATGCTCACTCAACGCTCTCAACACTTAAGATGTTGAAGAAGCAAAAATGGCTAAGGCAGAAAGCATTGAGTGAGACATGTTCACTTAACGCCTAAAATACAAAATGTGGTTAAGACACAGGGCATTGAGTGAAGTATGTTCACTCAACGCTCTCAACGCCATGCGTGCAGAAGAGGCTGCAGAAAGGGTTAAAAAAAACGTTGAGTGAGCTTTACTCACTCAACAATGTCAATGCCTAGATAGACAGAATTGTCTAAGTACTTTGACGTTGAGTGAAGCACATTCACTCAACGCCTATACTGTGGATGCTTGAATTTTGACTAAGTCTTCAGGTTCTGATGTCAGCAAGTAAAAAAATCAACCATATTCAAATTATGAGAGGCAAAGCCACAGTACATGACAAAAGTCACCGCAGGCCTACTGTACGACAAATAGGCGTTAAAGCAAGGATGCAACCAACATTAATGGTATGAGACCCACTACTAAAAGGGCCATTGGGATACAATAAATAAAAGGAGAAGCTCTTTACAGAAAGAGCAGCTGTTACAGTAGTTCTTCCCAATCTCCATTGTTGTGGGTGTGGCTGAAGAACAGAGAGCCCAAGACAAACAAGTTTAGAGGCATATCAATTTAGTTATTGATATTAACATCTTCAACAACAAGATTGCTGGTGCCATCTTCATCTGCACCAGCTAGCATGCATAGGGTGATTCACTGAGAAAGAGATAACAGCTAGGGCCGACCCTTGCTATAGGTTCTTCATAGATCCATCCAACAAATCCTAAAGAACATTCTTTTGGGGAGCTGTGAAGAAGGAGATAGGGATGAGAAGTTGGATCAGTTCAGAAAGGTGCAGAGAAGCTAATCTGCAAGTTTCATCCAGTATAAACCAAAGCATCGACATCATTGCTGCTGTGAAGAAGAGAGGGCTGAGCTTTTGGTTCAGTTCAGAAAGGGGCAGAACAGTGCTCTGCATGTCACTTCCAGCTAAGTGGATATACTTGTTGTTGTGAAGTAGTTGGGGTTAAGGTGTTCTTGGTCTAGAAAAATAGACTTAGGAAAATATTACTGGTGTCAAAGTTGGGCTGAGTCTAACTCAGTCAAGGTAGATTGACACAGAGGAATTTCTCTTGTGTCCAATCAAGAACCTCAACAACCCACTTCCATCTTGTAGGATCCTTTGTGGATCTGAGAGGTAGGAGTAAACTTGCTCTGAGGTAGGATCCAGAAGTGGATTTGAGTTGTAGGGCTCTTTAGCCTGAGCTGTAGGATCCGTTTGGATCTGAGGCAGGGTTGTCCTCCCAACCTGAGTTGTAGGGCCTTTGGTCTTGAGGTAGGTGATCTTTGGATCACTGAGTTGTATGGCCTAGTGCCTGAGCTGTAAGTCTTGGAGGGGACTGAGAGATCCCGAGGGATCTGAGGTGTAAGCTCTTTGGAGCATTGTTTTGGAGAAGTGCCTTGACCAACAGGAAGTTGGAAAGATTGGAGGAGAGAGGATGTACCAAAAGATTGGGGAACCACTATAAATCTGTATGTACTCTGTTGTGTTATTTTTTGTGTGCAGGTAGCATATCTTGAAAGCAAAATTTAATCTACCAATATATCAGCTAACTAAAAGAGATTCATAGATAGTCACTAAGGACTAAGAAACGTATTCACCCCGCTCTAGGTGATTTAGATATCCTTGAAATAAAGGCTTTCAAGTGGTATCCGAGGGAGGTTACTCAAAAAGATCGAACAGTCTGAGTAGACCTCAAAGAATAGCTAAAAGGGTTTTAACTTATGTGTTCAAAAGAGAACCATAAGGTGTGGAGATCAATGGAGCTTCAAATCAGCAAAAATGACAAGAAGACCATTAGACTACTGGCTGCTCTTGTAGAAGACAAAGTCTTTCCAGATATAAGAGCAAAGATAAGGACCCTCTGTCACATTCAGATAGTGACTTAGAGGTAGATGAAGCTGTAGAAGGTGAATGCAGAAGCTATGAATTGACAACTACACCAGAAGAAGAATTCTGCCAAGATCAACCTGGACAAAGTCAAGTATATTCCCCATCTAGCTCATCCCCGGAGTTTGGATATGAGTCCTGCTCAGACTCTAATGCATCCTCATCAAGTGATGATGAGAGTCCTCTATCAGAAGATGATATCAATCAATTGATTGAAAATCATGCTGCTCTTCTGAAAGCTTTCAACAAAAGCAAGTTGCTTGTTTAGAAACAAGCAGAGGAAATAGCCTCCCTACAACTGACTACTTCCCAGCAAGATGAAGCTTCATCCTTGTTATGTATAAAAGAGAGGGAAGCAACACATATGAAGATCATGATAGATATCCATGTTGAGTCCATAAAATATAAGGACTCTATTATCAAGGATCTTGAAGAGAAATTTGAAAGGGAGAAGGGGATTGTGGCCAATTTCTCTAAGATATATGCTATCAAGAGAAAATCTGAGTCTGAGTGGATCTCTAAAGTTATCCAATCTCAGAGAAGTGGCCAAGCTCCTGTCAGGCCTTAGTCAACCTTTCACAAGGTAATTCTCCCATCCAACAGGCATGACCAAGACTGTAAGTGTCGTCACTGGAGGTGTGAGAATCTTCCTTGTAAAATCACAAAAGTATCTTACAATGGAAGAAAAGAGGTCATGAGATTGAGTGCTCAGAAGGCTTCCCATGTAAAAATTCAAAAGGCACATCCTGGACCTTTTGTATTTAGTGTCTCAGCACCATCATTTAAGGATAAGGCTGTTGCCCATTCTAAGGTTCTTTAAGCCAGAACTCTTTCCTATAGTGCCTAAGTCAGTAAGGCTGTCTTGGCCACCTCTGAAGCCATTAAGAACATGTCAACTACAAAGAAGGCTATTGCTAATGGAGTTCAAAGTAAGCCAAGCTCCTCTACTGTCAGACTCACTACTGGTCAAGATCTTACTGGAAGAAACAAGAAGAAGGCCATAGTTCTCCCCACCGAACAAGCAGCCAAAGATGGCTTGCACACTTCAAGGTATGTTCAGAAAAGGAGATACAACATACAGGATTGTTGATGTTGTGGCAAAGTGGGGCACTTTGCCATAGAGTGTTGGCACAACCCTTGTATGCCAAAGACAAGGCAGTGTCTTCCTTGCAGGACTCATGTATGTAGACATATGCATTCCTATGCTAACAAGAACCTAGGACCAAAGTTAGCTTGGGTTCCTAAGGTAAGGTAATTTCTGTCTTGCAGGATAGTCCAAGTGGCCATAACTATTTATGGTCCTTGGACAGAGATGCACCAGACCCAAGTCTTGGTACAAGGAATGATTCAACTTATCATCATGCACAAGATGTCAAAGACAAGTGCAATTATTGAGGGGGAGCTTGTAAAGGAAAGCCAGATGCACATCAAAGGCAAAAGATCAGAAGCAAGGTTGCTGGTATGCTCAGAGTGTAACACCTCCCCTATAATAATCGTATAATATGGGTCCGACCGGGGCCCCACAACATACAAACTCTACAGCTTCAGCATTATAAGATGATATATAAACTACCCTAACTCAAAACTCAGACATCAACAGCGAAAACATACAATCAATACTAGAAGTTATCCACCAAACCAAGAGTATCAAAATGGCCTTAAGGCCTTACACAGCATAAGTCCAAGACTGAAACAACATTAAACAATGGTAACATGCATACGCACTCATAGGCTACCTCGACATGCAAGCCAGATTACATTTCACATGGCATATCATTCAATCAAAATATATGTAAATACAAGAAAGTTCACTTCATGAGACTTATGTAACACCCCCTATCCGTCACATAACATATAAAAGTAGGTCCGGTCGGGGCCCGCCACCATGTACCACAGACAGACTGGGTGGTTACTCAATGGAAACCATCCAACTAAGAATCAACGTCCTATGTGGAGTGCATTCTAACAGAAGCAATTTAGTAGTTACAAATATAGAACCCAGCCAGAATGTGTAACACCCCGAAAATCGTATTCGAGCTGGTCGTGTCCAAGAGAAGTTTTGGTGCCTGTATAGGGGTACACGGCCTAGGACACGGGCGTGTCCAAGGCCGTGTGGTTCTTTGTGTTGGCCGGCTGTGTCCAGAGAAGGACACGACAGGAAACACGGCACATGACACTGGCGTGTCAAATGACACGGGTGTGTGAATACCCGTGTCACCACCCGTGTTCCCAAGAGTCGTGTCGGTTGGCGTGGCAGTTACTGGTGACACGACCCTAGTGCACGGGCATGTCGAAAACCGACACGGGCGTGTCAGGTTGAGATACGGGCGTGTCTCAACCCGTGTCATCTTCTCTGCTCGACGATCGTGTCTGGATCGAGACACACAACCTAGGACACAGCCATGTGTGAGGCCGTGTTCGGCCCAGGTTTGAGGAGCGGATCTGAGCCGTTCATTTTTTTTAATTAAGATCCAATGACCCAGATGTGTTCCTACTATGATAAGGCCGGGAATGGAGGTTTAACTCCTCATTTGCTCTTTACCATTCTCTTTCTAATGAGTTGGAGAGAGGAGGAAGGAAAGGGAGGATTCCGGCCGCATGGCGGAGCATCAGAGCACCGTTTTGAGAACTGAGAATGGATCCGCGGAGGAAATTCCATTGCGAAGCCTTCTATCCATATAGTTTTTCCATGGCGCAAAAGCGTACTACAAGGGTAACTTGCGTCGACAAGCAGTCTAGTGTCGAGGCGAAATTGTTTTGGACATAGGTGTAGTATGACCTAGCTGATAGAGCTAGGCGGGCTTTGGTTCAGGATAGCAACATGAAGCAGATATTAGATAGATCTTTGGATGAGTCAAATTCCCAATTTGCTTTTGAGGATGGACTGCTAAAGCGGGACGGTCGCCTGAAAGAATTGGTTTCAAGATAACCTAAACACCTAGAGGGGAGGGGGTGAATATGTACAATTACTTTTTACTCTAAGGCAGAATATTAATTCAGTTAATCAATTAGAATCAAACAGTTCTACAGCTACCACATCACAGAAATCACAAAATCACACACAATCACAGATGACACACAGATTTATAGTGGTTCCCCAAATGATGGGTACATCCACTTTCCCCCTTTGCCTATCTAGCAGTGTGCTAGATTCGGCCTAACTTCTTCCTTCCTTCTCAGATCCACAGATCTTACAGCTCAGAACCCAGTCAAGGTTCCTACAACTCATAGTGAGTCCAAACTCCTACAACTCAGGCAATTAAGCCCTACCTCAGCCTTCACCCAGGCCTACAACTCACAGAATCAAATCTCCTACCTCAGGCACACAGCCCTACCTCAGCCTTCCCAAGGCCTACAACTCAGAGATGTAAATCTCCTACCTCAGGCACTAAGCCCTACCTTAGCCTTTATAAATTAGGCTTACAACTCAGATCAATAATGATCTTACAGAAAAATGATATAAAATAAGTTTTATCTTTCACCCAAGTTGAGAGAGAATGGGTAGAAAGTTTTCTTGATCAGTTCTTGAAAAAATATCATTACTCAGAAATCAACTTGTCTTTGGCTTTCTTCAAAGCTTCTTGAATCTGAACACAATAAGGTTGAATTTCTTGAAGATGATCTTCAATCAACTTCCTTCTTAAAATCCAGAAATTAATCTGAATTCTTCTTTACAGATTAGTTCAGGATCCGCTCTTAAGGGACTAGTTGATGATAGTCTCTTTCTTCACTTGAATTGTTGGAGCTCTCTCTCTCTACAAATTCTTTTGAAGATATGTTGAAATTCTTCACTTAGATCCACTTGAAATCTCTGACTAGATTTTCTTGTGTATGTTGGATCTTCTATTATAATTGTGTTTCGTGTACTTCTTCTTTTTTGTGTTCTTACTGTTCTTCTTCTTCAGTTGATAGAATATGTCTTTATATAGACTTCATCTAAGGTTACCGGCTGATCCGGTTGCTAACCAACTTCTGATAGATCTGACAGTTGTAGTAAACTTGTTGGTTATGGCAACTGTCAAGTCTTCCAGTCACTTCTTGAAACTTTGTCTCTGTCAGCAAATTGTCGAGTCTGAACTTCACATGTGTCGACACAAGTAGACTAAGTGTTGACACAATCCTTGGTGGTGTCGACACAGATCTTATGGTGTCGACACTCCTTCTCGACATAGATTCTGTAAGAATGTGTCGACACAAGTCCCGTGTGTCGACACAGTCACTTCTTGTCTTGACACAATTAACTTAGAAGAAATTCTGGTGTGTGTGTCGACACAAGTCCTGTGTGTCGACACAGTTGATGTCGACTAAACTTTCTGTGTGTCGACTCAAGTCCTGTGTGTCGACACAGTTGATGTCAACTGAACTTTCTGTGTGTCGACACAAGTCCTGTGTGTCGACACAGCTTTTCCAAGTGTCGACACAATTGACTCCAGGTGTCGACACAGATTTTCTCAAGTGTCGACACAAGTCTTCACAAGTGTCGACACAGCTTCTTCTGGTGTCGACTCATGGACTTAGAAACTTTTCCTGCATATTCTTAACCTGCACATATAAACTCAAAACAACATCAAATACACCTTGATGAATATCATTGAGCTAAGTTAGGCTTCTCCAAATCTGGTACACATTTTCCAATGTACCCAACAATCTTCCCCTATTTGGAGAAGTCATAACCCTTAGTCAATGATATACACCATTTATAATAAACACACATTATGATGTATATAAACATTACATGACAGGGCAACATATAAACAAAACATGTATAATATGTCATTACAGAATGATGCAAACACAGTGAGCATGAATCATTGTTCTGTTTAAACTAGCAAAAGTTTGTCAACAATTAGTTTACATAGATTTTTTTAACAACTAAAGATTATATTGTTGTAAAATCTAGTTAATCTATACTAAGGCTGATCTGGCTCCTTGATGACTATGCCTTTTCCTGGTTTGCCCGGAGCCTGCACAGTAGGTTCAGCATCATCAGCAGGTTTCTTCCCTTTCAGATCTTTCCTTTTCTGTTCATCAGCCCTTATCTTTTGCCTTTCAAAATAATGAAAAGGCTTTGGAAGTACTTGCTAGGCTCCAGAGCATTAACAGGTAATTTTCCAGCTTTTGCTTTCCTTCTGTATTGAAGAATGGCTTCCTGCCTGGCTTCATACTTGTTCCATTCCTGCTCAGTGTACCATTTACCCCTTTCATGGGTCTTGTCCTTCACAGCTTTCCAGGCAGTCAATATAATGTTCCTGGAAGTAGGACTCCATTGCTCAAAATCAGGCTTCAACTCTGCCTGTTCTCTAAACCTTTTCTTGGAGAGTTGACCTTCTTGCTCTTTATGCAAAGCTGCCTCTGACATTTCTACTTTCTCAATGATAACATTCTTAGTAGCCTCTGGAGGGCTGTACATCTGATGAACCAGGTGTTGAATTTCCTCAAAGTTAGAAGGGGGATATATGATTTGAGCTACTTTCTGCTGTCCCCCTTCAATTCCTGCAGCTTGAATTCCCAACTCAGCTGTGTTGTCATCATCACGTAGGGGTGGATATCCCAGAGTTGCTCTAACAACATTTGTTATCCATTTGGCATGCTCTGAGCTAGCATTGACTATCAACCTCTCCCCCTTTATGACTTCTCTTTCAATATGATCCTTGAGATCATTCTTTTGGAACCTGATTTGATTAGCCTGATAATTTGTTCCCTCTGTATAGTAGGCTTTAAACTTTTGAAGCTGAGCAGATATAAGCTTCTGAGAGGCTTGAAGTGCAGATTGGAAAGTGGCTAAATCCTCTTGAAGTTTCTTATCAAACTCTGATTTTTATTTAGCCCTTACCTCAGTCAGTGCAGTTGCAGTATTCTTTAATTCTGTAACAATCACATTATGTGATTCAGTAAGATTATCATTCATCCTTAGTTGATTTTATAGGACATAGCCTTGCTTGACCACTATATCATCAATTTGTGTCCTTACCTCTTTTTACTGTTTTGCCAGAAAAACTACATCATTACCTCCTTTATGGAAGCAATCTGTCATCTCCTTTTTATTCTGGTTTACCTCAAATCTAATTGATTTTATATCTTGAGCCAAAGAGAATTGCAAATCTTTATGAGTTTCATCCATATATTTCTCCATGGCTATTCTTTGTTCATCTAATTTTACTTGCAAAGATACCAGTAAGGAGCTATAATCATGTGCAGGAACTGGTTGTGGAGCAGTTTGCAATGCCCTTTTATAGCTTTGGTTTCTTCTTCTGAAAACCATCTGCTTTCTCTTCTTTGCTTGAGATTCTGCTTCATCTTCAGAAGCTGAGGTATTTACTATATCAACTCTTTCCTGAGGACTTGGAGGCAGTTCCTTTTCAGTCCTAGTTTGCTCCCCCTCAATTCCAGCTTGCTCCCCCTCAGTCCTGGCTTGATCCCCCTCAGTCCTGACTTGATCCCCCTCAGTCCTAACTTACTCCCCTTAGTCTTAACTTGCTCTATATCAGGGAACAACTCTTCAAGAGTAAACTCTTGTTGAGTATGGACTGGAGGCACCACTAACTCTGGAGCATCAACAGCTGTAGATGTATCCTCCATGATAACATCCTGTGCTTGATTGTTGAGTTGAGTGGTCTGGTCAACATCAATCAAGGGCATAGTTAGTGTTTCATTTTCATTATTGAAAATTGTTTGATTAACTTCTTGGATTACCTCAAGAATAGTTTGATTAGCCATTTCACTTTCTAAGTGTGTCGGCTCTTCCTCGAGATGAGGCTCCCCTGCATCTGATCATCATGTCTAATGTCTTGAGCAGGTGATTTCTCAGTATTCTCTGGCCTCTCTTCATCAGCCATGTCTTTTATCAGCACTCTATCCCATCTAGAGATTATCCTTAGATCCATTCTCCTCATGTGATTGATCTTGGATCCAGCAGCCTGTTGCATCACTTCTGGAATTACTCCAACCAAGTATAAACTTAATATCCTTCCCAGATTAGGTTTCTTGATGCTTTCTCTAATCTTTTCATATATGACTGCAGACCAATTGGTGTTGATTTTGTAGATGATCCTGGTCATGAGGCAGAACATGTAGGCTGAGACCCTATCATGTCCACCTGGTTTACATAAGATTACTTTGCCAACTACTACAGAAAGGAATTTTCCTTGTACATTCATTCATTTTCTATTCATGGATGATCCAATTTTCATGGTGGGATCTAATTCACACCACTGGAGTGCTTCCCTGGTCTTGGAAGAGGTAACTTCTTTGTCTTCTTGAGTTTTTGGCAGATGAAGAGTTTTTTGTATGCTCTTCATGGTGAGTTTGATTTTATTACCCTGGACTGAAGACCTAATTTTTAGTCCAGTTGAATCCTGAGTGGCAGCTCCATAGAACTCAAAGATTTCCTTTTTCCATATCTTTGTAGGTTCTGATGTCAAATACTCCAAGACATTTTCTGCAATGAGAGATATCACAGCTTTAATCGCTGGTTCAGCATCGTCAAAGGCATTCCGTACCAGTTCATATCCCTCGTTCACGTTTTCGTCAAGTTTCAGCGCCATTGGGATGGTGAGAAATCTTGAATGGAGAAGATAGAGTTTGTCGACACAAGAATCTACTCTCAAAAATCTGGAGAGCGTGTCGACAGGGTATGTTCTTGACCTATTTATATGTGTCTAAACATTGAAGGTAAAAATGCGCGTCAAAATTTACTTAGTGTGTCGACACTGTTGAGATGGTGTCGACACAGACGTCTAATGTCTCGACAGAAGTGTTGACTCCTATGTGTCGACACCAATTGATGATGTGTTGACACATACATACTTATTAGTTCAACAGAAATTCTGTGTCGACTCATATTCTAAGTGTCGACACAACTTCTGGATGTGTCGACACAACTCCTCTGAAGTGTCAACACCAATTTTCTAGATGTGTCGACACAACTTCTCGATGTCGACATAGACCTCTTTTTGTGACGACACAAAATTACTTTCACAAATTTGTCAATCTATTCTATATTCAGTATACCTAATTCAATTTTAAAATTATTGAATTTAGTTTCATCCAATGGCTTAGTGAACATGTCAGCAATTTGAAAACTTGTATTGATAAATTCTAAACATATATCCTCTTTTTCTACATGATCCCTAAGAAAAATGATATCTTATTTCTATATGCTTTGTTCTACTATGAGAAACAAGATTATTAGCAATAGAAATAACACTTGAAGAATCACAGAATAATGGGGTTCTACTTACCTGGATACCATAATCTTTAAGCTGATACTATATCCACAACAGCTGTGCACAGCAGCTCCCTGCAGCTACATACTCAGACTCAGCTGTGGAAATTGCCACACTAGTCTACTTCTTACAGCTCCATGACACTAATCTCCCTCCTAGAAATTGACAGGTGCCAGTTGTGCTTCTCTTATCTTCTTTGCATCTTGCAAAGTCTGCATCTGAATATCCAATCAGTAGAAAATCTCTATTCTTAGGGTACCAAAGGCCTAGATTAGGTATGCCCTTAAGATATCTCAGAATCCTCTTAACAGCAGTATAATGAGATTCTTTTGGGCAGGATTGGTACCTAGCACAGACACATGTAGAATACATGATGTCAGGTCTACTAGCAGTCAGATAAAGGAGGGAGCCAACTATCCCTCTATACAAAGACTCATCTACAGGTTTTCCTGCATCATCTTTGCTTATAGGCATACTTGTCCCCATTGGAGTTCTCATGGTAGTGGATGACTCCATACCATATTTATTAATTAACTCCTGGGTGAACTTAGACTGGGATATGGACAGGCCATGATCAGTGTGTCTTACTTGGAGTCCCAAGAACTTAAGTTCTCCCATGTTGCTCATCTCAAACTTCCCTTGCATAAGTTTAGCAAACTTCCTACAAAGGTTGTTTTCAGTAGAACTTAATATTATGTCATCAACATATATCTGGACTAGAATTATCTTCCCTTTGGATTCCCTAAGGAATAGAGTTTTGTCTATTTTTTCCCTTGAGAATTTGTTCTCAATGAGGAAAGTAGACAAGGTTTCATACTAAGCCCTTGGGGCTTGTTTCAAACCATATAGGGCTTTCCTAAGCCTATAAAAATAATTAGGATAGAGTGGATCAATAAAACCTGATGGCTGTTCTACATAGACTTCCTCCCTTAAGTATCCATTCAGGAATGCTGACTTAACATCCATTTGGAACACTTTGAAACCCTGATAAGCTGCATAGGCTAGGAATAGCCTTATTGCTTCCAACCTTGCTACAGGGGCAAATGTTTGATCAAAGTATATGCTCTCTTCTTGCCTGTATCCTTTGGCAACCAGCCTTGCCTTGTTCTTAATTATGATCCCACTCTCATCTAGCTTGTTCCTGAAGATCCACTTAGTCCCTATGACATTATGGTCTTTTGGTTTAGGAACTAACTTCCAGACCTTGAATCTCCTGAATTGATTCAACTCCTCCTGCATAGCATCAATCCAGTATGGATCTTGTATAGCTTCTTCAAATCTTTTAGGTTCCTGTTGAGACAAGAAGCTTGAGCATAGTACAGTGTTCAAGCTCCTGCTTCTAGTTTGAACCCCTTGTCTAGGATCACCAATAATCTGGTGTACAGGATGATCCTTTAAATGTCTAACTACTGGAGGAAGTCTGTCTACAGTTTGACTTTCTCCATTTTCTTCATTCTGCTGTATTTAATGGTCTTCATCAACATCTTGTGAGTCTTGTACTCCCCTTGGACAGCAATCATCATTTTCCTCTTCCTGCCTTGCAAGTTGATCTTCTTTGATAGTCAGCATGTCCATCTTCTCTTTTAAACCTATAGAGCTATAAGAACTACTAGGCAACTCACTGTTAATAAGTCTTGATTCATCAAACATAACATGAACAGACTCTTCTACAACTTGAGTAGTCAAGTTATAGACTCTATATGCCTTACTATTGTTGCTGTACCCAATAAATATCCCATCCTGGGATTTGGCAGCAAACTTTGTTAGGTAAGACTTGTCATTGTTAAGCACATAACACTTGCAACCAAAGATTCTAAAATAGGATAAATTTGGTTTTCTATCTTTCATAACCTCATAGGGTGTCTTTTTGTGGCTCTTACTGATGGAAGCCCTATTGAGCACATAACATGCAGTGTTTACTGGCTCAGCCAAAAAATATTCTGGGAGAGAAGTGTCACTCAATAGAGTTCTACCTGCCTCAATGAGAGTCCTATTCTTTCTTTCAGCAATTCCATTTTGCCGAGGAGTTCTAGGTGAGGAGAATTCCTGATGAATCCCAAATTCTTCACACAACTTTGTCATATTTTCAGATTGAAATTCAGTTCCATGGTCACTTCTGATTTTGACCACTGAATTGTTCATTTCATTCTGAATTTGCTTAACAAAGTTGCAGAAAACAATTGGGGTTTCATATTTCTGCCTCAGAAAGAAAACCCATGAAAATCTAGAATAGTCATTTACAACCACAAATGCGTAGACTTTCCTACCTAGACTCTGAACTGGCATTGGACCAAATAAATCCATATGCAAGAGGTATAAACACCTCACTGAGTCTTTTGTTTCAAGGCTATGAAAGGAGGATCTGGTCTGCTTGCCTTTTTGACAAGCTGAGCATATTCCATCCTTAATGCACTTAACTTGAGGACCATTCCTCAATAACTCTTTATTAAAGAGTTGACCAATAGTCTTGTAGTTTAGATGAGCTAGCCTCTTGTGCCATTTGACAGAATGAGAGGCTTTCTAATTAGCTACCAGACAAATAGGAGAATCTTTATTCTCACTCACAAAGTTTAGGCAATACACATTTCCTTTCCTATAACCAGTCAACATGATCTTCTGATCACTTGACCTTTTAATATGACAACCATTCTTAATGAATGAAATGTCATATCCAAGATCACTCAGTTGACTTATGCTTAACAAATTATGTTTCAAACCCTTCACATAAGCCACTTGAGTGATAGTAATTGAGCTGTTAGAAATGTTACCAAACTCTTTGATGACTCCTTTTTCAGAACCACCAAAGATTACTTTAGGTCATTTCAATATGGGTGAGTAGTCCTTCAGCAATCCTCTTGTTCCAGTCATATGTCTGGAACATCCACTATCCAAGTACCATAAAGGGGCATGACCACTTTGAATTATCTGCAACAAATAATTACTTAACCTTAGAACCCAAATTGCTATTGGGTCCTTGGTTCAGGTTAGACTGAAATTTAGCATAATTTGTAGCAGCCCTTCTTCCAGGTAAGCTGACATTCATCCTGACCATAGTGTTATGCCAACAGTCAATGACAAAGTGTCCCACCTTGCCACAACACCAGCACTCATATCTATTATACCTCTTTTTAGGTATAGTTTTAATAGCTTTGCTGTCAGCTGTTCTTAATACTATAGGTACAATGTTTCTTTGCTTGAATGCTGGATACCACTTGTCATTCAGAATATCAGGCTTACCATGACCATATATAATATCATGATCATTACTATTGGTAGGCTGTTGCACTTTTCTGAGAGTAATAGGGGGATTGAAGACAAGCGGCTTAACTGGGGCTTTCCTTTTTCTTTTGAAATTAGCTTCCCTAATATTTCTCTTAAAACCCAACCCCGCCTTACCCTTTTGAGACACAAAGTCATTAATTAAGGGTAGGATAGATTTTGTCTTAGAGAAACTAGCCACTAGATCTTTTTCCTTCTGTAGTCTGACTTCCAGACTTTTGATTTGATCACTCTTGAATGTGATTATTCCCATCTGAATAACAGTTATGTTTTTCAGCTTGGCAATCTCATTCATCTTCTGATTCAGCAGCTTTTCTGAATCAGATGCAGCCAACTTAAGAGCTGCAATTTCCTTAGTCTGAATTTTAGTCAGGTTTTTGCATCTCTTAAATGCCTGCAGCAAATCACCATATTCATCTATAAGTTGATGAATATCTCCTTCAAATTCAGATCCATCCACATCTCTTGATGTAGATGCTTCTGATTCTGAGCCAGTGTAATAATCAGAATCTTTAGATAAGCTTTTTACCTTACTTGGACCAGGCTGATCCTGGCAGTGATCTTCATCAGTCGGGGCCATCAGCCCTTTGCACTGATGATCTTCAGTTCCATTTATTGAGTCCAGTAATTGCAAGAACTCAGTCTCTTCTTCTGTTGCAAATAGACCAATATAAGCTTCAGCAACAGATTCAGAATCTGAAGATGATGGATCTGTCTAGCTTTTCTCTTTCTTTGCTACAAAGGATTTCTCCTTCTTGTTCTTATACTGAGACTTCTTCTTATCTGCAGATTCCTTTATTTTGTCTGGACAATCAGCTACTACATGTGTAGGTCTGTTGCAGCAATAACACACAATCTTTGTAGTTGTTGATTTACTAGGTTTTGACCTACTCTTGTCCTTTTTAGATGACTTTCGTTTCTGATAATATTCATCCTTGTACTGAGAGGAAGATGGCTTAGTTCTCCACTGCTTTTTCTTCAAAAATCTCTAAAACTGCCTTGTGAAGACAGCAAAGTCCTCATCAGAATGATTGTTATCTGAGGTGTGACTATCAGAACTTTCAGAGATCACTTCTGCAACTTTCTTAGGAGGAGATGGAGACATCCTCCTGTCTTTTCTTGTGTCTTCTGCCTTAAAGGCCACTGACTTTTCTCTATGGTCAACTCTAGTACTTTTCTCTTCTTCCTTTCTGGCCATGAGTTGCATTTCATAAGAAAGCAATTTGTCAAATAGTGTTGGAGGAGAGATTTCTGCCAGTCTGGCCACTTCCCTGATGGCACAGATCTTGTTGTCCAATCCTTAGTCAAAGATCTAAGGAATTTATCATTCAACTCATATGTACTAAAGACCCTTCCATATGATATTAGTTCATTCACAATTCTGAAGAACTTCTTGTAACATTCAATGATGCTGTCTGATTTGCTTTGTCTGAAGCTCTCATATTCCTGATTAAGCATTGCCTTTCTATCTTGCCTAACTTCTTCTGATCCCTCCATGTAGACTATCAATATGTCCCACATCTCCTTGGAGGTTTTACAGTGAACCAGATTTTGGAATGTTGAGTCATCTATGACACTCACTATAATATTTTGAGCTCTCTTGTCCATAGTAGCCAAGATAATCTCATCCTTAGTCATTTTTGAAAAGTCTTTTGGTGTCCTCTGATTAGCATCAAGAACTGAGACTTTCATTGGAATATAAGGCCCTTCCTTAACAGTTATATATATTCTTATATCAGATGCTTCCATAAACAATCTGACCCTTTATTTCCATATTCCAAAGATTTCTTTCCTGCATATGGGCAACTTCATGGAACCAAGTTTCTTATGATTTTCTCCTGAACACATCTTTTCTAATTTATTCTGCCTCACAGATCTTACTCATACTGTTAAGTCTATCTTTGAGTAACCTGCCTCTGATACCACTTGAAAGAATTGGTTTCAAGATAACCTAAACACCTAGAGGGGGGGGGGGGTGAATAGGTATAATTCTTTTCTACTCTAAGGCAGAATATTAATTCAGTTACTCAATTAGAATCAAACAGTTCTACAGCTACCACATCACAGAAATCACAAAATCACACACAATCATAGATGACACATAGATTTATAGTGGTTCCCCAAATGATGGGTACATCCACTTTCCCCCTTCGCCTATCTAGTAGTGTGCTAGATTCGGCCTAACTTCTTCCTTCCTTCTCAGATCCACAGATCTTACAGCTCAGAACCCAGTCAAGGTTCCTACAAATCAGAGTGAGTCCACACTCCTACAACTCAAGCAATTAAGCCCTACCTCAGCCGTCACCCAGGCCTACAACTCAGAGAATCAAATCTCCTACCTCAGGCACACAGCCCTACCTCAGCCTTCCCAAGACCTACAACTCAGAGATGTAAATCTCCTACCTGAGGCACTCAGCCCTACCTCAGCCTTTATAAATTAGGCTTACAACTCAGATCAATAATGATCTTACAGAAAAATGATATAAAATAAGTTCTATCTTTCACCCAAGTTGAGAGAGAATGGGTAGAAAGTTTTCTTGATCAGTTCTTGAAAAAATCTGATTACTCAGAAATCAACCTGTCTTTGGCTTTCTCCAAAGCTTCTTGAATCTGAACACAATAAGGTTGAATTTCTTGAAGATGATCTTCAATCAGCTTCCTTCTTAAAATCCAGAAATTAATCTGAATTCTTCTTTGCAGATTAGTTCAAGATCTGCTTTTAAGAGACTAGTTGATGATAGTCTCTTTCTTCACTTGAATTGTTGGAGCTCTCTCTCTACAAATTCTTTTGAAGATATATTGAAATTCTTCACTTAGATCCACTTGAAATCTCTGACTAGATTTTCTTGTGTATGTTGGATCTTCTGTTGTAATTGCGTTTCATGTACTTCTTCTTTTTTGTGTTCTTACTATTCTTCTTCTTCAGTTGATAGAATTTGTCTTTATATAGACTTCATCCAAGGTTACCGGCTGATCCGGTTGCTAACCAACTTCTGACAGATCTGACAGTTGTAGTAGACTTGTTGGTTATGGCAGCTATCAAGTCTTCCAGTCATTTCTTGAAACTTTGTCTCTGTCAGCAAAGTGTCGAGTCTGAACTTCACATGTGTCGACACGAGTAGACTAAGTGTCGACACAATCCTTGGTGGTGTCGACACAGCTTTCATGGTGTCGACACTGCTTCTCAACATAGCTTCTATAAGAATATGTCGACATAATTACTGTGTGTCAACACAGTCACTTCTTGTCTTGACACAATTAACTTAAAAGAAATTCTGGTGTGTGTGTCGACACAAGTCCTGTGTGTCGACACAGTTGATGTCGACTGAACTTTCTGTGTGTCGACACAAGTCCTGTGTGTCGACACAGTTGATGTCGACTGAACTTTCTGTGTGTCGACACAAGTCCTGTGTGTCGACACAGCTTTTCCAAGTGGCGACACAATTGACTCCAGGTGTCGACACAGCTTTTCTCAAGTGTCGACACAAGTCTTCACAAGTGTCGACACAGCTCCTTCTGGTGTCGACTCATGGACTTAGAAACTTTTCCTGCATATTCTTAACCTGCACATATAAACTCAAAACAACATCAAATACACCTTGATGAATATCATTGAGCTAAGTTAGGCTTCTCCAAATCTGGTACACATTTTCCAATGTACCCAACATCGCCTATGCATTCCTAGTGAAAGAAATTGTGCCTAACCACCTAGAGGGGGGGGGGGGTGAATAGGTGGACTTTATCTTTTTAAATTTAAGGCAGAAACACTGAACAATTAAACCTGTATTTGCAATTTTCTATAACAATTCAGCACAGCTAGCTCAGCAATCACAGAAATAAACAAACACAGAGTGCACACAGATTTTTATAGTGGTTCCCCAAGGTCTGGGTACATCCACTTTCCCCCTTCGCATATCTAGTAGTGTACTAGATTCGGCCTAACTTCTGCACTACTCCTCAGATCCTCAGATCCTACAGCTCAGAACCCCAAACAGGTTCCTACAACTCAGAGTGTCCCCACTCCTACAACTCAGGCAATAAGCCCTACCACTCAGTCTTCAACAAGACCTACACTCAGAGAACAAAGTCTTCTACAACTCAGGCACAAGACCCTACCTCAGTCTTCAACAAGACCTACACTTAGAGCACACAGTCTCCTACACTCAGCCTTTATAAAATAGGCTTACAACTAAGATCTTATATAAGATCCTACAGGAATTTGATTATACAAAGTAATTAACCACAACTCTGACAGAGAGAGATGAGTTGACTGGCTTCTTGATGAGTTCTTGGAAGAACTTGGCAGAGATCAACCTCCCTTAGCTTTCTTCAAAGCTTCTTGAATTAGAACTCAGTAGGGTTGAATCTCCTGTGAAGATGATCTTCAATCAACTTCTGTCTTGAGATTCAGATCTCAATCTGAATCTTACTTAGCAGCCTGGTTCAGCAGCTGCTCTTCTTAGAAGGAGCTCTCTCTCTCCAACTTCTTAGATCTTCTGTCGAAGGTCTTCTTCTTTTGTGTTGTTAGATCTCTGTGTAGATCTTCAATCTATTATTGATCTTCAATGAATAATCTGTTGATTGATTTGATTAATTGTGTTCAATGATATTCTATGTTGAAGGAGAAAGGCCTTTATATAGTCTTCCTCCAAGATAACCGGCTGGCCCGGTTTATAACAACCTTCTGGCAGCTTTGACAGTTGTAGTTGACCGGTTGAAATGGCAGCTGTCAAGTCATCCAGTCACTTCTTGAAATAACTGTCATTGTCTGAAAGTGTCGAGACAGATAGTCATTATGTGTCGACACAATTAGACTAAGTGTCGACACAAGTAGACTAAGTGTCGACACTAGCCTTCATGGTGTCGACACAACTCCTTGTGTTGTTGTAACAGCTTCTCGACACTGCTTCTTCAGAATGTGTCGACACTGATTCTGTGTGTCGACACAAGCCTTCTATAGAATGTGTTGACACTGATTGAGTGTGTCGACACAAGTACTTCTTCTTTAACACTTAGCTGAATTCTGCTGTGTGTCGACACATGCCTTCTTGTGTTGAAAACTTGCTGAGTGTCGACACATCTCCTTTGTGTCGACACATGCCTTCATGTGTTGAAACTTGCTGAGTGTCGACACAAGTACTTTAACTTTGTTAAAGCTTGTTGAGTGTCGACACAGCCTCCTGGTGTCGACACATTTGATGTCGACAAAACTTCTCTGGGTGTCGACACTGACTCTAAGTGTCGACACAGATTATGTTGACAATTCTTCACAGTGTGTCGACACTGCCTGTATATGTCGACACTTTTCTTCTGGTGTTGACTCTACCTTTCCTGGTGTCGACACAATTACTCCAAGTGTCGACACAACTTCTCTAGGTGTCGACACAAGCCTTCATAAGTGTCGACAATTCACCTCTAGGTGTCGACACATGGACTTAGAAACTTTTCTGCATTTCCTGCAATTACTTAACCTACACATATAAACTCAAAGCACATCAAATACACCTTGATGTATATCATTGAGTAGGGTGAGGCTTCTTCAAATCTGGTACACATTTTCCAATGTACCCAACAATCTCCCCCTATTTGGAGAAGTCATAACCCTTAGTCAATGATATACACCATTCATAACAAATACTCAATATGATGTATAACAGTATTATATGACAGGCTAAAAACTAAACATGTATAAACAAAACATGTATAAACAATTATCTCAGAATAATAATGTAATAGATTGAACAATAAACATTGTTTTGTTACAACTTCCAAAAGTTTTATTAATCAAAAGTTTACATGGAGTTTAATGCAAATGATTACAAAGTTGTAAACTTAAGAAAATTCTATCCTATGACTGCTCTGGCTCCTTGATAACAATGCCCTTTCCAGATTGAATCTTGGCTTGAACTGGAGCATCATTGTCATCAGCAGGCTTCTTTCCCTTAAGATCTTTCTTCTTCTGTTCTTCAGCCCTTATCTTCTGTCTCTCAAAATAATGATAAGGCTTAGGGAAATACTTGCTAGGCTCCCGTGCATTAGGAGGTAGCTTCCCTAGTTTAGCCTTTCTTCTGTATTGTACTATGGCTTCTTGCCTAGCTTCATGTTTTCTCCATTCTTGATCAGAGTACCATTTACCCCTTTCTATAAAATTATCCTTTGCAGCCTTCCAAGCAGTCAGAATAATATTTCTAGAAGTTGGGCTCCACTGCTCAAAATCAGGCCTTAACTCTGCCTGTTATCTGAACCTCTTCTTAGATAATTGAGCTTCTTGCTCTTTTAATAATGCCTCTTGCTCTTTTAATATTGCCTCTGGCACAGGCTGTACTACTTTCTCAAAAATAATATTCTGATTACCCTCAGGAGGGCTATACATAGATTGTACCTCCTGATGTATCATGTCAAAATCAGCTGGAGGGTAGATTACTTGTGCAACTTCAGCTGGCTCACCTCCAAAATATGCAGGATTTGTCCAAGATTCAGCAACATTATCATCATCACACAAAGGTGGATATCCAAGGGTAGCTCTGATGCTATTTGAAATCCATTTAGCATGGTCAGAGCCTACTTTGACTAATACCCTCTCCCCCTTTATGACTTCTCTTTCTATATGATGCCTAAGATCATCTTTCTGAAATCTGATCTGAGCATTCAAATAGTTAACTCCATCTTTATAAAAAGGTTTTAACCTTTGGAGCTTGTCAGTAATAGCCTTTTGAGAATCTTCAATGGCAGTTTTAACAGCAGTTAGGCTTTCTTGTAAGTGCTTGTCAAATTCAGCCTTGGCAGTAGTCCTTGCTGCAGTCTGAGCAGCTGCAAGATTCTGCATTTCAGTTACTATCACATTATGTGATTCAGTTAGATTGTCATTCATTCTAATCTGATTCTTAAGAACATATCCTTGTTTTACTGCCATATCATCAACCTGTTTCTTTATATTCTCTTGATGAGTAGCCAGATATACCACTGTATTGCCTCCTTTATGAAAACAGTCAGTCATTTCCTTCTTGTTTTGATTTACTTCAAATCTAATAGATTTTATATCTTGAGCCAGATCAAATTGAAGGGATTTATGTCCTTCATCCATATAAGTTTGTAAAGCCTTTCTTTGCTCATCTAGCTTGATCTGCAAAGCCACCATCAATGAACTATAATCAGCAGTTGGGGCAGGCTGTGGAATAATGGTTTGCAGTGCTTTCTTGTAGGTCTGGCTTCTCCTTTTGAAAACCTGGAGCTTTCTTTTCTTAGCTCTAGCAGCTCTTCATCCTCAGAAGCAGAAGTACTAGCAATGTCTACTCTATCCTGTGGAGTAGGTGGCAATTCCTTTTCTGCCCTTGGTAGCTCCTCAACATTCCTTTGCTCCTCAGTTTCTTTTCTAGCAGTCTCCTCCTGTGACTCTACATGCTCCCCCTCAATATTAGCTGACTCCCCCTCAACAACTGCTTTCTCTCCCTCAAAATCAGTCTGTAATAGATCAGGGAACAACTCTTCTAGTGTAAACTCCTGTTGAGGAGGGACTGGAGAATCTCTGATCTCAGTAGCATTATCAGCAACTGATGTGTCCTCCATGACAACATCTTGTGGTTGACTATGTAACTGAGTTTGCTGATCAACATCAAGTAATGATTCAGTCAATACTTCATCCTCAATATTAAAAATAGATTGATTAACTTCATTGATTACCTCAAGAATTGTTTGGGTTGCCCTTTCACTATCTAAGTGAGTTAGCTCATCCACATGTTGAAGCTCCCCCTGGAGTGGATCCAGGTGAATAGGGCTAGCAGATGGTAGCTCCCCCTGCCTCTGGGCATCTTCATGTCTTGCTGGTGACTGTCCAGTATTGCCATCCTCTCCATCATCAGAACTAAAAACCACTTGCTCCTCTGAGCTACTTGAGGATTCTTGAGCCACAATGGCTTTCTTCTTCTTCTTCTATTGAGGAACTTCCTTTTCTGGAGTTGGCATTTCCTTTGTCAACACTTTATCCCACCTTGAGATAATTCTAACATCCATTCTCCTCATATGGTTTATCTTAGAACCAGCAGCTTGGTTCATGACTTCAGGAATACTTCCAGCTAAGAACAAACTCATAATCCTACCCAGATTGGGCTTCTTCAGACTTTCCTTTATCTTATCAAACATTACTGCTGACCAATCAGTTTTAAGTTGGAAAATTATCCTTGTCATTAAACTGAATATGTGAGCTGATATTCTATCATGCCCACCTGGCTTGCTCAAAATTACTTTGCCTACTATTTCAGACAAGAACTTGCCCCACATGTTCATGCCTTTCCTATTAAAGACTGATCCAATCTTCATGCTTGAATCAAGTCCACACCATTGCAGTGCCTCCCTTATCTTTGATGCAGGTACATCTTCCTCTTGTTTAGTTCTAGGTAGATGTAGAATCTTTCTTAGACTTTTTTGGGTGACTTTCACTTTTGCCCCATGGACTGTGGACTTAATCTTGAGTCCAGTTTCATCAAGTGTAGCTGCACTAAAGAAGTCAAGGACCTCCTTCTTCCAAATCTTGATTGGTTCTGAGACAAGATACTCTAACCCAGTCTCTGCAACTAGGGTTACCACACCTTGGATTTCTGGTTCCACATCGTCAAAGGCGTGTGGCACGAGCTCATAACCTTCATTGATGTTCTCTTCTAGCTTGGGCGCCATTAGGGTTTGAAGAAATTTTGAATTTAGATAAGAGAGATGTCGACACATAAGTTTGGTCTCGAAACTATGGTGAGCGTGTCGACAAACAATGGTGAAGACCTATTTATACCTTTCTAAAATCGAACGTGAAAAGGCGCGTCAAAATACTTGAAATGTGTCGACACTGTTGTAAAGTGTCGACACTTACTTCTAATGTCTCGACAACTATGTGTCGACACAAATATAGTCAACATAATATATGTGTCGACACTTATACATCTCAGCTCGACGATTAGTCGTAACTCTACTCGACGAATTCTATGTAAATCCTAAGTGTCGACAACACCCTGGATGTGTCGACACCGAATCTGCATGCGTCGACACTAATTCTCTGAAGTGTCGACACTGACTGTCTAGATGTGTCGACACCATTTCTCTGAAATGTCGACACCACTTCTATGTGTCGACACAGACAACTCTGTGTGTCGACACTATTTTACTTAGCCAATTTTTTAAACTATTCTAAGTTTAACATTCCTAATTCAATTTTAAAATTATTGAATTTGATTTCATCTAGGGGCTTAGTAAACATATCAGCTATCTGATTATCTGTCTTAACATACTCTAGGGAAATGTCCTCTTTTTCTACATGTTCTCTAAGAAAATGGTATTTAATTTCTATGTGCTTAGTCCTACTATGTGAGACAGGATTATTTGCAATAGAAATGACACTTGTAGAATCACAAAGTAAAGGTGTTCTACTTACTTGAATACCATAGTCTTCTAGCTGATGTTGAATCCATAGAAGTTGTGCACAGCAGCTTCCTGCAACCACATACTCTGACTGAGCTGTGGAGATGGCCACACTGGTCTGCTTCTTACTACTCCATGACACCAGTCTTCCACCTAGAAATTGGCAGGTTCCTGTAGTACTCTTCCTATCTTCCTTGCAGCCTGCAAAATCTGCATCTGAATAACCTGTCAGTACAAAATCTCCATTCCTAGGGTACCAAAGGCCTAGATAAGGTGTGCCCTTAAGATATCTCAAAATCCTTTTGACTGCAGTCAGATGAGATTCTTTAGGGCATGCTTGGTACCTAGCACAGACACATGTAGCATACATGATATCTGGTCTACTAGCAGTCAAATATAGTAGGGAGCCAACTATCCCTCTATACAAAGTTTCATCTATAGGTTTCCCTGCATCAACTTTGCTTAGAGACATGCTTGACCCCATAGGAGTTTTCATGGTAGAGGATGATTCCATACCATACTTCTTTATCAACTATAGGGTGAACTTAGACTGGCATATGGACAAACCATCTTCAGTCTGTCTAACTTGGAGACCCAAGAAGAACTTAAGTTCCCCCATACTGCTCATCTCAAATTGTCCTTGCATAAGTTTTGCAAATTTTCTGCAAAGACTACTTTCTGTAGACCCAAATATTATGTCATATACATATATTTGAACTAAGATAATCTTGCCTTTAGATTCCCTAAGGAATAGAGTCTTGTCTATTTTCCCCCTTGAGAATTTGTTCTCAATGAGGAAACTAGACAGGGTTTCATACCAAGCCCTTGGGGCTTGTTTTAACCCACACAAAGCCTTCCTAAGTCTATATACATAATCAGGTTTAAGAGAATCAACAAAACCTGATGGCTGCTCTACATAGACTTCTTCCTTCAGATTTCCATTCAGAAAAGCTGACTTTACATCCATTTGATATACCTTAAACCCTTGATATGTTGCATAAGCAAGGAACATCCTGATAGCCTCCAATCTAGCTACTGGAGCAAAGGTTTGATCAAAATCAATACCTTCTTCCTGCCTATATCCTTTTGCAACCAGCCTAGCTTTATTCTTTATGATGATTCCATTTTCATCCAACTTGTTCCTAAAGATCCACTTAGTTCCAATAATGTTGTGGTCCTTGGGTTTAGGAACTAGCTCCCAGACCTTGCATCTTTTGAACTGGTTCAGCTCCTCTTGCATGGCCTCAATCCAATGAGAGTCTAGAATTGCTTCTTCAAATTTCTTTGGCTCTACTTGGTATAGGAAACTGGAGTAAAGAACTGTACTCAGATTCCCGCTCCTTGTTTGCACTCCTTATCTGGGATCTCCAATTATTTGATTGGGTGGGTGGTCATTTAAGTGTCTATTTGCTAGAGGCAGCCTGTCTTCAGGTTGTTGACCTCCAGCCTCTTCAATATGCTGCACCTCTTGGTCTTCTTCAGCATCAGGAGTATCTTGTACTCCCCCTGGATAGCAGCCACCATCTTCCACTTGCTGACTTGCAGAAGAATCTTCTGTTATGGTAAGCTTGTCCATCCTCTCAGTTACACCTGTAGAGCTGCAAACACTACTTGGCAATTCACAGTTAATGAGTCTTGCTTCATCAAAAACTACATGTACAGACTCTTCTACAACTTGAGTAATCAAGTTGTAGACCCTATAAGCCTTACTATTGTTGCTGTACCCAACAAATATCCCATCTTGGGATTTGACAGCAAACTTGGTTAGATAAGACTTGCCATTGTTAAGTATATAGCAGTTGCAACCAAAGATCCTGAAATAGGATAAATTTGGTTTTCTGCCCTTCACAATCTCATAGGGGGTCTTCTTGTGGCTCTTGGTGATAGTAGCCCTATTGATCACATGACAAGCAGTATTTACTGCCTCAGCCCAGAAATACTCTGGGAGAGAAGTGTCACTCAATATGGTTCTACCAGCCTCTATCAATGTTCTATTCTTCCTTTCAGCAATACCATTTTGCTGAGGTGTTCTTGGTGAAGAAAACTCCTGAAAAATCCCAAACTCTTCACACAGTTTTGTCATACTTTCAGACTGAAATTCAGTACCATGGTCACTTCTGATTTTGACCACTGTAATGTCCAATTCATTCTGAATTTGTTTAACAAAACTATATAAGATACTTGAGGTTTCAGATTTTTGTCTTAGGAAGAACACCCAGGAATATCTTGAATAGTCATCTACCACCACAAATGTATAGACCTTCCTACCTAGGTTGTGAACTGGTATAGGACCAAAAAGATCCATATGCAAGAGGTATAGACACCTCACAGAATCCTTGTTCTCAAGGCTATGAAAGCTGGATTTGGTCTGCTTGCCTTTTTGACAAGCTGAGCATATCCCATCCTTTATACACTTAACTTGAGGACCATTCCTCACTAACTCTTTGCTAAAGAGTTGGCCAATTATCTTATAGTTAAGATGAGCCAGCCTCTTGTGTCATTTAACACAATGTGAGACTCTTTCATCAGCTACAAGACAAATAGGAGAAACATTGTTCTCACACACAAAGTCAAGACAATAGACATTTCTCTTCCTATTTCCTGTCAAAATGATCTTTTGATCACTTGACCTTTTGATATGACAACCATTCTTGACAAATGAGATGTCATATCCTAAATCACTCAGCTGACTTATGCTAATGAGGGTATGTTTTAAACCTTTTACATAAGCCACTTGAGTAATTGTAATCAGGTTACTAGAAATGTTACCAAAGCCTTTGATGATTCCTTTTTCTGAACCACCAAAGGTAACTTTAGGGCCATTCTTGATTGGTGCATAGTCCTTCAGTAACCCCCTAGTTCCAATCATGTGCCTGGAACATCCACTGTCCAAGTACCATATAGGGGCATGGCCACTTGGACTCACCTGCAAAACAGATTAGTTAACCTTAGAACCCAAATAACTCTTGGGTCCTTAGTGCAGGTTAGTCTGACCTTTAACAAAACTACCTGTAGCTCTTCTAGCAGGCAGTTTGCTACTCTCCTTGACACTCGCATGGTGCCAACAATCTATGGCAAAGTGGCCTATCTTGCCACAACACCAGCACTCAAACCTGTTGTACCTTTGTTTAGGTACAACCCTGACTGAATTATCTACAGCAGGCTTCTTGTTTAGTGCTGGGGCTTTGCCCTTAGATTTAGACCTAGCAGTACAGACAGGTTTTTTAAATCCTAATCCAGCGTTACCCTTTTGAGGTACAAACTCATCTATCAAGGGTAAAACAGATTTAGGTTTAGAAACACTTGCTACTATATCTTTCTCCTTCTGAAGTCTAACCTCCAGATTTCTAATTTGATCATTCTTAAATGTAATAGTACCCATCTGAATAACAGTAATGTTCTTCAGTCTGGCTATCTCATTCAGTTTCTGATCAAACAACTTGTCTGAATCAGCAGCAGCCAATTTAAGACTAGCAATCTCCTTTGCCTGAGTTTTGGCCAAGGTTTTGCTTTTCTTTAAGGCCTGCAACAAGTCCTTATATTCATCAATTAACTGATGAATATCTCCTTCAGATTCAGACCCACCCACATCACTTGATGCAGATGTATCTGATTCTGACTCAGTACTAGAAATTGAACTAGAAGAACAACTCTGTACCTTACTTGGTCCAGGCTGATCCTGGTTCTTGTCTCCTTCAGATAAGGCCATCAGTCCCTTACACTGAATGTCCTCATGCTCATAAATTGAGTTCATTAGCTGCATGAACTCATCTTCTTCCTCTTCAACAAATAATCCAATGTATGCTTCAGCTTCTGATTCTGTTTCTGAAGATAACTGATTTGTCGGACTCTTGTCTTTCTTAGCAACAAAGGACCTTTCCGTTTTGCCCTTAAACTGAGTCTTCTTTTTGTCAGATGATTCCTTCCTCTTTTCAGGTTAGTTAGCCACTACATGTCCCTGTCTATTGCAGCAATAGCACACAATCTTTGAGGATGTAGCTTTGCTTGGCTTGGACCTGCTTCTGTCATTCCTTGATGACTTTCTTTTCTGATAGTAGTCATATTTTGGCTGAGAAGTGGAAGGCTTAGACCTCCACTGCTTCTTCTTCAGAAACTTTTGAAAATGCCTAGTAAAAGCAGCAAAGTCTTCATCACTTTCACTGCTATCTGAATTCTTGCTTTCTGAATTATCTGTCACAGCCTCAGCAACTATTTGAGGTGGAGATGGAGACTTGCTTTTATACTTCCTAGTGGCTTCAGTCTTGAATGCCACAGATCGTTCCTTGTGCTCCACTCTAATAGTCTTCTCTTCCTCCTTTCTAGCCATTAACTGCATCTCATAAGATAACAGTTTTCCAAACAAAGTTGGAGGAGGTATGTCAGCTAGTTTGGCCACTTACCTAATGACACAAATCTTGGTGTCCCAGTCCTTAGTCAGGGATCTCAAGAACTTGTCATTCAGCTCATAGTTGCTGAATTCTCTTCCATAGGACATCAACTCATTAACAATCCTATAGAACTTCTTGTAACATTCTGTAATGCTATCAGACTTTCCTTGTCTGAAGCTTTCATATTCCTGATTTAATAAGGACTTCCTATCTTGTCTTACTTCTTCTGATCCCTCCATATAAACTATTAATATGTCCCACATTTCTTTAGAGGTTTTACAATGAATTAAGTTCTGAAATGTTGCATCATCAATGGCACTAACAATTATATTCAGGGCTCTCTTGACCATAGTGGCCATAATGATTTCATCTTTAGTCATTTCAGAAAAGTCCTTGGGAGTTTTCTAATTTGCATCCAGAATGGATATCTTCATGGGCACATATGGGCCTTTTTTAACTGTAATGTATATCCTTGGGTCAGATGCTTCCATAAAAAGTCTAACCCTCTCTTTCCATATACCAAATATCTCTTTTCTACATATTGGCAATTTCATGGACCCCAGCTCTTTGTGATTCTCACTAGACCCCATTTTCTTAATTCTTGTTTGTTCTGAATCTGCCAACAAGATCTTACTCAGACTGTTATGTCCCTTTTTGAGCAACCTGACTCTGATACCACTTGAAAGAAATTGTGCCTCACCACCTAGAGGGGGGTGAATAGGTGGACTTTATCTTTTTAAATTTAAGGTAGAAACACTGAACAATTAAACCTGTATTTGCAATTTTCTATAGCAATTCAGCACAGTTAGCTCAGCAATCACAGAAATAAACAAACACAGAGTGCACACAAATTTTTATAGTGGTTCCCCAAGGTCTGGGTACATCCACTTTCCCCCTTCGCCTATCTAGTAGTGTACTAGATTCGGCCTAACTTCTGCACTACTCTCTCAGATCCTCAGATCCTACAGCTCAGAACCCCAAATAGGTTCCTGCAACTCAGAGTGTCCCCACTCCTGCAACTCAGGCAATAGTCCCTACAACTCAGTCTTCAACAAGACCTACACTCAGAGAACAAAGTCTCCTACAACTCAGACACAAGGCCCTACCTCAGTATTCAACAAGTCCTACACTCAGAGCACACAGTCTCCTATACTCAGCCTTTATAAAATAGGCTTACAGCTCAGATTTTATACAAGATCCTACAGGAATTTGATTATACAAAGTAATTAACCACAACTCTGACAGAGAGAGATGAGTTGACTGGCTTCTTGATGAGTTCTTGGAAGAACTTGGCAGAGATCAACCTCCCTTAGCTTTCTTCAAAGCTTCTTGAATTAGAACTCAGTAGGGTTGAATCTCCTGTGAAGATGATCTTCAATCAACTTCTGTCTTGAGATTCAGATCTCAATCTGAATCTTACTTAGCAGCCTGGTTCAGTAACTGCTCTTCTTAGAAGGAGCACTCTCTCTCTCTCCAACTTCTTAGATCTTCTGTCGAAGGTCTTCTTCTTTTGTGTTGTTAGATCTCTGTATAGATCTTCAATCTGTTATTGATCTTCAATGAATAATCTATTGATTGATTTGATTAATTGTGTTCAATGATATTCTATGTTGAAGGAGAAAGGCCTTTATATAGTCTTCCTCCAAGGTAACCGGCTGGCCCGGTTTCTAACAACCTTCTTGCAGCTTTGACAGTTGCAGTTGACCGGTTGAAATGGCAGCTGTCAAGTCATCCAGTCACTTCTTGAAATCACTGTCACTGTCTGAAAGTGTCGAGACAGATAGTCATTATGTGTCGACACAATTAGACTAAGTGTCGACACAAGTACACTAAGTGTCGACACTAGCCTTGATGGTGTCGACACAACTCCTTGTGTTGTTGTAACAGCTTCTTGACACTGCTTCTTCAGAATGTGTCGACACTGATTCTGTGTGTCAACACAAGCCTTCTGTAGAATGTGTCGACACTGATTGAGTGTGTCGACACAAGTACTTCTTCTTTAACACTTAGCTGAATTCTGCTGTGTGTCGACACATCTCCTTTGTGTCGACACATGCCTTCTTGTGTTGAAAACTTACTGAGTGTCGACACATCTCCTTTGTGTCGACACATGCCTTCATGTGTTGAAATTTGCTGAGTGTCGACACAACTCCTTTGTGTCGACACAAGTACTTTAACTTTGTTGAAGCTTGCTGAGTGTCGACACAGCCTCCTGGTGTCGACACATTTGATGTCGACAAAACTTCTCTCGGTGTCGACACTGCCTCTAAGTGTCGACACAGATTATGTTGACAATTCTTCACAGTGTGTCGACACTGCCTGTATGTGTCGACACTTTTCTTCTGGTGTCGACTCTGCCTTTCCTGGTGTCGACACAATTACTCCAAGTGTCGACACAGCTTCTCTAGGTGTCGAAACAAGCCTTCATAAGTGTCGACACTTCACCTCTAGGTGTCGACACATGGACTTAGAAACTTTTATGCATTTCCTGCAATTACTTAACCTGCACATATAAACTCAAAGCACATCAAATAAACCTTGATGTATATCATTGAGTAGGGTGAGGCTTCTTCAAATATGGTACACATTTTCCAATGTACCCAACACCTAGTGCGAATAATCTTCAGGAGGAGTTGATGTACGAGGCTCATCATACTAAGTACTCAATCCACCCGGGGAGCACGATGATGTATAAGGACATGAAGAAGTTGTTCTGGTGGCCAGGATTGAAGAAGGATGTAGCATTATCTGTGGCCAAGTGCCAGACGTGTGCCTTGGTAAAGGCGGAGTGTCAGAAGCCTGGAGGTTTCTTGAAGTCCCTACCTATCACGGAGTGGAAATTCGACAACATTTCTATGGATTTTATGCAAGGTTTGCCAAAGTCGCAGAGGAGAAATGACGACATCTGGGTGGTCGTAGATAGATTGACAAAGGTGTCGCATTTCATTCCAAACAGGAAGGAAGATCTGGTGGAAAAGTTAGCCAAACTCTATGTGGATAATATTGTTTGATTGCATGGTGTGCCCCTCAGTATTGTTAGTTACCGAGATGGACGCTTCACGTCGAATGACTGGAGGCAGGTGCATAGTCTGTTGGGAACTAAGTTGAGTTTCGGCACAACCTTTCATCCACAAACGAATGGTCAGACCGAGAGGGTCAACTGGATGATGGAGGATATGCTTCGCATGTGCGTCTTGGATTTCAGAAAGCAGTGGGAAGATCACCTGTACATGGTGGAGTTTGCTTATAACAATAGTTATCAAGCGAGTATTGGAATGATGCCTTTCGAGGACTTGTATGGGAGAAAGTGTTGCACGCTATTGTATTCGTTGGAGACAGGTGAATCGAAGCTATACAAACATCAAGCGGTAGAAGACGCCACTTAAATGATACGTACAGTTCAGGAACGGTTGAAGATCGCTCAAGACAGACAGGCAAAATACTATAACGCCAAGCATAGGAACATGGAGTTCGGTGTTGGCGACTAGGTATATTTGAAAATCAAGCCATTCAAGGGTGTCTCGTGGGTTCGGCGCTTGAAGAAGCTGAGTCCGAGATACCTTAGACCGTTCGAAATCCTGGAGCGTGTTGGCGAAGTCGTGTATCGTTTGAAGCTGTCAGTGGAGTTGAGTGGGCTATATGATGTGTTCCACGTATCGGTGTTGCGGAAGGCAGCGCAAGAGCCTTCGCAGGTCGTTGCGGTCGATCAAGTGCCGGTTGATTATGGGTTGACGACGAAGGTCAAGCCAGTACGCATTGAAGATTTTGAGTTTAAACGACTCCGCAACAAGGATATCCGAATGGTCAAAGTCCGTTGGGATAACTGCGGACGTGAGGAGCTTTCTTGGGAGCAAGAGCAGACTATGATGGAAGAATACCCCAAGTTATTCCACTCAGGTAACATTTAAATTTTTGTGTACCTTTACATAATTTCGGGACGAAATTCTTTTAGTGGGGGAGATTTGTAACGCCCCGAAAATCGTATTCGAGCTGGTCGTGTCCAAGAGAATTTTTGGTCCATGTATAGGGGTACACGACCTAGGACACGGGCGTGTCCAAGGTTGTGTGGTTCTTTGTGTTGGCCGGCTGTGTCCAGAGAATGACACGACAGGAAACACGGTAGCGTGGCACGGTCGTGTCAAATGATACAGGCGTGTGCATACCAATCTCACCACCCGTGTTCCCAAGAGTCGTGTCGGTTAGCGTGGCGGTTACTGGTGACACGGCCATAGTGCACGGGCGTGTCGGAAACCGACACGGGCATGTCAGGTGGAGACACGGGCGTGTCTCGACCCGTGTCCTCTTCTCTGCTCGACGATCGTATCTGGATCGAGGCACACGGCCTGGGACACGGCCGTGTGCGAGGCCGTGTTTGGCCCAGGTTTGAGGATTTTTGGGCGGATCTGAGCCGTTCGTTTTCTTTAATTAAGATCCAATGGCCCAGATGTGTTCCTGCTCTGATAAGGTCGGGAATGGAGGTTTAACTCCTCATTTGCTCTTTACCATTCTCTTTCTAAGGAGTTGGAGAGAGGAGGAAGGAAAGGGAGGATTCCGACCACCGGCGGAGCATCGAAGCACCGTTTTGAGAACCGAGAGTGGATCCGCGGAGGAAATTCCATTACGAAGCCTTCTATCCATATATTTTTTCCATGGAGCAAAAGCGTACTACAAGGGTAACGATTCTCTACTTGAGCCTGTGAAGCTCTCCTTCTTTTGCATAGGGAAACCTGCTCCCGCGAGTGTGCGGTGAGTGTGCGGTGTTCCTTGGGGTTGATAGGAATAGTCCCCGCTGTGTTGCATATAGAGTCCGGAAGCGAAGTACGGACATAGGCATTGTGTGTGAAGCCTACCCGGACATGTTGGTCTGGATCGGTGATGTTGCATTTTGTATGGTTTGCCGGAGAAGACTCCGTGTTTTGTGTTTTCGGGTTTCTACACGGTAGATTGCAGCAGGGATCCTTGGGGATTAACCCCAAGGCGCACCCGGAAAACTGAGCAGAAATGTAATTCTGCTAATTCGGCGGCCTGGGAGCCAGCCTTGTACATAACTGGGTTTTGTGTTGTTTGGATTGTGGCGGGATCCGAGAGAAGCTTGGCTCGTGCATATGCCTTAAGGTGACTACGTGGTGTGAGCAACGGGTAAATGGAATCATACCCGGGCTATGTGGTTCGGTGCGAGAGACCCATAGAGGGACTGATCGTTTGCATAGTCAGGAGCCTTAGACGTTGGTCAGAAAGGCTATAATGCTCACGTTGTTGCCATCCTGGGGATGGTGGTGAAGCCACGGAATTGACCGGATTCACCGTTAATGTGCCCTGAGTGCATGGGGTGTTTGGCCGTGTGAGCCTACACTTGTGGCGAAGTATGTTGTACTTTATTATTTAGCTGGGCTAATAGAATGCAGGGAAGGAGCACTGCCATCCCGAGTAAGGGGCGTGGTCGTTGTAATTTGGTCGGTTTTGGCTGACCGTTACTTTGTTTGCCACCGTGCGGTGGAATGTTGCCTGCAGGTGCTGCGGAGCCGAGTACCAAATAACGGGCTGAAGCCCATGTTGCTGAGCTGGCCCTCGAAGGCCAAAGCGAATAGTTGTATTTTATTTTTGTCATGTGTGGCCGGCCTGCGAGCCGATGTATGTAAGACACTATTTTGTTAAGTGAAACTCTTGTAAGGCCATAAGGCCAAGTTCTTTCAGTGTATTTTTTATTTCATTCATGCGGTAGTTGTGGACATTCATGATAGTTGATATTTCAATTATGGGTTCTTTATAACTTTTTAAAAGCTTCCGCTAGAATGCTCTGTGTAGGGCAAGTAGTAATAGTTGTATGGTTTTGGTATTCTTATGTAACCCTTCCGACTGTCCGTGGTATATTGCGTCGGGTTCCAGCTGGACCTTTTGTTATATGCTATACGACGGATGGGGGTGTTACACTTTAACCCCAAGGATCCCTGCTGCAATCTACCGTGTAGAAACCCGAAAACACAAAACACGGAGTCTTCTCTGGCAAACCATACAAAATGCAACATCACCGATCCAGACCAACATGTCCGGGTAGGCTTCACACACAATGCCTATGTCCGTACTTCACTTCCGGACTCTATATTCAACACAAGGGAGACTATTCCTGTCAACCCCAAGGAATACCGCACACTCGCGAGAGCGGGTTTCCCTATGCAAAATAAGGACAGCTTCACATGCTCAAGTAGAGAACCGTTACCCTTGTAGTACGCTCTTGCGCCATGAAAAAACTATATGGATAGAAGGTTTCGCAATGGAATTTCCTCTGCAGATCCGATCTCGGTTCTCAAAACGGTGCTCCGATGCTCCGCCGACGGCCGGAATCCTCCCTTTCCTTCCTCCTCTCTCCAACTCCTTAGAAAGAGAATGGTAAAGAGCAAATGAGGAGTTAAACCTCCACTCCCGGCCTTATCAGAGCAGGAACACATCTGGGCTGTTGGATTTTAATTAAAGAAAATGAACGGCTCTAATCCGCCCAAAAATCCTCAAACCTGGGCCGAACACGGCCTCACACACGGCTGTGTCCCAGGCCGTGTGCCTCGATCCAGACACGATCGTCGAGCAGAGAAGAGGACACGGGTCGAGACAAGCCCGTGTCTCAACCTGACACGCCCATGCACTAGGGCCGTATCACCAGTAACTGCCACGCCAACCGACACGACTCTTGGGAACACAGGTGGTGACACGGGTATGCACACGCCCGTGTCATTTGACATGCCCGTGTCACGCTGTCGTGTTTCCTACCGTGTCCTTCTTTGGACACAGCCGACCAACACAAAGAACCATACGACCATGGACATCCCCGTGTCCTAGGCCGTGTACCCCTTCATAGGCACCAAAAATTCTCTTGGACACGACCAGATCGAATACGATTTTCGGGGCATTACAGAATGTCCACTACAGAACCCAATAGGAATGAACGTACAAATACACAAGTACAATGGCCTTATGGCCTTACAATAGTTTGCTCAAATATAAGTGTCTTCCAAACCTCGGCATGCAGGCCGGTCATACATGAGAATACAAAGGAAACACTCAAATTAGGCCTTCGAGGGCCGGCTCAGCAACTTGGGCTTTTGCCCGCTATTTACCACTCGGATCCGCAGCACCTGCAAGCAACAATCCACCGCAACAGTGGTAAACAAAGCAACGGTCAGCTATGTTGACCAAATTATAACGATCCCGCCACCAAACTCGGGGCAGCGATGCTCCTTTCCCTGCACTTTGTTAGCATAACCAAGCAGTAAAGTGAATAAACACTTCATCAGAGGCGTGGGCACGTACGGCCACACACCCCGTGCTCTTAGGGCACATTCTCGGTGAACACAGTCAAAGTCTGCTGACTCACCACCGTCCCTTGGACGACAATATCTCGTTAGCATTTGGTCTTTCTGGCCACTGCCTAAGACCCTCTATCTATGCCAACGACGAGTACCACATACCTTAGGTATCTCTAACCGAACCACATAGAGCGGGTACGGTTCCACCTAACCCGTTGCTCACACCGCAATGTCAACTTAAGCCGTCTGCGCGTGTCAAGCTTCCCCGAGTCATGATTCGATCACACACTTCACATAGCCCGGTTATGTGCAAGTTGGCTCCCAGGCCACCATGTTGGCAGAATCACGCATCTACCCAGTTTTCCGAGTGCACCTTGGGGTTAGTCCCCAAGGCTCCCTGTTGCAATCTACCGCGTAGAAAACCCGAAAAACAAACAATCGCACGGAGTCTTCTCCGACCATTCATGCAATGCAACATCACCGATCTAGACCAACTTGTCCGGGTAGGCTTCACACATCATGCCTATGTCCGATTCTCGATTACGGACTATACATGTACACAACAGGGACTATTCATGTCTACCCGAAGGAACGCCTCAAACTCACCGCAAACTCGTGAGAGTGGGCTTCCTATGTAAAGAAAAGAGGACTTCACATGTCTTAGGATGAGAATCATTACCCTAACATTTTTCCTTGGCTCCATGGAAATGTAAGCGGATGAAAAACATCGCAACCTCCTCGCCTCCGTAGATCCGAAGTCGGCTTACGATTAGGAGCTCCGAAGCTCTGCCGGTGACCGGATCTAGCCTCCTTCTTCTTCCTTGCTCTCCCCTCTCTATAGAACTTTAGAAAGAGATTGAGTAAGAGAAATGAGGGCTTTGAAACCCTATTCCCGGGTATAATCCAGCATGAACAACCCCCAGCTGTCGGATCCCAAAATAAGGAAACAGACGTCCATGATTCGGACTTAAAATCAAAAATCTGGGCCGAACACGTCCTGTGACACGCCCGTGTCCAGGGCCGTGTTCCCCATTCGCCGTCGAAACCGACGCGTCCCGAAAAGAACACGGGCACTCGACACGCCCGTATCAAACTTGACATGCCCGTGTCATACAGTACACGTCCGTGTAGTGTGCCGTGTCACTCCATCGACACAGGACCGAAAACACCCGAAAGGGACACGGGTACCCGACATGCCCGTGTCGCATTTTGACACGCCCATGTCTACCCGATACAGCCTGTGTGCTGACCCCGTGTATCACCCCCGCCACGGCCCTGTTTCACCCCGTGAAGGACACGACCTGGGATATGCCTTTGTCTCAGGCCGTGTTCGCTGCTCGACGATCGTCGACTCCAAAATTCGTCGACCTCTCAGCCAGATTGTCGAGCCGAGTACGCCACGCCCTGGGACACGACCGTGTCGCAGGCTGTGTTCGCCGCTCGATGATCGTCGACTCCAAAATTCATAGATCTCTAGGCCAGATCGTCGACCCGAGCACGACACGCCTTGGGACACGCCCGTGTCCCAGGCCGTGTAACCCCTACCAAGTTTCAAACTTGGTCCGCAATGCTACCCGTCGCTCTTTTGAGTTTCTGGGCGTTACAGCTCTCTCCCTCTTAAAAGAATTTCGTCCCGAAATTATAGAAAAGGGAAAAATAACACAAAACTAAAATGGTACCTGAGTGGAATAACTTCGGGTACTCCTCAAGCATGGTTTGCTCTCGCTCCCAAGAGAGCTCTTCCCGACCGCAATTGTCCCAATGGACCTTGACCATCCTGATCTCTTTGTTGCGTAGCCGCTTGACTTCTGAGTCCTCAATTCGTACGGGCTTGACCTTCGTCGTCAATAAGTATTTCAGGCTCTTGTGATCGGTATAGATATCGACCTTCACCCCATACAAGTAGTGCCTCCACAGCTTCAAGGCAAAAATCACGGCCGCTAACTCCAAGTCATGGACCGGATAATTCCTCTCGTGCACTTTTAGCTGTCTCGAGCCATACGCTATCACACTTCCATGCTGCAGTAGTACACAACCCAAGCCACTTCCAGAAGCATTGCTGTAGATTTCAAAGCCTTCGGTCCCACTCGGCGAACTCAGAACCGGCGCCATGGTCAACCGACACTTTAACTCGTCAAAAGCTCATGCGCACTCCGGTGTACAAATGAACTTCTGCTCTTTCCTCGTCAAAGTCATGAGGGGTAACGCTATCCGCGAGAATTTCTCCACGAAGCGCCTGTAATAGCCGGCAAGCCCCAGAAAACTCCGGGCTTCCGCTACCGTAGACAGCACAGGCCACTCTCGTATCGCAACAATCTTCGCCGGATCCACCGCAATTCCCTCTCCACTGACTATGTGTAATGCCCCCACTCATCATACGAGATATAACGGTGGGTCCGGCCGGGGCCCCACGGCATATGTCACAGACAAGAAGCAGAATTACTTGTGAAAATCAAAATCTACTCGCATCCTAACTCAATCCATTCTAGCGCAGCATTTTACGTTAACATGAACTCAGCTCAGAGAATGTCCACTATTATATAAAATCCACATTTATATATCAAAACAAGGAATGTAAACAACTCACACACACTGGCCTTAAAGCCTTACAGATTTCTCTTTAGACCAATACATTTTCATACATCGGCACGCAGATCGGCCACACATGAAATCAAACCACGATTCACACGGCCTTCAAGGGCCTTTAGCAGGAATCCTCCATTCCGCTCAAGCAAAGCAATTCAAGCATCAACACCTGCAATTAGCCATCCAATCCAAAGCGGAAAACAAAGTAACGTTCAGCTTTAGCTGACCACTTATAACGACCCTACCCCTTACCCGGGGCAGTGGTTCCTTCCCTGCATGCATTGCCATATCATAATCATTATCAACTTAGCAATCACAATCACATCACAAACGCCGGTATCCACCAGACGCTCCGTACACTCAGGGCACCTTTTTGGTGTACCGGATATCCCAGTCGTACACTGCCGATCAGGGGTTATTAACTTGTTAGTTGGCCGGTCCTAGTCACCACAACACGCATGCTGTGAGCATTCTGCCCAAACCATTCATAGGTACTAACCCCACAGCAAAAGTAAGCATTTAGATCGACCCACCACTGTGGTGTAGCAAGCCGGGTATGACCGCAGCCCCCATTTGCATTGCCACTCACCGACCTCCCAAAATAACCAGGTAGAGGTCAGCCTTTTCCCGTGCTCAAATCGTCAATACCGCAGATTGACGCGGGTCGGCTTTCCCTCCTGATCAGCCGCAGCTTTTCACCTTTCTCGCAGAATAAATAGCACCCGCAACGCTCATAACACAAGGAGCTTAACCAAAGCCTCCATTCATCCAGAAGCAACATCACATATCATTTATTCATCCCATACACATATTTCATATCATTAAATCCACGGAGTCTTCTCCGGTTTACCCATAATCATCACCAATCCAGACTATCCTTCTAGATGGGCTTCACACAGCATGCCTATGCCGTACTCACACTTCCGGCTCTAGATGCAAACTCAACCAACCAAGGAATCACTTCCACGATCCACCTCTTGGTGGAGGATTCCATGCACATGCATAAAGAGAGGACTTCGATGTCCAAGAAGGAGATCGTTATCCTTGACGAACGCTTCAGAGCCATGAATCATCCGGATGGAAATCACCGTCTCAGTGTTGCCTCCACGAATCCGAACTCGGATCTTCAATCCACACTCCGCAGCTCCTCCAATAGCGGATTTCCTCTTTCCTCCTTTCCTTCCCTTGGCCTTTCTCTCTCTTGGAATGAGAAGAAGAAGAAGATGAAAATGAGGAGATAATCCTCACTTCTCGGCCATATAACAACAAGGAGAAATCTGAGCCATCAGATCCAATAGGAAGAAAAGGAACGACCAGAAAATTTTCTGAAAAAAAGCTCTCTCGGGTCTGACATGCCCCTGTGACACGCCCGTGTCACAGGCCGTGTCCCCTAAGCGGTGCACGAACCGCCTTATCCAAACTTATACATGCCAATGTGACACGCCCATGTCAGCCTAGTCACGCCCGTGACACGGGACGTGTAACCCACTCGAGACCTACTCGAGAGGACTTACTCGAGAGAAAACCAACTACTCGAGTACCCAGAAATGACACGTCCTGTCACAGGGATGACACACCCGTGTCACCCCCTCTTACTCGAGTACTTTTCCACCTACTCGAGTACATTTTGACCTACACGAGAGCTACTCGAGTATAGCGGGACACGCCCTGTGACACGCCTGTGTCACATGTCGTGTCCCCTCTTTCTCGAGTATTCGCCGACCTCAACTACTCGAGATAAAATCGTCGACCGGGGGAGGACACGCCCTAGGTCACGCCCCCGGACATGCCCGTGTCACGGGCGTGTACCTCCCGAAAATTCGTCAAACAAAATTCATTGAACGAAATTCGTCGATCGGAATTCGTCGAACGAAATTCGTCGAACACGCGCTCGACCACTCAACCCAAGCAGGACACGCCCTGGGACATGCCCGTGTCCCAGGCCGTGTCAACCAATATTTTCCCGTTTCTCGACTTTGGGCTGTTACAAACCTCCTCTTCCTTTAAGAAATTTCGTTCTCGAAATTTGGCTCACTCTAATTAGCCACATACTCACACAATATTGCACCCACTGCAACCGAGCACTCAAAGAGGCGAGCTGGGTTTGAGCTCAGAGGCCGCGACTTGTCTTACCCCAAGGCATCGCACAAACAAAACAAACATACAACACATACATACAGCACATCCCTAACTTCTATCTGTGCACATTCAGCCACAAATTTTAGAAAGTGATCGAAAAACAAACATATCATCGAGCTATATCACAATCGAGTGATCACTTCCATATCACAAGTGTGCACTAACATGTCAACTTATAACATGACATATTACATATACAACATTATTCACATCCCCAAAATGATACAAGTCACCATCCTTACTTTCGCTCAGCGTCCCGATTTTGCATCTCTCGCGTAAGAGCCAAATTAAACACTCGAGGCTGAATGTCACCAATTGAGCTTTGCGGCTCTTATATTTCCAAATTATGCAATCGAGGTTGCGTCCGGGATGCAGATGACTCAGCTACTGCTTTACCCTTTTCGTTATAAGATGCACCCGTCCTCTTCTCACTTCCTGAAGGGCCACTCCAACAATTATGGGCTATATGTCCCTATTTTCCACATTTAAAACATGTACGGGTTTCCACCCGTCCTTGTCCATACGTTGCACCCGATGAAACAGTTGAAGAAGTTGGTTCAGCAGGCCTGAACTTCTTCTTGTCTCGTTTCCGAAACTCCAGCTGTTCCGACTGCGGAACTTTAAATTCCTGCTTTTCCACCGCCAAACTCCTCTTCTCTTGTACCCGCTTTAGATCTTTCTCCAACGCTCGGGCTGTATCTACCAATGCTTCGAAGCATTGGTTCACCGAACTTGGGAGTGCCAATCGCAAGTCATCACGCAGTCCCTCATAAAATCGGTTCGTCTTTCACGCTTCCTCCGCGAAGGTAGACCCCGCATATCGCCCCAGTCTGGTAAACTCATGCATGTACGTATCAATATCAGTCTCACCCTGCACCAGACGTTGGAACTCATTCTCCATCGCAATCCGTTGCGACACTGGGAAATACTTGGCGAGAAACAATCAGGAGAATTCATCCATTAAAACCTCTGCTAATCCTCGACCTGCCAAGTGATGCACCTCCATCTCATCCCACCATAATCTCACATCTCCATCCAACAGAAAAGTGGCTAAAGTCACTTTCTGCTCCTCCACCGTCCTGATTGCAGTCAGGATTCTCTTTACTCGAGCCAACCAATCTTCCGCCTGCGTTGGGGAACTCGTTCCACCAAACGTAGGTGGATGAAACTCCATAAACCACTACAACTGCTCATCCATTTCTTGTTCTGCAATTATAACTTCAACACACCCTTGGCTTGCACCAGACCATACTGGCACCCCTGCAGGCCTTGCCTGTCCAGTAGGTTGTGCCTGTAACACCGCCAACACTATCGCAGTCACCACACGTATAGTCTCCACCAAGGGAGGTGTAGGCGCTGCAACTGTTGCTACACTCTCATCGGATTGCTGGGGCTCCGGCTGCCTATCACCACTTCTCGCCACCGAGCAATGTACAAAACACTATTACTCATCCATGTCATAACAGTAATGATACATTGTCTACACACTCATGCTCCTTATGTGCATGAAATATATTCCTAGTGGACATTCGTGAGTTCACTTATGTTCTCTCCTCCCAAACAATCTCAACCTGGCTTTAATACCACTTTGTAACGTCCCCACTCATCACACAACATATAACGGTGGGTCCGGTCCGGGGCCCTACGCCATATGTCACAGACAAGCGGCAGAATTACTTGTGGAAATCAAAATCTACTCGCATCCTAACTCAATCCATTCTAGCGCAGCATTTTACGTTAACATGAACTCAGCTCAGAGAATGTCCACTACTATATAAACTCCACATTTATATATCAAAACCAGGAATGTATACAACTCACACACACTGGCCTTAATGCCTTACAGATTTCTCTTTACACAAATACATTTTCGTCTATCGGCACGTAGGCCGGCCACACATGAAATCCAACCACGATTCACACGGCCTTCAAGGGCCTTTAGCAGAAATCCTCCATTCCGCTCAAGCAAATCAATTCAAGCATCAACACCTGCAATTAGCCATCCAATCCAAAGCGGAAAACAAAGTAACGGTCAGCTTTAGCTGACCACTTATAACGACCCTACCCCATACCTGGGGCAGTGGTTCCTTCCCTGCATGCATTGCCATATCATAATCTTTATCAACTTAGCAATCACAATCACATCACAAACGCCGGTATCCACCAGACACTCCGTGCACTCAGGGCACCTTTTTGGTGTACTGGATATCCCAATCGTACACCGCCAATCAGGGGTTATTAACTTGTTAGCTGGCCGATCCTAGTCACCACAACACGCATGCTGTGAGCATTCTGCCCAAACCATTCAGAGGTAATAACCACACAACAAAATTGAGCATTTAGATCGATCCACCACTGTGGTGTAGCAAGCCAGGTATGACCACAACCCCCATTTGCATTGCCATTCATCGACCTCCCAAAATAACCAGGTAGAGGTCAGCCTTTTCCCATGCTCAAATCGTCAATACCGCAACTTGACGCGAGTCGGCTTTCCCTCCTGATCAGCCGCAGCTTTTCACCGTTCACGCAGAACAAATAGCACCCGCAGCGCTCATAACACAAGGAGCTTAACCAAAGCCTCCATTCATCCAGAAGTAACATCACATATCATTTTTTCATCCCATACACATATTTCATATCGTTAAATCCACGGAGTCTTCTCCGGTTTACCCATGATCATCACCAATCCAGACTATTCGTCCAGATGGGCTTCACACAGCATGCCTATGCCGTACTCACACTTCCGGCTCTAGATACAAACTCAACCAACCAAGGAATCACTTCCGCAATCCACCTCTTGGTGGAGGATTCCATGCACATGCATAAAGAGAGAATTTCGATGTCCAAGAAGGAGATCGTTACCCTTGACAAATGCTTCAGAGCCATGAATCAGCTGGATGGAAATCACTGTCTCAGCGGTGCCTCCACGAATCTGAACTCAGATCTTCAATCCACACCCCGCAGCTCCTCCAGCAGCGGATTTCCTCTTTCCTCCTTTCCTTCCCTTGGCCTTTCTCTCTCTTGGAATGAGAAGAAGAAGAAGAAGATGAAAATGAGGAGATAATCCTCATTTCTCGGCCATATAACAGCAAGGAGAAATTTGAGCCATCAGATCCCATAGGAAGAAAAGGAACGACCAGAAAATTTCCTGAAAAAAGCTCTCTCGGGTCTGACACGCCCTGTGACACGCCCGTGTCACAGGCCGTGTCCCCTAAGCGGTGCACGAACCGCCTTATCCAAACTTATCCACGCCAAGGTGACACGCCCATGTCACGCCCGTGTCAGTCTAGTCATGCCTGTGACACGGGGCGTGCAACCCACTCGAGACCTACTCGAGAGGACTTACTCGAGATAAAACCAACTACTCGAGTACCCAGAAATGACACGCCCTGCCATAGGGATGACATGCCCGTGTCACCCCCTCTTACTCGAGTACTTTTCCACCTTCTCGAGTACATTTTGACCTACACGAGAGCTACTCGAGTTTGGCAGGACACGCCCTGTGACACGCCCGTGTCACAGGCCGTGTACCCTCTTTCTTGAGTATTCAGGCGACCTCAACTACTCGAGAGAAAATCATCGACCGTGGGAGGACACGCCCTAGGTCACGCCCCCGTACACGCCCGTGTCACGGGCGTGTACCTCCCGAAAATTCGTCGAACGAAATTCGTCGAACGAAATTCGTCGATCGCAATTCGTCGAACGAAATTCGTCGAACACACGCTCGACCACTCAACCCAAGCAGGACACTCCCTGATACACGCCCGTGTACCAGGCTGTGTCAACCAATATTTTCCCGTTTCTTGATTTTGGGCTGTTACACTATGTGACCCAGGAACGCTACTGAGGACAACCAAAATTCGCATTTGGAGTACTTGGCGTACAATTGATTCCTCCTCAGCGTCTCCAGCACCAAATGCAGATGCTTAAAGTGATCCTCCTCACTCTGCGAGTACACCAAAATGTCGTCGATGAAGACGATCACAAAGTGGTCTAGGTACTCCCTGAAAGTCCTGTTCATCAAATCCATGAACACCGACGGCGCATTCGTCAGCCCAAACGGCATGACCGTAAACTCATAATGTTCGTATCTCGTACTAAAAGCTATCTTAGGGATATCACTCTCCCTTATCCTCAGCTGATAATAACCGGACTTGAGATCCAATTTTGAGTACACCTTCGACCCAAGTAACTGATCAAATAAATCATCAATCCTTGGGATCGGGTACTTGTTCTTCTTCGTTAGCTTGTTCAGTCCTCGGTAATCGATATAAAGTCTCAAGCTTCCATCCTTCTTCTTAACAAAAAGGACCGGTGCGCTCCAAGGCGATGATCTTGGACGCACATACCCCTGCTCCAACAATTCTTGCAATTGAACCTTCAGCTCCTCCATTTCCTTAGGCGCTAGCCGATACAGAGAGCGTGATACAGGTTTCGCACCTGACACTAGCTCGATAGTGAAATCTATCTCCCATTGAGGTGGGGCTCCAGGAAGATCACGAGGGAACACATCAGGGTACTCGGATACTACTGAAATACTGTCCAACGTAGGCTTAGGCTTTGCAACCTCCACTAGCGTGAAAAATAGCTCTGCTCCAGCATGAAACGCCTTCACCAACTGAAGAGCAGACATCAAAGTCTTGCCTGACCCTTTCAAGCCCGTAAAGGTTGTCTCACGACCTGTCCCCAACTCGACTTCCTTGCGACCGCAATCAATATAAGCCTGCTGCTCCAAGAGCCAGTCCATGCCAAATATCACGTCGAACTTCACCAGCGGTAGTAACGACGCTTGCAAACCGAACTCTTGACTCCCAATACGAATCTTTACGCCACAGATTCTATCCGCGTGCATCGAACACCCATTCAGGCAACATCACATCCAGTTTGTCCTTCGCCATCAAATAAGGTACTCCGATGCGCGATATGAATCCTTCGGACAAAAAGGAGTGTGAAGCTCCCGTATCGAAGAGTGCTCTCGCCGGATTCTCACAAATCAAAACAAATCCTAAACAAGCAGTGGTAAGGTAACACGTGCATAACAAGTATTTAAAAATTAACTTGCTATAAATTTAAACCGTACCTATCACCACATCCGCTTGCTTAATGGCCTCATGCTGGCCAAGATTATAAACTCTAGGTTGAGCCGGAGCATAATGGGACGCGGTTGACTCCACCACATTGCCCTTCTCTTCATATGTTGCTCACGACTTCCTCTCAGACTTGGGACGTCCGCTCCAGCAGTCACGGGAAAAGTGCCCCGACTTTCCACAAGTAAAGCATGCTCCTGGGGTTCGACCCGTAGTCGCCCCAGAAGCACCAGAAAAAGGGGCCGGACCCGAAGTCCTAGCCTTCTTATGGAACTTATGATACACAGACCTTCAGTTAGCCGGCACCTTGAACTCAGTCTTCTTATCACCAAAGTTTTTCTTCGCTTGCACATTCTTCAAGTCCTTCTCCAAAGACCGGGCCGTGTTGACCAGGGTCAAGAAGCCCTGCGTCATAGGCCCCGAGAGTAGTAGCCTCAAGTCATATCTCAGATCTTCGTAGAAACGTTTCGTCTTGCGCTCCTCATCCGCGAATGTAGAGCTAGCATACCGACCTAACCGAGTAAACTCGTGGAGATACTCATCCACGCTACTCTCTCCTTGTGACAATTTCAGGAACTCATTCTCCAATGCTATCCTCTGCGCCGAAGGGATGTACCTTACCAAGAACAATCTCGAAAACTCTTCCATCGAGACGTCCATGAGTTGCCTTCCTCTCAAGTGGTGCAGCTCTAAACCTTCCCACCACAGCCTCGTATCCCCGTCCAACAGGAATGTATCTATAGTGTTCATCTGCCACTCCTCCGTTTTAGTAGCTGTCAGGACTCTCTTCACTTGGGAGAGCCAGTCTTCAGCTTGAGATGGGGTTCCCAAACCCGAGAACACAGGAGGATTAAAGATCATAACATGTTTGAGCTACCTTTCAGTAGCTCTCCTCGGCACCAAAGGTTCCACCACTACTTGCCCTACTCTTCTCGGTTCATCCCTTTGAAGCGGTACCTGCTCCATCATAGGAGCAGGCTGCTGTATTTGCCTTGCAGGCTGCGCATTGATCATGGTAAACACTGCTTCGGCAACCAATCGTATGGTTTCAGCCAAGGGAGGTGTTGTAGGAGCATCATTTAGTGCACTACTAGCCTCAGAAACCGGGCGTTCTGACGACCTTGCACCACTTCTTGTCACCTATGGTTGTACAAAACACCATTAAGCGACCATACACAATTGCAAAAAGTAAATATAGGAACACGCAGGTTCCCCAAACACGTGTATTTTCATTCCTAAGTGGACATTCATGAGTTCTTTTGATGTTATAATGATGGCACAGACACATGTGCTCACCACCCCTTAAAAGAATTCGCCCACGAATTCATTTAAGCCTGACCGAAACCAGTAGTCTGATACCAAATTGTAACACCCCTATCCGTCACATAGCATATAACAGTAGGTCTGGCCGGGGTCCGACGCCATATACCACAGACAGACCGGGTGATTACTCAATGGAAACCATCCAACTAAGAATCAATGTCCTACGCAGAGTGCATTTTAATGGAAGCAATTTGAAAGTGAGGGTTAGGTCTACAATACTCTAGAGGGGGGGGGGGGGTGAATAGAGTATATTTAAAATTTGTTAGGTCCCTATAAAGGTGCTGTTACAGCTTTTGCTGTAAACTGAAAAGGTGCAGTAATTAGGAAACTGGAAAAACAGAAAATAGTAAACCTATCACAGCCACACAGCAAGAACAAAAAGAAAAAGATAGGCAACCAGACGACACAAAAAATTTATAGTGGTTCCCCAAATCTGGGTAGTCCACTCTTCTACCACTCTGGTAGGATCCACTCAGGTTTTTGATTAGGTGCCTGACACCAATGGGTTTTGATCAGGTCCCCAAAAATTAACTCAAGTCTTTTGGTTAGGAGACTTGCAACCAGGAATCACTTTTGAAGGGAGATGACAACCCTTTATACAGGAGGGGGTGAGAGAGTGATTATGTCTTTTCTGTCAACAATCAGAGAGAAGACTTATGTGGAATGATGTTAGCAAACAGCTCCCCCTGAGATGTAGAATGATTCAGGGAAGATCTAGAGCTTTGCTGTAGGGTGATCGGCCTTCAAGCCGAGTTCTTGACTAGCAGAGATGCAGGAACTTCTTAACTGATTTGATTGTAGTTGTCCTTGTAAGTCCTGGAGAGTATGAGAAAGAAGAAGATTCTTGTTATTATATGATTGTTCTTCTTCTACTGAATAATAATCTCTGCTTGTCACTGTAAGCTCTGAGTAATTTTTCTGTGCTTTTTCTCTTCGTTTTCTATCTCTGAATATGTGTGTCTTCTTCTCTGTCTTTCAAAATTTTGAATGCCTCAGTCATTAATGCTGACGGCCTTGAGAATAATCAACATTGATTAATTTCCCAACTGTCTTGTGGAAAATCGACAAGTAATATTCCCGAGGAAGACTGTAATTAATGCTCCCTCTAACGGATACATTTATAGAATGTTAGAGCATTAATTTGTTAGGAATTATCGCATTTGAGTGAGGACACAATGCCAGAAATGGCTAAGTTTGGAATCATCGAACAGTTGGCAGAATTCGTCGAACTTAATTACCAGTTCGTCGAGCTGAGATATTGTATTCGTCGACCAGACAGCTTCTTGTTCATCGAGTTGAGTTCCAAGATCGTCGTGTTGATAACAGAGCTGCATGCTTTAGAGCCTTTGCCTTTTCTGTCTGAAGTTCGTCGAGCTGACAATTGCATTCGTCGACTGGAGTTCAACAATAATTCTGGACTTAGTCAAGTATTTTATGTTGACTGATATTCTGTGTGTCGACATGGATCTTCTGTTGTCGACACAGGTGAGTGTCGACTGATTAGACTTGGTGTCGACACAAATCTTCTGGTTCCAGAATTTGTCGAGTAGAGTACTGAGTTCGTCAACCTGAGAAGTTGACTTCGTCGACCTGAGATCTTTTAACAGAGGGTTATTGTGAACTCGAGGTCCAAGTTTGTCGAGCTCAGAATCTTGTTCATCGAGCAAAGTTTGAAGTCGGACTTAGAATAATTGGGAGTTATCCTGACTTTAGTTTGTTGAAGTATCCCAGTTTTCGTCGACCAGAGAATGAAGATCGTCGAGCTCTGCTCAGAGAAATATCTCAAGATCGTCGAGCTGAGAACGTCTTTCGTCGACATGAGTTCGACGAACGTCGAACTCATTTTACTTTGTCTTGAAATCTTCTAAGTCTTGAGTCTCTTATAGTCTTGTTGATAGCTGGTCCATTTGATGTTGACTTTAAGGACTTGGCCTAGACTCTAGGACACAACTATGACCCTGGCTATACATGTTGGGTCACATCATCCTAAGTTAGTGTCTCACACAAGTGGGTGAGGTTTAGTCCATCCAAACCTCTGGATGAGAAAAATCATGCTTTCTTTCTAAATCAGCTGGGAATGATCAATGGAGAAGACTTAGTTTAAGTTCTGTCTGCATTCGATGAATTTTCCAAAGTTCGTCGAACGGAGTTCGACGAACCAGGGAAAGTTTGAGAGATACTCGTCGAACGGAGATCGATGAACTCTCTGTGAGTGAAACAATTCTCGTCGACCAGCGATCGACGAACTTTGCTTCAGAAGATATTCGTCGACCTAAGTTCGACGAACCGTCTTCAATTCTTTTGATGAGCTCGACGAATTATTTAACTCTAAACTATTTCGTCGACCTCAGTTTGAAGAATTAATTTTATTTTAGTGGAACGGAGTTTGTCGATTCATATTCTGGAAAACCTTATATCTAGGTTTTCTTCGACCTCCATCCCGCGCTTTCTGTTCCCTTGCACTTGATCGCCGTTTTTGTGTCTTTCTTGCAGGTGATTTTAATGGCTACTATGGCATGCAATCTCACAGGAATGAAGTTTGATATAGGATTTGACGTGGATTTCGATTCGTTTCAACATTCCGATCCAATCTTTCTGTATATCCTAGAACTTCTTGAAGAACAGGAACTAAAAACCCTAATGATGAGAATGATCAAACTGCACAGCATGGAAATCAGGGAATGGGTATACACACTGTCGTCCACAGAAGAGAACATCATGACGGGCAATATAGCGGGTAACTCCATCTCTTTAACCCCCGCAATCTTAACTGAAATCTTTGGACTAAGAAATGGAGAAGAGGACCTCGAGATTGCCATAGAGGAATCAGATATGATGCTAAACCTCATGGAGTATGCTGGAGACAATCCCAACAAACTGTTGAAGAAACACTTGTCTGCTCCCTATAAATTTTTAGCAGACTTGGTTGGCAAAGTGCTACTTTGAAAACACACTGCACACGATTATATCACCAAACACCAGTTTCTGGTTATGTGTGCAATCATCAACAAGAAGCCAATAAACTGGGCACAACTTATGTTTGATTTGATAAAGAAGAACACTAAGAAGGAAGTCTGTTTTGGAAGAATTCTAGGAATCTTCCTACAGGAAAAGGCTGTTGAATCCCTGGTCTCCCAGACCATATTCATAAATGCCAGTAAAAGGCTGACAAGTGCCTTATTTGGCAGATGGGATAGGACCATCACTAAGCCCTCTACGACTTCCACCTCTTCCACCAAAGCTTCTGAAGGCACAAGGGCTGTCAAAGCCACTCCCCACCCTGCCGAAGAGAACATTCCTTCCACATCTTCTCTTCCAGCCCCCCTTCCAACAACAACAAAATCCCCAGTCACTCCATCTTTACCAATCACCATCACTGACATTCCCTCTTCCTCCCTACACGAAAATCAACCACCCACACCTCCTGAATCCCCTCATGACACATATATTTCTACACCACCACAGTCTCCACTTCCCCCACATCTATCTTCCATACCATCTACATCCTACCATCAGACACCATGATGCAATATGCCACCCTTTTATCCCCATCAACATCTAACCTTCACATACCTGATGTTCCACCCTCTATTCCATCAATAGTTGCCACATCTTCCACACCAACTGCAACATCATCTACCACTTTCTCACTGGACCCCTCTACCATCTCATCTATCATCACCATCATCACTCCCCTTCTTAAATCACTTATAGCAGAGTCCATTACACCTCTTGCTACTACCATTACCACTTTATCTACCCAAATATCTGCTCTCACTGCTGCCCCCTCCTCAGTCAGGGGCCTGGCCTCAGCTTCCACTGAAACCAGCCAGGGGGAGATGCCTGATGATGAAGCAGCAGCTATAGCTTCAAAGTCTTCAGCTCCAGCACCAGCAGATACTCCAGTCTTCACAGCAGAATATACAGATGGTATAAGTAAAGAGTTAATTGATTTCATTGATACTGACATGGATTTTGATGAGTCAGATTCTGAAGGATTCAAAACTGTTGGTGACTTTATCCTAAATCCCACAGTTAACTTAGAAGAATTGCTGAAAACTTTTGACACTGTACATATGCATTATCTTCCAGAAGAATTTACTAAGCCACATTTGGCTATTATTCCTTATACCTCTCCTGTCAGTCCAGCATTTGCTAAGCAACTATGTGATAGCTTTGTAATTCCAGTATCTGCACCAACCTTGGCAGTCATTCCACCCCCTCCAGTAGCTCTCTCTACACTAACTTTTGTAATGGATGACTCCCCTATACCAGATCTAGATGAGTTGATCTTGGCTGACATTGCAGAAGAAACAAAAGCAGCTGAAAGCTCAGTTTAGGTTCCAACTGAAAAAGTTATTGTATCTGAGGAAATCTTGAGAGATATAGATGATTTATATGATAATCCTCAGGATTCAGATGATGATGATGATGATGATGATGAAGATTCAGATGAAGAAGCTGCTGAGAAAAACCCTATGTTGTGAACTCGAGGTCCAAGTTCGTCGAGCTCAGAATCTTGTTCGTCGAGCAAAGTCTGAAGTTGGACTTAGAATAATTGGGAGTTATCCTGACTTTAGTTTGTTGAAGTATCCCAGTTTTCGTTGACCAGAGAATGAAGATCGTCGAGCTCAGCTCAGAGAAATATCTCAAGATCGTCGAGCTGAGAACGTCTTTCGTCGACCTGAGTACGACGAACGTCGAACTCATTTTAATTGGTCTTGAAATCTTCTAAGTCTTGAGTCTCTGATAGTCTTGTTGATAGCTGGTCCATCTGATGTTGACTCTAAGGAATTGGCCTAGACTCTAGGACACAACTATGACCCTGGCTATACATGTTGGGTCACATCATCCTAAGTTAGTGAACCTGGCCCAAATCAACTAGGGATCCAACACAATTTAATAGTTACAAATATAGAACCCAGCCAGAATGTCCACTACAAAACCCAATAGGAATGAACGTACAAATACACAAGTACAATGACCTTATGACCTTACAATAGTTTACTCAAATATAAGTGTCTTCCAAACCTCGGCACGCAGGCCGGTCATAAATGAGAATAAAAATGAAACACTCAAATTAGGCCTTCGAGGTCCGGCTCAGCAACTTGGGCTTTTGCCCGCTATTTACCGCTGGACTCCGCAGCACCTGCAAGCAACAATCCATCGCAACGGTGGCAAACAAAGCAACGGTCAGCTATGCTGACCAAATTATAACAATCCCGCCCCCAAACTCGGGGCGGCGATGCTCCTTTCCTTGCACTTTGTTTGCATAACCAAGTAGTAAAGTGAATAAACACTTCATCACAAGCCTGGGCATGCACAACCACACACCCCGTGCTCTCAGAGCACATTCTCGGTGAACACGGTCAAAGTCCGCTGACTCACCACCGTCCCTTTGACGACAATATCTCGTTAGCATTTAGTCTTTCTGGCCAATGCCTAAGACCCTCTATCTATGCCAACGACGAGTACCACGTACCTTAGGTCTCTCTAACCGAACCACATAGAGCGGGTATGGTTCTGTCTAACCCCTTGCCCACACCGCAACGTCAACTTAAGACGTCTGCGCCGGTCAAGCTTCCCCGAGTCCTGATTCGATCACACGCTTCACATAACCCGTTTATGTGCAAGTTGGCACCCAGGCCACCATGTTGGCAGAATCACGCATCTGCCCAGTTTTTCGGGTGCACCTTGGGGTTAGTCCCCAAGGCTCCCTTTTACAATCTACCGCATAGAAAACTCGAAAAACAAACAATCGCACGGAGTCTTCTCCAGCCATTAATGCAATGCAACATCACTGATCCAGACCAACTTGTCCGGGTAGGCTTCACACATCATGCCTATGTCCGATTCTCGATTACGGACTCTATATGTACATAATGGAGACTATTCATGTCCACCCAAAGGAATGCCTCAAACTCACTGCAAACTCACGAGAACGGGCTTCCTATGCAAAGAAAAGAGGACTTCACATGTCCTAGGATGAGAATCGTTCCCTAGCATTTTTCCTTGGCTCCATGGAAATATATGCGGATGAAAAGCACCGCAATCTCCTCGCCTCCGTAGATCTGAAGTCGGCTTGTGATTTGGAGCTCCGAAGCTCCGCCGGTGATCGGATCTAGTCTCTTTCTTCTTCCTTGCTCTCCTCTCTCTCTAGAACTTTAGAAAGAGATTAAGTAAGAGAAATGAGGGCTTTGAAAACCTATTCCCGGGCTTTGAAACCCCCAGCCGTCGGATCCCAAAATAAGGAAACGGACGGCCACGATCCAGACTTGAAATCCAAAATCTGGGCCAAACACGGCGTGTGACACGCCCGTGTCCAGGGCCGTGTTCCCCATTTACCGTCGAAACTGAAACGTCCCAAAAAGAACACGGGCACCCGACACGCCCGTGTCAATCTTGACACGCCCGTATCATACAGTACACGACCGTGTAGTGTGCCGTGTCACTCCATCGACACAGGACCGAAAATGCCCGAAAGGGACATGGGTACTTGACATGCCCGTGTTGCATTTTGACACACCCGTGTCTACCCGACACGGCCTGGGTGCTGACCCCGTGTATCATCTCCGCCATGGCCTGGCTTCACCCCGTGAAGGACATGTCCTGGGACACGCCCGTATCTGAGGCCGTGTTCACTGCTTGACGATCGTCGACTCCAAAATTCGTCGACCTATCGACCAGATCGTCGACCCGAGCACGACACGCCCTGGGACACGCCCGTGTATCAGGCCGTGTTCGCTGCTCGATAATCGTCGACTCCAAAATTCATCGACCTCTCGGCCAGATCGTCGACCCGAGCACGACACGCCCTGGGACATGCCCGTGTCCCAGGCTGTATAACCCCTACCAAGTTCCAAACTTGGTCCGCAACGCTACATGTCGCTCTTTTGAGTTTCGGGGCGTTACAGCTTAGGCCTATTTGACCGGCGAGCTTGCTCTTGCTTGCGATCTTTGCCCTGTAAAAAATGGTGGTAATGTGAGTCAGTAAAGGCTGACCTCAACTGTGTAACTAACACATCTCCTCTCGGCCGTCCCTAGCGGACCTCGGGCAGTCCATCACCCTGCAGGTCAGCACTTTGTATGCAAAAAATACAAGTACATTTAAAGTAGTAAAACAAGTTTGGATGTATCATACAGCAAAAACGTTTCTATATTGAGCATAATATAAAAGGGTGTAAGACCCCATTTTTTTTTCTTTCTCGACACTGGGGTCTTAGGCCCAGAACCGCCGTTTTGCGGTGACTCCTTCACGCCTTGAAGCGGCATCACCACAAAACGCCGTTTCTGCCGGCCAATTCGATCGCAGCATAGTAACAAAATTAGAGTAATATCATGCGCAGCAAAACTCTAAGTAAAAGTCCACAGAAATATCACATCAAGTAAAATATCTCCACGATGGGAGAGTCCACAAAACCAAGCACTGTAAATAAGGGCTTATGCCCGATACATCAATTCCTCACCACAAGATCTCTCATGAGGAAATAAAATAAAAACTACTAGAGTAAGGGCCTCACGGTCCCAGCTGTCTGAACTCCTGTGCTAGACTGCCCTATCTCCAAGCGTGTCAACCTCTGGGGCTGCTCCTCCAATCTGGGCTCCGCGATCCCCTAAATGATGTGGTTCAAAAACCGTTAGTCTAAAAGACTAAGTCCTATCATCCCCCACCCCTTCCCCCGTGGCTCCTAGGCACCGAGCGGAGAGGAAGAAAGGGAGGACTTGAAAGTGGAGAGTATATCAAATGCAGGTGACGGTGGACCTAAAACTAGCAATTTATATAGTAACTAATCATATTTGTAAACAAGTAAAGTAAAGTGACCTTAACTTATATGGGTACATATAAGCAAGGGGTCCTTTGCAAGGCTCCCATCGTATAAAGAGTCTCATACCAATTTATACGTTGGGGTGTCGGTTATTAACAGCAATATATATATGTAAAGAAAATTAACCTTAATTTATAAACTTGCCCACACAAGCTTATAGACCAAGGGGTCGTTTTGCAGGGCCTAATGTATAAGTGTCCCATACCACTTATATTTTAGGTGTCAAAGGTTAAATGAATCGCTTATGCTATGACATGCAAGTGGGTATGATGGATCAAGCAAGTGCAACACACACACCCGACTCTGTGCACACAGACCTTTAGTTCCCCCTTTCTGGAGCCTCACTGTAACAGCCCAAAGTTCTGAAACAGGCAAATTTGGGTGACACGGCCTGGGACACGGGCGTGTCCCAGGGCATGTCAGGTGACACGGCCTGCGACACGGGCGTGTCGAGTTGTGTCGACGATTGGGCTTTGTCTCGACGATTTTTTTTGGTCTCGACGATTCGTCGAGAGAGGCACACGGCCCATGACACGGGCGTGACCAAGGCCGTGTCGCATTCTCGACGATTCTTGCTCGACGATCGTCGAGTGTCGAGAAGTGCGTGTCGAGTGTTGAACACGGCCTGTGACACGGGCGTGTCACAGGGCGTGTCAAATCAGGCGACGAACTCAGCCCGCCGAGAATTCGACAGGGCGTGTCTGGGTGCCGTGTCTGGGCACACGGCCGGGGACACGGGCGTGTCCCAGGCCGTGTGAAGTCTCGGGATGATTTGGGATTTTTTCACCCAGGTACACGGCCACAGACACGGGCGTGTCTGAAGGCGTGTTGGTGACACGGCCCATGACACGGGCGTGTCCCGTGGGCGTGTCACTGGTTTGGATAAGTCGGTTGACCACCGCTTGAGGCACACGGCCAGGCACACGGCCGTGTTCGAGGCCGTGTCGGGTCAAAATGTGTGATTTTGGCAGAATCGTGGCCGTCCATTTCTTCAGTCTGGATCCAAGGGCTGAAAGCTCTTCTTCTTTTTCCTTAAGGGCCGAATTCAGAAAAGAATCCTCACTTTGAATTGGCCTTCATCTTTCTTCAAGAGAGAGAGAAAGAGAGAGAGAAAGGAGGAGGAAGAAGGGAAGGGGGCTGCTGTTGGTGGTGCTGCGGTTTACCGGCGAGAGATCCGAAGCCAGCGTTGCGGAGGAAACGCTCTTGCGAGTATTGCAAGCAAGCTTTCAAGCCATGGCACCGAAGCGATCGTCAAGGGTAACGACTTTTCTTCCTAGCCATGTGAAGGCTTCTGTTTTGGCATATCTTTTGATTCCCCCACCAAGAGGTGGCTGCTTTTGGGAGTCATTTGGGTGATTCTTGAAATCCCCTTTTGTTGTGCATATAGATCCGGAAATGGAGTACGGAATAGGCATGCTGTGTGAAGCCCATCTGGACAGGTTGGTCTGGATTGGTGATGTTGCATACGAACCGGAGAAGACTCCGTGATAAACGTGTAGTGTGCAGGAGTCTACGGGTTAGACCTGCGAAAAGGAGTAGCAGGAAGTACTGGGGTGGTAGCCCAGGAAAATAGCCTTGTGGTGGTTTTGGGTCCAACCTGTGGTTGAGGCACAGGAAGTACTGGTGGGACCAGGAAAGGCCCTTTTTGTGATGCTTGATGTCATAGGGTGTCCACCTGTGAAGCGAGTCACAGGAAGTACTGGTGTGCCCAGGAAAGACCCCTGACATTTGTGCTTATGCGGTGTCCACCTGTGGAGAGAATCACAGGAAGTACTGGTGCGCCCAGGAAAGACCCGTTGTTGCTGTGAGGAAATGGGTATAGTGACATACCCAGGCTTGAATGCCAGGAACAGGATTGGTGAGACCGACCCGCGCCTTTGAGATAGCCGTGAGTACGCTGTACTCGGAGAAGGCAAGGCGATTTGAGCAACGGGGGGTGGAGGATCCGACCTGCGCTATGTCCGTCTGACGTGCGACCAAAAAGTGCGGTCTGTTGGAGCGCATAGCAAGAGTCTTCGGCCTGCGCGCCATGACACAAAGGGGGGCTACGGGCCATCCCGGTGTCCGAGGACTAACTCCGGCTGCACGCCATGGAGTAAATGCTCAAGAGTGTTACCGTTGGGTGATAACCCTGATACGGTGGTGGGCAAGAGGTTGCCAGAACACCAAGAATGTGCCCTGAGTGCACGGACCGTTGGGCCGGGCGGCGAACGGTTGTGATGGCTTGTGTGCGTGAAAGCACCTTTGATGATATAGCTTGCCATACTTGTGATATGATATGCCTGCAGGGAAAATACCGCTGCCCCGAGAGAAGGGGTAGGGTCGTTATAATTTGGTCAGCTGAACGCTGACCGTTGCTTTTGTTTGCCACCGTTGGGTGGATTGTCCTTGCACAGGTGCTGGAGAGCCGAGCGGGTCGCATAGAGGTTGATGCTCCTGCTGGTGTTGCTGCTGCTGCTAGCCCTCGAAGGCTAATGTTCTTTTGAGTGTTTTCTTTTTGTGGCCGGCCTGCGCGCCAATTTGTTTAGGCCACTGCATGAAAGCCCTGTAAGGCCATAAGGCCAATACTTTATACACGTTGTAAGACATTCCTATCTATATATATAAAATGTGGAGTTTATATTTGGACATTCATGAGGAGTTCAAGTAGTTTAGGCTTCCGCTAGAATGCTTGTGATAGGTGCGATGCGCTACTCTGGTATCATCCTGTACCTTCACCGACTGTTTTGTGGTATATCCTGTGGGGCCCCGGCCGGACCTTCTAGAATATATCATATGAACGGATGGGGTTGTTACATTTTTGGTATCGGTTGTCTTGGTCTTTCCCTCTCGACGTCGTGGCCGACTTCTTTTGTGGGGTGGCGAGCACGTGGTTGTGCACACCAAAGTCTACGATTGAACTCCTGAATGTCCATGATAGGAATGCATTTTGTATGTTTGAGGAACCTGCGTGTTCCTATTTCGTGTTGTTTGCTTGGGTACGACCGCTAATGTGTGTGTCTTGTCCACCTTTAGGTGACTCGGAGTGGAGCTGGGCAGTCTGAGCCCCAGCGTTCTGATGAAAGTACGGCACCAGCCGCGGTGCCTACACCTCCACCGTCTGCGGAACATGTCCATTTAGTTGCGGAGGCCTTGTTTACCATGATCCAAGGCCAGCCACTTAGGCAGGAGCAAGCGGCTGTGGGGCCAGAACAGGTGGCGGCAAGGCCTGAACCTGTCGTGGATGTGGTACCTCGAGCGGCCGAGAAGCAGCTAACGCGGTTTATGAGTTTCCATCCGCCTACGTTCTCGGGAGCGGGAACCCCGACGCAGGCTGAGGATTGGTTATCGCGCGTCAAGCGAGTGATGACGGCGATAGGCACGGCGGAGCATCAGAAAGTTACCTTAGCCACCTTCTTGCTTGAAGGAGAAGCTCGGTTATGGTGGGATGAGATGGAGTTGCATCATTTGGCGGGTCGTCCGTTAACCCAAGTGTCGATGGAAGAATTCTCCCGGCTCTTCCTTGCGAAGCACCTTCCTGTGGCTCAACGGATAGCCATGGAAAATGAATTCCAACGGTTGACTCAAGGTGATGGCAGTGTTGACGCGTACCTGCATGAGTTTACTCGCTTGGGGCGGTATGCGGGTTCGATTTTTGCTGATGAGCAGAGGAAGACTAATCGGTTCTATGAAGGACTGAGGGACGAGTTGAGGTTCCTTGTGTCTAGTTCGGTGAACCAGGGTTTCCAAGCGTTGGTTGACACTGCGACCGCGTTGGAAAAAGATATGAAGAGGGTGCAAGGGAAGAGAGCGTTGGTGATGACGCAACCGGAGTGGAAGGCGCCCCGATCTGGAAAATCGTTTTATAAGAAGAGATGGGGTAAGAGGTCCAAGCTGAGTGGACAAGCTCCTTCATCAGTTGCAACGGGAGCAACTTCAGGGGCAACCTCCAAGCCAGAAACTCGTACCTGCTTCAATTGTGGTAGGATGGGGCACATTGCGCGAGATTGCCGGATGCCGCCAAAGAGTGAAAAGAAGGCGGGAGCATCTTATGCGGAGAAAGGAAAAGCGGTGGTGGATTCCTCTGCCTCGCAGGCGCAACCCCGAGTCTACAATCTTGGCCTGCAGGAGGCCATCAAGCAGAGTGACGTGGTCACAGGTATGAGTTTAGTTTTGCTTATGCTAATGTTTGTATGCTTAGTACCCCTACGTTTGTGGTTTGTGTGTGTGACATGTTTGTCATAGGCTTTGTGATGATTCGGGACACGCTGGCGCGAGCACTGTTTGATACAGGTGCATCGCATTCTTTTCTGTCTAGTGAATTTCTTACGCGGCTTGGGATACCCAGTCGTGCAAAGGCAGATAGCGTCAGAGTGGTGTTGCCGAATGGTTGTTGGATGCTTGCGGATCAAGCTTGCGATGTGGCGGTTCAAGTAGGAAGTCGGGATTTTTGTTTAACCGCATTTGTTTTGCCAATGTCGGAATTCGATGTGATTTTTGGGATGGATTGGCTTGCGGAGCAGCATGCTATGATTGATTGCCAGTCCAAAGAAATCACGTTGGGCCAGAATACCGAACAGGAGACAAAGTTCGCGGGTATGCGAGGAGTGGGCGGGACATTGATGTCTGCACTCCAGGTAGTCAAGGCTGTTCGGAAGGGTGCGGAGTGTTACTTTGCACTAATTCAGGCTGTTGAGCCTAAGGCCACTTTGTGCGAGGTTCCGATTGTGGCAGAATTTGCTGATATGTTTCCCGCAGATCTCCCTGGGCTACCACCCCAGCGGGAGATTGACTTCACAATTGAGTTGGTGCCAGGTGCGAAACCCGTGGCCCGCTCGCCATATCGCGTTGCGCCAAAAGAGATGGCTGAGTTGAAGGTTCAACTACAAGAAATGTTAGAGCAAGGCTATATCCGCCCAAGTATGTCACCTTGGAGCGCGCCTGTGCTTTTTGTAAAGAAGAAAGACGGTGGGTTGCGGTTGTGTATTGATTACCGTGAATTGAATAAGCTGACTGAGAAGAATAAGTATCCGATACCTCGGATTGATGAATTATTTGATCAGCTAGTGGGCTCGACCGTCTATTCAAAGTTGGACCTGAAGTCTGGTTATTACCAGTTAAGGATTCGGGAAGGTGACATTCCCAAAACCGCATTTGGAACGCGTTATGGGCACTATGAGTTCACAGTCATGCCCTTTGGATTGTGTAATGCGCCCTCGGTGTTTATGGATTTGATGCACCGTATTTTTCGTGAGTACCTGGATCTGTTTGTGATAGTGTTCATTGATGATATCCTGGTGTACTCGAAGTCCAAAGCGGAGCATGAGATTCATTTGCGGTTAGTGTTGAATACGTTGAGGCAAAATCAGCTTTATGCCAAGTTCTCGAAGTGCGAGTTTTGGCTATCGTCAGTGGCATTTTTGGGCCATGTGGTGAGTGGAGCGGGCATTGCAGTGGATCCAGCGAAGATAAGAGCCATACAAGATTGGCCAATATTGTCTTCCGTGGCCGAGGTCAGGAGTTTCCTTGTACTTGCGGGCTATTATAGAAGATTTGTGGAAAACTTCTCGCGGATCGCTTTGCCGCTAACCACACTGACGCGAAAAGATCAGAAGTTCGTTTGGACGCCAGAGTGCGCACGAGCTTTTGAAGAGCTGAAGGTTCGGTTGACCACGGCGCCGGTGTTGTCTTCGCCATGTGGAACCGATGGGTTTGTAATTTATAGTGATGCCTCAGGGAGCGGCTTAGGCTGCGTTCTTCTGCAGAGCGGAAAGGTGATTGCTTATGGCTCACGCCAGCTGAAGGTGCACGAGCGGAACTATCCCGTCCATGATTTGGAATTAGCAGCGGTGATTTTTGCACTGAAGCTGTGGCGACACTACCTTTATGGTGTGAAGGTGGAGATCTATACTGATCATAAGAGCCTTAAGTATCTGTTGGAGCAGAAAGAGTTAAACATGCGACAACGAAGGTGGTTGGAGTTCCTTGGGGACTACACTTTCGAGATTCACTATACACCCGGGAAGGGGAATGTTGTCGCGGATGCCTTGAGTCGGCGAGTTCCGGCTAGAGCGAATTGGTTACAAAGGCATGATGAACGTCTGATCCAGGAGTTGGAGGCATTGGAGATCTATTGTGTTGACAAACATTCCACTGCCATTGCGTGTTTGAACTGGACCGAGGTGCAATGTGACCTTGCGGACCGAGTTCGACGGGCAACGGAGTTGGATGAAGATCTCTTGCGCTATGGGAATGAAGGGCCAGAGGGCAAATTCACCTGGATTGACGGTCTGTTGCGAAAAGAAGGCCGATTGTGCGTCCCAAATGTGGGGAAACTGAGGGAAGAACTGATGTATGAAGCACATTATACGAAGTATTCCATTCACCCCGGGAGCACAAAGATGTTCAACGATATGAAAAAGCTCTTTTGGTGGCCAGGGCTTAAGAAAGATGTTGCCCTTTATGTAGCCAAATGCCAAACATGTGCGATGGTGAAGGCGGAATGCCAAAAGCCGGGCGGTTATTTGAAGTCACTGCCGATCCCATTATGGAAATTTGATGATATTTCCATGGATTTTGTGCATGGATTGCCAAGATCGCAGCGAGGAAATGATTCCATTTGGGTGATAGTTGACCGGCTAACAAAAGTAGCACATTTTCTCCCAAACAGGCGGGATGATTCGGTTGAAAGTTTGGCAAAGTTATATGTTGATCAAATTGTGCGTCTTCACGGTGTTCCTCGAAGCATCGTAAGTGATCGAGATGGGCGATTCACGTCAAATGATTGGAGATTAGTTCACCGACTGTTGGGCACGAAATTGACCTTCAGCACGGCCTTTTGTTAGAAAGCAGTAAAAAGAGAGAACAAGCAGAATAACTTTTGAATAATTGAAATTTTATTATCCAAAAATGATATCTATTACAAAGGTATGCCCTCCCTTATATAGAATGGAGGAGAGAAGAGAGAATACAAATAAGAGATGTGGGACTAAAAAATACAAGTTAAGCGGACTGTATAAGGTAAAACCGCACAAGCCGCGCGGTTAGACAGAAGGGCTAACCGCACGGCTTACCATAAGAGAAGCAGATAGGTCGCCGATGAAGATCGCTAGACCGCCCGGTTAACAAGCCGAAGAGTCAAGCCGCCAGACCGCGCGGTCTCCAACCCGCCAAGACAGACCGCCCGGTCTCCAACTTTAACACTCCCCCTCAAGCTGGAGCATATATATCAACCATGCCCAGCTTGTCGCAAACATGCAGAAACGAGGCGGAAACTGGCTTGGTGAAGATGTCAGCCAGTTCTTTATCAGACGTGACAAAAGGAGTGCAAATCTGTTCTTTTAAAATCTCTTCACGAATGAAATGACAGTCGACCTCAATGTGCTTGGTTCTTTCATGGAATACTGGATTTTTGGAGATGTATATGGCGGTCTTGTTATCACAGAACATAGGTAGAGGATGGTTGTACACCTCTCCTAAGTCTAGCATGAGAGCCCGCAGCCATTTTAACTCACAAGTGGTTGACGCCATACTGCGATACTCAGCTTCTGCACTGGACCTGGAGACAACAGACTGCTTCTTGCTCTTCCAGCTCACCAGATTTCCCCCAACAAATGTGCAAAATCCTGAGGTTGACTTGCGATCCCCTTTGTCATCAGCATAACTTGCATCTGAGTAGGCTTCAATCCTCAGATGACCATTCTTCTGAAAAAGTAGGCCTTTCCCAGGCGCTGCTTTGACATACTCCAAGATCCGCAAGGCGGACTGTAGATGACACTCCCTAGGCGCTTGCATGAACTGACTCACCTTACCTACAGCATAGGAAATGTCGGGTCTGGTCACTGTGAGGTATATGAGCTTACCAACCAGATGCCTGTACCGCGAACTATCTGAAAGAGGAGGCGAATCATCTGTCCAGGTTTTGTCCTCCCCAGTAGCCATGGGGCATCGGGCAGGTTTTGCTCCAGTCAATCCTGCCTCTTTTAGAAGATCAAGGGCATACTTACGCTGAGAGAGAACTAAGGAGTCGGGCTTCCGAGAGATTTCGATCCCCAGGAAGTACTTTGGAGAGCCCATATCTTTAGTGATGAGATGTTGGCGAAGATGTCGCTTTGTCAGGGCTACCCCTTCCTGGTCATCGCCGGTGAGAAGAATATCATCGACATACACAGCCAGAACAACCAGCCCAGAAGGAGTTTTACGAATAAAGAGAGAGTGATCAGCAGAGCTTCGCACAAAACCAACAGCCGCCACAATGCCGCTGAACTTGTCAAACCAAGCTCGAGGACTCTGCTTGAGGCCATAAATTGCCTTCTGCAACCAGCATACCCGTGTCTCCCCCTGAGCAACATACCCAGGAGGTTGCTCCATGTAAACGGCCTCGTGAAGGTCACCATAAAGGAAGGCATTCTTGACGTCCAGCTGAGAGATCGGCCAATCTCGATTGACGGTCACAGAGAGAAGAACCCGGATAGTGCTGAGACGAGCCACGGGGGAGAAGGTGTCAAAGTAATCAACCCCATAAGTCTGAGTAAAGCCCTTAGCAACCAGGCGAGCCTTATAGCGATCCACAGTGCCGTCGGGGCCAAATTTGACCACAAAGACCCAGCGACAGCCAACAACATCAGTACCAAAGGGAGGGGGAACAAGAGTCCATGTACCCCGCTCCGTGAGGGTCGCCATTTCCTCATCCATGGCCAGCTTCCAATGGGGAATCGCAAGGGCTTCCTGATAGGAACGAGGCGTGGCAGTAGCAGAGATAGCCAGCGCAAAGGCCCGGCGAGAAGGTGTAAGACGATCATAGGAAACAACAGCAGCCAGGGGGTGAAGGGTACATGTTCACACCCCTTTTCGAAGCGCCACAGGGAGATCCAGGTCGGCAGCCCCCTCGGGATCCGGAGCGTCCGTGGCAGAGAGAGCTGGCCCGGGAGAAGAGAGCGACGGCGGCGTAGAGGGTGGAGAGGGAGGTGGAGAAGGGGGGAGAGAGGAGGAGCGAGAGGAGGAGACGGAGAGGGAGGAGGAGGGGGTATCTCGGTAGGAGATAAGGGAACGAAGGGAATAGTAGGAGAGTCAGAAGGTGGGGAAGGAGAGGAGGAGGGAGCCGAGAAGTAGGAGGCATTCTCGAAGAAGGTAACGTCAGCAGAGACGAATTGCTGACGAAGAACAGGGTTAAAGCAACAATAGCCTTTCTGAGTGGTGGAGTACCCCAGAAAGACACATTTGGTGGAGCGGGGGGAAAGCTTGTCACGGGTGGCAGATGGCGTATGGACAAAGGCAGTGCAGCCAAAGATGCGGAGAGGGAGAGGAAAGGGCTCCTTGTCCGGATAGAGAATGAATAAGGGTGTTTTCCCGCGGAGAAGGGTGGATGGAAGACGATTGATGAGGTAGCAGGCAAGGAGAACGGCATAGCCCCAATACGAGCGAGGGACATGCATCTGGGTCATTAAAGTGCGTGCCACATCGAGGAGGTGATGGTTTTTGCGTTCCGCCACCCCATTTTGTTGGGAGGTGTAAACACAGCTAGTCTGATGAATAATGCCATGTTGCACACAAAAAGAAGTAAAAGCATGACTTAGATATTCCTTAGCATTATCAGAACGAAGAGTTTTAATACAAAGATTGAACTGATTTTTAATCAACTGATAAAAGGATATCCATACATCTAAAAGTTCAGAGCGATCTCGGAGGAGATACACCCAAGTACAACGAGAAAAATCATCTATAAAGGTTACAAAATAAGAACTACCCCGACCAATGGTGAGGGTAGGAGCAGGTCCCCAGATATCAGAGTGGACAAGATCAAAAGGACGAGTAGAGCCCCGTCCGAGCTTCGGCGGGAAGGAGGAACGGTGATGCTTGCCGAGTTGACAGGCGTCGCATTAGAGAGGAGCACTGGATGGAAGGAGGTGCGGCAGAAGCTGATGTAGTATACGGGGAGGAGGATGACCGAGACGGAGATGCCACTGCAGAAGATCCGTACAGGAAGAGGAGAAGGCAGATAAGGCGGAAACATTGTCGAGGAAGTAGAGGCCGCCGCTCTCAGTCCCAGTAGCAATCGTCCGGTGGGAGCTCGGATCCTGAAAAGAACAAGAAGTTGGTGTAAAGGTCACAGAACACTGAAGCTGTTTACATAAAGAGGTAACAGACAACAGATTGCACGGAAACTTGGGCACATAGAGAGTGTCCGCTAGGCTTAGTGAGGGAGTAACATGAACCACACCCGTCCCATGAACCGGGGAGGGAGAACCATCCGCAATGAGGACCGGGGGCAACCGATCATGATGTTCGAGCAAGGAGAAGCACTGAGGGTTGCCCGTCATGTGATTAGTGGCACCAGAGTCGATAAGCCATTTACCTTGAGTCACCACGTGGGCACTACCTGAAGAAGTCACAACAGAGGCAGATGGCTTGGAAGAGTCACCGGAGGGGCGAAGATGAGGATGCTTTGTCCAGCAGCGTTCGAAAGTATGGCCGGTGCGGCCACAATGAGAACAGATGTAGCGGGAAGAAGCACGGCCGCCGGTCTGATGACCGCGACTACCAGAGCCACTGCGCTGAGCCTGATGAGAATAGTGGTCCGGTGGGGGAGAAGGAGCGGGCAATAGCGGGCGCTGAAGCAGAGAGGTAACAGCAGCGATGCGGGCAGCGGTGGCATCTAAAGTGGGAGATTCAGCCTCACCCAGAATTTGCTGGCGGATCATGTCATAAGTATCGGGAAGCCGGAGCAGATAACACACGACCAGAAGCTCCTGGAAGTGCTTGTGTTGTTGAGCCAAATCCGCAGAAAAAGGACGATTCTGAAGAATCTCAGCCCCAAGAGCCTGGACCTGTTGGTAGGCAGCAGTAGGAGACAAGGTGGGACGGGCAAAGAGGTCCGCATACAACGTATAGATGCGGGAAGTCTGAGCCCCTTTGGAGTACAAAGCGGCAAGATGAAGCCAAGCGGCCTTGACGGTCTCATCATGACGTATGATGGGAAGGCACTCATCAAAAAGACTGTTCGCAAGCCAAGTACGCACAAGCGCGTCACTGGCATCCCAGTCATCAAAGAGAGGTGAAGTGATAGGAGGTGGGTCATCAACGAGGTGGTGGCGTTTGCGTTGTGAGCGAAGAAGAAAGGTGAAAGAGACGCTCCAATCCGGGTAGTTGGAGCCAACAAGTTTGGAAACGGTCCCAAGGTTCCCGGAAGGAGTAGGGGGAAGAGGTGGAGCCGGATTGGCAACAGGGGTGGTGGCAGTAGAGGCATCAGAAAAAGCCATAGCAGCGGGAAACAAGGGAAGCCGGGCGGTTAGGATACAACCCGCACGGATAGGAAGAAAAGCTGCAGCGGTCTCGAGGGTAGAAACCAGCGGCCAGAAAAGCCACGACCAAACCGCAGACGCAAGCAGAGGGGAAGAAGTCGAGCGGCTAGAGGACAAGCCGCACGAACAGGAGCAGGGACAAAAAACAGGTCGCTGCGATAGGAGGCGGCGGGTAGGTAACAATCCGCGCAAAGAAAGAAGGGCGGCAGCGGTCTCAAGGGACTAAATCCAGCGGCCAGAAAGGCCACGACCTAGCTGCAGACACAAGCAGAGGGGAAGAGGGCGAACGGCTAGAGGACAGGCCGTGCGAACAGAAGAGGGCGACCGGCTAGAGAACAGGCCGGGCGAGCAGAAGGAGGCGAACGGCTAGAGAATAGGCCGCGCGAATAGAAAGCAAACCGGCACAACAAGCCGGGCAGACAGCAAGACACAGAATCAGGAGGAGTAGATCGAGTCCTCTGATACCATGTTAGAAAGCAGTAAAAAGAGAGAACAAGCAGAATAACTTTTGAATAATTGAAATTTTATTATCCAAAAATGATATCTATTACAAAGGTATGCCCTCCCTTATATAGAATGGAGGAGAGAAGAGAGAATACAAATAAGAGATGTGGGACTAAAAAATACAAGTTAAACGGACTGTACAAGGTAAAACCGCACAAGCCGCGCGGTTAGACAGAAGGGCTAACCGCACGGCTTACCATAAGAGAAGCAGATAGGTCGCCGATGAAGATCGCTAGACCGCCCGGTTAACAAGCCGAAGAGTCAAGCCGCCAGACCGCGCGGTCTCCAACCCGCCAAGACAGACCGCCCGGTCTCCAACTTTAACACCTTTCATCCCCAAACGGATGGCCAAACTGAACGTACCAACAGAACAATGGAGGACATGCTACGAATGTGCGCCCTTGACTTCGGAAAGAGATGGGAAGATCATCTCTATATGGTCGAGTTTGCATATAATAACAGCTACCAGGCAAGTATTGGGATGGCACCATATGAAGCCCTATATGGCAGGAAATGTCGTACCCCCTTGGCTTGGGTAGAAGCGGGTGAAGCCCGGGTTGTTAAACCAAATGAGGTGGATGAAGCAAACTCAACCATTCGGACTATTCGAGAGAGATTGCTAGTTGCTCAAGATAGACAAGCGAAGTACTACAACGCCAAGCACCGGAACGTTGAATTTGTGGTTGGCGATTGGGTCTACTTGAAGATCAAGCCATTCAAAGGTGTCTCCAGGATTCGACGATTGAAAAAGTTGAGTCCAAGGTATTTGGGTCCCTTTGAAGTGGTTGAGCGAATTGGCGAAGCAGCTTATCGGCTAGCTCTGTCGGCGGACTTGGGTGGGTTACATGATGTCTTTCACATCTCGGTGCTGCGGAAAGCCGTGAAAGATCCAGCTCAAGTGATCGCGGATGATCGTGTGCCGGTGGAGTATGGACTAACAACGAGAGTTAGACCCATTCGGATCGAAGATCGAGCCGAGAAACAGTTGCGGAACAAGACGGTCGGTATGGTGAAAGTCCGGTGGGACAACTGCGGCCGTGAAGAGTTGACGTGGGAACGCGAGCAGACCATGCGAGAAGAGTTCCCTGAGTTGTTTCTGTAATTGGTAGCGAGACTGTTGTAACATAAACATTGAGATATTGTTACATTTTTCTTGCTGTCTTTTTGTTACTTTCCTGTCTCTGAATTTCGAGGACGAAATTGTTTTGTAGGAGGGGAGGATTGTAACAGCCCAAAGTTCTGAAACAGGCAAATTTGGGTGACACGGCCTGGGACACGGGCGTGTCCCAGGGCATGTCAGGTGACACGGCCTGCGACACGGGCGTGTCGAGTTGTGTCGACGATTGGGCTTTGTCTCGACGATTTTTTTTGGTCTCGACGATTCGTCGAGAGAGGCACACGGCCCATGACACGGGCGTGACCAAGGCCGTGTCGCATTCTCGACGATTCTTGCTCGACGATCGTCGAGTGTCGAGAAGTGCGTGTCGAGTGTTGAACACGGCCTGTGACACGGGCGTGTCACAGGGCGTGTCAAATCAGGCGACGAACTCAGCCCGCCGAGAATTCGACAGGGCGTGTCTGGGTGCCGTGTCTGGGCACACGGCCGGGGACACGGGCGTGTCCCAGGCCGTGTGAAGTCTCAGGATGATTTGGGATTTTTTCACCCAGGTACACGGCCACAGACACGGGCGTGTCTGAAGGCGTGTTGGTGACACGGCCCATGACACGGGCGTGTCCCGTGGGCGTGTCACTGGTTTGGATAAGTCGGTTGACCACCGCTTGAGGCACACGGCCAGGCACACGGCCGTGTTCGAGGCCGTGTCGGGTCAAAATGTGTGATTTTGGCAGAATCGTGGCCGTCCATTTCTTCAGTCTGGATCCAAGGGCTGAAAGCTCTTCTTCTTTTTCCTTAAGGGCCGAATTCAGAAAAGAATCCTCACTTTGAATTGGCCTTCATCTTTCTTCAAGAGAGAGAAAGAGAGAGAGAAAGGAGGAGGAAGAAGGGAAGGGGGCTGCTGTTGGTGGTGCTGCGGTTTACCGGCGAGAGATCCGAAGCCAGCGTTGCGGAGGAAACGCTCTTGCGAGTCTTGCAAGCAAGCTTTCAAGCCATGGCACCGAAGCGATCGTCAAGGGTAACGACTTTTCTTCCTAGCCATGTGAAGGCTTCTGTTTTGGCATATCTTTTGATTCCCCCACCAAGAGGTGGCTGCTTTTGGGAGTCATTTGGGTGATTCTTGAAATCCCCTTTTGTTGTGCATATAGATCCGGAAATGGAGTACGGAATAGGCATGCTGTGTGAAGCCCATCTGGACAGGTTGGTCTGGATTGGTGATGTTGCATACGAACCGGAGAAGACTCCGTGATAAACGTGTAGTGTGCAGGAGTCTACGGGTTAAACCTGCGAAAAGGAGTAGCAGGAAGTACTGGGGTGGTAGCCCAGGAAAATAGCCTTGTGGTGGTTTTGGGTCCAACCTGTGGTTGAGGCACAGGAAGTACTGGTGGGACCAGGAAAGGCCCTTTTTGTGATGCTTGATGTCATAGGGTGTCCACCTGTGAAGCGAGTCACAGGAAGTACTGGTGTGCCTAGGAAAGACCCCTGACATTTGTGCTTATGCGGTGTCCACCTGTGGAGAGAATCACAGGAAGTACTGGTGCGCCCAGGAAAGACCCGTTGTTGCTGTGAGGAAATGGGTATAGTGACATACCCAGGCTTGAATGCCAGGAACAGGATTGGTGAGACCGACCCGCGCCTTTGAGATAGCCGTGAGTACGCTGTACTCGGAGAAGGCAAGGCGATTTGAGCAACGGGGGGGTGGAGGATCCGACCTGCGCTATGTCCGTCTGACGTGCGACCAAAAAGTGCGGTCTGTTGGAGCGCATAGCAAGAGTCTTCGGCCTGCGCGCCATGACACAAAGGGGGGCTACGGGCCATCCCGGTGTCCGAGGACTAACTCCGGCTGCACGCCATGGAGTAAATGCTCAAGAGTGTTACCGTTGGGTGATAACCCTGATACGGTGGTGGGCAAGAGGTTGCCAGAACACCAAGAATGTGCCCTGAGTGCACGGACCGTTGGGCCGGGCGGCGAACGGTTGTGATGGCTTGTGTGCGTGAAAGCACCTTTGATGATATAGCTTGCCATACTTGTGATATGATATGCCTGCAGGGAAAATACCGCTGCCCCGAGAGAAGGGGTAGGGTCGTTATAATTTGGTCAGCTGAACGCTGACCGTTGCTTTTGTTTGCCACCGTTGGGTGGATTGTCCTTGCACAGGTGCTGGAGAGCCGAGCGGGTCGCATAGAGGTTGATGCTCCTGCTGGTGTTGCTGCTGCTGCTAGCCCTCGAAGGCTAATGTTCTTTTGAGTGTTTTCTTTTTGTGGCCGGCCTGCGCGCCAATTTGTTTAGGCCACTGCATGAAAGCCCTGTAAGGCCATAAGGCCAATACTTTATACACGTTGTAAGACATTCCTATCTATATATATAAAATGTGGAGTTTATATTTGGACATTCATGAGGAGTTCAAGTAGTTTAGGCTTCCGCTAGAATGCTTGTGATAGGTGCGATGCGCTACTCTGGTATCATCCTGTACCTTCACCGACTGTTTTGTGGTATATCCTGTGGGGCCCCGGCCGGACCTTCTAGAATATATCATATGAACGGATGGGGTTGTTACACTCACCTCCCAGGATACCTCCGTAGTGGCAGACGGAAGCGGTGGGTTGGGCCTCGCCCACCTCTAAACCAGTATAGCACTACTGGTCAGACCTATCGTACGCCTCAACGCTGGTGCACAAGCGGACTCCTGCGTACTCTTGCCGGCTGGCGCACCGGACTTCTGTTGGCGAAGTGCTATCACAACACTTGCCGAGTCAACGTATTGGTGTCTGTGCTAAGATCCTCCAATACCGAAGACCCACCACCTTAATATCATTCCTTTTATGCACATGCAAATTTACGTACCGACACCGAGTCGAAGCTCACCGGGCCATCCTGCCCTCTTACCACAACGACCGAGCCTACTGCTTGATCATCTAGCCAAAACTACTTCCCGTAACCTCGGGGTGTGTGAGAGTGAAACCCTAGTTATTCTAGTTACTCTTGAAGTTTCATTACTCCTATGAGTTGCGTTAGCCCAGGACTGCCCAAGGTATTCCCCGTGAAGGGCTCTCGAAGGCACTAGGAACTACGATGGGATTACGCCCAAAGCTCCCTTTCGTAAGGCACTTATTATTATTGGTTACTACACAAATCTCTCAATCCCTTAGGGTTATAATTGAATCCTAACCCAAGTGTATATGACTCCTTCTTTTCAACGAGGATGAGTGATCCTTTGTCGATCCCGAACCCCACACAACTCTAACCAACCTCCACTACTCATCTACACTTCTGATGACAAACCTAAATCACCTACCAGACTAATGCCCCATTATTCCAACTTCCTAAACTCATTGTGCACTTTAATTTGATTTCTGCTGTTTTTACTAATTGCAGACCACCCTAAGCTAATATGATGTACTCAATAGGTGATACTCTAAATTCTCCTCCAATAACTCTACAAATTTTACCAGAGGTCTATTATGATAAATATAGTCTAAATTCAGAAAACTATATTTTTCCCAATTAATCTACTATTTATTGAATTTTCCTCAACAACTAGGCCATAGTCAATTTGAACATGAACCATAAGATTTGCTAAGGTAATGGCCTCCTAAAATTTTTATCCACTAAATAACAGAGAAATATTATTGGTTGCCAATTTTCATAATTTTCCATATAGTTCTTGACCTCTAAAAGATTTATTAAAAATAATTCCCAAGATCAAATATAATGAAGGAAGTGCCACAAATATGTCTCCAATAATTATGTAAAAATTACTAGGGCTTCATAAGGAACTAGAAACATCATGATGAAGAAATTAAAATTTTTCAGACCATCTAAATGTCATTATTAAATTTACCAATGTTCCATAGAATTAAATAATTAAAGAAGCAACTACTAAATAAAATTCTTCAAAAATTTCATAAAACTTTACAGAGATGGGTACCATTATTACAAGCCCCGTTGCTAAGTTTCATCAGATTTAATCAAGTATATTTATCTCCAAAAATTCCTAAGTGGAAATTGTAAAACATGACTTTGTGAATAAAGTACCAAACATATTCATCCAAAATTTATTATAAAATTTCCAGAGATGTATATACCCTACACAACTACCCATTCAAAAACTCAGCCCTTTTCAGAAGGTTTTGGTATTAGAACTTATGATTTCAAAGCTAGTGCCCTAAACTAGGGTTATAGATTTAAGGGGTTTAAAGTCTTCCAAATGCCCTAAAATTTTAACCACAGGACCATAGTAACCCTATGGACATCTGTCCCAAGTTTCAAGCCCATCCAAGGTCTTTTGACCCCAAATTCCTCAAACCCTAGAAATTTACCCTAAAGGGCCTACCCTAAAATTCTAGGGCTACCCTAGTCCAAACCACTCCAAACTTCATAAGTGAGTGTAAAAAGTCAAAGTATATCAGTGGCCAAAATTTCAGCCTCTGATGAGGGAATTTGGCCACTCAACCATCAAATAGTGGTTTTTGACCAAAATACCCTTATAGGGTCATATATAGGGTGGGTAAATTACCTATCCTAAACATCTCCAAATGAGCTAAAGTTTTAACCCTATACCTATCATGACATCTAAGACCACCCACCAAAATTTGGGGGAGTTTTAAATTAATTAGGTCACATAATTAAATTAATCATGATTTATTAAATTTTTCTAAAAACTATAGAAAAATGTTCTCCAAAAATTCTAAATTTTGGACAGGTTCTAGATATGACTAAGACCTTCTCACTGCCCAAATTTCAACTTGTTTGGACAAGGAATGAAGTGTGGGCACCAAAAATAATTTCTATTTAGGTCTAGGTATAGGTCCTACTAAAAAGGGTATCCTGGTCCAACCAGTGGCCCCAAAAGGGTCCAAACAATTTTTTCTACAAACTAGACACCCTAAGCTACAATTTTCATGTTGGGCAGATTTCCATTCAGGGTCCCTAAGTATTTTTAAAAATTAAATACATTAAATACATCAAATGTGACAGAAATGAAATAATATTCATTTAAATCCTAAAGTATCTGATTGATGCCGCGCGAATCTTGGCGCAGATCAACGGCGCGGGGTTATCGTCCCCGATGAGCCAACGGCCAGGATTGCTTCTTCCTGTGCCGACTTCAAACGTCTGCCGCCGGCCACCCAGTCCCTTCCCCGGCCGGCCACCGCCACCATCACCTCCGTTGAGGTGGTGGCTATCGCCAGACGGCGGCACAGCCGCCGGAGGGGCGGATTCCGGCGATCCAACCAAGAAATTTCTCGGCCGAAAGCCATGAATTTTCTGAATTGGATCGGGCTCAATTGTGCCCGAACCTCGGCCCTAATGAAACCTAAGATCTGCCCATGAGAAAAGAGGAGGAGGAGGACCTTGTTGGCGGCCTGGAGACGAGCGGATCTGCGGGTTGACATGGTGGTGGCGCCGCCGATCGGATTTCTGCAATCTCCCAGTAAACTCGCCGGATTTCTTCAGTTAAGGATTGGGAAATTCTCCTCCAAGCTCACTGGTGGTGTTTAAATCATCAGAGGGGGAGAAGAATGGAAGAAACTGCCATGGCCATTATGGCCATTAAAGGCTTGTTTCGGCCATGATGGTGGAAGCTGTAACTGCCCCTTGACAGCCAGGAAAACGGCTGGAAACTCCTCCCCTTCACTGGAGGAGATGAATGCTGCCATCAATGGGGACCATTGGCCTTTCCTTGGCCAATCTCCTCCTTCAACTCTCTTTCCCCTTTTCTCTCTCCTCCATTAGTGTGGGATGAAGCTTTCTCTCTCTTTCCTAGTCACCAAAACTGACCATGCTGACTCCCCAGCCTATTGGCAGCCCTTTCCACCCATAATATTTCATTATGTTGTGGTTAACTTAAAAGGAAAAAGGGGTTGAGCTTGGGTTGACTCATTTAGGCTAATTTGACCTAACACTAGAATAGAGTTGACCTTGGTCAACATGACCATTTGAGTTGACCCCAATGGGTCCTTGGTGACCTATTGGACTCCCTTAAGGTCTAGGAAGACTTGAGTAAGGTTGGTTGGGCATCTTGGGGGTCACATGCCCCTTGGTAAGGGCACTTTGATCATTTTAGGGCCAGAGTTGACTTGGGTCAACAAAACCATTTGGGTTGACCCCATTGGGTCCTTGGTGACCCATTGGCCTCCCCTAAGGTCTAGGAAGGGTTATGTAGGGTTACCCTGCACTTTGGAGGTCACATACCCTTAGTAAGGGTACTTTGACCAGATTAGGAGCTTGAGTTGACTTGGGTCAACCTGGCCTCTAGGGCTGACCCCAATGTGTCCTTAGTGACCCATTGACCTCACTTTAGGGTTAGGAGGGCATAGGTGGGGTCCTCTAGGCTAGGAGTAGGTCAATTGACCCTAAGTAGGCTAGTTTGACCCATTTAGGGCTAGGGTTGACCTTGGTCAATTGAGCCTCTTTGTTTGACCCCAATGGGTCCTTATGGCTCTAATGGGCCTCCCAAGGTATTAGGGGTGTTGTGGTAGGGTCTTGGGGTCAAGGTGTAGCCCATGGTCATCCTAAACCATGGTTCAGAGTTCTACTATTTGCAGACCATGGTGATCCCCCACCTTTCTGTCCCCTATCTCTTGACTCATTACTGGCTTCCTAGGGTTTGTCATGACCTAGTCATGGCCAAAACCACTCTTAGGGGTCTAGTTGGAAATGGGATGTTACAAATCCCAATAAACAAAACAAAGATTTCATCCCCGAAATCAAAGTTGAGTCTACGGGACTTACTACCGAAGAAAAGAACCTTGTAACATCCCAGCATGGCGGCTTGTTTGCTAAAATTGGTTTAAAGGGAAACCTAGATCTATGTCCATTTCGCCCAATCGGCAGACCAAGATCCCAATAAACAAGGATAAGCCCCCAATAAACAAAAGATAAGCCTCTATCTGCCTAGAGCAGCCCTTAGTAAATTAAAGCAGGAGAATAAATTAACATCTTGAGGGGTCTGAGAGGTATACCTGACTGAATAGCTCTGGATATTTCTGTTGCATCAGATCCTGCGGCTCCCAAGTATGCTCCTCTTGGCCGTGGTTCCTCCACAAAACCTTGACTAAGGGAATCTTTTTGCGTCGCAGGATCCGTACCCCTTTATCATCGATCCGCACCGGCTCCAAGTGAACAGATCGGTCCGAAGCTACCGGCCCTTCGGTGGTCGTAATCCGCTGCTCCGGGCGTAGTAGAGCCCTTCTCAGCGAGGATATGTGGAAAACATCATGCAGAGCTGCCAGCTCTGGTGGCAACTCCAGCCTGTAAGCCAGGACCCCTATCCGCTCCAGGATCCTGTAAGGGCCCATGTATCTGGGGCTGAGCTTCTTCCTTCGGCCACGCATCCGAGAAACTCCATGCATAGGCCGGATCTTCAAAAACACACGGTCCCCGACCTGAAATTCCACCTGACGATGGCGGGCGTCATAATACTTGGCCTGCCTGCTCTGTGCCTCTAACATCCTGTCCCTGATCAACCTCACCTGAGCCTCGGTGTCTTCAACAAAATCCGATCCCAAAGCCTTCGGGTCCTCGTCCTGAATCCAAGAGAGTGGGGTTCTACATTTCCGTCCATATAGAGCCTCGTAGGGGGCCATGCCTATGCTGGCCTGATGACTGTTGTTGTACGAGAATTCCACCATCGGTAACATCTTTTCCCAAGGCTCTCCTCGGTCTAGGATGCATAGACGTAGCAGGTCTTCCAGTGTCCGGTTTGTGCGCTCTGTCTGCCCATCCGTCTGAGGGTGGAAGGCGGTGCTAAAAGTCAGTCGAGTGCCCAAGTATGCCTGAACCGACCGCCATTCCCTGGATGTAAACCGACCGTCCCGATCTGACACGATCGTCCTGGGTACTCCATGATAGCGGATGTACTGCTCCACAAACTTCCGAACCAGAACCCCCACTGAATCGTCCTTCCTGACTGGTATAAATCTAGCCACCTTCGTCAATCGATCTACGATGACCCATATCGAATCATTTCCCGTTCGTGATCGGGGGAGACCATGAATAAAATCCATCGCAATATCCTCAAGCTTCCATTCTGGCACTGGAAGAGGTTGCAACAATCCCGCGGGGTTTCTGCATTCCGCCTTCACCAACTGGCAGGCTTCGCAATGGGTCACGAAGTGTGTAATATCCCTCTTCATTCCTGGCCAGAACATCATCCTCTTCAGATCGGCCATCATCTTGGTGATCCCCGGGTGTATCGAATACCTACTGCAATGTGCTTCCGCCATGATATCCTCCCGGATCTGACCTCCTGCGGGTATATAAATCCTTCCTCTGAAGTACAATAGCCCATCCTTCAAGGTATAATCCCCCGTCGAACCCTCCTCCAAGGTTCGAAATATCGGTTCCGTCCGAGGGTCTGTCTTCTGCCCTTCCCTGATGCGGTCCCGGATATCATCAATAGCGATCATCGACGCCAGATACTCCATGTATAATTCTGGATCGTCCTCGGATACTAGGGATATCTGCATGTCCCTGAAAGACCGGACCAGCTCCATAGACATAAGCTGAGGTCCCTTCCCTGAAGCATCTCCTCTCCGGCTCAACGCATCCGCCACCACGTTCGCCTTCCCGGGGTGGTAGTGCATAGTATACTCATAATCTGTCAGGAACTCCACCCAACGCCTTTGTCTGATGTTGAGGTCTTTTTGCGTGTCCACGTATCTCAGGTTCTGGTGGTCGGAGAAGATGTCGCAATGAACCCCGTACAGACAGTGCCGCCAAATCTTCAAGGCGAAGATTACCGCGCCCATCTCCAGATCGTGGACCGGGTAATTTTTCTCGTGAATCTTCAACTGTCGAGAGGCATAAGCTATCACATGCCCGTTCTGCATCAGAACGACACCCATCCCTTGGTAGGAGGCGTCGGTATACACCTGGAATCCCTCCCTTCCTGACGGAATAGCGAGGATGGGAGCCGAAGTGAGCCGACTCTTCAGCTCCACGAAGGCTGCCTCGCACTGTGGTGTCCAAATAAAAGGGGATTCCTTCTTCGTCAGAGTCGTAAGAGGGAGCGCGATCCAGGAGAATCCCTCTACAAACTTCCGGTAGTACCCGGCAAGTCCCAAGAAGCTTCGTACATCTGTCGCCATCTTCAATGGTGGCCAATCCTGAACGGCCCGAATCTTGGCCGGGTCTACCGCCAACCCAGCCCCACTGACGATATAGCCCAAGAAGGCCACCTCCTTTAGCCAAAACTGGCATTTGCTGAATTTTGCGTACAGCTGATGCTCCCGTAACCTCTCCAATGTCAAGGTCAGGTGTCGTGCGTGCTCCCCTTCTGTCTTTGAGTAGACAAGGATGTCGTCAATAAAGATGATGACGAATACGTCCAAATATTCCTTGAACACCCTGTTCATAAGGCTCGTAAATGCTGATGGTGCATTCGTGAGCCCGAACGGCATCACTGTGAACTCGAACAGTCCGTATCGGCTACTGAAAGCGGTCTTCGGAATGTCCTCTTCTCGGATCCGCAGCTGATAATAGCCTGACCTTAAGTCAAGTTTCGAGAAGAAATGTGCTCCCTCCAGCTGGTCGAACAACTCATCGATTCGTGGGAGTGGGTAGGTATTCTGAACCGTGAGTCTATTCAGCGCTCGATAGTCTATGCACAGGCGGAGACTTCCGTCCTTCTTCTTGACAAACAGCACCGGGGCTCCCCACGGTGAAGAACTTGGCCGGACGAACCCTGCCTCTACAAGTTCCTGCAGCTGACTCCGGAACTCCGCCAACTCCTTCGGGGCCATCCGGTAAGGGGCCCTAGATGCCGGCCTGGCTCCGGGCACTAACTCTATCTGAAAATCCTGCTCTCGACACGGAGGTAGTCCTGGCAATTTCTCTGGGAAGACGTCGACGAAGTCCCGCACCACTGGGATGTCTGTCATGGCCCCCTTGGCCTCCTCTATCTCAAACAGAATCTGGTAAACCTCCTCCCCCTGTAGATGGGCCTTAACGGCCTGTACTGAAGATAAAAGCACACAAGAGGCGGATCTTATACCTTCGATGACAATAAACGAGTCTCCATGCCTCACTGTGATCTTCTTCGCTTGGCAATCAATATGGGCATGGTTCCAGTGCAACCATGTCATGCCCAGGATCAACTCGAAGATTGGCATTCTAAGAATCGTTGCCGCCACTTCGAATGGCTTCCCGCCAATCTCCGCCTCCATGTTGCAGTGGGCAGAGGTGAATAGTTCCGATCCATCAGGTAAACGCACCCTCCTCGTCAGGCCTGTGAACCGTTCTATGCCTTCTAGCCCTTCCACGAAAGCCTCTGATACGAACGAGTGCGAAGCACCCGTATCGAACAATGTGTAGGCGGGTTTGCCGCTGACGAAGACTATACCTGGATCGGTTAAACATCTTAGGATTCTGTAACTAGTTTCTTCCTATTTAATCATTTTTTTTTGAGAAGTTCTAGAAATTTACAGCAGAGATAATGGAATTTTTATTTAAATAATTTTAAAAAAACTCTTGTCATACCTGTTATGACTTGCTCCGGGTTTCGAGGCTGTGCCAGATCCAAGGCATACGCCTGCTCCCTTTCCGGTCTACGATCGCCACCTGGGTATCCACGTCCTCGGCCACGACCCCGGCCTCCGAAGTATGGCGCTGGTGGGGCAGCCTGTGGTGCTGGTGGGGCAGCCTGTGGTGCTGGTGGGGGTGCCCTCCCCATGGGACAGTTCCTCCTAATGTGCCCCACCTGGTGACAATCGAAGCACACTGGCGGTTGATACGCCATTCCCCCGGGTCTCTGTTCGTCCCGCCTCTGAACTGGTGGTGGAGCCATCAACACTGGTCTTCCTATCTCCTGTCTCGCCTCCTGATGAGGCTGGTCTTCTACCCTTCTTCCATCTGTGATGCGGCCCCGCCGCTGATCATTTCGGGCTCCCCGGCTCTGGTCTTCATTTGGCCGCTTCCGGCCCCGAGTAGTAAGCCAATCCGCCTCGATTCTTTTCGCCATCTCCAAAATCCGGGAGATGGGCCCGTCAGATATAAATAGTAAGGTCTCCCTCAGCTCCTCCCGCAGGCCCTTGTAGAACCTTTTCGTATACCCAGCTTCGTCCAACTGATATGAGTCTGCAAACCGGGCTAAATGATCAAACTCTCGGTGGTACTCCACCACCGTCTTGCTCCCTTGCCTCAACTGCAAAAACCTGTCCTCCAGCTCATCTCTGGCTGATTGCGGAACAAAGTGCTCCAATAGAGCGCCCTTGAATTCCTCCCAAGCTATCTCCGCAGCCATCCTGTCAGCAAAAATCGTATCCAGGGAAGTCTTCCACCACCTCTTAGCATGAGATTCCAAGCAAGACACGACCAAGGGCACCCTTTCCTCCCACGGGCACTTGATTCCAGTCAACATCTCGTACATGATATCTAGCCACTCCTCTGTCCGGACGGTAGACTCAGTCCCACAGTAGGATGGGGGAGCGAGTCCTCGAAAGATACTCAGCCAGTTGACGCTCGGGTTTGGCTGCGGAGCCAGAACCCGTTGAGCCCTGAAAGCATCCAAAATGGCTGTCAACGTCTGTCCCACCTCCGACTGTAGGAAAGGAGTAGGGACCGGGGGAGGTGGTGCAACGTCCGGAGTCCGCTGGGCCCCGCCTTGTGGTGTGGGCTGAGCTGGAGGCTGCGAAACAAACTATATTAGTGGGTAATCAGCTCAATTATATGCAAAGTGGACTATTTTACAAGTGATTCCTCCTTAGGGTCTCACCACTGCTTCCGCTGCTAGTTTGTCCGCAAACTAAGCTCGCGCGGGGGTGGACCAGGGGTTGTGGACTGTTACTTGTCGATCGAGGTTTCCTCTGATACCACTTGTAAGACCCCATTTTTTTTCTTTCTCGACACCGGGGTCTTAGGCCCAGAACCGCCGTTTTGCGGTGACTCCTTCACGCCTTGAAGCGGCATCACCACAAAACGCCGTTTCTGCCGGCCAATTCGATCGCAGTATAGTAACAAAATTAGAGTAATATCATGCGCAGCAAAACTCTAAGTAAAAGTCCACAGAAATATCACATCAAGTAAAATATCTCCACGATGGGAGAGTCCACAAAACCAAGCACTGTAAATAAGGGCTTATGCCCGATACATCAATTCCTCACCACAAGATCTCTCATGAGGAAATAAAATAAAAACTACTAGAGTAAGGGCCTCACGGTCCCAGCTGTCTGAACTCCTGTGCTAGACTGCCCTATCTCCAAGCGTGTCAACCTCTGGGGCTGCTCCTCCAATCTGGGCTCCGCGATCCCCTAAATGATGTGGTTCGAAAACCGTTAGTCTAAAAGACTAAGTCCTATCATCCCCCACCCCTTCCCCCGTGGCTCCTAGGCACCGAGCGGAGAGGAAGAAAGGGAGGACTTGAAAGTGGAGAGTATATCAAATGCAGGTGACGGTGGACCTAAAACTAGCAATTTATATAGTAACTAATCATATTTGTAAACAAGTAAAGTAAAGTGACCTTAACTTATATGGGTACATATAAGCAAGGGGTCCTTTGCAAGGCTCCCATCGTATAAAGAGTCCCATACCAATTTATACGTTGGGGTGTCGGTTATTAACAGCAATATATATATGTAAAGAAAATTAACCTTAATTTATAAACTTGCCCACACAAGCTTATAGACCAAGGGGTCGTTTTGCAGGGCCTAATGTATAAGTGTCCCATACCACTTATATTTTAGGTGTCAAAGGTTAAATGAATCGCTTATGCTATGACATGCAAGTGGGTATGATGGATCAAGCAAGTGCAACACACACACCCGACTCTGTGCACACAGACCTTTAGTTCCCCCTTTCTGGAGCCTCACCTCCCAGGATACCTCCGTAGTGGCAGACGGAAGCGGTGGGTTGGGCCTCGCCCACCTCTAAACCAGTATAGCACTACTGGTCAGACCTATCGTACGCCTCAACGCTGGTGCACAAGCGGACTCCTGCGTACTCTTGCCGGCTGGCGCACCGGACTTCTGTTGGCGAAGTGCTATCACAACACTTGCCGAGTCAACGTATTGGTGTCTGTGCTAAGATCCTCCAATACCGAAGACCCACCACCTTAATATCATTCCTTTTATGCACATGCAAATTTTCGTACCGACACCGAGTCGAAGCTCACCGGGCCATCCTGCCCTCTTACCACAACGACCGAGCCTACTGCTTGATCATCTAGCCAAAACTACTTCCCGTAACCTCGGGGTGTGTGAGAGTGAAACCCTAGTTATTTTAGTTACTCTTGAAGTTTCATTACTCCTATGAGTTGCGTTAGCCCAGGACTGCCCAAGGTATTCCCCGTGAAGGGCTCTCGAAGGCACTAGGAACTACGATGGGATTACGCCCAAAGCTCCCTTTCGCAAGGCACTTATTATTATTGGTTACTACACAAATCTCTCAATCCCTTAGGGTTATAATTGAATCCTAACCCAAGTGTATATGACTCCTTCTTTTCAACGAGGATGAGTGATCCTTTGTCGATCCCGAACCCCACACAACTCTAACCAACCTCCACTACTCATCTACACTTCTGATGATAAACCTAAATCACCTACCAGACTAATGCCCCATTATTCCAACTTCCTAAACTCATTGTGCACTTTAATTTGATTTCTGCTGTTTTTACTAATTGCAGACCACCCTAAGCTAATATGATGTACTCAATAGGTGATACTCTAAATTCTCCTCCAATAACTCTACAAATTTTACCAGAGGTCTATTATGATAAATATAGTCTAAATTCAGAAAACTATATTTTTCCCAATTAATCTACTATTTATTGAATTTTCCTCAACAACTAGGCCATAGTCAATTTGAACATGAACCATAAGATTTGCTCAGGTAATGGCCTCCTAAAATTTGTATCCACTAAATAACAGAGAAATATTATTGGTTGCCAATTTTCATAATTTTCCATATAGTTCTTTACCTCTAAAAGATTTATTAAAAATAATTCCCAAGATCAAATATAATGAAGGAAGTGCCACAAATATGTCTCCAATAATTATGTAAAAATTACTAGGGCTTCATAAGGAACTAGAAACATCATGATGAAGAAATTAAAATTTTTCAGACCATCTAAATGTCATTATTAAATTTACCAAAGTTCCATAGAATTAAATAATTAAAGAAGCAACTACTAAATATCATTCTTCACAAATTTCATAAATATTTACAGAGATGGGTACCACTATTACAAGCCCCTTTGCTAAGTTTCATCAGATTTAATCAAGTATATTTATCTCCAAGAATTCCTAAGTGGAAATTGTAAAACATGACTTTGTGAATAAAGTACCAAAAATATTCATCCAAAATTTATTATAAAATTTCCAGAGATGTATATACCCTACACAACTACCCATTCAAAAACTCAGCCCTTTTAAGAAGGTTTTGGTATTAGAACTTATGATTTCAAAGCTAGTGCCCTAAACTAGGGTTATAGATTTAAGGGGTTTAAAGTCTTCCAAATGCCCTAAAATTTTAACCACAGGACCATAGTAACCCTATGGACATCTGTCCCAAGTTTCAAGCCCATCCAAGGTCTTTTGACCCCAAATTCCTCAAACCCTAGAAATTTACCCTAAAGGGCCTACCCTAAAATTCTAGGGCTACCCTAGTCCAAACCACTCCAAACTTCATAAGTGAGTGTAAAAAGTCAAAGTATATCAGTGGCCAAAATTTCAGCCTCTGATGAGGGAATTTGGCCACTCAACCATCAAATAGTGGTTTTTGACCAAAATACCCTTATAGGGTCATATATAGGGTGGGTAAATTACCTATCCTAAACATCTCCAAATGAGCTAAAGTTTTAACCCTATACCTATCATGACATCTAAGACCACCCACCAAAATTTGGGGGAGTTTTAAATTAATTAGGTCACATAATTAAATTAATCATGATTTATTAAATTTTTCTAAAAACTATAGAAAAATGTTCTCCAAAAATTCTAAATTTTGGACAGGTTCTAGATATGACTAAGACCTTCTCACTGCCCAAATTGCAACTTGTTTGGACAAGGAATGAAGTGTGGGCACCAAAAATAATTTCTGTTTAGGTCTAGGTATAGGTCCTACCAAAAAGGGTACCCTGGTACAACCAGTGGCCCAAAAGGGTCCAAACAATTTTTGCTACAAACTAGACACCCTAAGATACAAATTTCATGTTGGGCAGATTTCCATTCAGGGTACCTAAGTATTTTTAAAAATTAAATACATTAAATACATCAAATGTGACAGAAATGAAATAATATTCATTTAAATCCTAAAGTATCTGATTGATGCCGCGCGAATCTTGGCGCAGATCAACGGCGCGGGGTTATCGTCCCCGATGAGCCAATGGCCAGGATTGCTTCTTCCTGTGCCGACTTTAAACGTCTGCCGCCGGCCACCCAGTCCCTTCCCCGGCCGGCCACCGCCACCATCACCTCCGTTGAGGTGGTGGCTATCGCCAAACGGCGGCACAGCCGCCGGAGGGGCGGATTCCGGCGATCCAACCAAGAAATTTCTCGGCCGAAAGCCATGAATTTTCTGAATTGGATCGGGCTCAATTGTGCCCGAACCTCGGCCCTAATGAAACCTAAGATCTGCCCATGAGAAAAGAGGAGGAGGAGGACCTTGTTGGCGGCCTGGAGACGAGCGGATCTGCGGGTTGACATGGTGGTGGCGCCGCCGATCGAATTTCTGCAATCTCCCAGTAAACTCGCCGGATTTCTTCAGTTAAGGATTGGGAAATTCTCCTCCAAGCTCACTGGTGGTGTTTAAATCATCAGAGGGGGAGAAGAATGGAAGAAACTGCCATGGCCATTATGGCCATTAAAGGCTTGTTTCAGCCATGATGGTGGAGGCTGTAACTGCCCCTTGACAGCCAGGAAAACGGCTGGAAACTCCTCCCCTTCACTGGAGGAGATGAATGCTGCCATCAATGGGGACCATTGGCCTTTCCTTGGCCAATCTCCTCCTTCAACTCTCTTTCCCCTTTTCTCTCTCCTCCATTAGTGTGGGATGAAGCTTTCTCTCTCTTTCCTAGTCACCAAAACTGACCATGCTGACTCCCCAGCCTATTGACAGCCCTTTCCACCCATAATATTTCATTATGTTGTGGTTAACTTAAAAGGAAAAAGGGGTTGAGCTTGGGTTGACTCATTTAGGCTAATTTGACCTAACACTAGAATAGAGTTGACCTTGGTCAACATGACCATTTGAGTTGACCCCAATGGGTCCTTGGTGACCTATTGGACTCCCTTAAGGTCTAGGAAGACTTGAGTAAGGTTGGTTGGGCATCTTGGGGGTCACATGCCCCTTGGTAAGGGCACTTTGATCATTTTAGGGCCAGAGTTGACTTGGGTCAACAAAACCATTTGGGTTGACCCCATTGGGTCCTTGGTGACCCATTGGCCTCCCCTAAGGTCTAAGAAGGGTTATGTAGGGTTACCCTGCACTTTGGAGGTCACATACCCTTAGTAAGGGTACTTTGACCAGATTAGGAGCTTGAGTTGACTTGAGTCAACCTGGCCTCTAGGGCTGACCCCAATGTGTCCTTAGTGACCCATTGACCTCACTTTAGGGTTAGGAGGGCATAGGTGGGGTCCTCTAGGCTAGGAGTAGGTCAATTGACCCTAAGTAGGCTAGTTTGACCCATTTAGGGCTAGGGTTGACCTTGGTCAATTGAGCCTCTTTGTTTGACCCCAATGGGTCCTTATGGCTCTAATGGGCCTCCCAAGGTATTAGGGGTGTTGTGGTAGGGTCTTGGGGTCAAGGTGTAGCCCATGGTCATCCTAAACCATGGTTCAGAGTTCTACTATTTGCAGACCATGGTGATCCCCCACCTTTCTGTCCCCTATCTCTTGACTCATTACTGGCTTCCTAGGGTTTGTCATGACCTAGTCATGGCCAAAACCACTCTTAGGGGTCTAGTTGGAAATGGGATGTTACAAAGGGTGCCTACAATGCAGCATGTATGCATACCTGGGTTTCATCCAAGGCACCCTAAAACGTATGCTTCTAACACATCATCAATCGGGTACATCTAATTTTCACACCGACGTTCAAGCCGCAAACACAAGGGTACTTCCAAAATTTTCCCAAACGACATACAAGCCGCCACACGGAACTCTTGTCTTGGCCCCACCCTCTCGTGGGTCTCATACCCCGGGCTTGACTCCAAGCTCTGACTATCACGTCAAGATTCTGCCACACAAACCAACTGATACTAAGAACCCTTGTTAAACCCCACCCATTCGCGATGACCCAGGACCGACTCCAATATCGGTACCAAGTCCACTGAAGGAGACCCAACAGGACCCAGCTGGGATCGTTCGGGCTTGTCCAAAGCTTGGCATTCTCATCAGTTACACAAAAGGGGACTTGTCTCGCGGGGACACTCTCCATACCTGACTTTGCAACGTTACGAGATAGCCAACAGACCATAGAGACAAACCACGCCTTAGCACATCACAATCCCAAGCCTTTCCCACCCTAATCCACCATTCGTACCGTACCATCCCCACACCCCCATATGTACTCTAATTTCCACCCGGTCCGGTTCTGGCTACACGTACTCACATGAAACAGGAGGAAAACAACATCACAAACAACGTCTTGCCACTAACGGATTTCAACAAAATCCTCAAGGCTCGCTATGCAACATCACCGAGTTAGACTAATGGTCGCGACTACGTCATCACCCGCAATGCCTAATCCACTAACGAAGCGGATTTCTAATGAAATATCATGTCGGTGACAGACATAATTGACCCAGTGTCTCCTCTTGAACCATGGTAACCCGAATCCCCCTCACTTGAGAGATCTGGTTCATAGAATGCTTGAAAGAAAGCAAGAAAAGAGTAGATGCCATGCACGCATCCTAAAACCGAGAGGAGAAGTGTCGTTACCCTTTGAATTCTCTTCCTAGCCATAAAAACTTGCTTTTCATGGATGAAAATGAGTGCCTCCAAGTCCTCTCCACGGATCTGGCCTCGGAATGACGATCGGAGGCCTAAAGTCCATCAATGGCGGAAGAAAGCTCTCTTCTTCCTCCCCACCTTTCTCTTCCAATCCCCAACTCTCACTTCTCAAATGAGAAAATTAGGAGAAACAACCGTTCTTCCCTATATTAGCACTCTGGAGGAGAGTCTTGGGCCTTAGTATCAAATCCTAAAAGAAATTGGACGGCTAATAAGCCAAATGACGGATCTGCTCCCGTCCACTATCACCGAGCATTAACGCTAATGACGAGCGATATCTGTAACATCCCATTTCCAGCTAGACCCTAAGAGTCGTTTTGTCATGACTAGGTCATGATAAAACCCTAGGAAGTCCATGTAGACTAGGTAAACTTAGGTAGGAAGGTGAAGGCCACCATGGTCTACAAATAGTAGAATTCTAAACACTAGTTTAGAATGACCTTAGGGCTTCAACTTGACTCCATGACCCCACCACAACATCACTAACCTGATAGAGGGTCCATTAGATCCATGTGGTCCTACTAGGGTCAACTTGTAATGCCCCAAAAATCGTATCAAGCTGATCGTGTCCACGAGAATTTTTGGTGCCTGTATAGGGGAACACGGCCTAGGACACGGGCGTGTCCAAGGCCGTGTGGTTGTTTGTGTTGTCCGGCTGTGTCCAGAGAAGGACACGGCAGGAAACACGACAGCTTGACACGGGCGTGTCAAATGACACAGGCGTGTGCATACCTATGTCACCACCCCTGTTCCCAAGAGTCGTGTCGGTTGGCGTGGCGGTTATTGGTGACACGACCCTAGTACATGGGCGTGTCGGAAACCGACACGGGCGTGTCAGGTGGAGACACGGCCGTGTCTCGACCCGTGTCAGTGTCTGTGCTCGACAATTGTGCCTGGATCGAGGCACAAGGCCTGGGACACGGCCGTGTGCGAGGCCGTGTTCGGCCCAGGTTTGATGATTTTTGGGCGGATCTGTGCCGTTCGTTTTCTTTAATTAAGATCCAACGGCCCAGATGTGTTCCTGCTCTGTTAAGGCCGGGAATGGAGGTTAAACTCCTCATTTGCTCTTTACCATTCTCTTTCTAAGGAGTTGGAGAGAGGAGGAAGGAGAGGGAGGATACCGGCCGCCGGCGGAGCATTGGAGCAACGTTTTGAGAACCGAGAGCGGATCCGCGAAGGAAATTCCATTGCGAAGCCTTCTATCCGTATAGTTTTTCCATGGCACAAAAGCATACTACAAGGGTAATGATTCTCTACTTGAGCATGTGAATCTATCCTTCTTTTGCATAAGGAAACCCGCTTCCGCGAGTGTGCGGTGTTCCTTGGGGTTGACAGGAATAGTACCCCTTGTGTTGCATATAGAGTCCGGAAGCGAAGTACGGACATAGGCATTGTGTGTGAAGCCTACCCGGACATGTTGATCTGGATCGGTGATGTTGCATTTTGTATGGTTTGCCAGAGAAGACTCCGTGTTTTGTGTTTTCGGGTTTGTACACGGTAAATTGCAGCAGGGATCCTTAGGGATTAACTCCAAGGCGCACCCGAAAAACTGAGCGGAAACGTAATTCTGCTAATTTGGCGCCCTGAGAGCCAGCCTTGTACATAACTGGGTTATGTGTTGTTTGTATTGTTGCGGGATCCGAGATAAGCTTGGCTCGTGCATACGTCTTAAGGTGAACTACGCGTTGTGAGCAACTGGCAAGTGGAATTAGACTCGGGCTATGTGGTTTGGTGCAAGATACCCAAAGAGGGACTGGCCGTTAGCATAGTTGGGAGCCTTAAACAGTGGTCAGAATGGCTAAAATGCTCACGTTGTTGCCATCCCGGGGATGGTGGTGAAGCCACGGAATTGATCGGATTCACCGATAATGTGCCCTGAGTGCACGATGTGTTTGTGCCGTGAGAGCCTACTCCTATGGCATAGTATATTCACATTTTTATTGTTTAGCTGGGCTAATGAAATGCAGGGAAGGAGCACCGCCGTCCCAAGTAAGGGGCGGGGTCGTTATAATTTTGTCGGCTTTCGCTGATCGTTGCTTTGTTTTCCACCGTGCGGTGGAATGTTGCTTGCAGGTGCTGCAGAGCCGAGTACTAAATAGCAGGCTGAAGCCTAAGTTGCTAAGCTGACCCTCAAAGGTCAAAGCGTATAGTTGTATTTTATTTTGTCATGTGTGGCCGGCCTGCGAGCCGATATATGTAAGACACTATTTTGTTAAGTGAAACTCTTATAAGGCCATAAGTCCAAGTTCTTTCAGTGTAGTTATTATTTTATTCCTGTGGTAGTTGTGGACATTCATCTTAGTTGATATATCAATTATGGGTTCTTTATAACTGTTTAAAAGCTTCCGCTAGAATGCTCTGTGTAGGACGAGTAGTCTTAGTTGGTTTGTTTGATATTCTTATGTAACCCTTCCGACTGTCCGTGGTATATGACGTTGGGTTCCAGCTGGACCTTCTGTTATATGCCATACGATGGATGGGGGTGTTACAATTTGGTATTAGACTTTTGGTTCCGGTCAACTTAAATGAATTCCGGTCAAAAAGAACCCATGAATGTCCACTTAGGAATGAAAAATGCACTTGTTTTGTGGAATCTAAGTGTTCCAATGATTGTTTTTAACAATATGTTTGTCATCAAATCAAGGGTCTTTGCTATTATAGGCGGCTAGGAGCGGTGCTGGGCAATCAGAATGCCCGCAATTGGCAGAAAGTAGTGCACCGAGGGACGTACCTACAACACCTCCTTCAGCAAAAACCATCATATTGGTTGCTGAAGCAGTATTTGCTAGGATTAATGCCCAGCCTGCAGGGCAAATGCACCAAGTACCACTTGTTAATGAGCAAGAACCGTTTAGGGCGGCAGAGCCGGGAGTGGTAGAGCGCACGACAGCTGATTAGGTAGCACCAAGGAGAGATACGAAGAAGAAGCTCAAGCATGTAATGAGCTTTAATCCTCCGAGGTTCGATGAGATTGGAACGCCAACTCAAGCTGAGGATTGGCTCTCTATGATAAAGAGGGTCTTGATGGCCACAAAAACTGTTGAGTGGCAGAAGACCACCATAGCGACCTTCCTATTGGCTGGTGAGGCGAGGCTGTGGTGGGACGAATTGTAGGTTCATCTCTTAGTGGAAAGGCAACTTGTGGATGTGCCTATGGAGGAATTCTCAAGGTTGTTCTTGGCCAGATATCTACCCTCTGCTCAGAAGCTGGAGATAGAGAATCAGTACCTTGGTCTGACTCAGGGAGGCAGAAGCGTGGATGAGTATCTCCACGAGTTTACGCGGTTGGGTCGTTATGCTGGTGCTATGTTTTCTGAAGAGGAGCAGAAGACCAACTGATTCTATGAGGGTCTACGTGGAGACCTACAGCTTCTCCTTGCTGGGCCTAAGGTGCAAGGCTTCCTAGCCTTGGTCAATTCGGCCCAGTCATTGGAAAAGGTCGTGAAGAAAGTGCAAGAGAAGAAGGATCCAGGGGAAAAGAAGTCAGAGTTCAAAGTGCCCAATGCAAAGTCGGGTTTCCGTAGATGGAACAAGAAGCCGAAGACTTCGAACTCAGCCACTTCGTCTGGTGCGGCGGGGGCAGCCACAAGTCAAGTCCCATGAGCGTGCTATAACTATGGAAAGATGGGGAATTTTGCTCGTGAGTGTTGGAGCGGACGTGCAAAGTCTGAGAGGAAGCCTGGAGCAACCTACGAAGAGAAAGGGAAGGCGGTGGAGTCAACCGCGTCCCACCATGCTCCAACCCAGCCTAGAGTTTATAACCTTGGTCTGCAAGAGGCCATAAAACAAGCTGACGTGGTGACAGGTATGAGTTAAATTATAGCAGTTTAACTTTGTGTAGTTGTTACCTTTTTATATGTTGGCTTGCATTTGATTGTGCTAGGCTTCGTGTTGATTTTTGACTGTCCGGCGAGAGCCCTGTTTGATACAGGAGCTTCGCATTCCTTCTTGTCCGAACGATTTGTATTGCGCATCAGAGTCCCTTCCTCGATGGCTAATGACAAGTTGGATGTGTTGTTGCCCAATGGGTGCTCAATGTGCGCGGATAGAGTCTGTGTGGTTAAGATTCGGATCGGGGATCAGGAGTTTGACTTGCAAGCGTCAATACTACCATTAGTGGAGTTCGACGTAATTTTCAGTATGGACTGACTCTCAGAGCAGCGAGCATGTATTTATTACAACTGAAAAGAGGTTAAGTTGGGACCGAATACTGATCGGGAGACTACGTTCGCGGGCATGAAGGGGTCAGGTAAGGTTTTGATGTCGGCCCTATAGGTGATCAAGGCAGTTCGGTCTGGGGCAGAGCTGTTTGTCACATTAGTGCAGACTTCAATGCCTAAGACAAGTTTGAGAAGTATTCCAGTTGTGTCCGATTATCCTAATGTGTTTCCGGATGATCTCCCAGGAGCCCCTCCGTAGTGGGAGATTGATTTTACTATTGAGCTGGTGCCGGGTGCCAAACCAGTGTCACGCTCTCCGTATCAGATAGCACCAAGAGAGATGGCGGAGTTGAAGGAGCAACTGCAAGAGTTGTTGGAACAAGGGTATGTGCGTCCAAGTTAGTCACCTTGGAGCGCACCGGTCCTCTTCGTTAAGAATAAAGATCGGAGCTTGCGACGCTGTATCGACTATTAGGAGTTGAACAAGCTTACGAAGAAGAATAAGCATTTGATCCCAAGGATTGACGATCTATTTGATCAGTTGGTTGGGTCTACAGTATATTCAAAGTTAGATCTGAAGTCCGGCTACTACCAATTAAGGATAAGGGAAAGTGACATCCCAAAGACAACATTCAGCACGCGGTTTGGGCATTACGAGTTCATGGTCATGCCGTTTGGGTTGACCAATGCACCATCCGTGTTTATGGATCTGATGAACAGGACGTTTAGAGAGTACTTAGATCGTTTCATGATAGTATTTATCGATGATATTCTGGTGTACTCGCAGTGTGAGGAAGATCACTACAAGCATCTGCATATGGTGTTGGAGACGTTGAGAAGAAATCAGTTGTATGCTAAGTTCTCCAAGTGTGAGTTCTGGTTATCCTCGGTAGCGTTCCTTGTCATGTTGTTAGTGGTGAAGGGATTGCAGTAGATCCGACGAAGGTAGTGGCGATACGGGAGTGGCCTATATTGACTACAATGGCGGAAGTTCGGAGCTTTCTGGGGCTTGCCGGCTACAACAGGCGCTTAGTAGAGAACTTCTCACGGATAGCACTACCACTCACAACGTTGACAAGGAAGGATTAAAAGTTTGTGTGGTCGTTGGAGTGCGAGCAGAATTTTGAAGAATTGAAGAGGTGGTTGACCACGACACCTATTTTATGTTCGACGAGTAGGACTGAAGGGTTCGAAATCTATAGTGATGCTTCGGGCAGTGGTTTTGGTTGTGTTCTGCTACAGCATGGGAGCGTGATAGCCTATGGTTCACGATAATTGAAGGTTCATGAGCGAAATTATTCGGTCCATGAATTAGAGTTAGCGGCTGTGATATTTGCTCTAAAGCTATGGAGGCACTATCTGTACGGTGTGAAAGTCGATAGCTACACCGATCATAAGAGCCTGAACTACCTGTTGGATCAGAAGGACCTAAACATGAGGCAGTAGAGGTGGATAGGGGACTACACCTTCGAGATACATTATGTGCCTGGGAAAGGAAATGCAGTGGTAGATGCGTTTAGTCGCAGAGTTTCTGCGCGAGCCAGCTGGTTATCAGTACCTGATGAGAGTTTGGTCGGTGAATTGGAGGCATTGGGGATAACTTGCGTCGACAAGCAGTCTAGTGCCGATGTGAAGTTGTTTTGGACAGAGGTGCAGTATGACCTAGCTGATAGAGTTCGGCGGGCATTGGTTCAGGATAACAACATGAAGCAAATATTGGATGAATCCTTGGATGGGTCAAATTCCCAATTTGCTGTTGAGGATGGATTGCTAAGGAGGGACGGTCGCCTATGTGTTTCTAGTGCGGGTAATCTTCGGGAGGAGTTGTTGTATGAGGCACATCATACCAAGTACTCAATCTACCCGGGGAGCACGAAGATGTATAAAGACATGAAGAAGTTGTTCTGGTGGTCAGGATTAAAGAAGGATGTAGCACTTTATGTGGCCAAGTGCCAAACGTGTGCCTTGGTAAAGGCGGAATGTCAGAAGCCCGGAGGTTTCTTGAAGTCCATACCTATCACAGAGTGGAAATTCGACGATATTTCTATGGATTTTGTGCACGGTTTGCCAAAGTAATAGAGGGGAAACAACGCCATCTAGGTGGTCGTGGATAGATTGACAAAGTTGTCGCATCTTATTCCGAATAGGAAGGAAGATCCGGTGGAGAAGTTAGCCAAACTCTATGCGGATAATATTGTACGATTGCATGGTGTGCCCCGCAGTATCATTAGTGACCGAGATGGACGCTTCATGTCGAACGACTAGAGGCTGGTGCATAGTCTGTTGGGGACTAAGTTGAGTTTCAGCACAGCCTTTCATCCGCAGACGGATGGTCAGACCGTGAGGGTCAACTGGACGATTGAGGACATGCTTCGTATGTGCGTCTTGGATTTCTGAAAGCAGTGGGAAGATCACTTGTACATGGCGGAGTTTGCATATAACAACAGTTATCAGGCGAGTATTGGAATGGCTCCTTTCGAGGCCTTGTCTGGGAGAAAGTATCGCACACCATTGTCTTGGTTGGAGATAGGCAAATCAAAGCTATAGAAACGTCAAGCGGTAGAAGACGCCACTTCAATGATATGTACAGTTCAGGAAAGGTTGAAGATCGCTCAGGACAGGCAGACAAAATACTATAATGCCAAGCATAGGAACGTGGAGTTTGGTGTTGGCGACAGGGTGTATTTGAAAATAAAGCCGTTCAAGGGTGCCTCGCGGGTTCGACGCTTGAAGAAGCTGAGTCTGAGATACCTTGGACTGTTTGAAATCCTGGAGCGTGTTGGCGAGGCCGCTTACCGATTGAAGCTGTCAGTGGAGTTGAGTGGGCTACATGATGTGTTCCACGTATCAGTGTTGTGGAAGGCAGTGCAAGAGCCTTCACAGGTCATTGCGGTCGATCAAGTCCCGGTTGATTATGGGTTGACGACGAAGTTCAAGCCAGTACGTATTGAAGACTTGGAGGTTAAGCGACTCCGCAATAAGGAAATCCGAATGGTTAAAGTCCATTGGGATAACTATGGATGTGAGGAGCTTTCTTGGGAGCGAGAGCAGACTATGATGGAAGAATACCCCGAGTTATTCCACTCAGGTAACATTTAAATTTTGTGTACCTTTACATAATTTCGGGACAAAATTCTTTAAGTGGGGGAGATTTGTAACGCCTCGAAAATCGTATCAAGCTGATCGTGTCCAAGAGAATTTTTGGTGCCTGTATATGGGTACATGACCTAGGACACGGGCGTGTACAAGGCCATGTAGTTGTTTGTGTTGGCCGGCTATGTCTAGAGAAGGACACGACAGGAAACACGACAGCATGACACAGGCGTGTCAAATGACATGGGCGTGTGCATACCCGTGTCACCACCCATGTTCCCAAGAGTCGTGTCGGTTAGCGTGGCGGTTACTGGTGACACGGCCCTAGTATACGGGCGTGTCGGAAACAGACACGGGCGTGTCAGGTTGAGACACGGGTGTGTCTCGACCCGTGTCAGTTTCTGTGCTCGACGATCGTGCCTGGATCGAGGTACACGGTGTAAGACCCCCCTTTTTTTTTCTTTTTGGACACCGGGGTCTTAGGCCCAGAACCGCCGTTTTGCGGTGACTCCTTCACGCCCTGAAGAGTCATCACCACAAAGCGCCGATTCTGCCGGCCAATTCGATCACAGAAAAGTAGCGGAATAATGAAGTAAATGTAAGCTATCGGTCCACAGAAAATCACATGACCTAATAAATATAACTCCACGAAGGGAGTGTCCACAGAAAATAACATCAGAGTAGCAAAACGGGCTTATGCCCGGTACATCAAATCCTCACTACAAGATCTCTCATGCAGAAACAAAAGTAGAAAACTGCTCAGGGTCGAGACTCACGGTCCCGGCTGTGTGAACTCCGGAGCTAGACTGCCCTACCTCCAAGCGCACCGGTCTCTGGGGCTGCTCCTCCATGCTGGTCTCCGCGATCCCCTAAATGATGCGGTTCGAAAACCGTTAGTCTAAAAGACTAAGTCCTATCATCCCCCACCCCTTCCCCCATGGCTCCTAGGCACCGAGCGGAGAGGAAGAAAGGGGAGGACTTGAAGGTGGAGAATGTCAAAACAGATGGCAGCGGTCCTATTCTAGCAAGTTCTATGGTATATAAAGACAATAAGCTGTAATATGAAATGTAACCTTCACTTATGTGAAAAACACATAAGCCAAGGGGTCTTTTGCAAGGCTCCCATCGTATAAAAAGTCCCATATCGATTTATACGCTGGGGTGTCGGTGGTCAAACAGCAGTAACTAAATATATCAAAATTAACCTTAATTTATAAACTTGCCCACACAAGCTTATAGACTAAGGGGTCGTTTAGCAGGTCCTAAGGTATAAGCGTCCCATTCCACTTATACTTTAGGTGTCAAGGTTAAAGGTAACGATTATGCCATGACATGCAAGTGGGTATGATGGACATGCAAGTGCAACACACACACCCGACTCTGTGCACACAGACCTTTAGTTCCCCCTTTCTGGAGCCGTAACCTCCCAGGATACCTCCGTAGTGGCAGACGGAAGCGGTGGGTTGGGCCTCGCCCACCTCTAAACCAGTAAAGCACTACCGGTCAGACCTATCGTACGCCTCAACGCTTGGTGCACGAAGCGGACTCCTGCGTACTCTTGCCGGCTGGCGCACCGGACTTCTGTTGGCGAAGTGCTAACCACACTTGCCGAGTCAACGTATTGGCGTCGGTGCATCGACCCTCCAATACCGAAGACCCACCACCTTAATTTTCTTTCCTGTTATGCACATGCAATTTAGCGTAATCAAGAATCGAGCCGAAGCTCCCCGGACCAACACGTCCGACTCAAGCAATCGAGCCGAAGCTCCCCGGACCCAAAGTCCGCCTTTTTAACCATCCGAGCCAAAGCTCCTATCCAACCTCTGGTGCCATTAGTGTTGTGGAATGTGCAACCCTAATTACTAAGTTACTCTTTCAGCTTGTTAAACAGTTTACGTTAACCCAGGACTGCCCCCGGTATTCCCTGTGAAGGGCTCTCAAGGGGCACTAGGAACTATGTTGGGATTACGCCCAGCGTTCCTTTTCGCAAGGTACTTATTTTATTATTTGTTGATTCCCTTACCCTTTATTTTCTCACATTTCGATATGCTAATCCTAGGGTAATTTGACTCCACTCTCCTTGGGTAGGACGATCTTTCGTCGGACCCAAACGTCTATAACCCTAGGCAGATCCACACCTTGCTCACTCATCTTCCAAAGACGCAGCCCATTCCACTTGTCCTTACAACAACCACCATGACTCATCATACTTGCCCTAATTCACATCCAAATGAAATCCTGCAGTTTTGCTATATGCAGACCACTTAAGCTACATGACCCGTAAAAAGGGAAGTACATGAAATACTCATCCAGTACCCTTATGATAATTATTAGAGGTCTATTATGATAAATATAGTCTAAATTCAGAAAATCATATTTTTCCCAATTAATCTTCTATTTATTGAATTTTCCTCAAAAACTAGGCCATAGTCAATTTGAACATGAACCATAAGCTTTTCTTAGGTAATGGCCTCCTAAAATTTGTATTCACTAAATATCAGAGAAATATTATTGGTTGCCAATTTTCATAATTTTCCAGATAGTTCTTGACCTCTAAAGGATTTATTAAAATAATTCCTAAAATCAAATATAATGAAGGAAGTGCCACAAATATGTCTCCAATAATTATGTAAAAATTACTAGGGCTTCATAAGGCGCTAGAAACATCATGATGAAGAAATTAGAATTTTTCAGACAATCTAAATGTCATTATTAAATTTACCAAAGTTCCATAGAATTAAATAATTAAAGAAGCAACTACTAAATATCATTCTTCAAAAATTTCATAAACATTTACAGAGATGGGTACCATGATTACAAGCCCCTTTGCTAAGTTTCATCAGGTTTACTCAAGTATATTTTTCTCCAAAAATTCCTAAGTGAAAATTGTAAAACATGACCTTGTGAATAAAGTACCAAAAATATTCATCCAAAATTTATTATAAAATTTCCAGAGATATATATACCCTAAGCAACTATCCATTCAAAGACTTAGGCCTTTTCAGAAAGTTTTGGTATTAGATCTTATGGTTTCAAGCTAGTGCCCTAAACTAGGGTTATGGATTTAAAGGGTTTTAAGTCTTCCAAATGCCCTAAAATTTTAACCACAGGACCATAGTAACCCTATGGACATCATTCCCAAGTTTCAAGTCCATCCAAGGTCTTTTGACCCCAATTTCTTCAAACCCTAGAAGTTTACCCTAAAGGGCCTACCCTAAAATTTTAGGGCTACCCTAGTCCAATCCACTCCAAACTCCATCAGTGAGTGTAAAAAGTCAAGTTATATCAGTGGCCAAAATTTCAGCCTCTGATGAGGGAATTTGGCCACTCAACCATCACATAGTGGCTTTTGACCAAAATACCCTTATAAGGTCATATATAGGGTGGGTAAATTACCTATCCTAAACATCTCCAAATGAGCTAAAGTTTTAACCCTATACCTATCATGACATCTAAGACCACCCACCAAAATTTGGGGGAGTTTTAAATTAATTAGGTCACATAATTAAATTAATCATGATTTATTAAATTTTCCTAAAAACTATAGAAAAATATTCTCCAAAAATTCTAAATTTTGGACAGGTTCTAGGTATGGCTAAGACCTTCTCACTGCCCAAATTTCAACTTGTTTGGACAAGGAATGAAGTGTGGGCACCAAAAATAATCTCTGTTTAGGCCTAGGTATAGGTCCTCCCAAAAAGGGTACCCTGGTCTAACCAGTGGCCCAAAAGGGTCCAAGCAATTTTTGCTACAAACTAGACACCCTAAGCTACAATTTTCATGTTGGGCAGATTTCCATTCAGGGTCCCTAAGTATTTTTAAAAATTAAATACATTAAATACATCTAGTGTGACAGAAATGAAATGATTTTTATTTAAATCCTAAAGTATTTGATTTGATGCCGCGCGAATCTTGGCGCAGATCGACGGCGCTGGGTTATCGTCCCCGATGAGCCAACGGCTGAGATTCGTCCCGCCTAGAGCGATTTCCAAGCCCTGCCGCCGGCGATCCAGCCCCTTCCCCGGCCGGCCACCGCCACCATCACCTCCGTCGAGGTGGTGGCTATCGTCAGGCGGCGGCTCCGCCGCCGGAGAGGCGTTTTCCGGCGGATAAAGCAAGAGATTTTCTTGCCGAAACCAAGAGAAATCCCGGATTGAATCGGGCTCAATTGAGCCCGAAACTCAAGCCTAATGATTCCTAGGATCTACCCGCGAGTTAAGGAGAGGAGGAGGACCTTCCTGGCGGCCTGGATGCGAGAGGAGCGGCGAGATGCCATTGACGACGGCGGCGGCGCTCGGATTCTGCAACTGCACAGTGGAATGGCTCGTCTCCTCCAGGTAAATGCTCCAAAATGATCCCCTCGGCTCCCTGAAGGTGTTTAAATGGCAAATGGGGGAGAGGAGAGGCTGGTTCTTCAATGGCCATTAACACCATTAAAGGTGTGGCTCGGGTTGTGTGGAGGGGGCTGAACCCACCCCTTGGTGGCCGGGAAACGGCTGGAATCAACTCCTCTCCCCTAGAGGAGTTGATTACAGCCATAACTGGTGGCTGTTGGCCTTCCTTGGCCGGCTTCTCTCCTCCCTTCCCTCTTCCCCATTTTCTCTCTCCTCCATTATCATGGAGAGGAGCTCTTTTCTCTCTCCTAGTCACCTCTGGTTGACTAGTCAACCTCATAAGCTAAAGGCAGCCCACTGGATTATGATGGTCATGGGAATGGGTTTAGCCTAAGGGAGAAGTGGCTTGAGCTTGGGTTAGCCCTTTTTGGGCTAAGTTGACTTGACCCTCAATGAGGGTTGACTTGGTCAGTTTGACCATCTAGGTTGACCCCATTGGGTCCTGGGTGATTCATTGGCCTCCCCTAAGGTCTATATAGGGTTGGGTAGGGTTGTCTTGGCACCTTAAAGGTCACTTGACCCTTGGTAAGGTCACTTTGACCATTTTAGGGCTAGAGTTGACTTGGGTCAACATGACCATTAGGGTTCACCCCTATGGATCCTTGGTGACCCATTGACTTCCCTTAGGGTCTAGGTAGGGTTATGTAGGGTTACCCTGCACTCTGGAGGTCACATACCCTTAGTAAGGGTACTTTGACCAGATTAGGGCTTGAGTTGCCTTGGGTCAACCTGGCCTCTAGGGTTGGCCCTAATGGGTCCTTTGGCTCTAATGGGTCTCTCAAAATGTTTGGGAGTGTTGTGGTAGGGTCTTGGGGCCATGGTGAAGCCCCATTGTCATTCTAAACCATTGTTCAGAATTCTACTATTTGCAGACCATGGTGATCCCTACCTTGGCCTCCTATCTCTTGGCCCATTTCTGGCTTCCTAGGGTTTTGTCATGACCTAGTCATGGCCAAAACCACTCTTAGGGGTCTAGTTGGAAATGGGATGTTACACACGGCCTGGGATACGGCCGTGTGCGAGGCCATGTTCGGCCCAGGTTTGATGATTTTTGGGCGGATCTGAGCCACTCGTTTTCTTTAATTAAGATCCAACAACCCATATGTGTTCCTGCTCTGTTAAGGCCGAGAATGGAGGTTAAACTCCTCATTTGCTCTTTACCATTCTCTTTTTAAGGAGTTTGAGAGAGGAGGAAGGAGAGGGAGGATTCCGGCCGCCGGCGGAGCATCGGAGCACCGTTTTGAGAACCGAGAGCGGATCCGCGGAGGAAATTCCATTGCGAAGCCTTCTATCCCTATAGTTTTTCCATGGTGTAGAAGCGTACTACAAGGGTAATGATTCTTTACTTGAGTATGTGAAGCTCTCCTTATTTTGCATAAGGAAACAAGCTCCCGCGAGTGTGCGGTGAGTGTGCGGTGTTCCTTGGGGTTGACAGGAATAGTCCCCCTTGTGTTGCATATGGAGTCCAGAAGCGAAGTACGGACATAGGCACTGTGTGTGAAGCCTACCCAAACATGTTGTTCTGGATCGGTGATGTTGCATTATGTATGGTTTGTCGGAGAAGACTCCGTGTTTTGTGTTTCGGGTTTCTACACGGTAGATTGCAGCAGGGATCCTTGGGGATTAACTCCAAGGCGCACCCGGGAAACTAAGCGAAAACGTAATTCTGCTAATTTGGAGGCCTGGGAGCCGACCTTGTACATAACTGGGTTATGTGTTGTTTGGATTGTTGCGGGATCCGAGAGAAGCTTGGCTCGTGCGTACGTCTTAAGGTGAACTACACGTTGTGAGCAACGAGCAAGTGGAATCGGACCCGGGCTATGTGGTTTGGTGCGAGAGACCCAAAGAGGGACTGGCCGTTGGCATAGTCGGGAGCCTTAGACAGTGGTCAGAATGGCTAAAATGCTCACGTTGTTGCCATCCAGGGGATGGCGGTGAAGCCAAAGAATTGACCGGATTCACCGATAATGTGCCCTGAGTGCACGAGGTGTTTGGGCCATGAGAGCCTACACCTGTGGCATAGTATATTCGCATTTTTATTATTTAGCTGGGCTAATGAAATGCAGGGAAGGAGCACCGCCGTCCCGAGTAAGGGTCGGGGTCGTTATTATTTGGTCGGCTTTGGCTGACCGTTGCTTTGTTTGCCACCGTGCGGTGGAATGTTGCTTGCATGTGCTGCGGAGCCGAGTACTAAATAGCGGGCTGAAGCCCAAGTTGCTGAGCTGGCCCTCGAAGGCCAAAGCGAATAGTTGTATTTTATTTTATCATGTGTAGCCGGCCTGCGAGCCGATGTATGTAAGACACTATTTTGTTAAGTGAAACTCTTGTAAGGACATAAGGCCAAGTTCTTTCAATGTAGTTGTTATTTCATTCCTGTGGTAGTTGTGGACATTCATGTTAGTTGATATATCAATTATGAGTTTTTTTATAACTGTTTAAAAGCTTCCGCTAGAATGCTCTGTGTAGGACGAGTAGTCTTAGTTGGTTTGTGTAATATTCTTATATAACCCTTCCGACTGTCCGTGGTATATTTCGTCGGGTTCCAGCTGGACCTTCTGTTATATGCCATACGACGGATGGAGGAGTTACACAACTAAAATGGTCAAGTTGACCAAAGTCAACCCAACCCTTAACCAGGTCAAACTAAGCTCATACATGGTCTACTGACCTCCCCTTGGCCAAAGGAACCCACCTAGACCTTCCTAAGCCCTAAGGGAGGCCAATGGGTCACCAAGGACCCATTGGGGTCAACCAAAGAGGTTAAGTTGACCCAAGTCAACCCTAGCCCTAAAGTTGTCAAAGTGCCCTAACTAAGGGTCAAGTGACCTCCAAGATGCACAACCAACCCTACTCAAGTCTTCCTAGACCTTAGGGGAGGCCAATGAATCACCAAGGACCCATTGGGGTCAACCGAAATGGTCATGTTGACTAAGGTCAACTCTACCCTATGATTATGTCAAACTAGCTCAAATGGGCTAACCCAAGCTCAAGCCCATTTCCCCCACTTGGTCTAACTTTATTTTATTTAATATATGAGATAATGGGCTGCCAATAGGTTAGAGTGGTCATCAAATTCTACCATGGTGACTAGGAGAGAGAAAACTCCATTTTTTCCTTTAATGAAGGAGAGAGAAAGTGGTTAAAAAGGGCCATTCATGGCCAAGGGAGACCAAGGGCCTATCCAAGTGATGGATATATTCTCCCTCATCAGTTTTGAGGAGTTGAATAATCATAGCCAGCCACCAAAGTGGTTGAATTTAATTTCTCCCATAAGGAAGAGAGAGAAAGAGGGGAGAGAAAGCCATTAATGGCCATAGGAGATCAAGAGCCCCTCCCTCCACTCCATTTGCTGGATTCATCTTCCCTGGATATTTAAGAGGATACCAACAGACATAATCAGCCCTAAATGGCCGAGTTCAGTGAATCCATGGGGGGCTGAAATTTTCACCTTCAAGGCCAATAATGGACATTGGTGCTACACCCTTCCTCTCCCCCATTTAGCCCTCTTAAAGGCATTCCTGGACTCAGAGGAGGAGTTTCCAAAATCCCACTAAAGGAGCCGAGTCAGTTGGTAGTGTAGTTGCAAAGCACCAATCACCTCCACCACCGGCCATGGCACACCACCACCAAACCCGTTAGCAAGCACGATTGCAGATCCTCCTCTACTCCTCTCTTCGTGGGCTAGAATCCTAGATCAATTAGGAGAGAATTCGGGCTCAATTGAGCCCGATCGTGTGAGAAAAATTTCAGATTTTCATGTCTTTTTATTCCTTGTGGGTTCGCCGGAAACCTCCCCTCCGACGGCCGTGCCACCGCCCGACGATAGCCCCCACCTCAACGAAGGTGGTGGCGGTGGTGGCCGGCCAGGGAGGTGGATGGGTGGCCGGGAAATCGGCTTGGAAGGTGCTCCAGGTCGGCTGAATCCTGGCCTTTGGCTAGAGGAAGAAGATGATGCCAGGGCCCTTGGATTTGCTTTAAGATCTGTGGTGGATCTGATTTTATTAATTCCTGTTTTATTAATTTCTGTCCCATTACTGGGCTGTTTGTAAATTAAAAATTAAAAATACATAGGTGCTGTTTCAGAGAAAATGATCAACATGCAAATTGTAGATCTATGGGTCTACTTTATTATAAAATTGATTTAATCCAATTTGGGTAAGTGGTTTGACCACAACACTCATTTTGGTGGGATCTATACATAGGGCTAGTCAGAAACTTAAATGTGTGCCCCCACTTTACCACATGTCCAAATGATCTAAAATTTGGACACAGAGTCATTCTAACCTATATCTAGGTCATGCCCAAAAATGGGAATTTTTGGAGACACGTTTTCTATAGTTTTTGAAATTATTTAATAATCCTAGGGTAATTTATTTAGGTGACGTAATGACCTCCAAACCCTCCCAAATTTTGGTGAGTGGTCCTTGGGGTCATCATAAGACTCTTATAAATTTTCATCCCATTTGGTGATGATTTGGTTTGGAAATAAGCAAACCATAGCCATGCCCTAAAAGTGTATTTAGGTTAAAAGTGCCCCTTGTGGGTTTGAGTGGCCAAACCACCTCAATAGAGGTTGAAATTTTGGCCACTGGATTGACATGACATTTAACACCCTCATATGAATTATGGGGTGGATTAGGGTGGATTTGCCCTTGGATCCTAGTTCTAACCTTAAGGTGGAACTTTGGGGCCTTGTGAAGGACATAAGGGGTTATGTTCTTGGATGGACTTGAGGATCTGTCCATGAGATCCTAGGGTGGTGAAATGCCCTAGGAAGGGATACGGTGGTACTTAGACACTTGCACCACACATAAAACACTTAATAAGCATTTATGACTTTAAACTGTAGAAATTATCTTATGGGTCAAATGACCTTGAATCTTTATGATATTTTGGCATGGACAATTTCATTGTATTATTATCCTCTGGTAATTATCTTATGTGTTTAGAGATCAGTAGATCATCCTTGTAGTAGTAACTTCCATATTGCCCTTTTGATGTTAATGGTGAAAATATGATGTATATGTGGAGAATGGTTTGAAATTCTATAATAAATAATCAAATGACATTAGGATGCACTGGTAGGTTATTTGGAGTGGTTGAAGCTTTATTTGTAGTACCTCCTTTGTAAAGTAAATTAGTGCACCTTATTTGGATAAATAGGAAATAAATACCATACCTTGTTGGAAAATTGTGATACTTAGTCAAGGAACATATTAGGGCAAATAGAAGCATGCAAAAATTGTTAAATGTTATCTAATTGAGATTTCAAGGGCGTGTCTTCATAAAGCGACTTATGATGGTTTTCCTTAGGATAATCTTTTACCTAGTTTGCTGACTTGTAAATTTCATGAAACTTAGGAAGTGAAGTTTTATGATCATAATGTAGCTCTGCTAATATTTGGGGAAATTTTGGACTAATATTTTTGGTACTTCCTTCAATACCCATATTTATATGAATTATTTTGGAATAAATATTTAGAGGTTAAATCTTTTATGAAAGTTTATGATATTTGGTATTCACTGATATTTTGTTATCCTACATTGTTCATAATTTTTGAATGGTCATTCCCTAAGTAAATCTAGTACCTCATGTTCAAATCACACATGGATTAATTTTGGGAAATATTAATTAAATGCCAAATTTAATTAGAAAATCATGAATTTCTGGATTTGGACTAAATATATCATGGTAGGCCCCCAGTAAATATTATAGGGCTTTTGGATGAAAAAATTGGAGTACCTCTTATCATGTACATCATATAGCTTAGGATGGTCTGCACATAGTAAAACTGCAAAATGAACTCAGGGAGTTGGATATTAGGCTATTGGTTGAGGTTAGGTACTAAGGAGTTCATCATTGAGAATAATGTTGGGATAACTAGAGTATGTGGTGCTCGGGTTCGACGAAAGATCGTCTTTCCCGCGGAGAGGAAGAGTCAAAACACACTATGGTTAGATCCAGAGTAATATTAAAAAGGGATCGGGGATTGAGTATTAACCAATAACAGTAAGTGCCTTGAGAAAGGGAGCTTTGGGCTTCAGCCCATCATAGTTCCTAGTGCTCTCAAGAGCCCTTCACGGGGAATACCTTGGGCAGTCCTGGGCTAACCTAAACCGTAAGTAAAAATCAATGTCTAAGAGCAACTAGTATAACTAGGGTTCCACATTCACACACCCCGGTAGCTCGGGAGGGTGGTTAGGCTAGTTTGATTAGACATCCGAACGGTAGGTTCGAAAGGTAGATGTAACAGACGAGATATTCCGGGGATCCGGGGGCTCGAAAGGTTTTGGATACATAAATAAGGTGGTGGGTCATCGGTATTGGACGGTCGTTCACACCGACGTCGATACGTTGACTCGGTGGGTGTGGTTGACACTTTGCCAAAGAAAGTCTGGTGGATATGGCCAGCACTAGTACATGGTGACTCTAGGTCGTATCCTTCTAGAGGCGTACGTAAGGGCTAGGCTTGGTAGTGTGGATACCCACCTAGGAGTGGGGGGCCCGACCCACTGTCTCCGTTTGCCACTACGGAGGTTCCTGAGAGTAAAGCTAGATATACAAATGGGGGGAACTAAAGGTCTGTGCGCATAGACTCGTGTGTGTGAGTTGCACTTGCATGAAACATGTCATAACATAGCACTACACTCATACTTGCATTTAAACCTGACACCCCATTGTATAAATCGGTATGAGACTTTTTATACGATGGAAGCCTTGCAGAAGACCCCTTAACTTATAAGTTTGTATGTGCATTCATATAAGTTAACGTTACTTACTTCTTAGAATGTCTTTCTTACATGTGCTGCTTGTTCTACTTGTTTACCTTACTGCTTACTATCATAGAACTGCTAGCTTGTACTTTTCTTCCTTAGTTATATATACATTATAATTAACTGCTAGAATAGTTCCACCGTCACCTACTTTTCTTACTCTCCACCTTCATAGCTTCCCTTTACTCCTCCCCGCTCGGTGCCTAGGAGCCATGGGGGAGGGGTAGGGGATGATAGGACTTAGCCTTTTTGACTAACGGTTTTCGGACCACAACATTCCAGGGACTCCAGATGGGAGACAGGGAGCAGCAGGGACAAAGCACCAGTGAAGTACAGTGCTCATGGAGGTGGGCCAGTCTAGCACAAGGGCACCAACTACTGGTTCCATGAGTGATTAGTTTACTTAGCTTCTGCGAGTGTTTGTAGTGAGGATTTGATGTACCGGGCTTGAGCCCGTTTATATTTCCTTGTACTGTTTTATTTCAGTACTTTTATTATGTATAGACTTGATGTGATTTCCTTTACATATATTATATATGACTGTGGACTTAGTTTTATCCAAACTACGTGTATACTTCTCTTCCTTTTTAGTGATCGTAAAGGCTGGCAGGATCGTCGTTTTGGAGTGGCGACCTTCCCGAGTGTCGGTGTCACCGCAAAACGACGGTTCAGGGCATAAGACCCCGGTGGTTTTAAAAGAAAAAAGGTGTCTTACAAACTGGTATCAGAGCAAACATCGATCCAAGAGAAGAAGCGCACAAAACCCTGGGTTACCCCCGCTCGAGCTTAGTTTGAGGACAAACTAAGCTGCGGAAGCAATGGTGTGCCCATAAGGGGAATCACATGTAAAGTCCACCTTTTCATTAATTCCACTTGTTCATCAGCTAATAATTGAAATTCTTCTCTGTAGCCTGCGGTAAACCCTGCCCCCAGCAGGGAGCACCTCTGGCTGCAAAGATCCCATCTTATAATTATCTAGTCAATAAGTTAGACTCAAACCACTGGGAGACATGACTAACCACAATAACTTATAGTATGCCCTAGTCTAAAATAGACCTTGGGTATGAACTTGGTTAAGATAAGGAGATACCTAAAGAGAATAAAGGAGGAGTATAACACGAGAATGACTACCTAAGCCATAAACTCAGGTGGCCCTATGGTCCCTATCAAGGATTACTCAAACCGGTAGGACTGCTTTAAGGAGAATTGAGACCAATAATCCATTAGAAGAATGGTAGAAGACACATAGTCTCAACCCTCGTACCTGTAACAAGATTACCTGGAGACAACCACCACGACAAACACCGAGGGTCGGATAGGAATTCAAGTTCGGAAGAGACTCGGTTGGGATTGGGAATATTTTGACCCGGATAAGGTTGTCGTAAATATGACTCGGAGGGTTTAAGGTATGGAGTATATCAACAAGTTTCAGGTTGGAACCCCATGTCGAAGATTGATGCCCTAGGGACTGTGCATCCAGCTAGGATGGATATAACATGACAATATCGAAGATACTTAGCCCAAGGGAGATAGAGGCTTATCTTTTGTTTATTGTAGGCTTATCTGTTGTTTATTGGACAAATTAGTTATTGACTTGGGTTTCCCTTAGACCCCATCTAGAAAAATTTGCGTCGTGAATATAGTGAATTGGAGTAAACCATATTCGATGCTACCCGGAAGTATTTGTAGGGATAAGAATCTGATTGTGAAGTGGAGATTTTATAGAGTCATTGTCTACCCATACAAACGAGAAATCTAATCACCGGAAGTATGGTGTATCTCAGAACATGTATCCTCCCGGAGTGAAGGAAGACGTCATGGAGTTTGTGACGCACGGTGAGGTTTGTCGGCTAATGAAGGCTAAGTGCAAGAGTTTTTAGGAACTATTATAACCACTGGATAAGGTAGCTGGGGTCACCCTGACCCGAAAGAAAACTCCTGTGGGTGTTTCATAGGATTTGTGTGTAGTTGTTCGTTATCATGGTGTGCTCAAGATGGTCGTGTCGAATCAGGATGGACAGTGTACGTCCAATGAGAGAAGATCAGTCCATGCTTCTCTAGGCTCGCGACCAACATTCAACACACCTCTCCACCCTCATACGGAGGTGTAGGATTCCACTTCCATGGATCTAGGACAAGGGTCCAAAGGCACTCAACTCAGAATTTATGAAGAACCTAGATGCCTAGGTATGACTGATTTGAGATCGGATTATGGAGGCCCATGGCAGTCCGGCCAAATATTATGATGCGCGACATTGCCAAGTAGAGTTAAGGATGGACACTGTATATTCCTAAAGATACGTCTAGTGCATGGAGTCTCGCGGGTACGTGGGCAGAAGAAACTCAGTCCATGTAATATGGGGCGTTACAGGATCCTGGAGCAGATCGGCCCATTGGCTTACAGACTGGAGCTACCGCCGGAGTTAGCGGGTTCGTACGATGTCTTCCACATCTCCTCTCTTAGTAAGGCTCTACTATGGCTAGAACAACAGGTTCTTGGTATAGATGGCTCGACAACTTTTGATCAATCGGACCGCTGTGAGCCGGTCAGAATTAATGATACAGCGGTGCGGGAATTGCTAGAAGGTCCCGCTGGTCAAAGTCCTATAGAGGAACCATGGGCATGGGGATCATACCTGGGAGCCACCGGATCTGATGCAGCAAAAGTACTCGGATCTCTTCGGGTAAGGTGTACATTAACTTCCTTTGGGATGTTACACTAAGTTGTTCTTAGTAGAAACTCCGTAGTCCTAACCTGAATTTCGTGGACGAAATTTTTATTTTTGTTTATTGGGATTTGTAACATCCCATTTCCAGATAGACCCCTAAGAGTGGTTTTGTCATGACTAGGTCATGACAAAATCCTAGGAAGTCCAAGTAGACTAGGTGAACTTAGGTAGGAAGGTGAAGGCCACCATGGTCTGCAAATAGTAGAATTCTAAACACTAGTTTAGGATGACCTTAGGGCTTCAACTTGACTCCATGACCCCACCACAACATCACTAACCTGATAGAGGGTCCATTAGATCCATGGGGACCCACTAGGGTCAACTAAAATGGTCAAGTTGACCAAAGTCAACCCAAACCCTAACCAGGTCAAACTAAGCTCATACATGGTCAACTGACCTCCCCTTGGCCAAAGGAACCCACCTAGACCTTCCCAAGCCCTAAGGGAGGCAAATGGGTCACCAAGTACCTATTGGGGTCAACCAAAGAGGTTAAGTTGACCCAAGTCAACCCTAGCCCTAAAGTGGTCAAAGTGCCCTAACTAAGGGTCAAGTGACCTCCAAGATGCCCAACCAACCCTACCCAAGTCTTCCTAGACATTAGGGGAGGCCAATGGATCACCAAAGACCCATTGGGATCAACCCAAATGGTCATGTTGACCAAGGTCAACTCTACCCTATGATTAGGTCAAACTATCTCAAATGGGCTAACCCAAGCTCAAGCCCATTTCCCCCACTTGGGCTAACTTTATTTTATTTAATATTATGAGCTAATGGGATGCCAATAGGCTGGAGTAGTCATTAAATTCTGCCATGGTGACTAGGAGAGAGAAAACTCCATTTTTCCCAATAATGGAGGAGAGAGAAAGTGGTTTAAAAGGACCATTCATGGCCAAGGGAGACCAAGGGCCTCTCCAATTGATGGATATATTCTCCCTCATCAGTTTTGAGGAGTTGAATAATCATAGCCAGCCACCAAAGTGGCTAAATTTAATTTCTCCCATAAGGAAGAGAGAGAAAGAGGGGAGAGAAAGCCATTACTGGCCATAGGAGATCAAAAGCCCCTCCCTACACTCCATTTGCTGGATTCATCTTCCCTGGATAATTAAGAGGATACCAACAGACATAATCAACCCTAAATGGCCGAGTTCAGTGAACCCATGGGTGACTGAAATTTTCACCTTCAAGGCCAATAATGGCCATTGGTGCTACACCCTTCCTCTCCCCCATTTAGCCCTCTTAAAAGCATCCCTGGACTCAGAGAAGGAGTTTCCACAATCACACTGAAGGAGCCGAGTCAGTTGGTAGAGTAGTTGCAAAGCACCAATCACCTCCACCACCGGCCATGGCTCACCACCACCAAACCCGTCGGAAATCACGATTGCAGGTCCTCCTCTACTCCTCTCTTCGTGGGCTAGAATCCTAGATCAATTAGGAGAGAAATAGGGTTATATTGAGCCCGATTGGGTGAGGAAAATTTCAGATTTTCATGGCTTTTTATGCCTTGCGGGTTCGTCGGAAACCGCCCCTCCGGTGGCCGTCCCGCTGCCTGGCTCTAGCCCCCACCTCAACGAAGGTGGTGGCGGTGGTGGCTGGCCAGGGAGGTGGATGGGTGGCCGAGAAATCAGCTTGGAAGGTGCTCTAGGTTGGGGGAATCCTGGCCTTTGGCTAGAGGAAGAAGATGATGCCAGGTCCCTTGGATTTGCTTTAAGATCCGTGCTGGATCTGATTTTATTAATTTATGTCCCATTACTGGGCTGTTTTATATTAAATATTAAAAATACAGAGGTGTTGTTTTAGAGAAAATAATCAACATTCAAATTATAGCTCTACGGGTCTACTTTATTTTAAAATTGATTTCATCCAATTTGGGTAAGTGGTTTGACCACAACACTCATTTTGGTGGGATATATACCTAGGGTAGTCAGAAACTTAAATGTGTGCCCCACTTCACCACATGTCCAAATGATCTGAAATTTGGACACGGAGTCATTCTAACCTATATCTAGGTCATGCCCAAAAATGGGAATTTTTGGAGACACGTTTTCTATAGTTTATGAAAATATTTAATAATCCTAGGTTAATTTATTTAGGGGACGTAATTACCTCCAAACCCTGCTAAATTTTGGTGAGTGGTCCTTGGGGTCATCATAAGGCTCTTATAAATTTTCATCCCATTTGGTGATGATTTGGTTTGGAAATAAGAAAATCCTAGCCATGCCCTAAAAGGGGTATTTAGGTCAAAAGTGCCCCTTGTGGGTTTGAGTGGCCAAACCACCTCAATAGAGGTTGAAATTTTGGCCACTGGATTGACATGACATTTAACACCCACATATGGATTATGGGGTAGATTATGGTGGATTTGCCCTTGGATCCTAGTTCTAACCCTAAGGTGGAACTTTGGGGGCTTGTGAAGGACATAAGGGGTTATGTTCTTGGATGGACTTGGGGATCAGTCCATAAGATCCTAGGGTGGTGAAATGCCCTAGGAAGGGATATGGTGGTACTTAGACACATGCACCCCACATAAAACACTTAATAAGCATTTATGACTTTAAACCCTAGAAATTATCTTATGGGTCAAATGACCTTGAATCTTGATGATATTTTGGCATGAACAATTTCATAGTATTATTAACCTCAGGTAATTATCTTATGGTGTTTAGAGATCAGTAGATCATCCTTATAGTAGTAACTTCCATATTGCCCTTTTGATGTTAATGGTGAAAATATAATGTATAGGTGGTAGAATGGTTTGAAATTCTGTAATAAATAATCAAATGACATTAGGATGCACTAGTAGTTTATTTGGAGTGGTTGAAGCTTTATTTATTGTACCTCCTTTGTAAAGTAAATTAGTGCACCTTACCTGGATAAATAGGAAATAAATACCATAGCTTGCTGGAAAATTGTAATACTTAGTCAAGGAACATATTAGGGCATATAGAAGCATGCAAAAATTGTTACATGTTGTCTAATTGAGATTTCAAGGGCGCGTCTTCATAAAGTGCCTTATGATGGTTTTCCTTGGGATAATCTTTTACCTGGTTTGCTGACTTGTAAATTTCATGAAACTTAGGAAGTGAAGTTTTATGATCATAATGTAGCTCTGCTAATATTTGGGGAATTTTTGGACTAATATTTTTGGTACTTCCTTCAATACCCATATTTATATGAATTATTTTGGAATAAATATTTAGAGGTTAAATCTTTTATGAAAGTTTATGATATTTGGTATTCACTGATATTTTGTTATCCTACATTGTTCATAATGTTTCAATGGTCATTCCCTAAGTAAATCTAGTACCTCATGTTCAAATCACCCATGGATTTATTTTGGGAAATATTAATAAATGCCAAATTTAATTAGAAAATCATGAATTTCTGGATTTGGACTAAATATATCATGGTAGACCCCCATTAAATATTATAGGGCTTTTGGATGAAAAATATTTGGAGTACCTCCTATCATGTACATCATATAGCTTAGGATAGTCTGCACATAGTAAAACTGCAAAATGAACTCATGAGTTGGATATTATGCTATTGGTGGAGGTCAGGTACTAAGGAGTTCATCATTGGGAATAATGTTGGGATAACTAGAGTAGGTGGTGCTCGGGTTCGACGAAAGATCGTCTTTCCCGCGGAGAGGAAGATTCAAAACACACTAGAGTTAGATCCAGAGTAATATTAAAAAGGGATCGGGGATCGGGTATTAACCAATAACAGTAAGTGCCTTGCGAAAGGGTGCTTTGGGCTTTAGCCCATCGTAGTTCCTAGTGTCCTCGAGAGCCCTTCAAGGGGAATACCTTGGGTAGTCCTGGGCTAACCTAAACCGTAAGAAAAAATCAATGTTTAAGAGCAACTAGTGTAACACCCCAAAATTTGAAAGAGGGACGATCAACATTTTTTGGCCAGGATTGGGTCTTAGTTGGGGGTCACACGGCCTAGGAAACGGGCGTGTCCCTGGCCGTGTCAAGCTCAGGCTCGTCGAGAGTTCGGGAAGTCGACGTCCTGCGCTCGACAAAGTGTCGAGATAGGGGTACATGACCTGTGACATAGGTGTGTCACAGGGCGTGTCCCGCTATGTCGATCTACGTTCGGCGATTTCCATGGATCTGCGTTCGATGATTTCCCCAGCAAACTGCGTTCGATGATTTTCATGGATCTGCGTTCGACGATTTTCCCCAGCATTCTCTGTTCGACGTTTTGGATGCAGTCGACGATTTGGGTTCAACGATCAGGCCAGCAATCGTGGTTCTGGCCAGCGCTCGACGATCTGGCCAGCGATCGACGATCTGCGTTCGACGATCGTCAAGGCTTCAAAAACTGCCTGGGACACGCCGAGACATGAGCGTGTCCCAGGCCGTGTCCTTCTCGAGTTATGAGCCGGGACGTTTAAGGGGTTGGACACGGCCTGGAGCCCAGGCGTGTTCAGGTTGGACACGGCCGTGTCAAATGTGACACAGGCATGTCAAGGCCCCGTGTCTTGTTTTGGGTGCGACGGTTTCGGCGTCGATTGGGGAACACGGCCTTGGACACGGGCGTGTCACAAGCCGTGTTCGGCCCAGGTGTTTTGATTTTCAGTTCGAATCATGGCCGTTCTTCCCTTTCTTTTGGGATCTGATGGTCCAGGACTGCTCTTGCCGAGTTAAGTCCGAGAATAGGGTTAGAAACCCTCATTTTTCTCCAAGCTTTCTCTTACTAATATTCTAGAGAGAGGGGAGAGCATGGAAGACGGTGAAGGAGATCCGGCCATTAGAGAGGCTTTGGTGCTTCAAATCGCGAGCCGAGTCTAGATCCGTAGAGGCTAGATTGTTGCGAAGGTTTTCATCTGGCTATTTTTCCATGGCTAGGAAGAGGAGTCGGAATGTAACGACACTTATCCTCTTGATTTTAGGATGCATGTTTTAGGATCTTTTATTTTCTAGTTTTGGGCACCAAACTCTCAAATGAGAGGGGTTTGGGTCGCCAAGGTTCAAGAGGAACCTCCGGGTCGATTGAGTCCGTCCCCAGCATGTTTTTGCATTAGAGATCCGCTTCGTTAGTGGATTAGGCATGGTGGGTGAAGCCGTAGTCGCGACCGTTAGTCCGACTCGGTGATGTTGCATACGAGGTTTAAGGATTCGTAGAGATCCGCAGCGACAAGAGGTCGTTTGTGATGTGTGATGTTTGTGGTGATCTTCCCTTTATCTTGCATGAGTACGTGTGGCCGGTACCGGACAAGGTTAGCTCCTCATTGGCAGTAGATGGTTTCCTTGGTGGACAAGGTTAGCTCCGCATGGGTGGTAGATGGTTTCCTTGGTGCATGAGAACGCTACAGTACGAATGAGGGATTAGGGTGGAATTGTCTGGGATTGTGATGTGCCAAGGCGTGGCTGTGTCTCCGTGGTCGGCTGGCTATCCTATGACGTGCAAGTCATGTGTGGAAAGTGTCCTGGCAAGACTAGTCCCCTTTTGTGAGACTGACGAGAACGCCAAGCATGGGGCAAGCCCGGGCATTGAGGCCATGAGCGGGTGGGATCCAACAAGGGTTCTTAGAATCAGTCAGTGTGTTTGACGGAATCCTGACATGAGAAGTCAGAGTTTGCCGGCAAGCCCGGGTCTACGACCGTGAGCCGGTGGGGCCTTGGCTAGAGTTCCGTGTGGCGGCTTGTATGTCGTTGGGGGATTGTGGTTCCCCTTTGTTTGCGGCTTTATGCCAATGGGGAAATAATGAGTACCCAAATTATGTGATGTTGTGCTAGATGCATACACTATAGGGTGCCTTGGGTGAAGCCCTTGTGTTGCATTCATGTTGCATAGTAGACCCTATTATTAAATGCTCAACAGTAGAGAACATGTATGATGTTTGAGACATCCAAGCCAGTTTCCTTAGTTGTTTTTCTTGCTTATGAATATTGCATACGAATTGCTAACTTGCAGGTTGGAGGAGTACCCCGGGGTCCGTTAGGGGCGGCCGGGAGGAGATGTGTTGGTTACACAGTTTGAGGTCAGCCTTTGCTGACCCATGTTACTAATAATTTTTACAGGACAAGAATCGCAAGCAGGAGCTAGCTCGCCGGCCAGAAAGGCCTAAGCCTCATGAAGTGTTACCTTTTTGCTGCTTCTCTACTTTTATGACATTGTATGTATGATGCCCACGTGACCGGCTTGTATGCCGAGGTAGACTAGGTGTGCTTATGCACTTTTATGACTGATGTATTATTTGAGTTTAGACTCACTGTTGTTGTAAGGCCATAAGGCCATCTTGTTACTCTTGTAGGCGTGGATAACTTCTAGTCTTGCTTGTTGTTTCTACTGTGTTATGTTTGAGCTTTGGGATTGGGTAGCTATATCATCTTATAATACTGAAGCAGTGGCGTCTGTATGTTGTGGGGCCCCGGCCGGACCCATATTATACGGTCATTACAGGGGAGGTGTTACAATTTGGTATCAAAGCCAGGTTAGATTCAAGGTCAGTGCGTAGAGAAGTTATCCACATAAGAGTAACACGGGACCATGAGTGTCCTTATGTTTAAGTCTTGAGATTAGAGACTGATTCCTTATTTCTTGTTTTCTTGAAGAGTGCAAGCAACGAGCCAGGTACGTCGAGAGCAAGAGAAGAGCTTTCGGCGAGCAGTACCACTGCTCCGGGTCTTTTGGGCACAGGTGTAAACCCGACCGACTTCTGCTGCATGCTTGCAGAAGCGATGGTGGCAACCCAAGCTACAGCGACAGCTCAGGTAGCAACCCCTGCTACACCGGAGACGGCGACGGCCATGCCAGGCGGAGAAGCCAGGAGAGTAGAGCCTTTGGAAGAAAGAGTGGTGGTCAGGCATGGGGACCAGCAGATGAAGTACTTTCTGAGCTTCCATCCCCCGTCGTTCAAGGGAGTTGGTACGCCAACTGATGCAGAGGATTGGTGGGCTCGGATTCAAGAGCTTTTGAGGGCGGCAGAGACGCCAGAAGAGAAGAAATCTGAGTATGCGGCGTTCATGTTAGAAGGAGACGCCAAGTTGTGGTGGGTGAGCCATAGCGGCCGCCAATTTCCTCGACGCACCCCGTCGATGGAATAATTTGGGGATGCTTTTCTAAAGAGGTACATTCACGTTTCTACACGGTTGGCCCTTCAGAGGCAGTTTCTGCACTTAATGCAGTGAGACAAGACGGTGGACGAGTATGTGCAGGAGTTCACCTGTTTGGGTTGTTATGTGGGAACGACAATGACAGATGATGTAGAGAGGGATAACCTCTTTTATCAAGGGCTGAGGGAGAATCTAAGACAACCCCTCATTGCCATGAAGAGGGCTGGTTTCAATGAGCTAGTGGAGGCTGCCAGGACATTGAAGAGTGATTTGGAGCGAACCCAACGTCATAAGGGTTTCACTCCCAAGCAAGGGGAAGGGAAGCCTTCCCAATCCCAGGGAAAGTCTGAAGGGAGTAGGTGGAGGAAAAAGCCTCACACTTCCAGGTTCGGTGAGAAGAGCAAGTGGACGTCTGGGGGTTCTCACTCTAGGGGACCGCCGACGTGCTACAACTGCGGTAAGGTGGGGCACATCGCTCGTGTTTTCCTCAAGGAGGAGTGGAGCAAGAGCCAAGGCAAGAGCAGACTGTGCGCTCCGGCCCTAGTGCCGCAGAAAAAGGAAAGATGGCGGAGTCGAACGCTTCTCGGTTCCAACCGGTGCAACCAAGGGATTACAACCTTGGACAGCAGGAAGCGATCCGCCAAACCGATGTGGTGACAGGTATGAGGAAATTTAAGTTTAACTTTGTGCTTCATACTTTTAGACCTTTATGTGTGATGTCTATGTTATAGGCTTCGTATTAGTTTCCGAATACCCCGCTAGGGTATTGTTTGATACGGGAGCATCGCAGTCCTTTCTTGCGGAGAGCTTCATCTGGAGAATAGGAGTTGAGTCATTTTCAGCGGACGCGGTGTAACAACCCAATTTTTCTCAGCAGGCCACTTTTTGGGTGACACGGCCTGGGACACGGGCGTGTCCCAGGGCGTGTCCTGCGTGTGTCGAGTGTCGAGAGGAACGGTCGACATTTTTTGCTCGACGATGTGTCGAGAGAAGGCACACAGCCAAGGACACGGGCGTGTACAAGGCCATGGCGTGTGCTCGACAAATTTTGCTCGACGATCGTCGAGTGTCGAGATGTGGTCGTCGAGTGCCGGGAAGTGGGTGAACACAGCCTGTGACACGGGCGTGTCACAGGGCGTATACCTTCGGCTCGACAAACTCAGCCCGACGAAATTTTGCGCTAGGGCATGTCTTAGTGCCGTGTTTGGGCACACGGCCTAGGACACGGGCGTGTCACAGGCCGTGTGAGTCTCGGGCAATTTTGGGATTATTTTCGCCGATGAACACGGCCACAGACACGGGCATGTATGAAGGCGTATTGGGTGACACGACCCATGATACGGGCGTGTCCCATGGGCATGTCACTGGTTTGGATAAGTTGGTTGACCACCGTTTGAGGCAAACAGCCTGGGACACGGGCGTGTCACAGGCTGTGTCAGGCAAAAATCAGCTTTTCTGGCAAAATCAGCTTCTTCATATCGTTGAACATCTTCGTGCTTCCGGGGTGAATGGAATACTTTGTATAATGCGCTTCATACATCAGTTCTTCCCTCAATTTCCCCACATTCGGGACGCACAAATGGCCCTCTTTTCGCAAAAGACCGTCATTGCAGGTGAATTTGCCCTCTGGTCCTTCATTCACATAGCGTAAGAGATCTTCATCCAACTCCATTGCCCGTCGAACTCGGTCTGCAAGGTCACATTGCACCTCGGTCCAGTTCAAACATGCATTGGCAGTGGAATTCCTGTCAACACAATAAATCTCCAATGCCTCTAGCTCCTGGATAAGACGTTCATCATGTCTTTGTAACCAATTTGCTCTAGCCGGAACCCGCCGACTCAAGGTATCCGCGATAACATTCCCCTTCCTGGGTGTATAGTGAATCTCAAATGTGTAGTCCCCAAGGAACTCCAACCACCTTCATTGTCGCATATTCAAATCTTTCTGCTCCAATAGGTACTTTAGGCTCTTATGATCTGTGTAGATCTCTACCTTCACTCCATAAAGGTAGCGTCGCCACAACTTGAGTGCAAAAATCACCGCCGCTAGTTCCAAGTCATGGAAGGGATAATTTTGCTCGTGCACCTTCAGCTGGCGGGAGCCATAAGCAATTACCTTTCCATTTTGCAGAAGAACGCAACCTAAGCCGCTCCCTAACGCATCATTATAAATCACAAATCCATCGGTTCCACGTGGCGAAGACAACACCGGCGTCGTGGTCAACCGGACCTTCAGCTCTTCAAAAGCTCTTGCGCACTCTGGCATCCAAACGAACTTCTGATCTTTTCGGGCCAGTGTGGTTAGCGGCAAAGCAATCCAGGAGAAGTTCTCAACAAATCTTCGTGCTCTCGGGGTGAATGGAATACTTTGTATAATTGTGGCCGTCCATTCCTGACCTCGGCCACGGAAGACAACATTGGCCATTCCTCGATGGCCCTTATCTTCACTGGATCCACTTCAATGCCCGCTCCACTCACCACATGGACAAGAAAAGCCACCAATGATAGCCAAAACTCGCACTTCGAGAACTTGGCATAGAGCTGATTTTGCCTTAACATATTCAACACCAACCGCAAGTGAGTCTCATGCTCAGCTTTTGACTTCGAGTACACCAGGATGTCATCAATGAACACTATCACGAACAGATCCAGGTACTCTCGGAATATGCGGTGCATCAAATCCATAAACACCGAGGGCACATTGCACAATCCAAATGGCATGACTGTGAACTCATAGTGCCCATAATGCGTTCCAAATGCGGTTTTGGGAATGTCACCTTCCCGAATTCTCAACTGGTAATAACCAGACTTCATGTCCAACTTCGAATAGACGGTCGAGCCCACCAGCTGATCGAATAACTCATCAATCCGGGGTATCAGATACTTATTCTTCTCGGTCAGCTTATTCAGTTCATGCTAATCAATACACAACCGTAACCCACCGTCTTTCTTCTTTACAAAAAGCACAGGCGCGCTCCAAGGTGACATACTTGGGCGTATATAACCTTGCTCTAGCAACTCTTGTAATTGGACCTCCAACTCCGCCATCTCTTTTGGTGCGACGCGATATGGTCAGCGGGCCACATGTTTCGCACCTGGCACCAACTCAATCGTAAAGTCAATCTCCCGCTGGGGTGGTAGCCCAGGGAGATCTGTGGGAAACACATCTGTAAATGTTGGGTACATTGGAAAATGTGTACCAGATTTGAAGAAGCCTCACCCTACTCAATGATATACATCATGGTGTATTTTATGTGCTTTGAGTTTATATGTGCAGGTTAAGTAATTGCAGGAAATGCAGAAAAGTTTCTAAGTCCATGTGTCGACACCTAGAGATGCAGTGTCGACACTTATGAAGGCTTGTGTCGACACCTAGAGAAGCTGTGTCGACACTTGGAGTAATTGTGTCGACACCATGAAAGGCAGAGTCGACACCAGAAGCAAAGTGTCGACACATACAGGCAGTGTCGACACATTGTGATGAATTGTCAACATAATCTGAGTCGACACTTAGAGGCTGTGTCGACACTCAGAGAAACTTTATCGACATCAAATGTGTCGACACCAGGAGGCTGTGTCGACACTCAGCAAGCTTCAACAAAGTTAAAGTACTTGTGTCGACACAAAGGGATGTGTCGACACTCAGCAAGTTTCAATACAAGAAGACATGTGTCGACACAAAGGAGATGTGTCGACACTCAGCAAGTTTCAACATATGAAGGCATGTGTCGACACAAAGGAGATGTGTCGACACTCAGTAAGTATCAACAATAAAAGAAGATGTGTCGACACAAAGGAGATGTGTCGACACACAGCAGAATTCAACTAAGTGTTAAAGAAGAAGTACTTGTGTCGACACACTCATTCAGTGTCGACACATTCAACAGAAGGCTTGTGTCGACACACAGAATCAGTGTCGACACATTCTGAAGAAGCAGTGTCGAGAAGCTGTTACAACAACACAAGGAGTTGTGTCGACACCATCAAGGCTAGTGTCGACACTTAGTTCACTTGTGTCGACACTTAGTCTATTTGTGTCGACACATAATGACTATCTGTCTCGACACTTTCAGACAGTGACAATGATTTCAAGAAGTGACTGGATGACTTGACAGCTGCCATTTCAACCGGTCAACTGCAACTGTCAGAGCTGTCAAGAGTTTGTTAGAAACCGAATCAGCCAGTTACCTTGGATGAAGACTATTTAAACGCCTTTCTCCTTCAACAGAACAGAGATTACAATTATGGTAACAATCAATCAACAGATTATTCATTGAAGATCAATAACAGATTGAAGATCTACACAGAGATCTAACAACACAAAAGAAGAAGACCTTCGACAGAAGATCTAAGAAGTTGGAGAGAGAGAGCTCCTTTTAAGAAGAGTAGCTGCTGAACCAGGCTGCTAAGTAAGATTCAGATTGAGATCTGAATCTCAAGACAAATGTTGATTGAAGATCAGCTTCACCGGAGATTCAACCCTACTGAGTTCTAATTCAAGAAGCTTTGAAGAAAGCTAAGGGAGGTTGATCTCTGCCAAGTTCTTCCAAAACTCATCAAGAAGCCAGTCAACTCATCACTCTCTATCAGAGTTGTGGTTAATTACTTTGTATTATCAAATTTCTGTAGGATCTTGTATAGATCTGAGTTGTAAGCCTAAATCTATAAAGGCTGAGGTAGGGCTTTTGAGCCTGAGTGTAGGAGAATTAATTCTCTGAGTGTAGGCCTTATTCAAGGCTGAGGTAGGGCTGTTTAGCCTGAGTGTAGGTCTTGTTGAAGACTGAGTGGTAGGGCTTTGTGCCTGAGTTGTAGGAGTGGGGACACTCTGAGTTGTAGGAACCTGTTTGGGGTTCTGAGCTGTAGTATCTGAGGATCTGAGGAGTAGTGCAGAAGTTAGGCCGAATCTAGTACACTACTAGATAGGCGAAGGGGGAAAGTGGATGTACCCAGACCTTGGGGAACCACTATAAAAATATGTGTGCACTCTGTGTTTGTTTATTTCTGTGATTGCTGAGCTAGCTGTGCTTAATTGCTATAGAAAATTGCAAATACAGGTTTAATTGTTTAGTGTTTCTGCCTTAAATTTAAAAAGATAAAGTTCACCTATTCACCCCCTCTAGGTGGTTAGGCACAATTTCTTTCAAGTGGTATCAGAGGGAGGTTGCTCAAAAAGGGACATAACAGTCTGAGTAAGATTCTGTAGGTAGATTCAGGCCAAACAAGAATCAAGAAAATGAGTTCTAGTGAGAATCACAAAGAGCTGGGGTCCATGAAATTGCCAATATATAGAAAAGAGATATTAGGCATGTGGAAAGAGAGGGTTAGACTTTTTATGGAAGCTTCTGATCCAAGGATATACATTACAGTTAAAGAAGGCCCATATGTGCCAATGAAAATATCCATTCTGGATGCAAATCAGAAAACTCCCAAGGACTTTTCTGAAATGACTAAAGATGAAATAATTCTGGCCACTATGGACAAGAGAGCCCAGAATATAATTGTTAGTGCCATTGATGATGCAACATTTCAGAACTTAATTCATTGAAAAACCTCTAAAGAAATGTGGGACACATTAATAGTTTTATGGAGGGATCAGAAGAAGTAAGACAAGATAGGAAGTCCTTGTTAAATCAGGAATATGAAAGCTTCAGACAAGAAAAGTCTGATAGCATTACAGAATGTTACAAGAAGTTCTATAGGATAGTCAATGAATTGATGTCCTATGAAAGAGAATTCATCAACTATGAGCTGAATGACAAGTTCTTAAGATCCCTGACTAAGGACTGGGACACCAAGATTTGTGCCATTAGGGAAGTGGCCAAACTAGCTGACATACCTCCTCCAACTTTGTTCGGAAAACTGTTATCTTATAAGATGTAGTTATTAGCTAGAAAGGAGGAAGAGAAGACTACTAGAGTGGAGCACAAGGAAAGATCTGTGGCCTTCAAGACTGAAGCCACTAGGAAGTATAGAAGCAAGTCTCCATCTCCACCTCAAATAGTTGCTGAGGCTGTGACAGATAATTCAAAAAGCAAGAATTCAGATAACAGTGAAAGTGATGAAGACTTTGCTGCTTTTACTAGGCATTTTTAAAATTTTCTGAAGAAGAAGCAGTGGAGGTCTAAGCCTTCCACTTCTTAGCCAAAAGATGAATACTATCAGAAAAGAAAGTCATCAAGGAATGACAGAAGCAGGTCCAAGCCAAGCAAAGCTACATCCTCAAAGATTGTGTGCTATTGCTGCAATAGACAGGGACATGTAGTGGCTAACTGTCCTGAAAAGAGGAAGGAGTCAGCTGACAAAAAGAAGACTCAGTTTAAGGGCAAAAAGGAAAAGTCCTTTGTTGCTAAGAAACACAAGAGTTTGACTGATCAGTCATCTTCTGAAACATAATCAGAAGTTGAAGCCTATATTGGATTATTTGCTGAAGAGGAAGAAGATGAGTTCATGCAGCTAATGAACTCAATTTATGAGCATGAGGACCATCAGTGCAAGGGACTGATGGCTATATCTGAAGGAGATAAGATCTAGGATCATCCTGGACCAAGTAAGGCACAAAGTTGTTCTTCTAGTTCAATTTCTAATACTGAGTCAGAATCAGATACATCTGCATCAAGTGATGTGGGTGGGTCTGAATCTGAAGGAGATATTCATCAGTTAATTGATGAATATAGGGACTTGTTGCAGGCCTTGAAGAAAAGCAAAACCTTGGCCAAAACTCAGGCAAAGGAGATTGCTAGTCTTAAATTGGCTGCTGCTGATTCAGACAAGTTGTTTGATCAGAAACTGAATGAAATAGCCAGACTGAAGAACATTACTGTTATTCAGATGGGTACTATTACATTTAAGAATGATCAAATTAGAAATCTGGAGGTTAGACTTCAGAAGGAGAAAGATATAGTAGCAAGTTTTTCTAAACCTAAATCTGTTTTACCCTTGATAGATGAGTTTGTACCTCAAAAGGGTAAGGCTGGATAAGGATTTAAAAAACTATCTGGACTGCTAGGTCCAAATCTAAGGGCAAAGCCCAACACTAATCAAGAAGCCTGCTGTAGATACTTTAGTCAGGGTTGTACCTAAACAAAGGTACAACAGGTTTGAGTGCTGCTGTTGTGGCAAGATAGACCACTTTGCCATAGATTGTTGGCACAATTCAAGTGTCAAGGAGAGTAGCAAACTACCTGATAGAAGAGCTACAGGTAGTTTTGTTAAAAGTCAGACTAACCTGCACCAAGGACCCAAAAGTTATTTGGATTCTAAGGTTAAGTAATCTGTTTTGCAAGTGAGTCCAAGTGGCCATGCCCCTATATGGTACTTGGACAGTGGATGTTCCAGGCACATGACTGGAACTACGGGGTTATTGAAGGGCTATACACCTATCAAGAATGGCCCTAAAGTTACCTTTGGTGGTTCAGAAAAAGGAATCATCAAAGGCTTTGGTAACATTTCTAGTAACCTGATTACAATTACTCAAGTGGCTTATGTAAAGGGTTTGAAACACAACCTCATTAGCATAAGTCAGCTGAGTGATTTAGGATATGACATCTCATTTGTCAAGAATGGTTGTCATATCAAAAGGTCAAGTGATCAAAAGATCATTCTGACAGGATATAGGAAGAGAAATGTCTATTGTCTTGACTTTGTATATGAGAACAATGTTTCTCCTATTTGTCTTGTAGCTGATGAGAAAGTCTCACATTGTGTTAAATAGCATAAGAGGCTGACTCATCTTAACTATAAGACAATTGACCAACTTTTTAGCAAAGAGTTAGTGAGGAATGGTCCTCAAGTTAAGTGCATAAAGGATGGGATATGCTCAGCTTGTCAAAAAGGCAAGCAGACCAAATCCACCTTTCATAGCCTTGAGAACAAGGATTCTGTGAGGTGTCTATACCTCTTGCATATGGATCTTTTTGGTCCTATGCCAGTTCACAGTCTAGGTAGGAAGGTCTACACATTTGTGATAGTAGATGACTATTCAAGGTATTCCTGGGTGTTTTTCATAAGGCAAAACTCTGAAACTCCAAGTATCTTATATAGTTTTGTTAAACAAATTCAGAATTAGTTAGACAGTACAGTGGTCAAAATCAGAAGTGACCATGGTACTGAATTTCAGTCTAAAAGTATGATAAAACCGTGTGAAGAATTTGGAATTTTTTAGTAATTTTCCTCACCAAGAACACCTCAGCAAAATGGTATTGCTGAAAGGAAGAATAGAACCTTGATAGAGGCTGGTAGAACCCTATTGAGTGACACTTCTCTCCCAGAATATTTCTGGGCTGAGGCAGTAAATACTGCTTGTCATGTGATCAATAGGGCTACTATCACCAAGAGCCACAAGAAGACCCCCTATGAGATTGTAAAGGGCAAAAAACCAAATTTATCCTATTTCAGGATCTTTGGTTGTAAGTGTTATATACTTAACAATGAAAAGTCTTATCTAACTAAGTTTGGTGCAAAATCCCAAGAGGGGATCTTTGTTGGGTACAACAACAGTAGTAAGGGTTATAGGGTCTATAACTTGATTACTCAAGTTGTAGAAGAGTCTGCACATGTAGTTTTTGATGAAGCAAGGCTCATTAACTGTAAATTGCCAAGTAGTATTTGTAGCTCTACAGGTGTAACTAAGAGGATGGACAAGCTTACCATAACAGAAGGTTCTTCTGCAAGTCAGCAAGTGGAAGATGGTGGTTGCTGTCCAGGGGGAGTACAAGATACTCCTGATGCTGAAGAAGACCAAGAAGTACAGCATATTGAAGAGGCTGGAGATGTACAACCTGAAGACAGACTACCTCCAGCAAATAGGCACCTAAAGGATCATCCAGCCAATCAAATAATTGGAGATCCCAGACAAGTAGTGCAAACAAGGAGCAGGAATCTGAGTACAGTTCTTTACTCCAGTTTCCTATCACAAGTAGAGCCAAAGAAATTTGAAGAAGCAGTATTAGACTCTCATTGGATTGATGCTATGCAAGAGGAGCTGAATCAATTCAAAAGATGCAAGGTCTGGGAGCTAGTTCCTAAACCCAAGGATCACAACATTATTGGAACTAAGTGGATCTTTAGGAACAAGTTGGATGAGAATGGAATCATCATAAAGAATAAAGCTAGACTTGTTGCAAAGGGATATAGACAGGAAGAAGGTATTGATTTTGATCAAACCTTTGCTCCAGTAGCAAGAATGGAAGCAATCAGGATGTTCCTTGCCTATGCAACATATCAAGGGTTCAAGGTATATCAAATGGATGTTAAGTCAGCTTTTCTGAATGGAAATCTGAAGGAAGAAGTCTATGTAGAAGAACCATCAGGTTTTGTTGATTCTCTTAAACCTGATTATGTTTATAGACTTAGGAAGACTTTGTATGGGTTAAAACAAGCCCCAAGGGCTTGGTATGAAACCCTGTCTAGTTTCCTCATTGAGAACAAATTCTTAAGGGAGAAAATAGACAAGACTCTATTCCTTAGGGAATCTAGAGGCAAGATTATCTTAGTCCAAATATATGTAGATGGCATAATATTTGGGTCTACAGAAAGTAGTCTTTGCAGAAAGTTTGCAAAACTTATGCAAGGACAATTTGAAATGAGCAGTATGGGGGAACTTAAGTTCTTCTTGGGTCTCCAAGTTAGACAGACTGAAGATGGCTTGTCCATATGCCATTCTAAGTTCACCCTAGAGTTGATAAAGAAGTATGGTATGGAATCATCCTCTACCATGAAAACTCCTATGGGGTCAAGCATGTCTCTAAGTAAAGATGATGCAGGGAAACCTGTAGATGAAATTTTGTATAGAGGGATAGTTGGCTCCCTACTGTATTTGACTGCTAGTAGACCAGATATCATGAATGCTACATGTGTCTGTGCTAGGTACCAAGCATGCCCTAAAGAATCTCATCTGACTGCAGTCAAAAGGATTTTGAGATATCTTAAGGGCACACCTTATCTAGGCCTTTGGTACCCTAAGAAAGGAGATTTTGTACTGACAGGTTATTCAGATGCAGATTTTGTAGGCTGCAAGGAAGATAGGAAGAGTACTACAGGAACCTGTCAATTTCTAGGTGGAAGGCTGGTGTCATGTAGTAGTAAGAAGCAGACCAGTGTGGCTATCTCCACAGCTGAGTCAGAATATGTTGCTGCAGGAAGCTGCTGTGCACAACTTTTATGGATTCAACACCAGCTAGAATACTATGGTATTCAAGTAAGTAGAACACCTTTATTTTGTGATTCTATAAGTGTCATTTCTATTGCAAATAATCATGTCTCCCATAGTAGGACTAAGCACATAGAAATTAAATAAAATTTTCTTAGAGAACATGTAGAAAAAGGAGAGATTTCACTAGAATATGTTAAGACAGATAGTCAGATAGCTGATATGTTTACTAAGCCACTAGATGAAACCAAATTCAATAATTTTAAAATTGAATTAGGGATGTTAAACTTAGAATAGTTTAAAAAAATTGGCTAAGTAAAATAGTGTCGACACACAGAGTTGTCTGTGTCGACACATAGAAGTGGTGTCGACATTTCAGAGAAATGGTGTCGACACATCTAGAAAGTCTGTGTCGACACTTCAGAGAATTAGTGTCGACACATGCAGAGTAGGTGTCGACACATCCAGGGTGTTGTCGACACTTAGGATTTACATAGAATTCGTCGAGTAGAGTTTCGACTAATCGTCGAGCTGAGATGTGTAAGTGTCGACACATATATTCTGTCGACTATATTTGTGTCGACACATAGTTGTCGAGACATTAGAAGTAAGTGTCGACACTTTTCCACAGTGTCGACACATTTCAAGTGGTATCGACACATTTCAAGTATTTTGACGCGCCTTTTCACCTTCGATTTTAGAAAGGTATAAATAGGTCTTCACCATTGTTTGTAGACACTCTCAACATAATTTCGCGACCAAACTTGTGTGTCGACATCTCTCTTCTCTAAATTCAAAATTTCTCCAAACCCTAATGGCGCCCAAGCTAGAAGAGAACATCAATGAAGGTTATGAGCTCGTGCGACACGCCTTTGATGACACGGAACCAGAAATCCAAGTTGTGGTAACCCTAGTTGCAGAGACCGGGTTAGAGTATCTTGTTTCAGAACCAATCAAGATTTGGAAGAAGGAGGTCCGTGAATTCTTTAGTGCAGCTACACTTGATGAAACTGGACTCAAAATTAAGTCCACAGTCTATGAGACAAAAGTAAAAAATCACTCAGAAAAGTATAAGAAAGATTCTACATCTCCCTAGAACTAAAGAAGAGTAAGATGTACCTGCATCAAAGATAAGGGAGGCACTGCAATGGTGTGGTTTAGATTCAAGCATGAAGATTGGATCAGTCTTTAACAGGAAAGGCATGAACATGCAGGGCAAATTTTTATCAGAAATAGTAGGCAAAGTAATTCTGAGCAAGCCAGGTGGGCATGATAGAATATCAGCTCACATGTTCAGTTTAATGACAAGGATAATTTTCCAACTTAAAACTGATTGGTCAGTAGTAATGTTTGATAAGATAAAGGAAAGTCTGAAGAAGCCCAATCTGGATAGGATTCTGAGTTTATACTTAGCTGGAAGTATCCCTGAAGTCATGAACCAAGCTACTGGTTCTAAGATAAATCATATGAGGAGAATGGATGTTAGGATTATCTCAAGGTGGGATAGAGTGTTGACAAAGGAAATGCCTACTCCTGAAAAGGAAGTTTCTCATCAGAAGAAGAAGAAGAAAGCCATTGTGGCTCCAGAATCCTCAAGTAGCTTAGAGGAGCAAGTGGTTTTTAGTTCTGATGATGGAGATAATGGCAATGCTGGACAGTCACCAGTAAGACCTGAAGATGAACAGAGGCAGGGGGAGCTACCATCTGCTTGCCCTATTCACCTGGATCCACTCCAGGGGGAGCCTCAACATGTGGATGAGCCAACTCACTTAGATAGTGAAAGGGCAACCCAAACAATTCTTGAGGTAATCAATAAAATTAATCAATCTATTTTCAATATTGAGGATGAAGTATTGACTGACTCATTACTTAATGTTGATCAGCAACCACAGATACATAGTCAACCACAGGATGTGGTCATGGAAGACACATCAGTTGTAGAAAATGCTCCTGAGATAAGAGATTCTCCAGTACATACTCACCATGAGTTTACTCTAGAAGAGCTGTTCCCTGGTTTATTACAGACTGATTTTGAGGGAGAGAAAGCAACTTTTGAGGGGGAGAAGGTCCATCTTGAGGGGGAGCATGTAGAGGAAACTGCAAGGAATGAGACTGAGGAGCAAAGGAGTGCTGAGGAGCTACCAAGAACAGAGAAGGAATTGCCACCTACTCCATAGGATAGAGTAGATATTTCCAGTACTTCTGCTTCTGAGGATGCAGAGGCTGCTAGAGCCAAGAAAAGAAAGTTACAGGTCTTCAAGAGAAGAAGCCAGACCTATAAGAAGGCTCTACAAACAATTACTCCTCAGCCTGCCCCAACTGCTGATTATAGTTCCTTGTTGGTGGCTTTGCAGATCAAAATGGATGAGCAAAGGCAGGCTCTAGAAAAATATATGGATGAAGGACATAAATCACTTCAATTTGATCTGGCTCAAGATATAAAATCTATTATATTTGAAATAAATCAAAACAAGAAGGAAATGACTGACTGTTTTCATAAAGGAGGCAATGCAGTGGTCTATCTGGCTACTCATCAAGAGAATCTAAAGAAACAGGTTGATGACATGACAGTAAAACAAGGATATGTCCTGGAAAACCAGATAAGAATGAATGACAATTTAACTGAATCGCATAATGTGATAGTAACTGAAATGCAGAATCTTGCAGCTGCTCAAACTGCAGCAAGGACTACTGCCAAGGCTGAGTTTGACAAGCACTTACAAGAAAGCCTAACTGCTGTTAAAACTGCCATTGAAGATTCTCAAAAGGCAAATACTGACAAGCTTCAAAGGTTAAAACCTTTTTATAAAGATGTTGTCAACTATCTGAATGCTCAGATCAGATTCCAGAAAGATGATCTTAGGGATCATATAGAAAGAGAAGTTATAAAGGGGGAGAGGGTACTAGTCAAAGCAGGCTCTGACCATGCTAAATGGATTTCAAACAGCATCAGAGCTACCCTTGGATATCCACCTTTGTGTGATGATGATAATGTTGCTGAATCTGGGACAAATCCTGCATATTTTGGAGGTGAGACAGCTGAAGTTGCACAAGTAATCTACCCTCCAGCTGATTTTGACATGATACATCAGGAGGTACAATCTATGTATAGACCTCCTGAGGGTAATCAGAATATTATTTTTGAGAAAGTAGTACAGCCTGTGCCAGAGGCAATATTAAAAGAGCAAGAGGCATTATTAAAAGAGCAAGAAGCTCAATTATCTAAGAAGAGGTTCAGAGAACAGACAGAGTTAAGGCCAGATTTTGAGCAATGGAGCCCAACTTCTAGGAATATCATATTAACTGCTTGGAAGGCTGCAAAGGATAATTTCCTAGAAAGGGGCAAATGGTACTCTGACCAGGAATGGAGAAAACATGAAGCTAGGCAAGAAGCCATAGTACAATACAGAAGGAAGGCTAAACTAGGGAAGCTACCTCCTAATGCACAGGAGCCTAGCAAGTATTTCCCTCAGCCTTATCATTATTTTGTGAAAGATATTGTACCGAATCACCTAGAGGGGAGGGGGTGAATAGGTGACTTAAATCTTTTTGACTTTTTAGGCAGAATTCAGATTTTATCACAGATTTATATCTACTTTTGCACAGCAATCACACAGCAATCACAGCAAACCACATACACACAGTGAACACACAGGTTTATAGTGGTTCCCCAATGTTTGGGTACATCCACTTTCCCCCTTCGCCTATCTAGTAGTGTACTAGATTCGGCCTAACTTCTCCACTATCTCGGAACCCCAAAACAGGTTCCTACAGCTCAGGACCAAGGCCCTACAACTCAGCTTCTTCACAAAGCCTACACTCAGCCACCAAGGCCTACACTCAGCCACCAAGGCCTACACTCAGCCACAACAGGCCTACACTCAGAGATACAACTCTCCTACACTCAGGCACACAGGCCCTACACTCAGCCTTTATAATTACAAGCTTACAAAACTCAGATCCCTAAGGATCCTACAAGAAAATATGAATACAAAATGTAATCTCAACAACTCAGTGACAAGAGAGAAGAGTTGTGAGTTTCTTGATGAGTTCTTGGAAGAACTCAGTTGAGATCAAACTGACTTGGCTTTCTTCAAAGCTTCTTGAATGTATAACACAATAAGATTGATCTCTTCTGCAGTTGATCCTTGATCTCTGCTACTTAAGATTCAGAACAAATCTGAACCCTTCTTCTCAGCCTAGTTCCAATAGCTGACTTCTTGGATGGAGCTCTCTCTCTCCAACTTCTTAGATCTTCACTAGATTCTTCAAGGAATAGCTAGATCTTCTTTGTATATTGATCACTTGAACAACTTGGACAATCACTTGATCAACTTTTTCTGTAGACAGTATAAGCCTATTTATAGGCCTTCTTCATGGTAACCGGCTGGTCCGGTTCATAACTGATTTCTGACAACTCTGACAGGTGTAGTAGACCGGCTGGAATGGCAGCTGTCAAGTCATCCAGTCAGTTCTTGAAAATTCTGTAACTGTCTGAAAGTGTCGAGACTGTCTGTCTTTAAGTGTCGACACTTATAGGCCAAGTGTCGACACAAGTTGTCTAAGTGTCGACACTAGCCTACAAGGTGTCGACACAACTCCTTGTGTTGTAGATTTTATATCTCGACACTGCTTCTTCTTTATGTGTCGACACTGATATTAAGTGTCGACACAACACTTTGTTCTTCAGCACTTTGTTGATTTCTTGTAAGTGTCGACACATCTTCTTTGTGTCGACACATCTTCACGTGTTGAACTTGTCAGTGTCGACACTGCTTCTTGGTGTCGACACATGTCTTCAGTGTTGATACTTGCTGAGTGTCGACACAGCTCCTTGTGTCGACACATTCTTCTTCTATTAAGACTCTGGCTGTGTGTCGACACATCTCCTTAGTGTCGACACTTGTACTTAGAAATTTCTGAACTTTGATAAGTGTCGACACAGCTCCTTGTGTCGACACTTTCTTCAAGTGTTGAGTCTTCAGCTGAGTGTCGACACATTGCTCTGGGTGTCGACACTTATACTTAGACTCTGCTGACTTTTGCTGAGTGTCGACACAGCCTCCAAGTGTCGACACTTTCTGATGTAGACACAGTCTCACTGGGTGTCGACACAACTGCTAAGTGTCGACACTGCTTCACTGCACTTTTCTTCACTGAGTGTCGACACAGCTCCTTGTGTCGACACTTTCTGTCTGGTGTCGACTCTGCATCCCTGGTGTCGACACAATGACTCTAAGTGTCGACACTGCTTGCCTGGGTGTCGACACAAGCCTTCTTAAGTGTCGACACTTTCCCTCTGGGTGTCGACACATGGACTTAGAAACTTTTTCATCTTTCCTGCAAATACTTAACCTGCACAAGTAAACTCAAAACACATCAAATACATTTTGATGTATATCATTAAGTTGGGTGAGGCTTCTTCAAATCAGGTACATTTGAACCAATGTACCCAACAATCGCCCCCTATTTGGAGAAGTCATAACCCTTAGTCAATGATATACACCATTCATAATAAAATTACAAAATGATGTAAAGCAGGATTATATATCAGGGCAAACATAAACATGTATCAAACAAAACATGTATACATAGATAACATCTCAGAACAATTATGAAATAAATTTATCACATAGCAAATTTATCACACAGCATATTATTCTAACAGCTTTGTCATATTCATATTTCAAAAGTTTACAGAATGTTAACATCAAAAGATTACATAGTAAACTTAAGAAAATTTCTATGCTATTTTTGTTCAGCCTCCTTAATCATAATCCCTTTTCCAGACTGAATCTTAGCTTGCATAGGAGCTTCAGCAGCTTCAGTATCAACATGTTTCTTCCCTTTCATCTCCTTCTTCTTAAGTTCCTCAGCTTTAATCTTTTGCCTTTCAAAATAATGATAAGGCTTGGGAAAGTACTTGCTAGGCTCCTGGGCAGTAGGAGGTAGCTTTCCCATCTTGACCTTCCTTCTATATTGGACTATGGCTTCTTGCCTTGTCTCATGCTTCCTCCATTCTGTTTCAGAAAACAACTTGTTTCTGTCTTGTATATTATCTTTTGCAGCTTTCCATGCAGTTAAGATAATGTTTCTTGAAGTGGGGCTCCACTGCTCAAAGTCTGGTCTTTGTTCAGCTTGTTCCCTGAACCTCTTCTTAGACAGTCTGGCTTCTTGTTCAGCTTGCTCTTTCAAGATAGCTTCCTGTAAAGCCTCAGATACTGGCTGAACCACTTTGTCAAGAATAACCTTCTGATTTCCATCAGGTGGACTATACATGGACTGTATGTCAGCTTGAACCATATCAAAATCTGGTGGAGGATAGATCACTTGAGCTACTTCTGGTTTCTCACCTCCAAGATATGCATGGTTAACTCCAGATTCTGCTACATCATTATCATCATATAAAGGAGGATAACCAAGAGTGGCTCTGATGGAATTAGAGACCCATTTTGCATGGTCAGAGCTAGCTTTGACTAATACCCTCTCCCCCTTTATGACTTCTCTTTCTATGTGATCCCTTAAATCATCTTTTTGAAATCTGATTTGGGCATTTAGATAATTGACTCCATCCCTATAGAAAGGTTTTAACCTTTGGAGTTTTTCAGTGAGAAGATTCTGAGAGTCTTGAATGGCAGTCTTAACAGCAGTTATTTCCTCTTGAAATGCTTTGTCAAAATCTGCCATAGCAGTAGCAGTAGAAGTTGTCAGGCCAGCAACAATGTTCTTCATCTCTGTGACAATAGTATTGTGAGATTCTGTCAAATTGTCATTCATTCTGATTTGGTTCTCTAGAACATACACCTGCTTCAGTGCTATGTCATCTACTTGAGCCTTGATTTTCTCTTGATGAGAAGCTAAGTAGACTACTGCATTCCCTCCCTTGTGGAAGCAGTCAGTCATCTCTTTCTTATTAAGATTCATTTCAAATCTAATAGACTTTATTTCTTGGGCTAAATCAAATTGGAGGGATTTATGACCCTCATCCACATATGTCTCTAAAGCTTTCCTGTGCTCATCAAGCTTGATTTGCAGAGCAACCATTAGAGCACTGTAATCTACAGTTGGAGTTGGCTATAGAGCTGGCTGTGGTGCTATGGTTTGCAATGCATTTTTATAATTCTGACTTCTTCTTTTGAAAACTTGGAACTTCCTTTTCTTAGCCCTTGCAGCTTTTTCATCTTCAGAAGCTGAGGTGCTAGCTATGTCTACCCTCTCCTTAGGTAGCTCCTCAACAGCTGGTTGTTTCTCAGGCTCTTGACTTGCAGTTTCTTCAAGAATTGGTATTTGCTCCCCCTCAACTGGAGCATTCTCTCCCTCAGCAGCAGTACATTCCTTCTCAAGGTCTTGTTGATCCAGATTAAGAAATAAATCTTCCATTGTAAATTCTTGTGGTGAATGGGTAGGAGAAATTCTTTGCTCATCTACCACTGGATCAGATACAACTTGAACTTCAATAGATGCGTCTTCCATGACAACATCTGGGAGTTGGCTATCCAGCTGAGTTTGCTGATTAACATTAACTAATGGATCAGATAAAACAGTATCCACTTTAAGGAAATCTAAAGCATTAAGCTTAGTGATTACCTCAAGGATGATGTTTGTAGCTTGCTCACTCTCAAGAGGAGTGGGCTTTTCCACAACTAGTGGCTCCCCCTGGATTGAATCCTGGTGTAAGGGGCTAGCCTGAGGTAGCTCCCCCTGCCTTTCAGCAACTACTTGTTGGGCTGGAGACTTCACAGCAGTTCCAGTGTCTTCTTCATCAGGTGTGAAGACCACTTGCTCTTCACTACCAGAGCTGCTAGTGGAAACCTGAGCCACTGGGGCAGTTTTCTTCTTCTTCTTGTGTGGGGTTTCTTTCTCAGGAGTAGGCATCTCCTTTGTCAAAACTCTGTCCCATCTTGAGAAGATTCTCATGTCCATTCTTCTCATGTGGTTGATTTTACTCCCAGCAGCTTGACTCATAACTTCTGGTATAATACCAGCAAGGTATAGACTTAAGATCCTGCCCAAGTTTGGCTTCTTTAGGCTTTCCTTAATCTTCTCAAAGATCACTACAGACCAGTCAGTTTTCAGGCTGAAGATTATCCTGGTCATGAGATTGAACATATGGGCAGATACCCTGTCATGCCCTCCAAGATTACTTAAGATGACTTTGCCAACAATTTCTGATAGAAATTTACCCTTGCTGTTCATGCCTTTCCTATTAAACACAAATCCAATTTTTATTTTTGAATCCAGACCACACCATGCCAATGCATCTCTGGTCCTTGAAGCAGTAACTTCTTCCTCTTCTTTTGTCCTTGGCAGGTTTAGGACTTTTCTCAAACTTTTAGGTGATACTTTCACCTTTTCTCCATGTACCCTGGATTTCATCTTGAATCCAGATTCGTCTACCTTAGCTCCATTTAGAAACTCTAGAACTTCCTTCTTCCAGATCTTTGTAGGCTCTGAAATAAGAAATTCTAACCCCGAGTCTGCAACTAGGGTTATCACATTCTTGATTTCTGGGTTTGCATCACCAAATGCGTCGCGCACCAGTTCATACCCTTCATTGACGTTCTCCTCGAGCTTTGGCGCCATTAGGGTTTGAAGAATTTAAACTGAGAGAAGAGAGGTGTCGACACACAAGTTTGGTCTCGAAACTTTTGAAAGCGTGTCGACAGACAAAGGCAAAATCCTATTTATACCTTTCTAGGTTTGAAGATGAAAGGGCGGGCAGCTAACTTAAATTGTGTCGACACTGTCGATAAGTGTCGACACTGACTTATAATGTCTCGACACACTGTGTCGACACAAGTTTAGTCGACAGATAATATGTGTCGACACTTGATTATGTGTCGACACCACTCAACTCGACATTCAGTCGAGACCTTACTTAGATAATTCTGAGTAAAGCCTAAGTGTCGACACCACCTTGGATGTGTCGACACCTACTTGTCATGTGTCGACACTAATTTTCTGAAGTGTCGACACCAACTTCCTAGATGTGTCGACACCTTTTTCCTGAAGTGTCGACACCACTTTTCTGTGTCGACACAGATATCTCTATGTGTCGACACCTTTGTACTTAGCCATTTCTATAAACTTATTCTAAGTTTATCATACCTAGTTCAATTTTAAACCTATTGAACTTAGTTTCTTCTAAGGGCTTAGTATACATATCAGCTAGTTGATTATCTGTTTTAACATATTCCAGTAAAATATCTTCTTTCTCTACATGCTCCCTAAGAAAATGATATTTTATTTCAATATGTTTAGTTCTACTATGGGAAACGGGATTATGTGCAATTGATATAGCACTAGTAGAATCACAAAATAGTGGAGTTCTACTTACCTGAAATCCATAATCCTCAAGCTGATGTTGTATCCATAGAAGTTGAGCACAACAACTTCCTGCAGCCACATATTCTGACTCTGCAGTGGAGATAGCCACACTTGTTTGCTTCTTGCTACTCCATGAAATCAGTCTTCCACCTAGGAATTGACAGGTTCCAGTTGTGCTTTTTCTGTCTTCTTTGCATCCTGCAAAGTCTGCATCTGAATAACCTGTTAGTTCAAAATCCCCATTCCTAGGGTACCAGAGGCCTAGATAAGGAGTGCCCTTTAGATATCTCAATATCCTTTTGACTGCTTGTCAAATGAGACTCCTTAGGGCATGCTTGATACCTTGCACAGACACATGTAGCATACATGATATCTGGTCTACTTGCAGTCAAATATAATAGGGAGCCAACTATCCCTCTATACAAAGACTCATCTACAGGTTTCCCTGCATCATCCTTGCTAAGAGACATACTTGACCCCATAGGAGTCTTCATGGTACTGGATGAATCCATACCATACTTCCTTATGAGTTCTAGGGTGAACTTAGACTGGCATATGGATAAACCATTCTCAGTCTGTCTTACTAGGAGACCCAAGAAGAACTTAAGCTCTCCCATACTACTCATCTCAAATTGACCTTGCATTAGTTTTGCAAACTTTTTGCAAAGGCTACTTTCAGTAGACCCAAATATAATGTCATCTACATATATTTGGACTAGTATTACTTTGCCTCTGGATTCCCTAAGGAATAGAGTCTTGTCTATTTTCCCCCTTGTGAACTTATTCTCAATGAGGAAACTAGACAGGGTTTCATACCAAGCCCTAGGGGCTTGCTTTAACCCATATAAAGCTTTCCTAAGTCCATAGACATGATTAGGTAAAGTTGAATCAACAAAACCTGATGGCTGTTCCACATAGACTTCCACTTTAAGATTACCATTCAGAAATGCTGACTTGATATCCATTTGGTAAACTTTAAATCCTTGAAAGGTTGCATAGGCCAGGAACATCCTTATGGCTTCCAGTCTGGCTACTGGAGCAAAGGTTTGATCAAAGTCAATACCTTCTTCCTGCCTATATCCTTTAGCAACCAATCTTGCTTTGTTCTTAATGATGACTCCATGTTCATCCATCTTGTTCCTAAAGATCCACTTGGTTCCAATTATGTTGTGGTCTTTTGGTTTAGGAACAAGCTCCCAGACCTTGCACCTCTTGAACTGATTCAGCTCTTCTTGCATTGCCTCAATCCAATGAGGGTCTAGGATGGCTTCTTCAAACTTCTTTGGTTCAACTTGGGATAGAAAACTGGAGTAGATTGCTGCATTCAGATTTCTGCTCCTTGTTTGTACCCCTTGTCTTGGATCACCAATGATTTGTTCTGCTGGATGATCTCTAAGATGCCTATTGGCTGGAGGCATCCTGACTTCAGGTTGAACTTCTTCAACTTCTTCATCTTGCTGTACTCCTTGTACTTCTTCTGCATTAGATACATGTAGTACTCCCCCTGGACAACAGCCACTGTCTTCTACTTGCTGTCTTGCAGTAGGTCTTTCTTCTATAGTGAGCTTGTCCAACTTCTCAGTTATACCTGTGGGGCTGCAAATACTACTAGACAACTCATTGTTAATAAATCTAGTTTCATCAAATACTACATGTACAGTCTCTTCTACAACTTGTGTAGACAAGTTGTAGACTCTATATGCCTTACTGTTGTTGCTGTACCCAACAAAAATTCCCTCTTGGAACTTGGCAGCAAACTTAGTCAAGTAATACTTTCCATTGTTAAGTATAAAGCACTTACAACCAAAGATCCTGAAGTAGGATAGGTTTGGTTTCCTGCCTTTCACAACCTCATAGGGGGTCTTGTTGAGTCTTTTAGTTATGGTAGCCCTATTAATAACATGGCATGCAGTATTCACTGCCTCAGCCCAGAAGTATTCTGGTAGTGATGTATCACTTAATAGGGTCCTACCAGCCTCAATCAAGGTTCTATTCTTCCTTTCAGCAATGCCATTTTGCTGAGGTGTCCTTGGTGAAGAAAACTCTTGAAATATCCCAAATTCTTCACATAGTTTTGTCATACTATCAGACTGAAATTCAGTACCATGGTCACTTCTTATTTTGACCACTGTACTAGCTAGTTCATTCTGAATTTGTTTGACAAAGCTATAGAAGACACTAGGTGTTTCAGATTTCTGTCTAAGAAAGAACACCCAGGAAAACCTTGAGTAGTCATCTACAACTACAAAGGTATAGACCTTCCTACCTAGGCTGTGAACTGGCATTGGACCAAAGAGATCCATATGCAAGAGGTATAAACACCTCACAACATCTTTGTTTTCAATGCTTCTAAAGGTGGATCTAGTCTGCTTGCCCTTTTGACAAGCTGAGCAAATACCATCTTTAATACACTTAACTTGAGGACCATTCCTCACTAACTCTTTACTAAAGAGTTTGCCAATTGTCTTGTAGTTTAGATGGGCTAGCCTCTTGTGCCATTTAACACAATGAGAGACTGTCTCATCAGCTACAAGACATACTGGAGAACCATTGTTCTCAATCATAATGTCTAGGCAGTAGACATTCCTTTTTCTATAACCAGTCAAAATGATCTCTTGATCATTTGACCTCCTGATATGACAACCATCTCTTACAAATGAGATGTCGTATCCTACATCACTCAATTGACTTATACTAATAAGGTTATGTTTCAAACCTTTAACATATGCCACTTGAGTAATTGTAATATAGGAGTTAGATATGTTACCAAAACCCTTGATGATCCCTTTTTCAGAACCACCAAAGGTGACTTTTGGACCATCCTTTATAGGTGTGTAGTCCTTTAGTAAACTCCTTGTTCCAGTCATATGTCTGGAACATCCACTATCCAAGTACCATATTGGGGCATGGCCACTTGGACTCACCTGCAAAACAGATTAGTGAACCTTAGAACCCAAAGAATTCTTGGGTCCTTGGTACTGGTTAGTTTGCTTCCTAACAAAGCTACCTGCAGGTTTTCCAACAGGCAGTTTGCTACTCACTTTGGCACTAGCATTGCGCTAACAGTCCATTGCAAAGTGGCCTACCTTGCCACAACACCAACACTCAAACTTATTGTACCTTTGCTTAGGTACAGTCTTAGCTGTTTTATCTACAGCTGACTTGTTGAGAGTTGGGGCTTTGCCCTTGGACTTGGATATGACAGTCCTTGCTGGTTTAGTAAACCCCAGTACAGCTTTACCTTTGTGATGAACAAATTCATCAATTAAGGGTACAACTGACTTAGGTTTAGAAAACCTAGCAACTAAGTCTTTCTCTTTCTGAAGATTAATCTCCAGACTCTTGATTTGATCATTCTTAAATGATATAGTCCCCATCTGAATCACAGTTATGTGCTTTAGTCTGGCTATCTCATTTAGCTTTTGATCAAACATCTTCTCATATTCAGTTGCAGCCATTTTCAGACTTGCAATCTCCTTAGCTTGACTCTTGGCCAAGGATTTGAATTTCTTAAATGCTTGCAACAGAACTTTATATTCATCTATCAACTGATGAATATCCTCTTCAGACTCAGATGCACTCTCATCACTTGATGATGATGAATCTGATTTTGTACTAGCACAAGAAATTGAACTGAAAGAACAATGTTGTACCTTACTAGGTCCTGGCTGCTCCAGGATTTTGTCACTTTCTGTCAATGCCATTAGCCCTTGGCACTGACTGTCTTCTTGTTCATATATAGAGTTCATGATCTGAATGAACTCTTCTTCTTCTTCCTCAGCAAACAGTCCTATATATGCCTCAGCATCTGACTCAGTTTCTGATGAAGAAATATCTGACAGGCTCTTGTCCTTTTTGGCAACAAAAGACTTTTCCTTCTTGCCCTTATATTGAGTCCTTTTCTTGTCACTAGACTCCTTCCTCTTCTCTGGACAGTCTGCAATGACATGTCCTTGTCTATTACAGCAATATCATACAATTTTTGATAGTGTTGCTTTGCTAGACTTGGACTTTTTCCTGTCTTTCTTTGAAGACTTTTTATTCTGATAATAGTCTTCTTTACCCTGTGAAGTAGATGGCCTTGTCCTCCACTGTTTCTTCTTTAAGAACTTCTGAAAATGTCTTGTGAAGGCAGCAAAGTCCTCATCACTTTCACTACTTTCAGACTTTCTGCTGACTGACTCATCTGACTCAGTTTCAGCTGCTTTTGGAGGTGGAGTTGGTGACTTACTTCTGTACTTTCTGGGGCCTCTGTTTTGAAGGCCACTGTCCTTTCTTTATGTTCACTTCTTGTTGATTTCTCCTCTTCTTTCCTCACCATTAACTGCATTTCATAGGACAGCAGTTTGCCAAACAGTGTTGGTGGAGGAATTTCTGCTAACTTTGTCATTTCCCTAATGGCACAGATCTTGGTGTCCCAATCTTTTGTTAGGGACCTTAGAAACTTATCATTGAGTTCATAATTACTGAACTCTCTAGCATAGGACATGAGCTCATTCACAATCCTGTAAAACTTCTTATAGCATTCAGTTATGCTATCAGCTCTACCTTGTCTAAAACTTTCATATTCTTGGTTGAGCAAAGATTTTCTGTCTTGCCTTACTTCTTCAGAACCCTCCATGTACACAATAAGAGTATCCCACATCTCTTTAGCTGTCTTATAGTGTATCAAATTCTGAAAAATAGCATCATCTATGACACTCACAATGATGTTTTGAGCCCTCTTATCCATAGTGGCTAGAACAATCTCATCCTTTGTCATTTCAGAGAAATCCTTAGGTGTTCTCTGATTGGCATCTAAGACTGAAACCTTCATGGGCACATATGACCCTTCTTTCACTGTGATATAAATCCTAGGGTCTGAGGCTTCCATAAACAGTCTCACCCTTTCCTTCCAGATGCCAAAGATTTCCTTTCTACAAATGGGTAACTTCATGGATCCCAATTCCTTATGATTCTCAATGGAACCCATGGTTCTTGCTTTTCTTGATTCTGTAATTTGACTTAGACTGAATCTGCCAACAGGATCTACTCAGACAGTTATGTCCCTTTTTGAGTAAACTCGCTCTGATACCACTTGAAAGATATTGTACCTAATCACCTAGAGGGGGGGGGGGTGAATAGGTGACTTAAATCTTTTTGACTTTTTAGGCAGAATTCAGATTTTATCACAGATTTATATCTACTTTTGCACAACAATCACACAGCAATCACAGTAAACCACATACACACAGTGAACACACAGGTTTATAGTGGTTCCCCAATGTTTGGGTATATCCACTTTCCCCCTTCGCCTATCTAGTAGTGTACTAGATTCGGCCTAACTTCTCCACTATCTCAGAACCCCAAAACATGTTCCTACAGCTCAGGCCCAAGGCCCTACAACTCAGCTTCTTCACAAAGCCTACACTCAGCCACCAAGGCCTACACTCAGCCACAACAGGCCTACACTCAGAGATACAACTCTCCTATACTCAAGCACACAGGCCCTACACTCAGCCTTTATAATTACAGGCTTACAAAACTCAGATCCCTAAGGATCCTACAAGAAAATATGAATACAAAATGTAATCTCAACAACTCAGTGACAAGAGAGAAGATTTGTGAGTTTCTTGATGAGTTCTTGGAAGAACTCAGTTGAGATCAAACTGACTTGACTTTCTTCAAAGCTTCTTGAATGTAGAACACAATAAGATTGATCTCTTCTGCAGTTGATCCTTAATCTCTGCTACTTAAGATTCAGAACAAATCTGAACCCTTCTTCTCAGCCTGGTTCCAATAGCTGACTTCTTGGATGGAGCTCTCTCTCTCCAACTTCTTAGATCTTCACTAGATTCTTCAAGGAATAGCTAGATCTTCTTTGTATATTGATCACTTGAACAACTTGGACAATCACTTGATCAACTTTTTCTGTAGACAGTATAAGCCTATTTATAGGCCTTCTTCATGGTAACCGGCTGGTCCAGTTCATAACTGATTTCTAACAACTCTAACAGGTGCAGTAGACCGGCTAGAATGGCAGCTGTCAAGTCATCCAGTCAGTTCTTGAAAATTCTGTAACTGTCTGAAAGTGTCGAGACTGTCTGTCTTTAAGTGTCGACACTTATAGGCCAAGTGTCGACACAAGTTGTCTAAGTGTCGACACTAGCCTACAAGGTGTCGACATAACTCCTTGTGTTGTAGATTTTATATCTCGACACTGCTTCTTCTTTATGTGTCGACACTGATATTAAGTGTCGACACAACACTTTGTTCTTCAGTACTTTGTTGATTTCTTGTAAGTGTCGACACAACTTCTTTGTATCGACACATCTTCATGTGTTGAACTTGTCAGTGTCGACACTGCTTCTTGGTGTCGACACATGTCTTCAGTGTTGATACTTGCTGAGTGTCGACACAACTTCTTGTGTCGACACATTCTTCTTCTATTAAGACTCTGGCTGAGTGTCGACACATCTCCTTAGTGTTGACACTTGTACTTAGAAATTTCTGAACTTTGCTAAGTGTTGACACAGCTCCTTGTGTCGACACTTTCTTCAAGTGTTGAGTCTTCAACTGAGTGTCGACACATTGCTCTGGGTGTCGACACTTATACTTAGACTCTGCTGACTTTTGCTGAGTGTCGACACAGCCTCCAAGTGTCGACACTTTCTGATGTAGACACAGTCTCACTGGGTGTCGACACAACTGCTAAGTGTCGACACTGCTTCACTGCACTTTTCTTCACTGAGTGTCGACACAGCTCCTTGTGTCGACACTTTCTGTCTGGTGTCGACTCTGCATCCCTGGTGTCGACACAATGACTCCAAGTGTCGACACTGCTTGCCTGGGTGTCGACACAAGCCTTCTTAAGTGTCGACACTTTCCCTCTGGGTGTCGACACATGAACTTAGAAACATTTTCATCTTTCCTGCAAATACTTAACCTGCACAAGTAAACTCAAAATACATCAAATACATTTTGATGTATATCATTGAGTTGGGTGAGGCTTCTTCAAATCAGGTACATTTGAACCAATGTACCCAACATTTTGAGAGACAGAAAATAAGGGCTGAAGAACAGAAAAAGAAATATCTTAAGGGCAAGAAGCCTGCTGATGACAATGATGCTCCAGTTCAAGCAAAAATTCAATCTGGAAAGGGCATTGTTATCAAGGAGCCAGAGCAGCCATATGATAGAATTTTTCTAAGTTTACTACTCTGTAATCTTTTGCATTAAAATCCATGTAAACTTTTGATTAATAAAACTTTTGGAAGTTGTGAAAACAATGTTTAATGTTCAATCTATTACATTGTTATTCTGAGATAATTGTTTATACATGTTTTGTTTATACATGTTTAGTATTTACCCTGTCATATAATAGTGTTATACATCATATTGAGTATTTGTTATGTATGGTGTATATCATTGACTAAGGGTTATGAATTCTCCAAATAGGGGGAGATTGTTGGGTACATTGGAAAATGTGTACCAGATTTGAAGAAGCCTCACCCTACTCAATGATATACATCATGGTGTATTTGATGTGCTTTGAGTTTATATGTGTAGGTTAAGTAATTGCAGGAAATGCAGAGAAGTTTCTAAGTCCATGTGTCGACACCTAGAGATGCATTGCCGACACTTATGAAGGCTTGTGTCGACACCTAGAGAAGCTGTGTCGACACTTGGAGTAATTGTGTCGACACCAGGAAAGGCAGAGTCGACACCAGAAGTAAAGTGTCGACACATACAGGCAGTGTCGACACACTGTGAAGAATTGTCAACATAATCTGAGTCGACACTTAGAGGCTGTGTCGACACTCAGAGAAACTTTGTCGACATCAAATGTGTCGACACCAGGATGCTGTGTCGACACTCAGCAAGCTTCAACAAAGTTAAAGTACTTGTGTCAACACAAAGGAGATATGTCGACACTCAGCAAGTTTCAACACAAGAAGGCATGTGTCAACACAAAGGAGATGTGTCGACACTCAACAAGTTTTAACATATGAAGGCATGCGTCGACACAAAGGAGATGTGTCGACACTCAGCAAGTATCAACAACAAAAGAAGATGTGTCGACACAAAGGAGATGTGTCGACACACAGCAGAATTCAACTAAGTGTTAAAGAAGAAGTACTTGTGTCGACACACTCAATCAGCGTCGACACATTCAACAGAAGGCTTGTGTCGACACACAGAATCAGTGTCGACACATTCTGAAGAAGCAGTGTCGAGAAGCTGTTACAACAACACAAGGAGTTGTGTCGACACCATCAAGGCTAGTGTCGACACTTAGTTCACTTGTGTCGACACTTAGTCTATTTGTGCCAACACATAATGACTATCTGTCTCGACACTTTCAGACAGTGACAGTGATTTCAAGAAGTGACTGGATGACTTGACAGCTGCCATTTCAACCGGTCAACTACAACTGTCATAGCTGTCAAGAGTTCGTTAGAAACCGGATCAGCCGGTTACCTTGGAGGAAGACTATTTAAAGGCCTTTCTCCTTCAACAGAATAGAGATTACAATTATGGTAACACTCAATCAACAGATTATTCATTGAAGATCAATAACAGATTGAAGATCTACACAGAGATCTAACAACACAAAAGAAGAAGACCTTCGACAGAAGATCTAAGAAGTTGGAGAGAGAGAGCTCCTTCTAAGAAGAGTAGCTGCTGAACCAGGCTGCTAAGTAAGATTCAGATTGAGATCTGAATCTCAAGACAGAAGTTGATTGAAGATCATCTTCACAGGAGATTCAACCCTACTGAGTTCTAATTCAAGAAGCTTTGAAGAAAGCTAAGGGAGGTTGATCTCTGCCAAGTTCTTCCAAGAACTCATCAAGAAGCCAGTCAACTTATCACTCTCTGTCAGAGTTGTGGTTAATTACTTTGTATTATCAAATTTCTGTAGGATCTTGTATAGATCTGAGTTGTAAGCCTAAATCTATAAAGGCTGAGGTAGGGCTTTTGAGCCTGAGTGTAGGAGAATTAATTCTCTGAGTGTAGGCCTTGTTCAAGGCTGAGGTAGGGCTGTTTAGCCTGAGTGTAGGTCTTATTGAAGACTGAGTGGTAGGGCTTTGTGCCTGAGTTGTAGGAGTGGGGACACTCTGAGTTGTAGGAACCTATTTGGGGTTCTGAGCTGTAGGATCTGAGGATCTGAGGAGTAGTGCAGAAGTTAGGCCGAATCTAGTACACTACTAGATAGGCGAAGGGGGAAAGTGGATGTACCCAGACCTTGGGGAACCACTATAAAAATCTGTATGCACTCTGTGTTTGTTTATTTCTGTGATTACTGAGCTAGCTGTGCTGAATTACTATAGAAAATTACAAATACAAGTTTAATTGTTTAGTGTTTCTGTCTTAAATTTAAAAAGATAAAGTTCACCTATTCACCCCCCCTCTAGGTGGTTAGGCAAAATTTCTTTCAGTAAAGTCCGCCACAATCGGAACCTCGCACACATTGGCCTTACGCTCAACAGCCTGCATCAGTGCGAAGTAACACTCTGCACCCTTCCCAACAGCCTTGACTACCTGGAGTGCAGACATCAACGTCCCGCCCACTCCTCGCATACCCGCGAACTTTGTCTCCTGTTCGGTATTTTGGCCCAATGTGATCTCTTTGGACTGGAAATCAATCATGGCATGCTGCTTCGCAAGCCAATCCATCCCAAAAATCACGTCGAATTCCGATATTGGAACAGATGCAGTTAAACTGAAATACCGACTTCATATCTGGACCGCCACATCTCAAGATTGATCCGCAAGCATCCAACAACCATTCAGCAACACCACTCTGATGCTATCTTTCTTTGCACGACTAGGTATCCCAAGCCGCGCCATAAAATCGCTAGACAGAAAAGAATGCGACGCACCCGTATCTAACAGTGCTCGCGCCAGGGTGTCCCGAATCATCACAAAGCCTGTGACAATCATGTCACACACACAAACCGAAAACATAGATGTACTAACCAACGCATACAAACAATAGCATATGCAAAACTAAACTCATACCTGTGACAACGTCACTCTGCTTGATGGGCTCCTATAGGCCAAGATTGTAGACCCGGGGTTGCGACTGCGAGGTAGAGGAATCCACCACCGGCTTTCCTTTTTCCGCATAAGATGCTCCCGCCTTCTTTTCACTCTTTGGCGGCATCCAACAATCTCGCACAATATGCCCCATCCGGCCAAAATTATAGCAGATACGAGTATCTGTCTTTGAGGTAGCCCCCGACGTTGCTCCCGTTGTAACCGATGAAGGAGCTTGTCCACTTGTCTTGGAATTCTTGCCCCATCTCTTCTTATAAAATGGTTTCCCAGATCGGGGCGCCTTCCACTCCGGTTGCGTCAAAGACAAAGCTCTCTTCCCCTGCACCCTCTTCATATCCTTTTCCAGCGTGCTTGCAGTGTCACCCAATTCCTGGAAGCCTTGGTTCACAGAACTAGACACCAGGAACCTCAACTCGTCCCTCAGTCCTTCATAGAACCGATTGGTATTCCTCTGCTCATCCGCAAATAGAGAACCCGCATACCGCCCCAAGCGAGTAAATTCATGCAGCTATGCATCAACACTACCATCACCTTGGGTCAGCCTTTGGAATTCATTTTCCATGGCTATCCGTTGAGCCGCGGGAAGGTGCTTCGCTAGGAAGAGTCGGGAGAATTCTTCCATCGATACTTGGGTTAAAGGACGACCCGCCAAGTGATGCAACTCCATCTCATCCCACCACAATCTAGCTTATCCTTCAAGCAAGAAGGTAGCTAGGGTGACTTTCTGATGCTCCGCCATTCCAATCGCCGTCATGACTCGCTTGACGTGCGATAACCAATCCTCAGCCTGCGTCGGAGTTCCTGCTCCCGAGAACGTAGGCGGATGGAAACTCATAAACTGCGATAGCTGCTTCTCAGGCACTCGAGGAGCCACATCCACTACAGGTTCAGGCCTTGACGCCACCTGTTCTGGCCTCACAGCCGGTTGCTCCTGCCTCAATGGCTGTCCTTGGATCATGGTAAATAAAGCCTCCGCAACTAAACACACATGTTCCATAGACGGTGGAGGTGTAGGCACCGCGGCTGGTGCCGTACTTTCATCAGAACGTCGGGGCTCAGACGGCCCAGCTCCACTCTATGTTACCTAAAGGTGGACAAGACACACACATTAGCGGTCGTAACCAAGCAAACAACACAAAATAAGAACACGCAGGTTCCTCAAACACACAAATGTGCATTCCTATTATGGACATTCAGGAGTTCAATCGCAAAAAGGTGGTTTGCACAAACACGTGCTCGCCATCCCATAAAAGAAGTCGACCACGACTTCGAGAGGGAAAGACCAAGAAAACCGATACCAAAAATGTAACAACCCCATCCGTTCATGTGGTATATTCTAGAAGGTCCGGCCGGGGCCCCACAGTATATATCACAAAACAGGCAGTGAAGGTACGAGATGATATCAGAGTAGCGCATCGCACCTATCACAAAGCATTCTAGCGGAAACCTATATTACAACGTGAACTCCTCCCTTGAATGTCCAACAAATAACACAACTCCACGTTGTATATATCGTACATAGTAATGTCTTACAAGAGTACACAAGATGGCCTTATGGCCTTACAAGGCTTTCAAATAGTGGTCTAAAAAGATTGGCGCGCAGGCCGACCACAATACAAGAAAAACAAAAAAGCATTCCAAATAGCCTTCGAGGGCTAGCAGTAGATGCAGCAGGGACATCAACCTTTATGCGTCCCGCTCAGCTCTCCAGCACCTGTACAGGGACAATCGACCCAACGGTGGCAAACAGAGGCAACAGTCAGCATTCAGCTGACCAAATTATAACAACCCTACCCCTTTTCTCGGGGCAGCGGTAATCTTCCTTGCAGGCATATCATATCACAAGCATGGCAATATATCTCATAAAATGTGCTTTCACGCACACATGACATCACAACCGTTCGCCACTCGGCCCAACGGTCCGTGCACTCAGGACACATTCTTGGTGTTCTGGCAAAGCACTTGCCCACCACCATATCAGGGTCACAACACAACGGTAATTCTCTTGAGCATTTACTCCATGGCGTGCAGCCGGAGTTCTAGTCTTACTACACCGGGATGGCCCATAGCCCCCCATTATGTCATGGCGCGCAGGACTAAGACTCTTGCTATGCGCTCCAACAGACCACACCTTTTGGTCCACGTCGGACGGACATAATGCAGGTCAGATCCTCCACCCCCCGTTGCTCAAATCACCTTGTCTTCTTCGAGTACAGCGTACTCATGGCTATATAAAGGCGCGGGTCGGTCTCACCAATCCTGTTCCTGGCATTCAGCCTGGGTATTTCTTTACACCCATTCATTTCACAATCTCAGCGGGTCTTTCCTGGGCACCCCAGTACTTCCTGTTACTCTCTTCACAGGTGGACACTGCAACTAACACAAATGTCAGGGGTCTTTCCTGGGCATACCAGTACTTCCTGTTACTCTCTTCACAGGTGGACACCCTACAACATCAAGCATCACAAAGGGCCTTTCCTGGTCACACCAGTACTTCCTGTGCCTCATTCACAGGTATGACCCAAAAGCATAACAAGGATATTTTCTTAGACTACCACTCTAGTACTTACTGCTACTCCTCTTCACAAGCATAACCCATTAACTCCTTAAACTACACGTTTATCACGGAGTCTTCTCCGGTTCGTATGCAACATCACCAATCCAGACCAACCTGTCTGTTGGGTACATTGGTCAAATGTACCTGATTTGAAGAAGCCTCACCTAACTCAATGATATACATCATAGTGTATTTGATGTTTGTTTGAGTTACTTGTGCAGGTTAAGTATTCACTAGACTGAAGCTAAAAGTTTCTAAGTCCATGTGTCGACACCCAGAGGGAAAGTGTCGACACTTGAGAAAGCTTGTGTCGACACCCAGACAAGCAGTGTCGACACTTGGAGTCATTGTGTCGACACCTGGGAAGAAGAGTCGACACCAGTCAGAAAGTGTCGACACTTGGAGCTGTGTCGACACTCAGTGTAGAAGAATGCAGAAAAGCTGTGTCGACACTTAGCAGAAGTGTCGACACCTAGAAGAGCTGTGTCTACACCAGAAAGTATCGACACTTGGAGCTGTGTCGACACTCAGCAAAAGTCTGCAGAGTCTAAGTAAAAGTGTCGACACTCAACACAATGTGTCGACACTATGCTGAAGAGTCAGTATTTGAAGTAAGTGTCGACACTCAACACAATGTGTCGACACTATGCTGAAGAGTCAGTATTTGAAGATAGTGTCGACACTCAGCACAATGTGTCGACACACAACCAGGAGAGTCAACACTTGAAGAAAGTGTCGACACTCAGCACAATGTGTCGACACTTAGTTGAAGACTCTACACTTGAAGAAAGTGTCGACACAAGGAGCTGTGTCGACACTTAGCAAAGAACAGAAAAGTTACAAAATATTCTAAGTACAAGTGTCGACACTAAAGGAATGTGTCGACACTCAGCTGAAGAAACAAAAGTGAAGACTTGTGTCGACACCAAGGAAGCAGTGTCGACACTTGACAGTTTCAACACATGAAGATGTGTCGACACAAAGAACATGTGTCGACACTTAGAAGAATACAGTTAAAGAATGAAGTACAAGTATTGGTGTCGACACTCAATTTCAGTGTCGACACATGCAGAAGAATCTGTGTCGAGACATACAAGGAATTGTGTCGACACCTTGTAGACTTGTGTCGACACTTACACAACATGTGTCGACACTTGGTCTATAAGTGTCGACACTTAAGAACAGAAAGTCTCGACACTATCTGACAGTTAGAGAATTTCAAGAAGTGACTGGTTGACAAGACAGCTGCCGATCCAGCCGGTCTACATCAACTGTCAGAGATATCAGAAGTCTGTTATGAACCGGACCAGCCGGTTACCATGAAGGAAGCCTATAAATAGGCACCCATAGTTTACAGAATCTGATTGATAAAAAAAGATTGATGAAGTGATATAGAAGTAGTTGAAAAAGTTTTTGACAGAGAGAGTTCAGATCTTTGTAAAAGTGGTATATTGAGTATCAACACAAGAAGATCTTGCTGTGCATCGGCAGATCTAAGAAGTTGGAGAGAGAGAGCTCCAACCAAGAATTCAGTCTTTGGAACTAAGGCTGAGAAGAAGAATTCAGAGTCATCTGGATTTCAAGAAGCAGAGGTCAAGGAACAACTGCAGAAGATTCAGACTAATTCAGTTCTAATCAAGAAGCTTTGAAGGAAGCTAAGTCAGTTTGGATCTAACTGAGTTCTTCCAAGAACTCTTCAAGAATCTCTCAACTCCTCTCTTATTTTCTGAGTTGTAGAGTTAGCTATTGTACTTTCTATTTTAACTTGTAGGATCCATTGGATCTGAGAGAATTGTAAGCCTATATTATAAAGGCTGAGGGTAGGGCTTGGTTGCCTAAGTGTAGGAGTTGAAGAACTCTGAGTGTAGGCCTTAATTGGCTGAGTGTAGGCCTGGGTGGCTGAGTGTAGGCCTTGGTGGCTGAGTGTAAGGCTTTGGGCCTGAGGTAGGAACCTAGTTGGGTTCTGAGTTAGTGGAGAAGTTTGGCCGAATCTAGTACACTGCTAGATAGGCGAAGGGGGAAAGTGGATGTACCCAAAGATTGGGGAACCATTATAAATTAGTGTGTCTTCTGTGCTGTGCTGTGCTGTGGAATTACTGTTTATTTCTGTAATTGCTGTTAGTTGTAATAATATGTGAAATAACTATTGAGCTGCCAACAAAATTGCAAAAAGGTTTAGGTCACCTATTCACCCCCCCCCCCCTCTAGGTGTTTAGGTACCATATCTTTCAAGTGGTATCAGAGCGAGGTTCCTCAAAAAGGACTAACTGTCTGAGGAGATCCAGTTTGGCAGATTCAGTATAAGTCAGGAAACAGTTTCAAGAAAATCAAGAAACATGGGGTCTTCAGAGAATCACAAGGAATTGGGTTCAATGAAACTGCCCATATGCAGAAAAGAGATTTTTGGAATCTGGAAAGAAAGGGTAAGGCTGTTCATGGAGGCCTCTGACCCTAGGATCTACATCACAGTCAAAGAAGGGCCCTATGTGCCCATGAAGATTTCAGTCTTGGATGCTACACAGAGAACTCCAAAGGATTTTTCTGAGATGACCAAGGATGAGATTGTCCTAGCTACAATGGACAAAAGGGCACAGAACATCATAGTTAGTGCAATTGATGATGCCACCTTCCAGAACCTTATTCACTGTAAAACAGCAAAAGAAATGTGGGATACCCTCATTGTCTACATGGAAGGTTCTGAAGAAGTAAGACAAGATAGGAAGTCCTTGCTTAATCAAGAATATGAGAGCTTTAGGCAAGGAAGAGGAGATAGCATCACTGAATGCTACAAGAAGTTTTATAGAATTGTTAATGAACTCATGTCCTATGGAAGAGAGTTCTCTAACTATGAATTAAATGATAAGTTCTTAAGGTCCCTAACCAAAGATTGGGACACTAAGATCTGTGCCATCAGAGAAATGACAAAGTTGGGAGAAATTCCTCCTCCCACACTGTTTGGCAAGTTGTTATCTTATGAGATGCAATTGTCAGTAAGAAAAGAGGAGGAAAAGTCAACAAGGACTGAACACAGGGAAAGGACTGTTGCCTTTAAGTCAGAAGTACCTAGAAAGAACAGGACTAAGTCATCAACTCCTCCTCCAGAGGTAGTTGAATCAGAATCTGATGAGTCTGTTAGCACTAAATCTACAAGCAGTGAAAGTGATGAAGATTTTGCTGCATTCACCAGACATTTTCAGAAATTCCTTAAGAAGAAACAGTGGAGGTCCAGACCTTCATATTCCAAAGGGAAAGAAGTCCAGTATCAGGAGAAGAAGCCTTCAAAGAAGGATAAGAAAAAGACAAAGACTAGTAAGGCAACTGGGTCTAAGATTGTGTGTTACTGCTGCAATAGACATGGTCATGTTATTGCAGATTGTCCTGAAAGAAGGAAAGAATCCAGTGACAAAAAGAAGACTCACTTCAAAGGAAAGAAGGAGAAGTCCTTTGTTGCAAAGAATGAGAAGACTCTTTCAGACATTTCTTCTTCAGACACTGAGACAGATGCTGAAGCCTATATAGGGCTATTTGCTGAAGAAGAAGAAGAGTTTATGCAGATCATGGAATCAATCTATGAACAAGAAGAGGTTCAGTGCCAAGGACTGATGGCATTGACTGAAAGTACCAAAATCCTGGAGCAGCCAGGACCTAGTCAGGTACAAAGTCCAACTCAAAGTTCAGATTCCAGTTCTAGTTCAGAGTCAGATTCATCTTCATCAAGTGATGGAAGTGTTTCTGAATCTGAGGGAGATATTCATCAGCTCTTAGATGAATACCAAGTACTGTTGCAAGCCTATAAGAAAAGCAAGATCCTAGCCAAAAGTCAGGCAAAGGAGATTGCTGATCTCAAGGCAGCTGCAACAGATTTTGAGAAGCAGTATGATCAAAAACTGAATGAAGTAGCCAGGCTGAAACACATTACTGTGATTCAGATGGGTACTATTACATTTAAGAATGATCAAATTAAGAGACTGGAGACAAATCTCCAAAGGAAAGAGAGCTAGTTGCTAGGTTTTCAAAACCTAAATCAGTGCTACCCTTGATTGATGAATTTGTTCATCATAAAGGAAAGGCTGGATTGGGTTTTATTAAACCAGCTAGGACTGTTCAGGATCAGTCCAAGTCCAAGGGCAAAGCCCCAACATTCAACAAGCCTGCTGTAGTCAAGACAGCAAAGGGTGTACCTAAGCAAAGGTACAACAAGTTTGAATGCTGGTGTTGTGGCAAGGTTGGCCACTTTGCCTTGGACTGTTGGCACAATGCCAGTGCCAAGTTGAGTAGCAAGTTACCTGTTGGAAAGCCAGCAGGTAGCTATGTCAAATTGCAAACTAACAATCACCAAGGACCCAAGTTTACTTTGGGTTCTAAGGTTCAGTAATTTGTTTTGCAGGTGAATCCAAGTGGCCATACCCCAACATGGTACTTGGATAGTGGATGTTCCAGACACATGACTGGAACTAGGGGACTACTGAAGGACTACATTCCAATCAAAAATGGTCCTAAAGTGACCTTTGGTGGTTCTGAAAAAGGAATCATCAAAGGGTTTGGTAACATCTCTTCAAACCTTGTTACCATTACTCAAGTGGCTTATGTTAAAGGGTTGAAACACAACCTCATTAGTATAAGTCAGTTAAGTGATGTAGGGTATGACATCTCATTTGTTAAAAATGGTTGTCATATCAAGAGGTCAAGTGATCAAGAGATCATTTTGATAGGATATAGAAAGAGGAATGTCTACTGTCTAGACATCATGATTGAGAACAATGGTTCTCCTATTTATCTTGTAGCTGATGAGACAATCTCTCATTGTGTCAAGTGGCACAAGAGGCTAGCTCATCTTAACTACAAGACTATTAGCAAACTCTTTAGCAAAGAGTTAGTGAGGAATGGTCCTCAAGTTAAGTGTGTCAAGGATGGCATTTGCTCAGCTTGTCAAAAGGGCAAGCAGACTAAATCCACCTTTAGAAGCTTAGACAACAAAGATGCTGTGAGGTGTTTATACCTCTTGCATATGGATCTATTTGGTCCAATGCCAGTTCACAGCTTAGGTAGGAAGGTCTACACCTTTGTAGTTGTTGATGACTACTCAAGGTTTTCCTGGGTGTTCTACTTAAAGCAGAAATCTGAAACACCTAGTGTCTTCTATAGTTTTGTTAAGCAAATTCAGAATGAATTGAACTGTACAGTGGTCAAAATTAGAAGTGACCATGGTACTGAGTTTCAGTCTGAAAGCATGACAAAGCTGTGTGAAGACTATGGGATATTTCAAGAATTCTCTTCACCTAGAACACCTCAGCAAAATGGCATTGCTGAAAGGAAAAATAGGACCTTGATAGAGGCTGGTAGAACCCTATTAAGTGATTCATCACTGCCAGAGTATTTCTGGGCTGAAGCAGTTAACACTGCATGTCATGTGATAAATAGGGCTACCATCACTAAAAGGTTAAATAAGACCCCCTATGAAGTTGTGAAAGGCAGGAAACCAAATTTATCCTACTTTAGGATCTTTGGTTGTAAATGCTACATACTTAACAATGGAAAGTCTTACCTAACTAAGTTTGCTGCCAAGTCCCAAGAGGGAGTGTTTGTTGGGTACAGCAATAATAGTAAGGCTTATAGAGTCTACAACTTGACTACACAAGTTGTAGAGGAGTCTGTGCATGTAGTTTTTGATGAAACACAACTAATTAACAATGAGTTGTCTAGTAGTGTGTGCAGCCCCACAGGTCTTACTAAGAAGATGGACAAGCTAGCCATAGAAGATGTACCTGCTGCAAGACAGCAAGTAGAAGAAGATGGCTTATGTCCAGGGGGAGAACTACATGTACCAGGAACTGAAGAAGTACAAGGAACTCAGCATGATGAAGATGCTGTAGAAGTTCAACCAGAAGTAAGGATGCCTCCAGCCAATAGGCATCTAAGAGATCATCCAGTAGAGCTGATAATTGGAGATCCAAGACAAGGTGTTCAGACAAGGAGCAGAAATCAGAATGCTGTAGTATATTCAAGTTTTCTGTCTCAAATAGAACCAAAGAAATTTGAAGAAGCTATACAAGATCCACAGTGGACTGAAGCTATGCAAGAAGAACTTAATCAGTTCAAAAGGTGCAAGGTTTGGGAGCTGGTTCCAAAGCCTAAAGACCACAATGTTATAGGAACTAAGTGGATCTACAGAAATAAGTTAGATGAACAAGGGGTCATCATAAAGAATAAAGCAAGACTGGTTGCAAAAGGATATAGGCAAGAAGAAGGTATTGATTTTGATCAAACCTTTGCCCCAGTAGCCAGACTGGAGGCCATAAGGATGTTCTTGGCCTATGCAACTATCAAGGATTCAAGGTATACCAAATGGATGTGAAGTCAGCATTCCTAAATGGTAATTTGAAAGAAGAAGTATATGTGGAGCAGCCTTCAGGTTTTGTTGATCCAACTTTACCTCATTATGTGTATAGACTTAGGAAAGCATTATATGGGTTAAAACAAGCACCTAGAGCTTGGTATGAAACCCTATCTAGTTTCCTCATTGAGAACAAGTTCTCAAGGGGGAAAATAGATAAGACTCTATTCCTTAGGGAATCTAGAGGCAAAGTCATACTTGTCCAAATATATGTAGATGACATTATATTTGGGTCTACTGAAAGTAGCCTTTGCAAAAAGTTTGCAAAGCTTATGCAAAGTCAATTTGAGATGAGTAGTATGGGAGAACTGAAGTTTTTCTTGGGTCTCCAAGTTAAACAGACTGGAAGTGGTCTATCCATATGTCAGTCCAAGTTCACCCTAGAACTCATAAGGAAGTATGGTATGGATTCATCCAGTACCATGAAGACTCCTATGGGGTCAAGTATGTCTCTAAGCAAGGATGATGCAGGGAAACCTGTAGATGAAACCTTGTATAGAGGGATAGTTGGCTCCCTACTATACTTGACTGCAAGTAGGCCTGACATTATGTATGCTACATGTGTTTGTGCCAGGTATCAAGCCTGCCCCAAAGAATCTCACTTGACTGCAGTCAAGAGAATCTTGAGATATCTAAAGGGCACTCCTTATCTAGGCCTTTGGTACCCTAGGAATGGAGATTTTGATCTAACAGGCTATACAGATGCAGACTTTGCAGGATGCAAAGAAGATAGAAAAGCACAACTGGAACCTGTCAATTCCTAGGTGGAAGACTAATTTCATGGAGCAGCAAAAAGCAGAACCAGTGTGGCTATCTCCACAGCTGAGTCAGAATATGTAGCTGCAGGAAGTTGCTGTGCTCAACTTCTGTGGATTCAACATCAGCTAGAAGACTATGGATTTCAGGTAAGTAGAACTCCACTTTACTGTGATTCTACTAGTGCTATTTCAATAGCTAACAATCCTGTATCACATAGTAGAACTAAACATATTGAGATTAAATATCACTTTCTTAGGGAGCATGTAGAAAGAAATGATATTGCACTTGAATATGTTAGAACTGATAATCAGATAGCTGATATGTTCACTAAGCCCTTAGAAGAAGCTAAGTTTAATAGGTTCAAAATTGAACTAGGTATGATAAACTTAGACTAAGTTTACAGAACTAAAAATTGGCTAAGTAAAAAGGTGTCGACACATAGACAAGTCTATGTCAACACAGAATAGTAAGTGTCGACACTTCAGGAAAATGGTGTCGACACATCTAGGAAGTTGGTGTCGACACTTCAGAATGTTAGTGTCGACACATGTCGAGTAGGTGTCGACACATCCAATGTAGTGTCGACACTTAAGTTTTACTCAGAATTTTCTAAGTAAAGTCTCGACTACATGTCGAGTATAGTGGTGTCGACACTTAACCAAGTGTCGACACTTAACCAAGTGTCGACACATAAAATCTGTTGACACATGTTTAGCTCGCTATCCCGCCTGTTCGTCTTCAAACCAGAAAGGTATAAATAGGATTCTGTCTTTGTTTGTCGACACGCTTTCAAAAGTTTCGAGACCAAAACTCTTGTGTCGACATTTCTCTCTTCTCAAGACTAAATCTTCAACCCCTAATGGCTCCCAAGCTCGAGGAGAATGTTAACGAAGGGTATGAGCTCGTGCGAGGTGCTTTTGACGATGGAGATCAAGAAATCAAGTCAGTGGTAACCCTAGTCACTAATTCAGGATTAGAATACTTGGTTTCAGAACCATCCAAGATATGGAAGAAAGAGGTGCTTGAATTTCTTACTGGAGCAACTGTGGATGACTCTGGATACAGAATCAAATCCAGAGTGCATGGAACCAAGGTCAAGGTATCACCCAAAAGTCTGAGAAAGGTACTTCAGCTACCTAAGACTCAAGAAGAAGAAGAAATTTCTACATCCAAGACCAGGGAAGCTTTGGTCTGGTGTGGTCTTGATTCTAAGATGAAAATAGGTTCTGTCTTTAACAGAAAAGGCATGAACATTCAAGGAAAATTTCTGTCAGAGATAGTAGGCAAGGTCATTCTCAGTAAACCTGGAGGGCATGACAGGGTGTCAGCCTCTATGTTCAGTATTATGACCAGAATCATCTTCAACCTCAAAACAGACTGGTCTATGATTGTGTTTGAGAAAGTGAAGGAAAGTCTGAAGAAGCCCAATCTGGGCAGGATACTAAGTCTCTACCTGGCTGGATCAATTCCAGAGGTAATGAACACTGCTGCTGGAACTAAAATCAATCATATGAGGAGAATGGATTCAAGGATATTCTCTAGATGGGAAAGAGTGCTGTCCAAAGAAGTTCCAACCCCAGAAAAGCAAGTTTCAAAGAAAGACTCTCCTCCCAGGAAGAAGAGGAAGACTGCTGCTGTGACTCAGGAGTCCTCCAGCAGCTCAGGCAGTGAAGAGCATGTTGTTTTCACTCCTGAGAGTCCAATAGATGTGGCTGCAGAGAAGTCACCTGCTCCTCAAGAGCCAGCTGAGATCCAGGGGGAGTTGCCTCCAGCTAGCCCCAAGGATCCAAGCCAGGGGGAGCCTCCAGCTGTAGAACACCCCTCTACACTGGAGAGTGAGCAAGCAACTCTCATTATCCAAGAGGTACTTTCTGACCTCAATACTTTATATTTTTCTATAATAGATTCTGATTTGTCTGATATTCATCAGCAAACTCAGCAAGCAAACCAAGCACCAGATGTTGTTCTCCAAGACACATCTACTGAAGTTAATGTACCCAGTACATCTCCTACTCAGTCACCCCCAGAATATACAATGGAAGATCTATTTCTGAATTTAGATCAAGATGATTTTGAAATGGAAAAGAATGCTGCTGATGAAGAAAAGGGTGCTGCTGTTGAGGGGGAGAACTTGGATGTTCAGGAAGAGCCTATAAGGCTAGACACTGAGAAGGCACAAGATGTGCAAGCTGATAGCCCCTCAAGCCCTAAGGATAGGGTAAATATAGCAAGTACTTCAGAGTCTGAGGATGATGAAGCTGAGCAAGATAAGAAGAAGAAGTTCTTTGTCTTCAAAAGAAGGAGTCAGAGCTATAAGAAAGCTCTACAAACTGTTGCTCAACACTCCTTAGTCCAACAAGCTCCATCAACTGATTACAGTGCTCTACTGCTTGCAATGCAAATCAAGATGGATGAACAAATGAAGGCTATAGAAACTTATGTTGATGAAGGGCACAAGGCACTTCAATCAGATCTGGCACAGGACATCAAGTCAATAAGGTTTGAAATGAACCTTAATAAAAAGGAGATGACTGACTGTTTTCAAAAGGGTGCTAATGTAGTGGTTTATCTGGCAACCCATCAAGAGACAATAAAGACTCAAGTGGATGATATAGCACTAAAGCAAGGCTATGTGCTGGAGAATCAATTGAGGATGAATGATAATTTGACTGCATCTCACAATGCACTAGTCACTGAACTCAAGAATAAGTTTGCTGAACCTTCAACATCCTCTGCTGCTGCCAAGGCTGAATTTGATAAAGTATTTCAGGAAGAAATTGCTGCTGTAAAGACTGCCATTAAAGATTCACAGAAGGTCATTTCTGAACAGCTTACCAAGCTTAGACCTTTCTTTAAGGATGGCATAAGGTACTTGGATGGCCAAATCAGGTTTCAAAAAGATGATGTGCGAGATCATGTAGCACAAGAAGTCATAAAGGGGGAGAGGGTGTTAGTCAAAGCTAGCTCTGACCATGCCAAATGGATTTCTAACTCCATCAGAGCTACACTGGGCTATCCTCCCCTGTGTGATGATGACAATGTAGCTGAATCTAGTATTCAAAGTGTATATCTTGGAGGTGAGCAACAGGAAGTAGCTCAGGTGATCTATCCACCTCCAGATTTTGAAATGGTTCATGCTGATGTAAGCACAATGTACAGTCCAACTACTGGTAAGCCTAATATTGTTCTGGAAAAGGTTGTTCAACCTATTACAGCAGCTATGCAAGAGGCTTTGGACAAAGAAGAAGAGACTAGGCTATCAAAGAAGAAGTTCAGGGAACTGGCTGAGCAAAAACCAGATTTTGAACAGTGGAGCCCTACTTCTAGGAACATCATTCTCACAGCCTGGAAAGCAGCCAAGGACAATGCCCATGAGAGGAACAAGTGGTTCTCAGAGGCAGAATGGAGGAAGCATGAGAGTAGGCAGGAAGCCATTGTCCAATATAGAAGGAAGGCTAAGTTAGGAAAGCTACCTCCAACAGCTATGGAGCCTAGCAAGTACTTTCCTAAGCCCTATCATTACTTTGAGAGGCAAAAAATCAAGGCTGAAGAACAGAAGAAGAAGGACTCCAAATGGAAGAAGCCTGCTGATGCTGAGCCTGCTGCTGCTGCTGCTGTAAAGGCCAAAGTGCAAGCTGGAAAAGGCATAGTAATAAAAGAACCAGAGCAGAATTAGACTAAGATTAAACTGAAGAATGTTGTAATCTGTTACATCAAACATTTTGTGTAAATCATTGAAAATGTATTAACAACAATGTTTGAACAATTTTTGTTAAATAAATTTCATGATTGTTCAGATGAATGTGTCTAATTCTTGTTTGTTCTGTAATGCTGAATGAGTATACATGTGTGCTTTATTACATGTTTAAGTTTAACTCTGTTGACATATACCTGTTTTACATCATTTTATAATTTTTAATTATAAGTGGTGTATATCATTGACTAAGGGTTATGACTTCTCCAAATAGGGGGAGATTGTTGGGTACATTGGTCAAATGTACCTGATTTGAAGAAGCCTCACCTAACTCAATGATATACATCATAGTGTATTTGATGTTTGTTTGAGTTACTTGTGCAGGTTAAGTATTTACTAGACTGAAGCTAAAAGTTTCTAAGTCCATGTGTCGACACCCAGAGAGAAAGTGTCGACACTTGAGAAAGCTTGTGTCGACACCCAGACAAGCAGTGTCGACACTTGGAGTCATTGTGTCGACACCTGGGAAGAAGAGTCGACACCAGTCAGAAAGTGTCGACACTTGGAGCTGTGTCGACACTCAGTGTAGAAGAATGCAGAAAAGCTGTGTCGACACTTAGCAGAAGTGTCGACACCTAGAAGAGCTGTGTCTACACCAGAAAGTGTCGACACTTGGAGCTGTGTCGACACTCAGCAAAAGTCTGCAGAGTCTAAGTAAAAGTGTCGACACTCAACACAATGTGTCGACACTATGCTGAAGAGTCAGTATTTGAAGTAAGTATCGACACTCAACACAATGTGTCGACACTATGCTGAAGAGTCAGTATTTGAAGATAGTGTCGACACTCAGCACAATGTGTCGACACACAACCAGGAGAGTCAACACTTGAAGAAAGTGTCGACACTCAGCACAATGTGTCGACACTTAGTTGAAGACTCTACACTTGAAGAAAGTGTCGACACAAGGAGCTGTGTCGACACTTAGCAAAGAACAGAACAGTTACAAAATATTCTAAGTACAAGTGTCGACACTAAAGGAATGTGTCGACACTCAGCTGAAGAAACAAAAGTGAAGACTTGTGTCGACACCAAGGAGCAGTGTCGACACTTGACAGTTTCAACACATGAAGATGTGTCGACACAAAGAACATGTGTCGACACTTAGAAGAATACAGTTAAAGAATGAAGTACAAGTATTGTTGTCGACACTCAATTTCAGTGTCGACACATGTAGAAGAATCTGTGTCGAGACATACAAGGAATTGTGTCGACACCTTGTAGACTTGTGTCGACACTTACACAACATGTGTCGACACTTGGTCTATAAGTGTCGACACTTAAGAACAGAAAGTCTCGACACTATCTGACAGTTAGAGAATTTCAAGAAGTGACTGGTTGACAAGACAGCTGCCGATCCAGCCGGTCTACATCAACTGTCAGAGATATCAGAAGTCTGTTATGAACCGGACCAGTCGGTTACCATGAAGGAAGCCTATAAATAGGCACCCATAGTTTACAGAATCTGATTGATAAAAAAAGATTGATGAAGTGATATAGAAGTAGTTGAAAAAGTTTTTGACAGAGAGAGTTCAGATCTTTGTAAAAGTGGTATATTGAGTATCAACACAAGAAGATCTTGCTGTGCATCGGCAGATCTAAGAAGTTGGAGAGAGAGAGCTCCAACCAAGAATTCAGTCTTTGGAACTAAGGCTGAGAAGAAGAATTCAGAGTCATCTGGATTTCAAGAAGCAGAGGTCAAGGAACAACTGCAGAAGATTCAGACTAATTCAGTTCTAATCAAGAAGCTTTGAAGGAAGCTAAGTCAGTTTGGATCTAACTGAGTTCTTCCAAGAACTCTTCAAGAATCTCTCAACTCCTCTCTTATTTTCTGAGTTGTAGAGTTAGCTATTGTACTTTCTATTTTAACTTGTAGGATCCATTGGATCTGAGAGAATTGTAAGCCTATATTATAAAGGCTGAGGGTAGGGCTTGGTTGCCTAAGTGTAGGAGTTGAAGAACTCTGAGTGTAGGCCTTAATTGGCTGAGTGTAGGCCTGGGTGGCTGAGTGTAGGCCTTGGTGGCTGAGTGTAAGGCTTTGGGCCTGAGGTAGGAACCTAGTTGGGTTCTGAGTTAGTGGAGAAGTTTGGTCGAATCTAGTATACTGCTAGATAGGCGAAGGGGGAAAGTGGATGTACCCAAAGATTGGGGAACCACTATAAATTAGTGTGTCTTCTGTGCTGTGCTGTGCTGTGGAATTACTGTTTATTTCTGTAATTGCTGTTAGTTGTAATAATCTGTGAAATAACTGTTGAGCTGCCAACAAAATTGCAAAAAGATTTAGGTCACCTATTCACCCCCCCTCTAGGTGTTTAGGTACCATATCTTTCACTGTCCAGATGAGCTTCACACAGCATGCCTATTCCGTACTCAAATTCTGGATCTATATGCCAACAAAGGGGATTTCATGAATCACCCAAAAGACTCCCAAAATCAGCCACCTCTTGGTGGTGGAATCACAAACATATGCCAAAAGGAAGCCTTCACTTGGGTAGGAAGAAAAGTCGTTACCCTTGAAGCCCTCTTTGGTGCCATGAGCTCCAAGCTAGCTTGAACGAATCACAAGAGCTTTACCTCCGTAACGCCGGCTTCGGATCTCTTGTCGGTAAACCGCAGCACCACCGGTGATCAGCCCCCTTTCCTCCTCCTCCTTCTTCCTCTCCCTTTCTCTCAATAGTAATGAAGAAAGAGAAGCCAAATATGAGAAATGAGATTTCTCTTCTCATTCACGGCCTTAAGGACATAGGGAGGCAGTGTGGCCGTCCATTCCTTCAGCTAGGATCCAATGGCTGCACTGCCTCCCTATGTCCTTAAGGCCGTGAATGAGAAGAGAAATCTTATTTCTCATATTTGGCTTCTCTTTCTTCATTAATAGTGAGAGAAAGGGAAAGGAATAAGGAGGAGGAGGAAAGGGGGCTGATCACCGGTGGTGCTGCGGTTTACCGACAAGAGATCCGAAGCCAGCGTTGCGGAGGAAAAGCTCTTGTGATTCGTTCAAGCTAGCTTGGAGCTCATGGCACCAAAGAGGGTTTCAAGGGTAATGACTTTTCTTCCTAGCCATGTGAAGGCTTCCTTTTGGCATATGTTTGTGATTCCCCCACCAAGAGGTGGCTGATTTTTGGAGTCTTTTGGGTGATTCATGAAATCCCCTTTGTTGGCATATAGATCCGGAATTGGAGTACGAAATAGGCATGCTGTGTGAAGCCCATCTGGACAGGTTGGTCTGGATTGGTGATGTTGCATATGCACCAGAGAAGACTCCGTGATAAACGTGTAGTTTAAGGAGTCAACGGGTTATGCCTGTGAAGAGGAGTAGCAGGAAGTACTGGAGTGGTAGTCCAGGAAAATATCTGTGTTATGCTTTTGGGTTATACCTGTGAATGAGGCACATGAAGTACTAGTGTGACCAGGAAAGGCGCTTTGTGATGCTTGATGTCATAGGGTGTCCACCTGTAAAGACAGTAACAGGAAGTACTGGTATGCCTAGGAAAGACCCCTGACATTTGTGTTAGTTGCGGTGTCCATCTATGAAGAGAATAACAGGAAGTACTGTGGTGCCCAGGAAAGACCCGCTGAGATTGTGAAATGAATGGGTGTAAAGAAATACTCAGGCTAAATGCTAGGAATAGGATTGGTGAGACCGACCCGCGCCTTTATATAGCCATGAGTACGCTGTACTCGGAGAAGGCAAGGTGATTTGAGCAACGGGGGGTGGAGGATCCGACCTGCGTTATGTCCGTCCGACGTGGACCAAAAGGTATGGTCTATTGGAGCGCATAGAAAGAGTCTTAGGCCTGCGCGCCATGACACAATGGGGGGCTACGGGCCATCCCGGTGTTGTAAGACTAGAACTCCGGCTGCACGCCATGGAGTAAATGCTCAAGAGAACTACCGTTGGGTCCCTGATACGGTGGTGGGCAAGTACTTTGCCAGAACACCAAGAATGTGCCCTGAGTGCACGGGCCGTTGGGCCGGGTGGCAAACGGTTGTGATGGCATATATGCTTGAAAACACATTTTATGAGATATATTGCCATGCTTGTGATATGATATGCCTGTAGGGAAGATTACCGCTGTCCCGAGAAAAGGGGTATGGTCGTTATAATTTGGTCAGCTGAATGTTGACCGTTGCCTCTGTTTGCCACCGTTGGGTGGATTGTCCCTGTACAGGTGCTGGAGAGCCGAGCGGGACGCATAAAGGTTGATGTCCCTGCTGCTGTTGCTGCTACTACTGCTAGCCCTCGAAGGATATTTGGAATGCTTTTATGTTTTTCTTGTATTGTTACCGGCCTGCACGCCAATCTTTTTAGACCACAGTTTGAAAGCCTTGTAAGGCCATAAGGCCATCTTGTGTACTCTTTTAAGACATTCTTATGTATGATATATACAACGTGGAGTTGTGTTATTTGTTGGACTTTCAAGGGAGGAGTTCAAGTTATAATATAGGCTTCCGCTAGAATGCTTTGTGATAGGTGCGATGCGCTACTCTGATATCATCCCGTACCTTCACCGCCTGTTTTGTGATATATACTGTGGGGCCCCGGCCGGACCTTCTAGAATATACCATATGAACATATGGGGTTGTTACACGCGGAGCTGAAAGTGCGTATGCCCAATGGGTTATCCATGACCACCGGGGCCAAAGGTCGCATTTGTTGGGAGCTGGACGGAGTTGACTTCGTATTGGTAGCAGCGGTTTTACCACTGGTTGAGTTTGATGTGATTTTGGGCATGGACTGGCTTGCAGAGCAGTGGGCCAGTATTGATTGCCTATCCAAGGTAGTGACCCTAAGGATCAAAGGGCAGATGGAAGTCAAATTTGAGGGCCTTTGTGGAGTGGCCTATTCCTTGATTTCAGCCATGCAGTTGATGGGGGCAGTTAACCAGGGTGGTGTAGCGCTTGTAGCGTTATTGGAGGTTCGCCTCTCCCAGTTGTCTATTGAGGAAGTGCCCGTAGTGGCAGAGTTCAAGGATGTGTTTCCGGATGAACTTCCTAGAGCGCCTCCTCGGCGGGAGATCGACTTCTCGATCGAGTTTGTGCCGGAGGCTAGGCCGGTGTCACGTCCTCCATTTAGGATGGCACCAAAGGAGTTGGCTGAACTCAAAGTACAGTTGCAGGAACTGTTGGAGCAAGGGTATATCAGACCCAGTTCTTCGCCGTGGAGCGCGCCGGTGTTGTTTGTAAAGAAGAAAGACGGTAGTATGTGGCTGTGCATAGACTACCGAGAGCTGAATAAACTGACCGTCAAGAATAAGTATCTGATTCCTCGGATAGACGACTTATTCGACCAGTTGGTGGGGTCGGTGGTGTATTCAAAATTGGACTTGAAGTCATGCTATTATCAGTTGCGAATTCGGGGCGAGGACATACCCAAGACTGCTTTTGGTACGAGGTATGGACACTTTGAGTTTACGGTGATGCCAACGCGCCATCTGTGTTTATGGATCTTATGAATCGAGTATTTCGAGAATACTTGGATTGTTTTGTGGTTGTCTTCATTGATAACATCTTGGTGTATTCCAAATCGGAAGTGGAGCATGAGACCCACTTGAGAGTGGTCTTGCAGGTGTTGAGAGAGAATCAGTTGTATGCAAAGTTCTCAAAGTGCGAGTTCTGGTTAGCGAAGGTGGCATTTTTGGGCCACGTGATTAGTGGGGATGGGGAGACAGTGGATCCAACAAAAGTGGAAGCCATCAGAGATTGGCTGGTTTTGAGGACCGTGGCGGAAGTCCGAAGTTTTCTTGGACTAGCCGGGTACTATAGGAGATTCGTGGAGAATTTTTCGCGGATAGCTCTACCACTCACCACTCACTCGTAAAAATCATAAGTTTGTGTGGACTCAAGAGTGCAGTCTAGCATTTGAGGCACTGAAGGAGAGACTGATGATGGCTCCAATCCTAAGTCTACTGCAAGGGACCGAGGGATTTCAGATCTTCAGTGACGCATCGAGATGCGGTTTGGGTTGCGTTTTGGTGCAACATGGCAAGGTGATAGCTTTTGGGTCTAGACAGCTGAAGCTTCATGAGAGGAATTACCCCATCCATGACTTGGAGTTGGCGGCGGTAATTTTTGCGTTGAAAATATGACGACACTATGTTTATGGTGCAAAGGTGGAGATCTTCACGGATCATAAAAGCCTGAAGTATCTCTTGGATCAAAAGGACTTGAACATGCGGCAACGCAGGTGGGTCGAGTTCCTTGGAGACTATGAGGTGGCGATTCAGTACACGCCAGGAAAAGCCAATGTGGTTGCAGATGCCTTGAGTAGAAGATACTCTGGGCAAGGGAATTGGATAGAGGCCCATGATGAGCGGTTGGTGCTAGAATGGGAGTCCCTTGGTTTGGAATGTGTGGCGAGAGGCGAGTCCAGCGTGGCTCGGTTGAACTGGATTGAAATGCAGAATGACTTGTCCGATCGTATTCGGGAAGTGACCCGTTTGGATGTGGAGTTTCAACCATATGTGGTGGAGGCTCAAAAGGGTGAGAGCAGCGCCTGGGAGATGATTGATCGGATTCTGAGGAAGGACGAAAGGATTTGTGTACCGCAGTTCGGCAAGCTCCGTGAGGAGTTGATGTTTGAGGCTCACTTCACAAAGTACTCCATTCACCCGGGAAGTACAAAGATGTACTTGGATATGAAAAAATCCTTTTGGTGGCCGGGGCTGAAGCGGGACGTAGCTTTGCATGTGAATCATTGCCAAACTTGTGCCTTGGTGAAGGCCGAGTGTCAGAAGCCGGGAGGGTTCCTGAAGCCTCTTCCAATCCCTTAGTGGAAATTTGATGACATCTCCATGGATTTTGTACATGGTTTTCCTAGATCGCAGCAGGGCAATGATGCTATTTGAGTGATCGTGGATCGCTTAACCAAAGTGGCTCACTTCATCCCAAATCGGAAGGAGGACAGCATAGAGAAGCTGGTGGATTTGTATGTTCGCAACATTGTGCGACTGCATGGGATTCCTAGAAGTATAGTCAGCGATCGTGACGGGCGTTTCACGTCCAAGGACTGGAGGTTGGTTCAGAAGAGTTTGGGCACAAAGCTAAAGTTCAGTACGGCGTTCCATCCTCAAACTGACGGGAAAACCGAAAAAATGAACCGTACTATGGAGGATATGCTGAGAATGTGCATTCTTGACTTCGGCAAGAAGTGAGAGGATCACCTCTTCATTGTGGAGTTCGCGTACAATAACAGTTATCAAGCAAGTATAAAAATGGCGCCATACGAAGCTTTGTATGGGAGACGGTGTCGAACACCGATGTCTTGGACAGAGGCAGGAGACACCAAAATTTTGGGAAAGGAGGTGGTAGTTGATGCTTGTGAGTTGGTACGGACCATTCAAGAGCTTATGAAGGTGGCGCAAGACTGACAAGCAAAATACTTTAATGCTCGTCACAGGAAGTTGGAGTTTGCGGTAGGTGATTGACTATATTTGAAGATCAAGCCGTTCAAAGGAGTCTCACGGATTCGCCGACTCAAGAAGTTGAGTCCAAGGTTTTTGGGACCTTTTGAAGTTGTTGAACAGGTGGGAGAAGCAGCCTATCGGTTGACGTTGTCCGCGGAGCTGAGTGGATTGCACGACGTCTTCCATGTCTCCGTCTTGAGGAAAGCCTTGGTGGAGGCTAGTGTGGTGATCGAGCCGGCATCAGTGCCGATAAAGGAAGACTTGAGGATGCGAGTCCATCCCATTACTATAGAGGATTCGGAGATTCGGTAGTTGCGGAATAAAGAGGTCAAACTCGTGAAAGTACGATGGGACAACTGCGGTCGTGAGGAGCTCTCCTGAGAGCGAGAACAAACCATGCTGGAAGAGTATCCAGAGCTCTTCAGTTCAGGTACCATTTAAGTTTTGTTCCCTTTTAGCTTTGTAATTTCGCGACGAAATTTTTTAAGGGGGAGAGAGTTGTAACACCCCAAAATTTGAAAGAGGGACGATCAGCATTTTTTGGCGGGGATTGAGTCTTAGTTGGGGGTCACACGGCCTAGGACACGGGCGTGTCACTGGCAGTATCAAGCTCAGGCTCATCGAGAGTCCAGGAAGTCGACGTCCTGCGCTCGACAAAGTGTCGAGACAGGGGTACACGGCCTGTGACACGGGCGTGTCACAGGGCGTGTCCCGCTGTGTCGATCTGCATTTGACGATTTCCATGGATCTACGTTTGACGATTTCCCCAGCGATCTGCGTTCGATGATTTCCATGGATCTGTATTCGACTATTTTCACTAGCATTCTCTGTTCGACGTTTTGGCTGCGGTCGACGATTTGGGTTCGACGATCAGGCCAGCGATCGTGGTTCTAGCCAGCGATCGATGATCTGCGTTCGACGATCATCGAGGCTTCGAACACGGCCTGAGACACGGGCGTGTCCCAGGCCGTGTCCTTCTCGGGTTGTGAGCCAGGACGTGTAAGGGGTTGGACACGACCTGGAGCCCATGCATGTTCAGGTTAGACACGACCATGTCAAATGTGACATAGGCGTGTTAAGACTGTAACAACCCCATCCGTTCATATGATATATTCTAGAAGGTCCGGCCGGGGCCCCACAAGATATATCATAAAACAGTCGGTGAAGGTACATGATGATACCAGAGTCGCGCATCACACCTAACACAAAGCATTCTAGCGGAAGCCTAGACTACAACTTGAACTCCTCATGAATGTCCAAACATAAAACTCCACATTTTATATCATATAGGAATGTCTTACAACATATACAAAGAGTTGGCCTTATGGCCTTACATGGCTTTCACACAGTGGCCTAAAACAGATTGGCGCGCAGGCCGGCCACAATAAAAGAAAACACACAAAAGAACACAGCTAGCCTTCGAGGGCTAGCAGCAGTAGCAGCAACACCCGCAGGAACATCAGCCTCTATGCGATCCGCTCGGCTCTCTAGCACCTGGAAAGGGACAATCCACCCACCGGTGGCAAACAAAAGCAACGGTCAGCGTTCAGCTGACCAAATTATAACGACCCTACCCCTTCTCTCGGGGCAGCGGTATTTTTCCCTGCAGGCATATCATATCACAAGTATGGCAAGCTATATCATCAAAAGGTGCTTTCACGCACACAAGCCATCACAACCGTTCGCCGCCCGGCCCAACGGTCCGTGCACTCAGGACACATTCTTGGTGTTCTGGCAACCTCTTGCCCACCACCGTATCAGGGTTATCACCCAATGGTAAATCTCTTGAGCATTTACTCCATGGCGTGCAGCCGGAGTTAGTCTTCGGACACCGGGATGGCCCGTAGCCCCCCATTGTGTCATGGCGCGCAGGCCGAAGACTCTTTCCTGGTCCCACCAGTACTTCCCGTGCCTCATTCACAGGTTGGACCCAAAAACATCCCATGGCTATTTTCCTGGGCTACCACCCCAGTACTTCCTGCTACTCCTTTTCGCAGGCATAACCCGTAGACTCCTTACACTACACGTTTATCACGGAGTCTTCTCCGGTTCGTATGCAACATCACCAATCCAGACTAACCTGTCCAGATGGGCTTCACACAGGATGCCTATTCCGTACTCTATTTCCGGATCTATATGCTAACAAAGGGGATTTCAAGCATCCACCCAAAGATTTCCAAAACCAGCCACCTCTTGGTGGGGGAAATCACAAAATATGCCAAAAAGGAAGCCTTCACATGGCTAGGAAGAAAAGTCGTTACCCTTGACGACCGCTTCGGTGCCATGGCCTCCAAGCTTGCTTGCAAGACTCGCAAGATCGTTACCTCCGCAACGCTGGCTTCGGATCTCTCGTCGGTAAACCACATCACCACCAGCAGCAGCCCCCTTTCCTTCTTCCTCCTCCTTTCTCTCTCTCTTTCTCTCTTCACTTGAAGAAAGTTCAAGGCCAAAGAAATGAGAAGTCTTTCTCTGATTTCGGCCCTTAAGGAAAAAGAAGAAGAAGCTTCAGCCCTTGGATCTAGACTGAAGGAATGGACGGCCATGATTCTGCCAAAAACATAGATTTTGACCTGACACGGCCTCTGACACGGCCGTGTGCCTGGCCGTGTGCCTCAAGCGGTGGTCAACCGACTTATCCAAACCAGTGACACGCCCATGGGACACGCCCGTGTCATGGGCCGTGTCACCAACACGCCTTCAGACACGCCCGTGTCTGTGGCCGTGTACCTGGGGAAAAAAAATCCCAAATCATCCCGAGACTTCACACGGCCTGTGACACGCCCGTGTCCCAGGCCGTGTGCCCAGACACGGCACAAAGACACGCCCTGTCGAAATCCTTCGGCCGGCTGAGTTCGTCTCCTGATTTGACACGCCCTGTGACACGCCCGTGTCACAGGCCGTGTTCAGCACTCGACACTCACTTCTCGACACTCGACGATCGTTGAGAAAAATCGTCGAGCATGCGACACGGCCTTGGACACGCCCGTGTCCTGGGCCGTGTGCCTCCTCTCGACGCATCGTTGAGAGAAAAATCGTCGAGACAACGGCCGATCGTCGACACAACCTCGACACGCCCTGCGACACGCCCGTGTCGCAGGCCGTGTCAACTGACACGCCCTGGGACACGCCCGTGTGCCAGGCCGTGTCACCCAAAAATGCCTGTTTCCGAACTTTGGGCTGTTACAATCCTCCCCTCCTACAAGAAATTTCGTCCTCGAAATTTAGAGACAGGAAAGCAACAGAAACCAGCAAGAAAAATGTTACAACATAAAAAAAATTTGATGTTACAACATTCTCGCTACAGATTAGAAAAACAGCTCAGGGAACTCTTCTCGCATGGTCTGCTCGCGTTCCCATGTCAGTTCTTCACGGCCGCAGTTGTCCCACCGGACTTTTACCATACCGACCGTCTTGTTCCGCAACTGTTTCTCGGCTCGATCTTCGATCTGAATGGGTCTAACTCTCGTTGTTAGCCCATACTCCACCGGCACACGATCATCCGCGATCACTTGAGCTGGATCTTTCACGGCCTTCCGAAGCACCGAGATGTGAAAGACATCATGTAACCCACCCAAGTCCGCCGACAGAGCTAGCCGATAAGCCGCTTCGCCAACTCGCTCAACCACTTCAAACGGACCCAAATATCTTGGACTCAACTTTTTCAATCGTCGAATCCTGGAGACACCTTTGAATGGCTTGATCTTCAAGTAGACCCAATCGCCAACCGCAAATTCAACGTTCCGGTGCTTGGCGTTGTAGTACTTTGCTTGTCGATCTTGAGCAATAAGCAATCTCTCTCGAATAGTCCGAATGGTTGAGTTTGCTTCATCCATCTCATTTGGTTTAACAACCCGGGCTTCACCCGCTTCTACCCAAGCCAAGGGAGTACGACACTTCCTTCCATATAGGGCTTCATATGGTGTCATCCCAATGCTTGCCTGGTAGCTGTTATTATACGCAAACTCGACCATATAGAGATGATCTTCCCATCTCTTTCCGAAGTCAAGGGCGCACATTCGGAGCATGTCCTCCATTGTTCTGTTGGTACGTTCAGTTTGGCCATCAGTTTGGGGATGAAAGGCCGTACTGAAAGTCAACTTCGTGCCCAACAGTCGGTGAACTAGCCTCCAATCTTTTGACGTGAATCGCCCATCTCGATCACTTACGATGCTCCGAGGAACACCGTGAAGCCGCACAATCTGATCAACATATAATTTTGCCAAACTTTCAACCGAATCATCCCGCCTGTTCGGGAGAAAATGTGCTACTTTCGTTAGCCGGTCAACAATCACCCAAATGGAATCATTTCCTCGCTGCGATCTTGGCAACCCATGCACAAAATCCATGGAAATATCATCAAATTTCCACACTGGGATTGGCAGTGACTTCAAATAACCGCCCGGCTTTTGGCATTCCGCCTTCACCATCGCACATGTTTGGCATTTGGATACATAAAGGGCAACATCTTTCTTGAGCCCTGGCCACCAGAAAAACTTTTTCATATCGTTGAACATCTTTGTGCTCCCGGGGTGAATGGAATACTTGGTATAATGCGCTTCATACATCAGTTCTTCTCTCAGTTTCCCCACATTTGGGACGCACAAACGACCCTCTTTTCGCCAAAGACCGTCATTCCAGGTGAATTTGCCTTCTGGTCCTTCATTCACATAGCGCAAGAGATCTTCATCCAACTCCGTTGCCCGTCGAACTCGGTCTGCAAGGTTATATTGCACCTCAGTCCAGTTCAAACATGCAATGGCTGTGGAATTCTTGTCAACACAATAGATCTCCAATGCCTCCAACTCCTGGATAAGACGTTCATCATGCCTTTGTAACCAATTTGCTCTAACCGAAACTCGCCGACTCAAGGCATCCGCGACAACATTCCCCTTCCCGAGTGTATAGTGAATCTCGAAAGTGTAGTCCCCAAGGAACTCCAACCACCTTCGTTGTCGCATGTTCAACTCTTTCTGCTCCAATAGATACTTTAGGCTCTTATGATCGGTATAGATCTCCACCTTCACGCCATAAAGGTAGTGTCGCCACAACTTGAGTGCAAAAATCACCGCCGCTAATTCTAAATCATGGACGGGATAGTTTCGCTCGTGCACCTTCAGCTGGCGTGAGCCATAAGCAATCACCTTTCCGTTCTGCAAAAGAACGCAGCCTAAGCCGCTCCCTGAGGCATCACTATAAATCACAAATCCATCGGTTCCACATGGCGAAGACAACACTGGTGCTGTGGTCAACCGAACCTTCAGCTCTTCAAAAGCTCGTGCGCACTCTGGCGTCCAAACGAACTTCTGATCTTTTCGCGTCAGTGTGGTTAGCGGCAAAGCGATCCGCGAGAAGTTCTCCACAAATCTTCTATAGTAGCCCGCAAGTCCAAGAAAACTCCTGACTTCGGCCACGGAAGACAACATTGGCCATTCTTGTATGGCTTTTATCTTCGCTGGATCCACTGCAATGCCCGCTCCACTCACCACATGGCCCAAAAATGCCACTGACGATAGCCAAAACTCGCACTTCGAGAACTTGGCATATAGCTGATTTTGCCTCAACGTGTTCAACACCAACCGCAAGTGAATCTCATGCTCAGCTTTGGACTTCGAGTATACCAGGATATCATCAATAAACACTATCACAAACAGATCCAGGTACTCACGAAAAATACGGTGCATCAGATCCATAAACACCGAAGGCGCATTGCACAATCCAAAGGGCATGACTGTGAACGCATAGTGCCTATAACGCGTTCCAAATGCGGTTTTGGGAATGTCACCTTCCCGAATTCTTAACTGGTAATAACCAGACTTCAGGTCCAACTTCGAATAGACGGTAGATCCCACCAGCTGATCGAATAACTCATCAATCCGAGGTATAGGATACTTATTCTTCTCGGTCAGCTTATTCAATTCACGGTAATCAATACATAACCGTAACCCACCATCTTTCTTCTTTACAAAAAGCACAGGCGCGCTCCAAGGTGACATACTTGGGCGGATATAACCTTGCTCTAGCATTTCTTGTAGTTGAACCTTCAACTCAGCCATCTCTTTAGGCGCAACGCGATATGGCGAGCGGGCCACGGGTTTCGCACCTGGCACCAATTCAATTGTGAAGTCAATCTCCCGCTGGGGTGGTAGCCCAGGGAGATCCGCGAGAAACACATCTGTAAAGTCTGCCACAATCGGAACCTCGCACAAAGTGGCCTTAGGCTCAACAGCCTGAATTAGTGCAAAGTAACACTCCGCACCCTTCCGAACAGCTTTGACTACCTGGAGTGCAGACATCAACGTCCCGCCCACTCCTCGCATACCTGCGAACTTGGTCTTCTGTTCGGAATTTTGGCCCAACGTGATTTCTTTGGACTGGCAATCAATCATAGCATGCTGCTCCGCAAGCCAATCCATCCCAAAAATCACATCGAATTCCGATATTGGCAAAACAAATGCGGTTAAACGAAAATCCCGACTTCCTAACTGAACCACCACATCGCAAGCTTGATCCGCAAGCATCCAACAACCATTCGGCAACACCACTCTGACGCTATCTGCCTTTGCACGACTGGGTATCCCAAGCCGCGTAAGAAACTCACGAGACAGAAAAGAATGCGATGCACCTGTATCAAACAGTGCTCGCGCCAGCGTGTCCCGAATCATCACAAAGCCTATGACAAACATGTCACACACACAAACCACAAACATAGGAGTACTAAGTAAAACATACAAACAATAGCAAACTAAACTCATACCTGTGACCACGTCACTCTGCTTGATGGCCTCTTGCAGGCCAAGATTGTAGACCCGGGGTTGCGCCTGCGAGGCAGAAGAATCCACCACCGCCTTTCCTTTTTCCGCATAAGATGCTCCCGCCTTCTTTTCACTCTTTGGCGGCATCCGACAATCTCGCGCAATATGTCCCATCCGGCCACAATTGAAGCAGGTACGAGTGTCTGGCTTGGAAGTCGCCCCTGATGTTGCTCCCGTTGCAACTGATGAAGGAGCTTGTCCACTAGGCTTGGACTTCTTACCCCATCTCTTCTTATAAAATGGTTTTCCTGATCGGGGCGCCTTCCACTCCGGTTGCGTCACAGCCAAAGCTCTCTTCCCTTGCACCCTCTTCATATCCTTTTCCAACGCGGTCGCGGTGTCAACCAGCGCTTGGAAACCTTGGTTCACAGAACTGGACACAAGGAACCTCAGTTCGTCCCTCAGTCCTTCATAGAACCGATTAGTCTTCCTCTGCTCATCAGCAAAAATAGAACCCGCATACCGCCCCAAGCGAGTAAATTCATGCAGGTACGCGTCAACACTGCCATCACCTTGAGTCAACCGTTGGAATTCATTTTCCATGGCTATCCGCTGAGCCACAGGAAGGTGCTTCGCGAGGAAGAGCCTGGAGAATTCTTCCATCGACACTTGGGTTAACGGACGACCCGCCAAGTGATGCAGCTCCATCTCATCCCACCACAATCGAGCTTCTCCTTCAAGCAAGAAGGTGGCTAAGGTAACTTTCTGATGCTCTGCCGTTCCTATCGCCGTCATCACTCGCTTGACACGCGATAGCCAATCCTCAGCCTGCGTCGGGGTTCCCGCTCCCGAGAACGTAGGCGGATGGAAACTCATAAACCGTGTTAGCTGCTTCTCAGCCGCTCGAGGGGCCACACCCACGACAGGTTCAGGCCTTACCGCCACCTGTTCTGGCCTCACAGCCGCTTGTTCCTGCCTAAGGGGCTGGCCTTGGATCATGGTGAATAAAGCCTCCGCAACTAAACGCACATGTTCCGCAGATGGTGGAGGTGTAGGCACCGCGGCTGGTGCCGTACTTTCATCAGAACGCTGGGACTCAGCCGGCCCAGCTCCACTTCGTGTCACCTAAAGGTGGATAAGACACACACATTAGCGGTCGTACCCAAGCAATCAACACAAAATCAGAACACACAGGTTCCTCAAACACACAAATATGCATTCCTATCATGGACATTCAGGAGTTCATTCGTAGACCTTGGTGTGCACAAACACGTGCTCGCCACCCCACAAAATAAGTCGACCACGACTTCGAGAGGGAACGACCAAGACAACCGATACCAAAAATGTAACAACCCCATCCGTTCATATGATATATTCTAGAAGGTCCGGCCGGGGCCCCACAGGATATATCATAAAACAGTCGGTGAAGGTACAGGATGATACCAGAGTCGCGCATCGCACCTAACACAAAGCATTCTAGCGGAAGCCTAGACTACAACTTGAACTCCTCATGAATGTCCAAACATAAAACTCCACATTTTATATCATATAGGAATGTCTTACAACATATACAAAGAGTTGGCCTTATGGCCTTACATGGCTTTCACACAGTGGCCTAAAACAGATTGGCGCGCAGGCCGGCCACAATAAAAGAAAACACACAAAAGAACACAGCTAGCCTTCGAGGGCTAGCAGCAGTAGCAGCAACACCCGCAGGAACATCAGCCTCTATGCGATCCGCTCGGCTCTCCAGCACCTGGAAAGGGACAATCCACCCACCGGTGGCAAACAAAAGCAACGGTCAGCGTTCAGCTGACCAAATTATAACGACCCTACCCCTTCTCTCGGGGCAGCGGTATTTTTCCCTGCAGGCATATCATATCACAAGTATGGCAAGCTATATCATCAAAAGGTGCTTTCACGCACACAAGCCATCACAACCGTTCGCCGCCCGGCCCAACGGTCCGTGCACTCAGGGCACATTCTTGGTGTTCTGGCAACCTCTTGCCCACCACCGTATCAGGGTTATCACCCAACGGTAAATCTCTTGAGCATTTACTCCATGGCGTGCAGCCGGAGTTAGTCTTCGGACACCGGGATGGCCCGTACCCGCATTGTGTCATGGCGCGCAGGCCGAAGACTCTTGCTATGCGCTCCAACAGACCGCACTTTTTGGTCTCACGTCAGACGGACATAGCGCAGGTCGGATCCTCCACCCCCCGTTGCTCAAATCGCCTTGCCTTCTCCGAGTACAGCGTACTCATGGCTATATCAAAGGCGCGGGTCGGTCTCACCAATCCTGTTCTTGGCATTCAAGCCTGGGTATTTCACTATACCCATTTTCTCACAGCAACAGCGGGTCTTTCCTGGGCACACCAGTACTTCCTGTGACTCTCTCGACAGGTGGACACCGCACTAGCACAAATGTCAGGGGTCTTTCCTTGGCACACCAGTACTTCCTGTGACTCGCTTCACAGGTGGACACCCTATGACATCAAGCATCACAAAAGGGCCTTTCCTGGTCCCACCAGTACTTCCTGTGCCTCATTCACAGGTTGGACCCAAAAACATCCCATGGCTATTTTCCTGGGCTACCACCCCAGTACTTCCTGCTACTCCTTTTCGCAGGCATAACCCGTAGACTCCTTACACTACACGTTTATCACGGAGTCTTCTCCGGTTCGTATGCAACATCACCAATCCAGACTAACCTGTCCAGATGGGCTTCACACAGGATGCCTATTCCGTACTCCATTTCCGGATCTATATGCTAACAAAGGGGATTTCAAGCATCCACCCAAAGATTTCCAAAACCAGCCACCTCTTGGTGGGGGAAATCACAAAATATGCCAAAAAGGAAGCCTTCACATGGCTAGGAAGAAAAGTCGTTACCCTTGACGACCGCTTCGGTGCCATGGCCTCCAAGCTTGCTTGCAAGACTCGCAAGATCGTTACCTCCGCAACGCTGGCTTCAGATCTCTCGTCGGTAAACCGCAGCACCACCAGCAGCAGCCCCCTTTCCTTCTTCCTCCTCCTTTCTCTCTCTCTTTCTCTCTTCACTTAAAGAAAGTTCAAGGCCAAAGAAATGAGAAGTCTTTCTCTGATTTCGGCCCTTAAGGAAAAAGAAGAAGAAGCTTCAGCCCTTGGATCTAGACTGAAGGAATGGATGGCCACGATTCTGCCAAAAACATAGATTTTGACCTGACACGGCCTCTGACACGGCCGTGTGCCAGGCCGTGTGCCTCAAGCGGTGGTCAACCGACTTATCCAAACCAGTGACACGCCCATGGGACACGCCCGTGTCATGGGCCGTGTCACCAACACGCCTTCAGACACGCCCGTGTCTGTGGCCGTGTACCTGGGGAAAAAAATCCCAAATCATCCCGAGACTTCACACGGCCTGTGACACGCCCGTGTCTCAGGCCGTGTGCCCAGACACGGAATAAAGACACGCCCTGTCGAAATCCTTCGGCCGGCTGAGTTCGTCTCCTGATTTGACACGCCCTGTGACACGCCCGTGTCACAGGCCGTGTTCAGCACTCGACACTCACTTCTCGACACTCGATGATCGTCGAGAAAAATCGTCGAGCATGCGACACGGCCTTGGACACGCCCGTGTCCTGGGCCGTGTGCCTCCTCCCGACGCATCGTTGAGAGAAAAATCGTCGAGACAACGGCCGATCGTCGACACAACCTCGACACGCCCTGCGACACGCCCGTGTCGCAGGCCGTGTCAACTGACACGCCCTGGGACACGCCCGTGTGCCAGGCCGTGTCACCCAAAAATGCCTGTTTCCGAACTTTGGGCTGTTACAAAGACCCCGTGTCTTGTTTTGGGTGCGACGATTTCGGCGTCGATTGGGGAACACAGCCTTGGACACAGGCGTGTCACAAGCCGTGTTCGGCCCAGGTATTTTGATTTTCAGTTCGAATCATGGCCGTTCTTCCCTTTCTTTTGGGATCTGATGATCCAGGACTGCTCTTGCTGAGTTAAGTCCGAGAATAGGGTTAGAAACCCTCATTCTTCTCCAAGCTTTCTCTTACTAAAGTTCTAGAGAGAGGGGAGAGCAAGGAAGATAGTGAAGGAGATCCGGCCATTAGAGAGACTTCGGTGCTCCAAATCGCGAGCCGAGTCCAGATCCGTGGAGGCTAGATCGTTGCGAAGGTTTTCATCCGGCTATTTTTCCATGGCTAGGAAGAGGAGTCGGAAGGTAACGACACTTCTCCTCTTGGTTTTAGGATGCATGTTTTAGCATCTTTTATTTTCTAGTTTTGGGAACCAAACTCTCAAATGAGAGGGATTTGGGTCGCCAAGGTTCAAGAGGAACCTCCGGGTCGATTGAGTTCGTCCCCAACATATTTTTGCATTAGAGATCCGCTTCGTTAGTGGATTAGGCATGGTGGGTGAAGCCGTAGTCGCGGCCGTTTGTCCGACTCGGTGATGTTGCATACGAGGTTTAAGGATTCGTAGAGATCCGTAGCAGAAAGAGGCCGTTTGTGATGTGTGTTGTTTGTGGTGTTCTTCCCTTTATCTTGCGTGAGTACGTGTGGCCGGTACCGGACAAGGTTAGCTCCTCATTGGCGGTAGATGGTTTCCTTGGTGGACAAGGTTTGCTCCGCATGGGTGGTAGATGGTTTCCTTGGTGCACGGGAACGCTGCAGTACGAATGAGGGATTAGGGTGGAATTGTCTTGGATTATGATGTGCCAAGGCGTGGCTGTGTCTCCGTGGTCGGATGGCTATCCCGTGACATTCAAGTCATGTGTGGAAAGTGTCCCGGCGAGACTAGTCCCCTTTTGTGAGACAGACGTGAACGCCGAGCATGGGGCAAGCCCGGGCATTGAGGCCGTGAGCGGGTGGGGTCCATTAAGGGTTCTTATAATCAGTCAGTGTGTTGGAAGGAATCCTGACATGAGAAGTCAGAGTTTGCCGGCAAGCCCGGGTCTACGACCGTGAGCGGGTGGGGCCTTGGCAAGAGTTCCGTGTGGTGGCTTGTATGCCGTTGGGGGATTGTGGTTCCCCTTTGTTTGCAGCTTTATGCCAATGGGGAAATAATGAGTACCCAAATGATGTGATGTTGTGCTAGATGCATATACTATAGGGTGCCTTGGGTGAAGCCCGTGTGTTGCATTCATGTTTCATAGTAGGCCCTATTATTAAATGCTCAACAGTAGAGAACATGTATGATGTTTGAGACATCCAAGCCTGTTTCTTTAGTTGTTTTTCTTGCTTATGAATATTGCATACGAAGTGCTAACTTGCAGGTTGGAGGAGTACCCCGGGGTCCATTAGGGGCGGCTGGGAGGAGATGTGTTGGTTACACAGTTTGAGGTCAGCCTTTGCTGACCCACGTTACTAATAATTTTTACAGGGCAAGGATCACAAGCAGGAGCTAGCTCGCCGGCCAGAAAGGCCTAAGCCTCATGAAGTGTTACCTTTTTGCTGCTTCTCTACTTTTATGACATTGTATGTATGATGCCCATGTGACCGGCTTGCATGCCGAGGTAGACTAGGTGTGCTTATGCACTTTTATGACTGATGTATTATTTGAGTTTAGACTCACTCTTGTTGTAAGGCCATAAGGCCATCTTGTTACTCTTGTAGGCGTGGATAACTTCTAGTCTTGCTTGTTGTTTCCGCTGTGTTGTGTTATGAGCTTTGGGATTGGGTAGCTATATCATCTTATAATACTGAAGCTGTGGCGTCTGTATGTTGTGGGACCCCGGCCGAACCCATATTATACGGTCATTACAGGGGAGATGTTACAACTAGTATAACTAGGATTCCACATTCAGACACCCCGGTAGCTCGGGAGGGTATTTAGGCTAGTATGATTAAACATCAGAACGATAGGTTCGGAAGGTAGATGTAGCGGACGGGATAGTCCGGGGAGCCGGTGGCTCAGAAGGTTTTGGATACATAAATAAGGTCGTGGGTCATCGGTATTGGATGGTCGTTCACACCGACGTCGATACATTGACTCGGCGGGTGTGGTTGACACTTTGCCAAAGAAAGTCTGGTGGACATGGCTAGCACTAGTACGTGGCGACTCTAGGTTGTGTCCTTCTAGATGCGTACGTAAGGGCTAGGCCTGGTAGCGTGGATACCCGTCTAGGAGTGGGGGTCCCGACCCACTGTCTCCGTTTGCCACTACGGAGGTTCCTGGGAGTGAAGCTAGCTGCCCAAATGGGGGAACTAAAGGACTGTGCGCATAGAGTCGTGTGTGTGAGTTACACTTGCATGAAACATGACATAACATAACAAAACACTCAAACTTGCATTTAAACCTGACACCCCATCGTATAAATCAGTATGAAACTTTTTATACGATGGACGCCTTGCAGAAGACCCCTTAACTTATAAGTTTGTATGGACAATCATATAAGTTAAGGTTACTTACTTCTTAGAATGTCTTTCTTACATATGCTGCTTGTTTTACTTGTTTACCTTACTGCTTACTATCATAGAACTGCTAGCTTTTACCTTTCTTTCTTAGCTGTATATACATTATAATTAACTTATAGAATAGTTCCAACGTCACCTGCTTTGCTTACTCTCCACCTTCATAACTTCCCTTTCCTCCTCCCCGCTCGGTGCCTATGATCCATGGGGGAGGGGTAGGGGATGATAGGACTTAGTATTTTTGACTAACGGTTTTCGGACCATAACATTCCAGGGATTCCGGATGGGATACAGGGAGCAGCAGCAGGGGACACAGCACCAGCGGAGTACGGTGCTCATGGAGGTGGGTGTAACGCCCATGATTTTTCCGGCAATTATTTAATTCTCTTGTTGACGTCATAATGGCGTAAGGGGCATTACGTTGGCGTGGAGTTGATGACGAGTTTCCGTTAGTGCGTTTTCGCGTTTATTCGATCGAGTCGGCCAAATTCTTGAATCCTTGCCGAAAATGGAAAATTTCACATTGGAAAATTAAATTGATTAATTTTTGACATGCTCGTCAAGTTTCGTCGCGATCCGAGCGATATTCGAGCCTCGACGAATTTCCAAAGTTTTGTAAAATTTTTGTTCTCCGTAGACTTTGATGATTTATATCTCAAGAACGGCTCATCGGATTTTGGTTCCGTCTTCGCCGTTATGTTCGTAACGTCAGTGTTCGCCTACGGTGCGAATTTCATTTTATTCGGCACGCGTTTGGGCCTCCGTTTTGATCTCGTATTTCCTTGTTCAAAAATATAGAATGTGATTATTTTAATATAAAAGCGCTATTCAAAAATGAAATGTACTATTCATTTTGATCAGAAGGGTATATTTGCAAAAAAATTGTTAATCATGCAAAAATTTACTCGAGTGCTGTCTGTTCTACTCGTGTAAAGTTACTGTTCATGCAACTTTTTTCTTCTGAACTCTCGAGTACACAAGTATTTTACTCGAGTACTTTGGTATGCCTCTCGAGTAACGAAATTCTGCCTCTCGAGTTATGTAATCCTGCTTCTCGACTAGGTCTACTGTTCATGCAATTTTGTTTCTCTCGAGTGCTCTGGTCTGCCTCTCATGTACTGCATCCATGTACTCGAGTACTAAGTTTTAGTACTCGAGTAAACTAATTCTGTTTCTCGAGTGATCTTTTCACCTCTCGAGTGCCGCTTCTTGTTACTCGAGTGTTGCTTCCAACCACTCGAGTAGCTAGTTTTCTACCTCTCGAGTACATATAAACTTGTTCTCGAGTAGTCTGTTGTAGTTTGTGTTCGAGCGCCGTTTGAGAGTCAAAACGTTGTCGTATGGAAAAATGGTTAACATGAAATTTGTTCATCTCGACGAGATCTACAACTTTCATGTCGGGCACTTTTCGATTTGAAGGAATCCTAAATCTCGTTTTTCATCTTCCGCGCACCAGCTCGTAGATATTCCGTTTTAGACGAGATTATATATATATGTATGTATGTATATATATATATATATATATATATATATATATATATATATATATATATATATATATATATATATCTTATACTTAGGATAGTTAGAAAAGAAAGAACTTCTTCTTCTCTTGGCCGAATCAGAGAGCGAAAGTGACGACAGAGTTCTAAGTTCGTGAATCTTCCGGTGGCCGCCGTCGGAGCTTCGGTGCTCGAAATTTCCAACCGATCGTAGATCTGGAAAGCCCTCGTCAAGAGCTACGTCATCGTGGTAAATTTTTCCCCATTTCTTGAGTTTTCTCGTTAGGGTTTTTCGGCCCTAACCTCTATTTCAGCCATTTTTGTTCTGATTTCGACTCCTCCCGTCTTCTTTTGCCCCGATCTGCGACGTGGGGTGATTCAGATGATTTTTCCAGTAAAACCAAGGCAAGTGGTGTTCTTGCTCTCCCTCTTGCTCCTTTATTCTAAATTTTTGCTACATTTGTTTGAGTTTGTCATGTTTCAATTACTTAGAAACTTGTCTCTAAAATTCTAATTTTCTTTCTCTTTTCCTTGAATTGCGACTTATTTCCCTAAAACCATACCCCCCAAAATTTTATTCCGTAGAATTGGTAAATGAATCGGTTGTCGTGCCGTTTTAACCATCGAGTATCTTGATCATTGTGACACCTTGTGCGTTCCATTGTTTTTGATTAAACTTCACTTGCTTGACCTCGAAATGTCCTTATGCAGTCCATATTGTTGTTGACCGCGAGTCCGTGATGAATAAAAAAGGAACTCTGCTTGTATATTTATGTAACTAAATAAACACAGATGGACTGTGCGTGTTGGGGTTTCTCCCTCGGCATAGTGTCTTATGCTTGAGTCTGTGCGTGTTGTGGACTTTCATCCCCGGCGCATTACCTTAGCTTGGTCTGTGCGCGTTGGGGTTTCTCCCTCAGCATGGTGCCTGTTCGCTGGGTTTGTGCGCGTTGTGGACCTTTTCCCCCGACACAGTACTCTTTATTGTTGAGCTGATCAGTCTTATTTTTATTGATGAATAACATGAATATTAATGAAAGATGAAAGTTTGAACTTCTGATGTTGGTGTTTTGTTCTGTCCTGATGATGTGATTAGCCATTCTTGCTCGGCTAGATTTACTGTTGCTTACTTTTACTCTGCTGCTGACCCTTTTATTGCAGTCGCTTTACAATTTCCTTCACTTTGACGTTTGTTTGGTCTGCTTTTACTCTTTGCAACATTTGTGACTTGTTTCTGAGGTGTTCTTATTTTGAATGCCTCAGGATCAGAGCAGTAGCAGGTTTAGCTGACTGTATTGTGCTTCTAGTGCTGCGGGTTGCTGCGGCCGTTTGCTTCCACCTCAGAGCTTTGAGGTAGTTGAATTGCTTAGACTTGTCAGATTTTACTATGGGTTCGTGTCAGTTGTTGACGCTCATAGTGTTTGACTTTTCTGTGATAGGCTACTTTCTGTGTTTACTGCTGTTACTTTTTACCTGTTTATACTTGCTCTCTAGGAAGGATTTATGTTAGAATGCATTTAGTTATTTTAAAGTATACAAAAATGCATTCTGGAGTATCGGCATAACATGACTTTTAACTGCTAAATCTACTACTTTTAAGCGCTATAAAAGTCCTTTATATATATTAAAGGTAGAAGACACATCATCATTTTAAGATACTAGACCTTCATTATCATATAAGTAAACAAATGAATCAACTCAGTATTTTCCGCCACGTAAAACTTATATATTTTCTCACCTATGGACTAGTAGTCCACCCGACTGAGGGACACATCCAGTAACTCTAATAGCTTATATGCATTGTTTTTAACTTAATTACATAAACCTTTTACATGAAGTAAATGTGAGGACGAGTTGCCTGAGCGTTTGCAGTTGTCCCCTGCATGGCGTGGCATCACGGCGTGTATTTTCTTTACTCTGACATATTTTTGGATATGGAGAAAATGCGGGTTGTGACAGTTGGTATTAGAGCGAGGTTATGCGAGAGGGTTGGTTGGTTTGACAAGCCAGTCGAACAACTTTCCCTTAAGCAAAACTCTAATCGTATCATTTCATTGCATACACACACTAATATGTCATCAGTAGATCTTGATGGAAGCATGAACACTACACTCATAGCATGATAAGAAGTATACGGGGCATATTATGTAGTATGTGATGCATAATATGTGTTTGTATATGGATCCACCATAGGTGGTAACATGTGACGGTTATGTAGTATGGGATGCATAACCATCATCACATGGATGCCCATTAGCACGTTTACTTTTCTTCGTTACATACAATATTATGTAGTGTGGGATGCATAACATTGTATGTGTACGCCGCTCATAACATGCACTAAGTCCTTTTTAGAATGCATAGCACTGTATACATAACAGACCATCGCATAAGCACACGTGCCAAGTCAAAGATCTGCATGATGACATATGTACACCCATAATTTGAGATGAAATCTAAGCATTCATGCATTCATATTATGAGCACAAGTTAGAAGCATAACATCATTTTATGATTTCCTAGAGCAAGGTAACAACAAGAGCAAGTATCTGTTCTTTTCCGATTTGATCTGAGTTTGTACATTCCTGATCTGATCTGAGTCGGTGTATTTGAGTTTTCTAGCTTCGGTGTCGTAAGCTAGGTCCTTGATAGGTCATTTGTTCGTATCGGTAAAACATGAATCCAAAATAGTTGCTTAGGAAATATCTTACCAGTTTGTGATGCCTTAGGCAAGGTTTGACTAGATATCCGTTTATTATGTAGAATGCCGCCTAAACGCGTTGCGACGAGGTCGACTCCCCAGTTAGAGGGTGATACTTCTGGGGCCCAGAGCAAAGCGGTGATCGAAGCACTGCGGCAAAGAAATGAGGCCTTGGCAAGGCAGATGGTGGACATGCAATCTCAGATACAATCATTATTGGCTGTCGTCACCGGGCAGCAGACTAGAGCGCAGGACCCTGCTGTGGGCCAATCTGTTCCTACCCACCTTGTTGCTCTAGTTCCCCCAGTCGCACTGCCGCCTGAGATGAATTTCATTTCTCACTTCCAGCAACTAGGACCTCCTTCGTATGATGGTAGAGCAGACTTTATGACATTGGATTACTATATCATTGCCATGGAAGAAATGTTTTCCTATTCTGGCGTTTCATCCGATCAGAAGGTGATGATTGCGGCGTATCAGCTCAAGGGTCTTGCGAAGAGTTGGTGGATCAAAGAAAAAGAGAACCTTTCTGAGGGGTGCTCGTGGGAATCATTCAAGAGTATGTTACTGAAGAGGTTTTTACCATCGGTCGAGCGAGACCGTCTAATGAACAAATTTTTACACCTGAAGCAGAGGCAACTCACTGTTAGTGAGTACGAGGTCGAGTTTAGCAAGCTCAGCCGTTTCTCCCCAGATATGGTAGCATCTGAAGAAGGCAGAGTAAAGCATTTCCTGGGTGGTCTGAGGTATGACATCCAGCAGTTGGCTAGTGCATACAAGTCTGAGACCTTTGCAAAAGTAGTTGAAGCTGCCTTAAAGGTTGAGGCGATAGAAAATGCGAAGAATCGGGCATTGCATGCAAAGAAGGACAAGAGGAAATCTGATGATGGAGGAAGTGCTAGGGCATCTGGCCCTGTAGCGAAAAAGGATAGAAGGGAAGCGTGTAGCTTCTGTGGTAAGCCAGGACACCCTTTTGAGAAGTGCTTTAAGAGACTGGATGCGTAGAAGCTGTCTCAGGTACACGCGATCCAAGATGCTCCAAAGGGAGGTCCTGTCTGTTCTTATTGCCAGAGGAGTGGGCATGATGTGGCCCATTGTCGCAAGAAGGCTGGAACATGTTTTCTCTATGGCCAGAAAGGGCACATGAAGGCTAATTGCTCGCAGAGTCAGCCTGCGATGCATGCAGTTCCATTGCAGACTCTACCGCCGCCCCCGCCTCTCGTGGATAAGGGAAAAGGAAAGTTGAATGTGCTGACCAAGGATGAAGCCCAGTCTTCGACTCAAGTGATCTCAGGTTAGTCTCTGACTCGGCTAGTAATCTCTTTTAGTAGATTTATAGTTTCCGCATTTTAGTTGCGTGCGCTATGTGTTTAGGTGAATTTAAGGTGAAGAATAAGTGGGCGCGCATTTTGTTCGATTCGGGTTCTCCTCACTCCTTTGTGGCGCGGAGTTTTATAGACCGACATCGCTGGGCTCTCGATCAGTTAGACACCTCCATAAACATCAAAATTTCCTTCAGGAGAGTTGGTGAGGTCAAGTCAGGGTATCCAAAAATGCCCCATCTTCCTAGGTGGTTTTATATCCTTTGCGGATCTGAAGGTGCTAGCTTTTGTATACTTTGACGTGATTCTGGGCATGGACTGGCTGTCCAGCTATGATACTGTCATTTAGTGCAAGCACAAGCGCTTGGATTTTAAAGGTGACAATGGTCAGCCCATGAGTGTGTATGGTTTACCGCGTTAGAAATCTCCGATCATTTCTGCGGTACGTGCTCGCAAATTTCTAGAGTCTGGCTGTGATTCTTTTCGTGGCTTCGTTTCTGTTCTGGGAGCTGCACCGGTTGAGCCTCGGGTTGAGGACGTTTCTGTGGTGCGTGAGTTTCCGGATATCTTTCCTGTTAGTCTTCCTGGACTTCCTCCGGAGAGAGAGGTGAAGTTTGTTATAAACCTCGAGCCAGGCACTCGCTCTATTACAAAGGCACCGTACCGCATGGCACCGCGTGAGTTAGAGGAGCCGCGTACTCAACTGGATGAGTCATTGCAGTGCGGTTTTATTAGACCCAGTTCTTCCCCCTGGGGTGCACCAGTGCTCTTCGTGAAGAAAAAGGATGGAACGATGAGGCTATGAATTACTATCGAGAGCAAAACAAGGTGACCATTAAGAATAGATATCTGTTGCCTAGGATCGATGACTTGTTTGATCAGTTGCGAGGTAGCTCCATGTTCTCGAAGATTGACCTTCGTTCAGGTTACCATCAGTTAAGAATCCGAGACTCAGACATTCCGCGAACTGCTTTTCGTTCTCGATATGGTCACTTTGAATTTCTGGCAATGTCATTTGGATTAACGAACACACCGTCAGCTTTTATGGACATGATGAACATGGTGTTTAAGAATTTTTTGGATAAGTTCGTGGTTGTATTCATTGATAATGTCCTGGTATATTCCAGAAATGCAGAAGAGCACGCCTTGCACTTGCGCTTAGTCTTGTCTACTCTGAGGGAGCACAAGCTCTATGCGAAGCTTAGCAAGTGCGAGTTCTTGTTATCTCAGGTGTCATTCCTAGGACACATTGCAAGCAACGACGGTATCTCAGTGGACCCCGCAAAGATAGCCGCAGTCTTTGATTGGAAGAGACCTACTTCGCCTAAGGAGATAAGGAGCCTCTTAGGGTTGGCAGGTTACTACAGAAGATTTGTGAAAGGATTCTCTGTGCTCTATACGCCGTTGACCAAGCTTACACAAAAGAGCGTAACTTTTGTTTGGAGTGATGCCTGTGAGGAAGCTTTTCAAGTGCTCAAGAGGAGATTGTGTTCTGCTCCTGTGTTGGCATTGCCGGTGGAAGGAGTAGATTATGCTATTTATGTGGACGCCTCGCGAGTTGGACTCGGTTGCGTGTTGATGTAGGACGACAAAGTGATTGCGTATGAATCGAGACAATTGAAGGTGCATGAAAAGAATTACCCTACACACGACCTGGAATTTGCTGCCGTCATTTATGCCTTGAAGTTGTGGAGACATATTCTGTGTGGAGTGTCGTGTAAAATTTATTCGGATCACAAAAGTTTGAAATATGTCTTCACTCAGAAGGAGTTGAATTTGCGCCAGCGTAGATGGCTAGAGTATGTTGCATACTATGAAGTCGATATCCTTTATCATCATGGCAAGGCTAATGTAGTAGCGGATGCGTTGAGCCGGAATCCCGCACATATCTTTAACCTCTCGGTGCAATCCCTTGTTAAAGAGTTTTTACTCATGGACATAACTGTAGGGAATAGTGCTTCGCCTTGTAGCATGGAGGTGGGAGAGCCTTCGTGGATTACTCTCACTAGGCTACATCAGAAAGACGATCCTGATTTACAGCACCTCCGCAGTAGGACTGAGAAAGGGGAATTACTTGACTTTTCAATTGATGACGTAGGTACCATAAAGTACTGCGACAGATATTGTATTCCCGCTGTTGGGGAAATCCGAGAAGGAATATGCAGTGAAGCGCATGGTTTCAGTGTTGCTTATCATCCCGGTTCCACGAAAATGTACAGAGATTTGAAGCAGATTGTTTGGTGGTCAGGCATAAAAAATGACATCGCAAGATTTGTATCTAAATGTTATACCTGCCGCCGTGTCAAAACTGATTACAGAAGGCCGGGTGGTAAGTTAACGCCTTTAGACATACCAAGTTGGAAATGAGAGAGTTTATCCATGGATTTCATTACTAGTTTGCCAAGATCCCCCGAGGGCATGATGCAGTGTGGGTTATCGTGGACAGACTAACCAAGTGTGCCCACTTTGTGCCTTTCAATATTGATTATTCCATGAAAAAGATAGCTGAGCTTTATCTGTACGAAGTTATAAGACTGCATGGTGTACCTACGAGTATTGTGTCAGACCGAGACTCCCGATTCATGTCTCGTTTCTGGCAAAGCATGCAAGGAGCTCTAGGTACTGACCTTAGGTATTCTACTGCATATCATCCTCAGACAAATGGTCAGACAGAGAGAGTGAATTAGATCTTGGAGGATATGATTAGATGCTTTATTCTGGACCATGGTGGAGCTTGGGATAAACACCTCGGATTGATGGAGTTCGCATACAATAACAGTTATCAGGAGAGTTTGCAGATGGCGCCCTTTGAAGCCTTATATAGAAGGCGTTGTCGGACTCCCCTATTTTGGGCAGAAGTAGGTGAGAAGCCTGTGCTCGGTCCAGAAGCGCTGGAGGATATGAGTACTTCAGTAATGCATATTCGTGAAAAGCTGAGGTTAGCTCAGGAGCGATACGAGAAGTATGCAAATCAGCGCAGAGTTGATCTGGAATTTGCAGTTGGGATAAGGCATTTCTGAACGTCTCTCCAATGCCAGTTGTTAAAAGATTTGGAAGGAACCATAAGCTAGATCCCAGGTATGTGGGACATTTTCATATTCTGGAGCGCATTAGAGTTTCTGCATATAGACTGGAATTGCCTGATTCTTTCCCTGACGTTCACGACGTGTTTCACGTGAGCCAGTTGCGAAAGTGTGTTCGTAGTGATCGTCATGTCCTTGACTTAGTGCCCCAATTGCAGCCTAATCTCTCGTATGTCAAAGAGCCTATTCGTATTCTGGAGACGCAAGATCGTGTGCTAAGAAAGAAAATAATTCCGATGGTTAAGGTTCTCTGGCGAAATCAGGATGCTAGAGGTGCAACTTGGGAATTGGAATCTGCAATGAGAGAATCTCATCCTCAGCTATTCTCCTAGTCTTCCCCGGTTAGTATTCTTGTTTAAAGAATTATTCTGTCGTGTCTCTTCCTCTGCCCTCTTGTTTCGTTTCGTGTTCCAAGTTTCGGGACGAAACTTCCAATTTGGAGGGGTGACTGTAACGCCCCTGATTTTTCCGGCAATTATTTAATCCTCTTGTTGACGTCATAATGACGTAAGGGGCGTTACGTTGGCGTGGAGTTGATGGCGCGTCGCCGTTAGTGCGTTTTCGCGTCTATTCGATCAATTTGGCCAAATTCATGAATCCTTGCCGAAAATGGAAAATTTCACATTGGAAAATTAAATTGATTACTTTTTGACATGCTCGTCAAGTTTCGTCGCGATCTGAGCGATATTCGAGCCTCGACGAATTTCCAAAGTTTTGTAGAATTTATGTTCGCCGTACATTTTGATGATTTATATCTCAAGAACGGCTCATCGTATTTTGGTTTCGTCTTTGCCGTTGTGTTCGTAACGTAGTGTTCGCCTACGGTGCGAATTTCAATTAATTCGATACGCGTTTGGGCCTCCGTTTTGATCTCGTATTTCCTTATTCAAAAATATAGAATGTGATTATTTTAATATAAAAGTACTATTCAAAAATAAAAAGTACTATTCATTCATATAGTTTGATCAAAAGGGTATATTTGCAAAAAAATTGTTAATCATGCAAAAATTTACTCGAGTGCTATCTGTTCTACTCGAGTGAAGTTACTGTTCATGCAACTTTTTTCTTCTGAACTCTCGAGTACACAGGTATTTTACTCGAGTACTTTGGTATGCCTCTCGAGTAACGTAATTCTGCTTCTCGAGTTATGTAATCCTGCTTCTCGAGTAGGTCTACTGTTCATGCAATTTTTTTTTCTCTCGAGTGCTCTGGTCTGCGTCTCGTGTACTGCATCCATGTACTCGAGTACTAAGTTTTATTACTCTAGTAAACTAATTTTGCTTCTCGAGTGTTCTTTTCACCTCTCGAGTGTCGCTTCTTGTTACTCGAGTGCTGCTTCCAACCACTCGAGTAGCCTATTTTCTACCTCTCGAGTACCTGTAAACTTGTTCTCGAGTAGTCTGTTGCAGTTTGCGTTTGAGCGCCGTTTGAGAGTTAAAACTTTGTCGTATGGAAAAATGATTAACATGAAATTTGTTCGTCTCGACGAGATCTACAACTTTCATGTTGGGAACTTTTTGATTTGAAGCATCTTAAACATCTATTTTTGTCTTTCACGCACCCGCTCGTAGATAGTCCGTTTTAGACAAGAGATTATATATATATATATATATATATATATATATATATATATATATATATATATATATATATATATATATATATATATATATATATATATTCTTATACTTATGATAGTTAGAAAAGAAAGAACTTCTTCTTCTCTTGGCCGAACCAGAGAGCGAAAGTGACAGCAGAGATCTAAGTTCGTGAATCTTCCGGTGGCTGCCGGCGGAGCTCCGGTGCTCGAAATTTCCAACCGATCGTAGATCTGAAAAGCACACGTCGAGAGCTACGCCATCGTGGTAAATTTTTTCCCATTTCTTGAGTTTTCTCGTTAGGGTTTTTCGACCCTAACCTCTATTTCGGCCATTTTTGTTCATATTTCGACTCCTCCCGTTTTCTTTTGCCCCGATCTGCGACGTGGAGTGATTCAGAGGATTTTTCCGGTAAAACCAAGGCAAGTGGTGTTCTTGCTCTCCCTCGTGCTCCTTTATTCTAAATTTTTGCTACATTTGTTTGAATTTGTCATGTTTCAATTACTTAAAAACTTGTCCTTAAAATTCTAATTTTCTTTCTCTTTTTCTTGAATTGCGACTTATTTTCCCTAAAACCATACCCCCCAAAATTTTAGTCCGTAGAATTGGTAAACGAATTGGTTGTCGTGCCGTTTTAACCATCGAGTATCTTGATCGTTGTGACACCTTGTGCGTTCCATTGTTTTTGATTAAACTTCACTTGCTTGACCTTGAAATGTCCTTATGCAGTCCATATTGTTGTTTACCGTGAGTCCGTGATGAATAAAAAAGGAATTTTGCTTGTATAATTATGTAACTAAAGAAACATAGATGGACTGTGCGCGTGGAGGTTTCTCCCTCGGCATAGTGCCTTATGTTTGAGTCTGTGCGCGTTGTGGGCTTTCATCCCCGACACATTACCTTAGCTTGGGCTGTGCGCGTTGGGGTTTCTCCCGCGACATGGTGCCTGTTGGCTCGGTTTATGCGCGTTGTGGACCTTTTTTCCCGGCACAGTACTCTTTATTGTTGAGCTGATCAATCTCATTTTTATTGATGAATAACATGAATATTAATGAAAGATGAAAATTTGAACTTTTGATGTTGGTATTTTGTTCTGTCCTGATGATGTGATTATCCATTCTTGCTCGGCTAGATTTACTGTTGCTTACTTTTACTCTGCTGCTCACCCTTTTATTGCAGTCGCTTTACAATTTCCTTCACTTTGAGGTTTGTTTGGTCTGCTTTTACTCTTTGCACCATTTGTGACTTGTTTCTGAGGTGTTCTTCTTTTGAATGCCTCAGGATCAAAACAGTAGCAGGTTTATCTGACCGTGTTGTGCTTCTGGTGTTGCGGGTTGCTGCGGCCGTTTTGCTTCCACCTCAGAGCTTTGAGGTAGTTGAATTGTTTAGACTTGTCAGATTTTACTATGGGTTCGTGTCAGTTGTTGACGCCCATAGTTTTTGACTTTACTGTGATAGGCTACTTGCTGTGTTTATTGTTGTTACTTTTTACCTGTTTATACTTGTTCTCTTGGAAGGATTTATGTTAGGATGCATTTAGTTATTTTAAAGTATACAAAATTACATTCTGGAGTATCGGCATGACATGACTTTTAACTACTAAATGTACTACTTTTAAGCGCTATAAAAGTCCTCTATATATATTAAATGTAGAAGACACATCATCATTTTAAGATACTAGACCTTCATTCTCATATAAGTAAACAAATGAATCAACTCAGTATTTTCCGCCGCGTAAAACTTATATATTTTTTCACATATGGACTAGTGGTCCACCCGACCGAGGGACACGACCAGTAACTCTAATAGCTTATATGCATTGTTTTTAACTTAATTGGATAAAACTTTTACATAAAGTAAATGTGAGGATGAGTTGCCTAAGCGTCTGCAGTTGTCCCTTACAAAGCGTGGCATCACGGCTAGGGCTGAGCATGAAAAATCGCAAACCGCAAAAACCGGCCGCACCACAAAAACCGCACAGATTTTTAAACCGCCCCACATAGTTTAGGTGCGGTGCGGTTTTAAATTTTTACAAACCAAGCGCGGTTCGGTGCAGTGCGTTTTTTGGAATTTGAAAACCGCAAAAACCGCACCGCACCGAATATTTTGTGTATTTTATTTTTTATAATTATGTGACGTCACATTTAAGTATATTAAGTAAGAGTTGATATATTTATATGATACATTACCGTCAAAGTTATTATAATTAGTTGAGATATTTTGCTGAATCATCTCTTCCACACACACTATAGTGAAATAAAGGCTTAAAACTATAAGGAAAACATGATGTATGCATTAGTTAGAATATGTCAAGATATGACACAATGGCGACAAATGATCCATATAGCCGACCACACTATAGTGGGATAAAGGTTTGAGTGTTGTTGTATCTCTTCCACACACAAACAACTTGAATATCAATTAGAACAGTCTCTTAGGTTTAATAATCCAAATTAAAACAAAATATTGCATAAAAAGTGTTGATATATAAGAATGAATGAATCTCCTGCAACAAAGTTTAGTGTGAAAATATTTGTTTATAAAACATGATATTCACAAAATATTATATAGTTCATAAATTGGTATGACATCTCCAAAAATAAAGATAAATAACTGCATCAAAATTAATGAAAATGAAATCACATGTTGTAAGAAAATGATGTAATTTAATACAATATAAAGAGAAAAACATCAAAACATAAAAGAATTCATAAATTATCAAGCAACATTCATAGTTCTGATGTTTACTTGTAGTCTATGTAAAATACATGTTAAAAACCGCACCGAAACTGCAACCGCAGCACACCGAAACCACACCGCATAATTTCGGTGCGGTGCGGTTTTGTTCGGGCAAAAACCGAACCCTTACGGTGCGGTTGCAGTTTGGGCCAAAACCGCACCATACCGCACCGTGCACACAACTAATCACGGCGCGTATTTTCTTTACTCTGACAAATTTTTGGATACGGATAAAATGCGGGTTGTGACAGTGGGCCAGTCTAGCACAGGGGAACCAGCTACTGGTTCCGTGAGTGATTAGTTTACTTAGCTTCCGTGAGTGTTTGTAGTGAGGATTTGATGTACCAGATTTGAGCCCGTTTATATTTACTTGTACTGTTTTATTTCAGTACTTTTATTATGTGTCGACTTGATGTGATTTCCTTTACATATATTTGATAATACAGTTTGCAGTCAATTTTATTAGGATATTTTCAGGGTTTTAAAGCAAATCATGTCTTGTAAAGTACTTATTTTGATTCCCCTTTATATATATTTTTGTCGCTAATGCGTTTTTTCTGCTTTTTGCAGGTTTTCACGGCTTTCAGCCGAATTTTGCTGTGACACGCCCCAAGGTCACGCCCTACCCGGGCATATACCTAGGGCGTGTAACCTAGAGGAATGAAGCAATTGGTCCGAAACTGCATTCCGTGGAAACTTAGTGTATATGCCCTCTGTCACGCCCGTGTCACATCCGACACGGGCGTGTTCCAAAGGCGTGTCCCCCGGTTCCAAGGAATCGCCGCAACGCGCTCGTTTTTCCCGCTCCACCGTCGCACCGAAAGTGTCACGCCCCCAGGTCACGCCCGACACGGGCGTGACATATGGGCGTGTACTTCAGCAACCACGCCCGTCACCTCCAGCATTCAATTCCAGCTCAACAAAGTCACGCCGCAAAGAACACGCCCCAGGTACATGCCCTACCAGGGCGTGACATTTGGGCGTGTACTTCAGCTACTTCGCCAGAATTAAAATCCAGCCCGAAAAAGTCGCACCGAATGTGTCACGCCCCAGGGTCACGCCCGACCCGGGCGTGACAGGGGGGCGTGACCCGACCTGAAAAAAATCTATAAATAGAGCCCATCTCCAAGGGTTCAAGGACACCTTTTGGATTGAGATGGGAGGTTCTGTCCTTTGTATTTTTGAACTTTTTCAAGCACGTCTCTTCATTTTTAGCTCGTCTTATCTCTAGCTTAATGCTTTCCCTGTATTAGCTCCTAGCTTCTTTCTGTAGCATAATGTTAATGATAGTGTAGTTTACTTTCCATGCACTTGTAATCTCTGGTTTTCAAGTTGTAAGATCCATGTTTCCATTAATAAAGAAGTGTTGCTTTCTTTTTTGTTTCTACTTTGTTTTCATTATTTTCTTCTACGCATCTTCTTTTCTCTATTTCACCATGAGTAACTAATCCTCCTTGTACTCGATCTTGATGATCCGAGGTTCGAGTTGATTAAGTTATGATGCTTTAACTCTACTTTTTCTTTCTAAAGTTATACCTTGAATTACTCTTGATTAAAAACCCTACTTGGAGATATATCATCAATATGTATATTTTCCATCATTAGCTTTCATTCTTGGCTAGCCGAGAGGCTGATAGTTTGAAGTAAGCACTCAAGAGTAAAGAGAGTTGCACGCACCCCTCGAGAGAGGCAGACGTTAAATCTCCTGGATTGGAGTGAAATCCAATAGAGGGGTTCACAGCTTAAAGCAAGCTTTAGATCTCCGATCGGACGAGAGTTCGGTTGAGCATTCCTAAACTCAGGTAGGCACGACTTCGAGAGAAGTGTGTTTACGCTTATGGAACCTCCACGGTCATGGTTTTAGCTTTATTAAGTAAAAGTTTATTTTTGCATTTCTTAATCAACTTTAGCCGACGTGATCCTCGATCGAGTGCTCTTCTCCGTGATTGTCTTAATCCCTCGCTGTAATCGTTTTAATAGCTCTCTATTTTTCCGCAAGCTTTTCTTTCTTAGCATAATACTTCTCTCCTCAATCGCATTTTAGTAATCTCTTAAACCCTAAAACACTCTTCGATAAGATAATGGTTTTCGTGTGAGTAAGATTAATTAACGGTTCCCGGATTTTAATACAACACGTGTGTCCCCTAGCTGCATTTCAATAGGTATACTTGCCTTGTTGGATTGTTAGTTTGGTTATTTTCTCCTTGCGAAGATTTGTAACACCAATATTACATGTGACTGTGGGCTTAGTTTTATCCAAACTACGTGTATACTTCTCTTCCTTTTTGGTGATTGTAAAGGCCGGCAGGATCGGCGTTTTGTAGTGACGACCTTCCCGAGTGTTGGTGTCACAGCAAAACGGCGATTCTGGGCATAAGACCCCGATGATTTTAAAAGAAAAAAAATGTATCTTACAAACTGGTATCAGAGCAAACATCGATCCAAAAGAAGAAGTCCACAAAACCCTGCGTCACCCCCACTCGAGCTTAGTTTGAGGACAAACTAAACAGCGAAAGAAATGGTGTGCCCATAAAGGGAATCATATGTAAAGTCCACATTTTCATTAATTCTACTTGTTCATCATCTAACAATTGGAATTCTTCTCTATAGTCTGCGGCAAACCCTGCCTCCAGCAGGGAGCACCTCCGACTGCGAAGATCCAATCTTATAATTATCTAGTCAATGAGTTAGACTTAACCCACTAGGAGACATGACTAACCACGATAACTTATAGTATGCCCTAGTCTGAAATAGACCTTGGGTATGAACTTGGTTAAGATAATGAGATACCTAAAGAGAATAAAGGAGGAGTATAACACGAGAATGGCTACCTAAGCCATAAACTCAGGTGGCCCTATGGTCCCTATCAAGGATTACTCAAACTGGTAGGACTGCTTTAAGGAGAATTGGGACCAATAATCCATTAGCAGAATGGTAGAAGACACATAGTCTCAACCCTCGTACCAGTAACAAGATTACCTGAAGACAACCACCACGACAAACACCGAGGGTCGGATAGGAATTCAAGTTCGGAAGAGACTCGGTTGGGATTGGGAACATTTTGACCCGGATAAGGTTGTCATAAATGTGACTCGGAGGGTTTAAAGTATGGAGTATATCAAAAAGTTTCAGGTTGGAACCCCAAGTCGAAGATTGATGGCCTAGGGGTTGTGCATCTAGCTAGGACAGATATAACTTGGCAATATCGAAGATACTTAGCCCAAGGGAGGTAGGGGCTTATCTTTTATTTATTGGGGGCTTGTCTTTTATTTATTGGACAAATTGGTTATTGACTTGGGTTTCCCTTAGATCCAATCTAGAAAACTTTGCGTTGTGAATATAGTGAATTGGAGTAAACCGTATTCTATGCTACCCGATCGTATTCGTAGGGATAAAAATCTGATTGTGAAGTGGAGATTTTATAGAGTCGTTGTCTACCCATACAAACGAGAAATCTAATCACCGGAAGTTTGGTGTATCTCGGAACATGTATACTCCCGGAGTGAAGGAAGACGTCATGGATTTTGTGACGCACTGTGAGGTTTGTCAGCTAATGAAGGTTGAGTGCAAGAGTCTTTGGGAACTATTATAGCCACTGGCCGAGGTAGCTGGGGTCACCCTGACCCGAAAGAAAACTCCTGTGGGTCACCCTGGAGACACCGCCAGAGTTAGCGGATTCGTACGACGTCTTCCATGTCTCCTCTCTTAGGAAGGCTCTACTATGGCCGGAACAGCAGGTTCTTGGTATAGATGGCTCGGCAGCTTTTGATCAATCGGACCGCTGTGAGCCGGTCAGGATTGATGATACAGTGGTGCGGGTCTTGCTAGAAGGTCCCGCTGGTCAAAGTCCTATAGAGGAACCATGGGCAGGAGGAGCATACCTGTGAGCCACCGGATCTGATGCAGCAAAAGTACTCGGATCTCTTCGGGTAAGGTATACATTAACTTCCTATGTGATGTTACACTAAGTTGCTCTCAGTAGAAACTCCGCAGGCCTAACCTGAATTTCTGGGACGAAATTTTTATTTTTGTTTATTGGGATTTGTAACATCCCATTTCTAGATAGACCTCTAAGAGTGGTTTTGTCATGACTAGGTCATGACAAAACTGAAAGATATGGTACCTAAACACCTAGAGGGGGGGGGGGGTGAATAGGTGACCTAATCCTTTTTGACTTTTGTTTGGCAGCACAACAGCTATTTCAGAGAATTCTACAGCTAACAGCAATTACAGCATATAAACAGTAGTTCCACAGCACAGCACAGCACAGAAGACACACTAATTTATAGTGGTTCCCCAATCTTTGGGTACATCCACTTTCCCCCTTCGCCTATCTAGCAGTATACTAGATTCGGCCAAACTTCTCCACTAACTCAGAACCCAACTAGGTTCCTACCTCAGGCCCAAAGCCTTACACTCAGCCAAAAGGCCTACACTCAGCCACCCAGGCCTACACTCAGCCAATCAAGGCTTACACTCAGAGTTCTTCAACTCCTACACTCAGGCAATCAAGCCCTACCCTCAGCCTTTATAATATAGGCTTACAATTCTCTCAGATCCAATGGATCCTACAAGTTAAAATAGAAATACAATTGCTAACTCTACAACTCAGAAAATAAGAGAGGAGTTGAGAGTTTCTTGAAGAGTTCTTGGAAGAACTCAGTTAGATCCAAACTGACTTAGCTTCCTTCAAAGCTTCTTGAGTTAGAACTGAATTAGTCTGAATCTTCTGCAGTTGTTCCTTGACCTCTGCTTCTTGAGATCCAGATGTTTCTGAATCCTTCTTCTCAGCCTTAGTTCCAAAGACTGAATTCTTGGTTGGAGCTCTCTCTCTCCAACTTCTTAGATCTGCCGATGCACAGCAAGATCTTCTTGTGTTGATACTCAATATACCACTTTTACAAAGATCTGAACTCTCTCTGTCAAAAACTTTTTCAACTACTTCTATATCACTTGATCAATCTTGGTCTGTAAACTATGGGTGCCTATTTATAGGCTTCCTTCATGGTAACCGGCTGGTCCGGTTCATAACAGACTTCTGATATCTCTGACAGTTGATGTAGACCGGCTGGATCGGCAGCTGTCATGTCAACCAGTCACTTCTTGAAATTCCCTAACTGTCAGATAGTGTCGAGACTTTCTGTTCTTAAGTGTCGACACTTATAGGCCAAGTGTCGACACATGTTGTGTAAGTGTCGACACAAGTCTACAAGGTGTCGACACAATTCCTTGTATGTCTCGACACAGATTCTTCTGCATGTGTCGACACTGAAATTGAGTGTCGACACAAATACTTGTACTTCATTCTTTAACTGTATTCTTCTAAGTGTCGACACATCTCCTTTGTGTCGACACATCTTCATGTGTTGAAACTGTCAAGTGTCGACACTGCTTCTTGGTGTCGACACAAGTCTTCACTTTTGTTTCTTCAGCTGAGTGTCGACACATTCCTTTAGTGTCGACACTTGTACTTAGAATATTTTGTAACTTTTCTGTTCTTTGCTAAGTGTCGACACAGCTCCTTGTGTCGACACTTTCTTCAAGTGTAGAGTCTTCAACTAAGTGTCGACACATTGTGCTGGGTGTCGACACTTTCTTCAAGTGTTGACTCTTCTGGTTGTGTGTCGACACATTGTGCTGAGTGTCGACACTTTCTTCAAATACTGACTCTTCAGCATAGTGTCGACACATTGTGTTGAGTGTCGACACTTACTTCAAATACTGACTCTTCAGCATAGTGTCGACACATTGTGTTGAGTGTCGACACTTTTACTTAGACTCTGCAGACTTTTGCTGAGTGTCGACACAGCTCCAAGTGTCGACACTTTCTGGTGTAGACACAGCTCTTCTAGGTGTCGACACTTCTGTTAAGTGTCGACACAGCTTTTCTGCATACTTCTTCACTGAGTGTCGACACAGCTCCAAGTGTCGACACTTTCTGACTGGTGTCGACTCTTCTTCCCAGGTGTCGACACAATGACTCCAAGTGTCGACACTGCTTGTCTGGGTGTCGACACAAGCTTTCTCAAGTGTCGACACTTTTCCTCTGGGTGTCGACACATGGACTTAGAAACTTTTAGCTTCAGTCCAGTGTATTCCTAACCTGCACAAGTAACTCAAACAAACATCAAATACACTATGATGTATATCATTGAGTTAGGTGAGGCTTCTTCAAATCAGGTACATTTGACCAATGTACCCAACAATCTCCCCCTATTTGGAGAAGTCATAACCCTTAGTCAATGATATACACCACTCATAATTAAAAATTATAAAATGATGTAAAACAGGTATATGTCAACAGAGTTAAACTTAAACATGTAATAAAGCACACATGTATACTCATACAACATTACAGAACAAACAAGAATTAGACACATTCTACTGAACAATCATGAAATATATATTTATCAAAAATTGTTCATACATTGTTTGCAATATATTTTCAAAGATTTACAATAATGTTTAGATGTAATAGATTACAACATTCTTCAGTCTAAGCTTAGTCTAATTCTGCTCTGGTTCTTTTATGACTATGCCTTTTCCAGCTTGCACTTTGGCTTTTACAGCAGCAGCAGCAGCAGGCTCAGTATCAGCAACCTTCTTCCCTTTGGAGTCCTTCTTCTTAAGTTCTTCAGCCTTGATTTTCTGCCTTTCAAAATAATGATAGGGCTTAGGAAAGTACTTGCTAGGCTCCACAGCTGTAGGAGGTAGCTTTCCTAACTTAGCCTTCCTTCTATACTGGACAATGGCTTCCTGCCTACTCTCATGCTTCCTCCATTCTGCCTCTGAGAACCACTTGTTCCTCTCATGTGCATTGTCCTTGGCTGCTTTCCAGGCTGTGAGAATGATGTTCCTAGAAGTAGGGCTCCACTGTTCAAAATCTAGTTTTTGCTCAGCAAGTTCCCTGAACTTCTTCTTTGACAGCCTTGTCTCTTCTTCTTTGTCCAAAGCCTCTTGCAAAGCTGCTGTAATAGGTTGAACAACCTTTTCCAGAACAATATTAGGCTTACCAGTAGTTGGACTATACATTGTGCTTACATCAGCATGAACCATGTCAAAATCTGGAGGTGGATAGATCACCTGAGCTACTTCCTGTTGCTCACCTCCAAGATATGCACTTTGAATACCAGATTCAGCTACATTGTCATCATCACACAGGGGAGGATAGCCCAGTGTAGCTCTGATGGAATTAGAAATCCATTTGGCATGGTTAGAGCTAGCTTTGACTAACACTCTCTCCCCCTTTATGACTTCTTGTGCTACATGATCTCTCACATCATCTTTCTGGAACCTGATTTGGCTGTCCAAGTACCTGATTCCCTCTTTAAAGAAAGGTCTAAGCTTGGTAAGTTGTTCTGAAATGACCTTCTGTGAATCCTTAATGCAGTCTTGACAGCAGCAATTTCTTCCTGAAATACTTTATCAAATTCAGCTTTGGCAGCAGCAGATGATGTTGAAGGTTCAGCAGACTTACTCTTCAGTTCAGTGACTATTGCATTGTGAGAAGCTGTCAGATTATCATTCATTCTCAATTGATTTTCCAGCACATAGCCTTGCTTCTGTGCTATATCATCTACTTGAGACTTAATTTTCTCCTGGTGAGTTGCCAAATAGACCACTGCATTACCACCCTTGTGGAAGCAGTCAGTCATTTCCTTCTTATTCAAATTCATTTCAAACCTTATTGATTTGATATCTTGAGCTAGATCAAATTGTAGAGACTTTTGGCTTTCATCAATATATGTCTCTATGGCCCTCCTTTGCTCATCCAGCTTAACTTGCATTGCTACCATTAGGCTACTGTAATCTGTTGATGGAGCTTGTTGGACTAGTGAGTGTTGAGCAACAGTTTGTAGAGCTTTCTTATAACTCTGACTCCTTCTTTTGAAAACAAAGAATTGTTTCTTCTTAGCTTGCTCAGTTTCATCATCCTCAGACTCTGAAGTACTGGCTATATCCACCCTATCCTTAGGGCTTGATGGTTTTTCAGCTTGCACATCTAGTGCCTTCTCAGTATCTAGCCTTATAGGCTCTTCCTGAACTTCCAGATTCTCCCCCTCAACAGCAGCACCCTTCTCTTCAGTAGCAGCATTTGTCTCTTCATCAGCAGCAGTCTTGTCCATGTCAAAGTCCTCTTGATCTAAATTCAGAAATAGATCTTCCATTGTATATTCTGGGGGTGACTGAGCAGGAGATGTACTGGGTACATTAACTACAGCAGATGTGTCTTGGAGAACAACATCTGGTGCTTGGTTTGCTTGCTGAGTTTGCTGATGAATATCAGACAAATCAGAATCTATTATAGAAAAATCTAAAGTATTGAGGTCAGAAAGTACCTCTTGGATAATGAGAGTAGCTTGCTCACTCTCCAGTGTAGAGGGTTGTTCTACAGCTGGAGGCTCCCCCTGGATGTCAGCTGGCTCTTGAGGAGCAGGTGACTTCTCTGCAGCCTCATCCTCATGATTATCAGGAGTGAAAACCACATGTTCTTCACTGCCTGAGCTGCTGGAGGACTCCTGAGTCACAGCAGCAGTCTTCCTCTTCTTCCTGGGAGGAGAGTCTTTCTTTGAAACTTGCTTTTCTGGGGTTGGAACTTCTTTGGACAGCACTCTTTCCCATATAGAGAATATCCTTGAATCCATTCTCCTCATGTGATTGATTTTAGTTCCAGCAGCAGTGCTCATTACCTCTGGAATTGATCCAGCCAGGTAGAGACTTAGTATCCTGCCCAGATTGGGCTTCTTCAGACTTTCCTTCACTTTCTCAAATACAATCATAGACCAGTCTGTTTTGAGGTTGAAGATGATTCTGGTCATAATACTGAACATATAGGCTGACACCCTGTCATGTCCTCCTGGTTTGCTTAGTATAACTTTGCCTACAACTTCAGACAAGAATTTGCCTTGATTATTCATTCCCTTCCTGTTGAAAACTGATCCTATTTTCATCTTAGGATCAAGACCACACCAGGTAAGTGCTTCTCTGGTCTTAGATGTGGTCACTTCCTCTTCTTCTTGAACTTTAGGTAGCTGAAGTACCTTTCTCAAGGACTTGGGTGAAATCTTGACCTTGGTGCCATGCACCCTTGACTTGATTCTGTAGCCTGAGTCATCTACAGACGCTCCAGTAAGAAATTCTATAACTTCCTTCTTCCATATCTTGGTTGGTTCTGAAACCAAGAACTCCAATCCTGAATCGGTGACTAGGGTTATCACCGATTTGATTTCTTGATCACCGTCGTCGAAAGCGCCACGCACCAGTTCATAGCCTTCGTTAACGTTTTCTTCCAGCTTGGGAGCCATTAGGGTTTGAGAATTAGTCTTTAGAGAAGAGAAATGTCGACACAGTAGTTTGGTCTCGAAACTCTGAAAGCGTGTCGACAAACACAAACAGAACCCTATTTATACCTTTCTTGTTTGAAGACGAACAGGCGGGATGAATTGCTAAAGATGTGTCGACACTGTCAATAAGTGTCGACACTGACTTATAATGTCTCGACACACATGTGTCGACACAAGTTTAGTCAACAGATTTTATGTGTCGACACTTGGTAAGTGTCGACACCACTATACTCGACATGTAGTCGAGACTTTACTTAGAAAATTCTGAGTAAAACTTAAGTGTCGACACTACATTGGATGTGTCGACACCTACTCGACATGTGTCGACACTAACATTCTGAAGTGTCGACACCAACTTCCTAGATGTGTCGACACCATTTTCCTGAAGTGTCGACACTTACTATTCTGTGTCGACATAGACTTGTCTATGTGTCGACACCTTTTTACTTAGCCAATTTTTAGTTCTGTAAACTTAGTCTAAGTTTATCATACCTAGTTCAATTTTGAACCTATTGAACTTAGCTTCTTCTAAGGGCTTAGTGAACATATCAGCTATCTGATTATCAGTTTTAACATATTCAAGTGCAATATCATTTCTTTCTACATGCTCCCTAAGAAAGTGATATTTAATCTCAATATGTTTAGTTCTACTATGTGATACAGGATTGTTAGCTATTGAAATAGCACTTGTAGAATCACAGTAAAGTGGAGTTCTACTTACCTGAAATCCATAGTCTTCTAACTGATGTTGAATCCACAGAAGTTGAGCACAGCAACTTCCTGCAGCTACATATTCTGACTCAGCTGTGGAGATGGCCACACTGGTTTGCTTCTTACTACTCCATGAAATGAGTCTTCCACCTAGGAATTGACAGGATCCAGTTGTGCTCTTTCTATCTTCTTTGCATCCTGCAAAGTCTGCATCTGAATAGCCTGTTAGATCAAAATCTCCATTCCTAGGGTACCAGAGGCCTAGATAGGGAGTGCCCTTTAGATATCTCAAGATTCTCTTGACTGCAGTCAAGTGAGACTCTTTGGGGCAGGCTTGATACCTGGCACAAACACATGTAGCATACATAATGTCAGGCCTACTTGCAGTCAAGTATAGTAGGGAGCCAACTATCCCTCTATACAAGGTTTCATCTACAGGTTTCCCTGCATCATCCTTGCTCAGAGACATACTTGACCCCATAGGAGTCTTCATGGTACTGGATGAATCCATACCATACTTTCTTATGAGTTCTAGGGTGAACTTGGACTGACATATGGATAAACCACTTTCAGTCTGTTTAACTTGGAGACCCAAGAAAAACTTCAGTTCTCCCATACTACTCATCTCAAATTGACTTTGCATAAGCTTTGCAAACTTTTTGCAAAGGCTACTTTCAGTAGACCCAAATATAATGTCATCTACATATATTTGGACAAGTATTACTTTGCCTCTAGATTCCCTAAGGAATAGAGTCTTATCTATTTTCCCCCTTGAGAACTTGTTCTCAATGAGGAAACTAGATAGGGTTTCATACCAAGCTCTAGGTGCTTGTTTTAACCCATATAATGCTTTCCTAAGTCTATAGACATAATGAGGTAAAGTTGGATCAACAAAACCTGCAGGCTGCTCCACATAGACTTCTTCTTTCAAATTACCATTTAGGAATGCTGACTTCACATCCATTTGGTATACCTTGAATCCTTGGTAGGTTGCATAGGCCAAGAACATCCTTATGGCTTCCAGTCTGGCTACTGGAGCAAAGGTTTGATCAAAATCAATACCTTCTTCTTGCCTATATCCTTTTGCAACCAGTCTTGCCTTATTCTTAATGATGACACCTTGTTCATCTAACTTGTTCCTGTAGATCCACTTTGTTCCTATCACATTGTGATCTTTAGGCTTAGGAACCAGATCCCAAACCTTGCACCTTTTGAACTGATTAAGCTCCTCCTGCATTGCTTCAGTCCACTGTGGATCTTGTATAGCTTCTTCAAATTTCTTTGGTTCTATTTGAGACAGAAAACTTGAATATACTACAGCATTCTGATTTCTGCTCCTTGTCTGAACACCTTGTCTTGGATCTCCAATGATCAGCTCTACTGGATGATCTCTTAGATGCCTGTTGGCTGGAGGCATCCTTACTTCTGGTTGAACTTCTACAGCATCTTCATCATGCTGAGTTCCTTGTACTTCTTCAGTCCTGGTACATGTAGTTCTCCCCCTGGACATAAGCCATCTTCTTCTACTTGCTGTCTTGCAGCAGGTACATCTTCTATGGTTAGCTTGTCCATCTTCTTAGTAAGACCTGTGGGGCTGCACACACTACTAGACAACTCATTGTTAATTAGTTGTGTTTCATCAAAAACTACATGCACAGATCCTCTACAACTTGTGTAGTCAAGTTGTAGACTCTATAAGCCTTACTATTATTGCTGTACCCAACAAACACTCCCTCTTGGGACTTGGCAGCAAACTTAGTTAAGTAAGACTTCCCATTGTTAAGTATGAAGCATTTACAACCAAAGATCCTAAAATAGGATAGATTTGGTTTCCTGCCTTTCACTACTTCATAGGGGGTCTTGTTTAACCTTTTAGTGATGGTAGCCCTATTTATCACATGGCATGCAGTGTTAACTGCTTCAGCCCAGAAATATTCTGGCAGTGATGAATCACTTAATAGGGTTCTACCAGCCTCTATCAAGGTCCTATTTTTCCTTTCAGCAATGCCATTTTGCTGAGGTGTTCTAGGTGAAGAGAATTCTTGAAATATCCCATAGTCTTCACACAGCTTTGTCATGCTTTCAGACTGAAACTCTGTACCATGGTCACTTCTAATTTTGACCACTGTACAGTTCAATTCATTCTGAATTTGCTTAACAAAACTATAGAAGACACTAGGTGTTTCAGATTTCTGCTTTAAGAAGAACACCCAGGAAAACCTTGAGTAGTCATCAACAACTACAAAGGTGTAGACCTTCCTACCTAAGCTGTGAACTGGCATTGGACCAAATAGATCCATATGCAAGAGGTATAAACACCTCACAGCATCTTTGTTGTCTAAGCTTCTAAAGGTGGATTTAGTCTGCTTGCCCTTTTGACAAGCTGAGCAAATGCCATCTTTGACACACTTAACTTGAGGACCATTCCTCACTAACTCTTTACTAAAGAGTTTGCCAATAGTCTTGTAATTAAGATGAGCAAGCCTCTTGTGCCATTTGACACATTGAGAGACTGTCTCATCAGCTACAAGACAAACTGGAGAACTATTGTTCTCAACCATAATGTCTAAACAATAGACATTTCTCTTCCTATATCCTGTCAAAATGATCTCTTGATCACTTGACCTCTTGATATGACAACCATTTTTAACAAATGAGATGTCATACCCTACATCACTTAACTGACTTATACTAATGAGGTTGTGTTTCAACCCTTTAACATAAGCCACTTGAGTAATGGTAACAAGGTTTGAAGAGATGTTACCAAACCCTTTGATGATTCCTTTTTCAGAACCACCAAAGGTCACTTTAGGACCATTTTTGATTGGAATGTAGTCCTTCAGTAGTCCCCTTGTTCCAGTCATATGTCTGGAACATCCACTATCCAAGTACCATGTTGGGGTATGGCCACTTGGATTCACCTGCAAAACAAATTAATGAACCTTAGAACCCAAAGTAAACTTGGGTCCTTGGTGATTGTTAGTTTGCAACTTGACATAGCTACCTACTGGCTTTCCATCAGGTAACTTGCTACTCAACTTGGCACTGGCATTGTGCCAACAATCCAAGGCAAAGTGGCCAACCTTGCCACAGCACCAGCATTCAAACTTGTTGTACCTTTGCTTAGGTACAACCTTTACTGTCTTGACTACAGCAGGCTTATTGATTGCTGGGGCTTTGCCCTTGGACTTGGAATGATCCTGAACAGTCCCTGTAGGTCTAACAAAACCTAGTCCAGCTTTCCTTTTTGATGAACAAATTCATCAATCAATGGTAGCACTGATTTAGGTTTTGAAAACCTGGCAGCAAGTTCTTTTTCCTTCTGGAGATTGATCTCCAGTCTCTTAATTTGATCATTCTTAAATGTAATAGTACCCATCTGAATCACAGTAATGTGTTTCAGCCTGGCTACTTCATTCAGTTTTTGATCATACTGTTTTTCAAAATCTGTTGCAGCTGCCTTGAGATCAGCAATCTCCTTTGCCTGACTTTTGGCAAGGGACTTGCTTTTCTTATAGGCTTGCAACAGTACTTTATATTCATCTAAGAGCTGATGAATATCTCCCTCAGATTCAGAAACACTTCCATCACTTGATGAAGATGAATCTGACTCTGAACTAGAACTGAAATCTGAACTTTGAGTTGGACTTTGTACCTGACTAGGTCCTGGCTGCTCCAGGATTTTGGTACTTTCAGTCAATGCCATCAGTCCTTGGCACTGACACTCTTCTTGTTCATAGATTGATTCCATGATCTGCATAAACTCCTCTTCTTCTTCAGCAAATAGCCCTATGTAGGCTTCAGCATCTGTCTCAGTGTCTGAAGAAGAAATGTCTGAAAGAGTCTTCTCATTCTTTGCAACAAAGGACTTCTCCTTCTTTCCTTTGAAGTGAGTCTTCTTTTTGTCACTGGATTCTTTCCTTCTTTCAGGACAATCTGCAATAACATGACCCTGTCTATTGCAGCAGTAACACACTATCTTAGACCCAGTTGCCTTACTAGTCTTTGTCTTTTTCTTGTCCTTCTTTGAAGGCTTCTTCTCCTGATACTGGACTTCTTTCCCTTTGGAATATGAAGGTCTGGACCTCCACTGTTTCTTCTTAAGGAATTTCTGAAAATGTCTGGTGAATGCAGCAAAATCTTCATCACTTTCACTGCTTGTAGATTTAGTGCTAACAGACTCATCAGATTCTGATTCAACTACCTCTGGAGGAGGAGTTGATGACTTAGTCCTGTTCTTTCTAGGTACTTCTGACTTAAAGGCAACAGTCCTTTCCCTGTGTTCAGTCCTTGTTGACTTTTCCTCCTCTTTTCTTACTGACAATTGCATCTCATAAGATAACAACTTGCCAAACAGTGTGGGAGGAGGAATTTCTCCCAACTTTGCCATTTCTCTGATGGCACAGATCTTGGTGTCCCAGTCTTTGGTTAGGGACCTTAAGAATTTATCATTCAATTCATAGTTATAGAACTCTCTTCCATAGGACATGAGTTCATTAACAATTCTATAAAACTTCTTGTAGCATTCAGTGATGCTATCTCCTCTTCCTTGCCTAAAGCTCTCATATTCTTGATTAAGCAAGGACTTCCTATCTTGTCTTACTTCTTCAGAACCTTCCATGTAGACAATGAGGGTATCCCACATTTCTTTTGCTGTTTTACAGTGAATAAGGTTCTGGAAGGTGGCATCATCAATTGCACTAACTATGATGTTCTGTGCCCTTTTGTCCATTGTAGCTAGGACAATCTCATCCTTGGTCATCTCAGAAAAATCCTTTGGAGTTCTCTGTGTAGCATCCAAGACTGAAATCTTCATGGGCACATAAGGCCCTTCTTTGACTGTGATGTAGATCCTAGGGTCAGAGGCCTCCATGAACAGCCTTACCCTTTCTTTCCAGATTCCAAAAATCTCTTTTCTGCATATGGGCAGTTTCATTGAACCCAATTCCTTGTGATTCTCTGAAGACCCCATGTTTCTTGATTTTCTTGAAACTGTTTCCTGACTTACACTGAATCTGCCAAACTGGATCTCCTCAGACAGTTAGTCCTTTTTGAGGAACCTGGCTCTGATACCACTTGAAAGATATGGTACCTAAACACCTAGAGGGGGGGGGGTGAATAGGTGACCTAATCCTTTTTGACTTTTGTTTGGCAGCACAACAGCTTATTTCACAGAATTCTACAGCTAACAGCAATTACAACATATAAACAGTAATTTCACAGCACAGCACAGCACAGAAGACACACTAATTTATAGTGGTTCCCCAATCTTTGGGTACATCCACTTTCCCCCTTCGCCTATCTAGCAGTGTACTAGATTCGGCCAAACTTCTCCACTAACTCAGAACCCAACTAGGTTCCTACCTCAGGCCCAAAGCCTTACACTCAGCCAAAAGGCCTACACTCAGCCACCCAGGCCTACACTCAGCCAATCAAGGCCTACACTCAGAGTTCTTCAACTCCTACACTCAGGCAATCAAGCCCTACCCTCAGCCTTTATAATATAGGCTTACAATTCTCTCAGATCCAATGGATCCTACAAGTTAAAATAGAAATACAATTGCTAACTCTACAACTCAGAAAATAAGAGAGGAGTTGAGAGTTTCTTGAAGAGTTCTTGGAAGAACTCAGTTAGATCCAAACTGACTTAGCTTCCTTCAAAGCTTCTTGAGTTAGAACTGAATTAGTCTGAATCTTCTGCAGTTGTTCCTTGACCTCTGCTTCTTGAGATCCAGTTGTTTCTGAATCCTTCTTCTCAGCCTTAGTTCCAAAGACTGAATTCTTGGTTGGAGCTCTCTCTCTCCAACTTTTAGATCTGCCGATGCACAGCAAGATCTTCTTGTGTTGATACTCAATATACCACTTTTACAAAGATCTGAACTCTCTCTGTCAAAAACTTTTTCAACTACTTCTATATCACTTGATCAATCTTGGTCTGTAAACTATGGGTGCCTATTTATAGGCTTCCTTCATGGTAACCGGCTGGTCCGGTTCATAACAGACTTCTGATATCTCTGACAGTTGATGTAGACCGGCTGGATCGGCAGCTGTCATGTCAACCAGTCACTTCTTGAAATTCCCTAACTGTCAGATAGTGTCGAGACTTTCTGTTCTTAAGTGTCGACACTTATAGGCCAAGTGTCGACACATGTTGTGTAAGTGTCGACACAAGTCTACAAGGTGTCGACACAATTCCTTGTATGTCTCGACACAGATTCTTCTGCATGTGTCGACACTGAAATTGAGTGTCGACACAAATACTTGTACTTCATTCTTTAACTGTATTCTTCTAAGTGTCGACACATCTCCTTTGTGTCGACACATCTTCATGTGTTGAAACTGTCAAGTGTCGACACTGCTTCTTGGTGTCGACACAAGTCTTCACTTTTGTTTCTTCAGCTGAGTGTCGACACATTCCTTTAGTGTCGACACTTGTACTTAGAATATTTTGTAACTTTTCTGTTCTTTGCTAAGTGTCGACACAGCTCCTTGTGTCGACACTTTCTTCAAGTGTAGAGTCTTCAACTAAGTGTCGACACATTGTGCTGGGTGTCGACACTTTCTTCAAGTGTTGACTCTTCTGGTTGTGTGTCGACACATTGTGCTGAGTGTCGACACTTTCTTCAAATACTGACTCTTCAGCATAGTGTCGACACATTGTGTTGAGTGTCGACACTTACTTCAAATACTGACTCTTCAGCATAGTGTCGACACATTGTGTTGAGTGTCGACACTTTTACTTAGACTCTGCAGACTTTTGCTGAGTGTCGACACAGCTCCAAGTGTCGACACTTTCTGGTGTAGACACAGCTCTTCTAGGTGTCGACACTTCTGCTAAGTGTCGACACAGCTTTTCTGCATACTTCTTCACTGAGTGTCGACACAGCTCCAAGTGTCGACACTTTCTGACTGGTGTCGACTCTTCTTCCCAGGTGTCGACACAATGACTCCAAGTGTCGACACTGCTTGTCTGGGTGTCGACACAAGCTTTCTCAAGTGTCGACACTTTTCCTCTGGGTGTCGACACATGGACTTAGAAACTTTTAGCTTCAGTCCAGTGTATTCCTAACCTGCACAAGTAACTCAAACAAACATCAAATACACTATGATGTATATCATTGAGTTAGGTGAGGCTTCTTCAAATCAGGTACATTTGACCAATGTACCCAACAAAAACCCTAGGAAGTCCAAGTAGACTAGGTGAACTTAGGTAGGAAGGTGAAGGCCACCATGGTCTACAAATAGTAGAATTCTAAACACTAGTTTAGGATGACCTTAGGGCTTCAACTTGACTCCATGACCCCACCACAACATCACTAACCTGATAGAGGGTCCATTAGATCCATGGGGACCCACTAGGGTTAACTAAAATAGTCAAGTTGACCAAAGTCAACCAAAACCATAACCAGGTAAAACTAAGCTCATACATAGTCAACTGACCTCCCCTTGGCCAAATAAAACCACCTAGACCTTCCCAAGCCCTAAGGGAGGCCCATGGGTCACCAAGAACCCATTGGGGTTAACCAAAGAGGCTAAGTTGACCCAAGTCAACCCTAGACCTAAAGTGGTCAAAGTGTCCTAACTAAGGGTCAAGTGACCTCCAAGATGCCCAACCAAACCTACCCAAGTCTTCCTAGACCTTAGGGGAGGCCAATGGATCACCAAGGACTCATTGGGGTCAACCTAAATGGTCATGTTGACCAAGGTCATCTCTACCCTATGATTAGGTCAAAGTAGCTCAAATGGGCTAACCCAAGCTCAAGCCCATTTCCCCCATTTGGGCTAACTTTATTTTTTTTAATATTATGGGCTAATGGGCTGCCAATAGGCTGGAGTGGTCATCAAATTCTTCCATGGTGACTAGGAGAGAGAAAACTCAATTTTCCGCTTTAATGGAGGAGAGCGAAAGTGGTTTATAAGGGCCATTCATGGCCAAGGGAGACCAAGGGGCTCTCCAATTGATGGATATATTCTCCCTCATCAGTTTTGAGGAGTTGAATAATCATATCCAACCACCAAAGTGGCTGAATTTAATTTCTCCCATAAGGAAGAGAGAGAAAGAGGGGAGAGAAAGCCATTAATGGCCATAAGAGATCAAGAGCCCCTCCCCTCCCCTCCATTTGTTGGATTCATCTTCCCTGGATAATTAAGAGGAGACTAACAGCCATAATCAGCCCTAAATGACCGAGTTCAGTGAACCCATGGGTGGCCAAAATTTTCACCTTCAAGGCCAATAATGGCCATTGGTACTACACCCTTCCTCTCCCCCATTTAGCCCTCTTAAAAGCATCCCTGGACTCAGAGGAGGAGTTTCCACAATCCCACTGAAGGAGCCGAGTCAGTTTGTAGTGTAGTTGCAAAGCACCAATCACCTCCACCACCGGCCATGGCTCACCACCACCAAACTCGTCAGCATGCACGATTGCATGTCCTCCTCTACTCCTCTCTTCGTGGGCTAGAATCCTAGATCAATTAGGAGTGAAATCGGGCTCAATTGAGCCCGATCGGGTGAGGAAAATTTCAGATTTTCATGGTTTTTTATGTCTTGCGGGTTCGCCAGAAACCGCCCCTCCGGCGGCCGTGCCGCCGCCTGGCGATAGCCCCCACCACAACGAAGGTGGTTGCGGTGGTGGCCGGCCAGGGAGGTGGATGGGTTGCCGGGAAATCGGCTTGGAAGGTGCTCCAGGTCGGGTGAATCCTGGACTTTGGCTAGAGGAAGAAGATGATGCCAGGGCCCTTGGATTTGCTTTAAGATCCGTGCTGGATCTGATTTTATTAATTCCTATTTTATTAATTTCTATCCCATTACTCGGCTGTTGTAAATTAAATATTAAAAAGACCTAGGTGCTGTTTCAGAGAAAATGATCAACATGAAAATTGTAGCTCTATGGGTCTACTTTATTTTAAAATTGATTTCATTCAATTTGGATAAGTGGTTTGACCACAACACTCATTTTTGTGGGATCTATACCTAGGGATAGTCAGAAACTTAAATGTGTGCCCCCACTTCACCACATGTCCAAATGATCAGAAATTTGGTGAGTGGTCCTTGGGGTCATCATAAGGCTCTGTATAAATTTTCATCCCATTTGGTGATGATTTGGTTTGGAAATAAGCAAACCCTAGCCATGCCCTAAAAAGGGTATTTAGGTCAAAAGTGGCCCTTGTGGATTAGGGTGGATTTACCCTTGGATCCTAGTTCTAACCCTAAGGTGGAACATTGGGGGCTTGTGAATGACATAAGGGGTTATGTTCTTGGATGGACTTGGGGATCAGTCCATAAGATCCTAGGGCGGTGAAATGCCCTAGGAAGGGATATGGTGGTACTTAGACACATGCACCCCACATGAAATGTAACACCCCATCCGTCGCATAGCATATAGAAGTAGGTCCGGCCGGGGCCCGCCGCCATATACCACAGACAGACTAGGTAGTTACTCAATGGAAACCATCCAACCAATCCAACGTCCTACACAGAGTCATTCTAGCGGAAGCAATTAAAAGTTGCATTAATAAAGAACCCAACACTAGCATGAATGTCCACTAATAAGCCAAAAGGAATGAAGTACAAATACACAAGTACTGGCCTTATGGTCTTACAATTGTTTTCCTCAAATTACATATTTTAATTCAAACCTCGGCACACAGGCCGGCCATACATGAATAAAAGAAAACACTCAAAAATTAGGCCTTCGAGGGCCGGCTCAGCAACTTGGGCTTTAGCCCGCTATTTACCGCTCGGCTCCACAGCACCTGCAAGCACAATCCACCGCAACGGTGTCAAACCAAAGCAACGGTCAGCAATGCTGAACAAATTATAACGATCCCGCCCCCAACTCGGGGCGACGATGCTCCTTCCCTACACTTTATTAGCATAACCAAGCAGTATGTATATACATTGCATCACAGGCATTGGCACGTATGGCCACACGCCCCGTGCACTCAGGGCACATTCTCGGTGAACCGGTCAATGTCACGTTAATTTAAGCCATAGACATTCCGGTCTCACCACCGCCACTTTGACGGCCAAAATATGAGCATTTTGTCTTCCCGGCATGGGTCACGTCAATTTAAGCCATAGACAGCCGAAGACCCTCATCTATGCCAACGGCTCCAACCGAATGACATAGAACGGGTACGGTTCCGTCTAACCAGTGCTCACATCGCAACGACAATTTAAGCCATATGCGTGGGTCAAACTTCTCCCGAGTCCCGTGTCCGTCACACCATTCACACAACCCGGTTATGTTCAAGTTGGCTCCCAGGCCACCAAGTTGGCAGAACCACGCATCTGCCCAGTTTTCTGGGTGCACCTTGGAGATAATCCCCAAGGCTCCCTGTTGCAATCTACCACGTAGAAAAGCCAAAAAACAAACATTCGCACGGAGTCTTCTCCGGCCATTTATGCAATGCAACATCATCGATCCAGACCAACTTGTCCGGGTAGGCTTCACACATCATGCCTATATCCGTTCTCGATTACGGGCTCTACATGTACCCAACGGGGACTATTCATGTCTACCCGAAGGAACGCCTCAAACTCACTGCAAACTCGCGAGAGCGGGCTTCCCTATGCAAAAGAAGTAGAGCTTCACATGCTCAAGTAGAGAATCATTACACTAGCGTTCTTCCTTTGCGCCATGGAAAAGTATGCAGATGAAAAGCACCACCCTCTCCTTGCCTCCGTAGATCCGAAGTCGGTTCGCGATTTAGAGCTCTGAAGCTCCGCCGGTGACTGGATCTAGACTTCTTCTTCCTCGCTGCTCTCCCCTCTCTCTAGAACTTATATAGAGAACTAGCGAACAGAAGATGAGTGTTTTGAAACCCTGCACTCGGGTATATCCCAATAGGAATAACCTCCAGCCGTCGGATCCCAACATAAAGAAATGTATGGCTACGATCCGGATCTGACCTGAAAAAACTGGTCCGAACACCGCACGGTTCACAAACCGGAGCAGGACACATCCGCGACAAACTCAAACTGTGTCGTGATATTTAACCGAGACCCTGCCAAGACCCCTGTGTCGACAGTCTGTGTCTACACTCTGTGTCGACACCCTGTGTCGATACAGCAGGCCCTGTGTCAACACAATAGTCCCTGTGTCGACACAGCAGGCCCTGTGTCAACACAGCAGGCCCTGTGTTGACACAGCAGTCCCTGTGTCGATACAGCAGGCCCTGTGTCGACACAGCAGACTGTGTAAAACATGCCATAACTTGCCAAGGATATGGCTTATGACATGCCCGTGTCCCAGGCCGTGTGACCCCTGCCAAATTCCAAACTTGGCTCAAAACACCTCCCGTCGATATTTTGAGTTTCGGGGCGTTACAACTCTCCCCCTCTTAAAACAATTTCATCCATGAAATTAAATAAAGTAAAGATAAGCATAGAACTTAAACGGTGCCTGAGCAAAACAACTCCGGGTACTCCTCAAGCATAGTCTGCTCTCGCTCCCAAGAGAGCTCCTCCCGACCATAATTGTCCCAATGGACCTTGACCATCCTAATCTCTCTATTTCGTAGCCACGTGACTTCCGAGTCCTCATTACGTACGGGCTTGACCTTCGTCATCAACCCACTATCGACCGGTACTTGATCGACTGCGATCACTTCCGTAGGATCTTGAACCGCCTTCCGTATCACCGATATATGGAATACATCATGTAGACCACTAGCTCCACTGACAGCTTTAACCGGTACGCTACTTCACCAATCTGCTCCAGAACCTCAAACGGTCCAAGGTACCTCGGGCTTAGCTTCTTCAAGTGCAGCACCCGCGAGACACCCTTGAACGGCTTGATCTTCAAGTACACCCAATCGCCAACAGCGAACTCCACAATCCTGTGCTTGGCATTATAGTACTTAGCCTGGCGGTCCTGAGCGATTAGCAACCTCTCCCGAATGGTACTCACCAAAGAAGTAGTAGCATACACCTCTTGTCGCTTGTACAATTTTGACTCGCCCGTTTCCAACCAAGACAACGACGTGCGACATCATCTACCATAGTGGGCCTCGAAGGGCGCCATTTGTATGCTTTCCTGGTAGCTATTGTTGTACGCGAACTCCACCAAGTATAGGTGGTCTTCCCATTGCTTTCCAAAGTCCAAGACACATATGCGAAGCATGTCTTCCATTGTCCTATTGACCCTCTCGGTCTGCCCATCCATTTGCGGATGAAAGGCTATACTAAAACTCAGCTTTGTTCCCAACATCTGCTGCACCAGCCTCCAATCATTGGACGTGAACCGCCCATCTCGGTCACTCACGATACTGTGGGGCACACCATGAAGCCGCACAATATTATCCACATACAGCTTTGTCAATTTCTCAACCGGATCATCCTTCCTATGCGGAATGAAATGCAAACCATCGTTAGACGATCTACGACCACCCAAATGGCGTCCTTCCCCTTTTGCAACCTTGGCAGCCCGTGCACAAAGTCCATAGTAATGTCATTGAACTTCCACTCTGGAATAGGCAAGGATTTCAAGAATCCTCCAGGCTTTTGGCTCTCCGCTTTCACCAAGGTGCAAGTTTAATACTTCGCCACGTAGAGCGCCACATCCTTTTTCAGTCCTGGCCACCTGAATAATTTCTTAACATCGGGGTACATCTTCGTGCTCCCCGGGTGAATTGAGTACTTGGTATGATGCGCCTCGTACAACAATTCCACCCGCAAATTACCCACGTTTGGGACACACAGACTACCGTCTTTCCAAAGTAATCCATCCTCCAAAACAAATTGGGAATTTGACCCATCCAGAGCCTCTATCATGAGTTGCTTCATGTGGACATCCACATCCAAAGCCTGCCGAATCCGATCAGCCAGGTCATATTGGACTTAAGTCCAATTCAATAATGCTTCAGCACTTGATTGCTTGTCTATGCAAGAGATCTCCAACACCTCTAACTCTCGAACCAACCGCTCGTCATGGACCGACAGCCAATTGGCTTGAGCTGGGGCCCAGCGACTCAATGCGTCCGCAACCGCATTGCCTTTACCAGGCACGTAGTGGGTCTTAAACGTATAGTCCCCTGGGAACTCCATCCATCTACGCTGCCGCATGTTCAGATCTTTCTGATCCAGCAAATATTTCTGGCTCTTGTGATCGGTGTAGATATCAATCTTCACACCGTACAAATAATGTCTCCACAGCTTCAAGGCAAAAATCACGGCCGCTAACTCCAAGTCATGGACCGGATAGTTCATCTCGTGCACCTTCAGCTGTCTCGAGCCATATGCTACAATGCTTCCATGCTGTAACAACACACAACCCAAACCACTGACCGAAGCATCGCTATAAATCTCAAAACCTTCGGTCCCATACGACGAACTAAGAACTGGCACCGTGGTCAACCGACACTTCAACTCCTCAAAAGCTCGCGCGCACTCCGGCGTCCAAACGAACTTCTGCTCTTTCCTCGTCAAAGTAGTGAGAGGTAACGCTATCTGCGAGAAGTTATCCACGAAGCGCCTATAATAGCCGGCAAGCCCCAGAAAGCTCCGGACTTCCGCTACCGTAAAAAGCTCAGGCCACTCTCGTATCGCAACAATCTTCTCCGGATCCACTGCAATACCCTCTCCACTCACTATATGACCGAGGAATGCCACTGAGGACAACCAAAACTCGTATTTCGAGAACTTGGCGTACAATTAATTCCTCCTTAGCGTCTCTAAAACCAAATGAAGATGTCTGAAGTGATCTTCCTCACTCTGCGAGTACACCAAAATATCGTTGATGAAGACGATCACAAAATGGTCCAAGTACTCCCTGAACATCCGGTTCATCAAATCCATGAACACCGATGATGCATTAGTCAGCCCAAACGGCATGACCGTAAATTCGTAATGCCCGTATCTTATACTGAATGCTGTCTTAGGTATATCACTCTCCCTTATCCTCAACTGATAGTAACCAGACTTGAGATCCAACTTAGAGTACACCGTCGACCCGACCAACTGATCAAAAAGATCATCGATCCTTGGGATTGGGTACTTGTTCTTTTTCGTTAGCTTGTTTAACTCCCGATAATCAATACAAAGTCTCAAGCTCCCGTTCTTTTTCTTTACAAAGAGGACCGGTGCGCTCCAAGGCGACGAACTTAGACGCACAAACCATTGCTCCAACAACTCTTGAAGTTGCACCTTCAGCTCCGCCATTTCCTTAGGCGCTAGCCGATACGGAGATCGTGACATAGGCTTCGCACCTGGCACTAGCTCAATAGTGAAATCTATCTCCCGTTGAGACGGGGCTCCAGGAAGATCGGCGGGGAACACATCAGGGTACTCAGCTACCACTGAAATACTATCCAACGTAGGTTTCGGCTTTGCAACCTCCACTTGTGTAAAGAACAGCTCCGCACCAGCACAAACCACCTTCACCACCTGAAGAGCAGACATCAACGTCTTGCTCGACCCTTTCAAGCCCGTAAAAGCCATCTCACAACTTGCTCCCAACTTGACTTCCTTGTGACCGCAATCAATATAGGCTTGCTTCTCCGAGAGCCAGTCCATGCCAAATATAACATCGAACTCCACCAGTGGTAGTAACGACACTTGCAGATCGAACTCTTCATTCCCAATGCGAATCTTAACACCGCAGATTTTATCCGCGCGTATCGAACACCCATTCGGTAACAACACATCCAACTTGTCCTTCGCCATCGAAGAAGGTACTCCGATGCGCGATATGAATCCTTCAGACAAGAAGGAGTTTGAAGCTCCCGTATCAAAGAGTGCTCTCGCCGGAAACTCACAAATCAAAACAAATCCTAAACAAGCAGTGGTAAGGTAACATACGCATAACAAGTATTTAAAGAAATTTAACTTGCTACAAATTAAACCGTACCTGTCACCACATCCGCTTGTTTGATGGCCTCCTGTTGGCCAAGATTATAAACCCTTGGTTGAGCCGGAGCATAATGGGACACGGTTGACTCCACCGCCTTGCCCTTCTCTTCATAAGTTTCTCCCGGCTTCCTTTCGGACTTGGGACGTCCGCTCCAGCAGTCACGGGCAAAGTACCCCGGCTTTCCACAAGTGAAACATGCACCCGGGGTCCGACCCGTAGTCACCCCAAAAGCACCAGAAGAAGGAGCTGGACCCGAAGTCCTAGCTATCTTAAAGAACATACGGTACCCAGACTTTGAGTTAGCCGGCACCTTGAACTCAGTCTTCTTATCACCCAAGCTTTTCTTCGCTTGAACATTCTTCATGTCATTCTCCAAAGACCGAGCCGTGTTGACCAGGGCCAAGAAACCCTACGTCATCAGCCCCGAGAGTAGTAGCCTAAAGTCATCTCTTAGACCTTCGTAGAAACGGTTGGTCTTACGCTCCTCATCCATGATGGTGGAGCTAGCATACCGACCCAAACGAGTAAACTCGTGGAGATACTCATCCACGCTACTCTCACCTTGTACCAACCTCTGAAACTCATTCTCCAAAGCTATCCTCTGAGTCGAAGGGAGGTACCTAGCTAAAAATAGTCTCGAGAACTCCTCCATCGAGACGTCTGTAAGTTGCCTTCCTCGCAATAGATGTAGCTCCAAACCCTCCCACCACAGCCTAGCGTCTCCATCCAACAGGAACGTAGCTATAGTGGTCATCTGCCACTCCTCCGTCTCTGTTACTGTCAAGACTTTCTTCACACGGGAGAGCCAGTCTTCAGCTTGAGATGGGGTTCCCAAACCCGAGAATACCGGAGGATTAAAGCTCATGACATGTTTGAGCTGTCTTTCGGTTGCCCTCCTCGGCACGAACGACTCCACTACTACCTGCTCCACTCTTCTCGGCTCAACCTCTGGAAGAGGTACCTGCTCCATCGCAGGAGCGGGATGCTGCATTTGCCTTGCAGGCAGCGCATTGATCATGGCAAACACTGCTTCGGCCACCAATCGTATGGTTTCAGCCGATGGAGGTATTGCAGGAGCATCATTTGGTGCACTACCAGCCTCAGAAACTCGGTGTTCTGACGGACCAACACCGCTTCTGGTCACCTATAGTGGTACAAAACACCGTTAAGCAACCAAACAAAATTGCAAAACGCAATTATAGGAACGTGCAGGTTCCTCAAACACGTGTATTTTTAATTCCTAAGTGGACATTAATGGGTTCTTTTGCTATTATAACGATGACGCACACATATGTGCTCACCACCCCTTAAAAAAGAATTCGCCCACGAATTCATTTTAAGCCTGACCGAAACCAGTAGTCTGATACCAAATTGTAACACCCCCTATCCATCGCATAGCATATAGCAGTAGGTCCGGCCGGGGCCCGATGCCATATACCACAGACAGATCGGGTAGTTACTCAATGGAAACCATCCAACCAATCCAACGTCCTACACAGAGTCATTCTAGAGGAAGCAATTAAAAGTTGCATTAATAAAGAACCCAACACTAGCAGGAATGTCCACTAATAAGCCAAAAGGAATGAAGTACAAATACGTAAGTACTGGCCTTATGGCCTTACAATTGTTTTCCTCAAATTACATATTTTAATTCAAATCTCGGCACGCAGGCCGGCCATACATGAATAAAAGAAAACACTAAAAAATTAGGCCTTCGAGGGCTGGCTCAACAACTTGGGCTTTAGCCCACTATTTACCACTTGGCTCCGCAGCACCTGCAAGCACAATCCACCGTAACAGTGGCAAACCAAAGCAACAGTCAGCAATGATGACAAAATTATAACGATCCCACCCCCAACTCGGGGAGGCGATGCTCCTTCCCTGCACTTTATTAGCATAACCAAGCAGTATGTATATACATTGCATTACAGGCATTGGCACGCACGGCCACACGCCCCATGCACTCAAGGCATATTTTCGGTGAACCGGTCAATGTCACGTCAATTTAATCCATAAGCATTCCGGTCTCACCATCGCCACTTTGACAGCCAAACTATGAGCATTTTGTCTTCCCGGCATGGGTCACGTCAATTTAAGCCAAAGACCGCTGAAGACCCTCATCTATGCCAACGACTTCAACCGAATGACATAGAACGGGTACGGTTCCATCTAACCCGTGCTCATATCGCAACGACAATTTAAGCCATATGCGCGGGTCAAACTTATCCCGAGTCCCGTGTCCGTCACACCATTCACATAACCTGATTATGTTCAAGTTGGCTCCCAGGCCACCAAGTTGGCAGAACCACGCATTTGCGCAGTTTTTCGGGTGCACCTTGGAGTTAGTCCCCAAGGCTCCCTGTTGCAATCTACCACGTAGAAAACCCGAAAAACAAACATTCGCACATAGTCTTCTCGGGCCATTTATGCAATGCAACATCACCGATCCAGACCAACTTGTCCGGGTAGGCTTAACACATCATGCCTATATCCATTCTCGATTACGGGCTCTACATGTACCCAACGGGGACTATTCATGTCTACCCGAAGGAACGCCTCAAACTCACCGCAAACTCGCGAGAGCAGGCTTCCCTATGCAAAAGAAGTAGAGCTTCACATGCTCAAGTAGAGAATCGTTACCCTAGCGTTCTTCCTTGGTGCCACGGAAAAGTATGCGGATGAAAAGCACCGCCCTTTCCTTGCCTCCGTAGATCCGAAGTCGGTTTACGATTTGGAGCTCCGAAGCTCCGCCGGTGACCAGATCTAGACTTCTTCTTCCTCGCTGCTCTCCCCTCTCTCTAGAACTTAGACAGAGAACCAGCGAACAGAAGATGAGGGTTTTGAAACCCTACACTCGGGTATATCCAAATAGGAATAACCTCTAGCCGTCGGATCCCAACATAAAGAAATGCACGACTACGATCCAGGTCTGACCTGGAAAAACTGGTCCAAACACCGCATGGTTCACAAACCAGAGCAGGACACATCCACGACAAACTCAAACTGTGCCGGGACATTTAGCCGAGACTGTAACATCCCATTTCCAACTAGACCCCTAGGAGTGGTTTTGTATATGACTAGGTCATGACAAACCCTAGGAAGCCAGAAATGGGCCAAGGGATAGGAGACAAAGTGTGGAAATCATCATGGTCTGCAAATAGTAGAACTCTGAACAATAGTTTAGGATGACTATGGGGCGACACCTTGACCCCAAGACCCTACCCCAACACACCCTAATACCTTAGGAGGCCCATTAGAGCCATAAGGACCCATTGGGGTCAATCAAAGAGACTCAGTTGACCAAGGTCAACCATAACCCAAAATGGGTCAAACTAGCCTACTTAGGGTCAATTGACCTACTCCTAGCCTAGAGGACCCCACCTATGCCCCCCTAACCCTAAAGTGAAGTCAAGGGGTCACTAAGGACACATTGGGGTCAGCCCTAGAGGCCAAGTTGACCCAAGTCAACTCAAGTCCCTAATCTAGTCAAAGTGCCCTTATTAAGGGTAGGTGACCTCTAAAGTGTAAGTTAACCCTACATAACCCCACATAGGCCTTAGGGGAGGCCAATGGGTCACCAAGGACCCAATGGGGTCAACCCAGATGATCAAATTGACCCAGGTCAACCCTAACTTAAGCCAAGTCAAACCTAGCCCAAATGGGCTAACCCAAGCCCAAGCCACTTCTTCTTTAGGCTAACCTCACTTTCATGGTCATCATGACTAAGTGGGCTGCACATAGCCTATGGTGTTGACCAGTCAATATGGGTGACTAGGAGAGAGAAATGAGCTTCCCTTCATGTTAATGGTGGAGAGAGAGGATGGGGGAGAGGAAGGAGAGAGTGGGAGCCGGCCAAAGGGAGGCCAACAACCACTTTTAATGGCTGCAATCAACTCCTCTAGGGAAGAGGAGTTGATTCCAGCCGTTTCCCGGCCACCAAGGGGTAGATTCAACCCCCTCCACTTAACCCGAGCCACACCATTAATGGTGTTGAAGGGCATTGAAGAACCAGCCGCCCCCTCCCCAATTGCCCATTTAAACATCATCAGTGGGCAGAGGGGAACATTTTCGAGCTTTTACCTGGATGAGACATGCCGTCCCACTGTGTTGTTGCAGAAGCCGAGCGCCGCCGCCGTTGACTATGGCATCCCGCCGCTCCTCCCGCATTCAGGCCGCCAGGAAGGTACTCCCCCTCTCCTTAACTCACGGGTAGATCATAGGTCTCCTTAGGTTTAAGGTTCAGGCTCAATCGAGCCCGATCCAAACCATGATTTTCATGGTTTTTCGGCAAAAAACTTCCTACTAGAACCGCCGGAAAACACCTCTCCGGCGGCTGAGCCGCCGCCTGGCGACAGCCACCACCTCAACGGAGGTGGTGGTGGCGGTGGCCGGCCGGGGAAGGGGCTGGATCGCCGACGGCAGAGCTTGGAAGTGGGTCCAGGCGGGATGGATCCTGGTCGTCGGCTCAATGAAGAAGACGATGGGATCCCGTCAAAAATGCGCCAAGATTCGTGCTCCAATTGATTTTAAACTTTAGGAAATATTTTTATATTAATGTGATTTATGTTACAAATTTTGATATTAATGGTTTTAAATTTTAAAAATACCTAGGCTCACCTGGTGGGAAAACCTTCAACATGAAAGTTGTAGTCCTTTATGTCTACTTTATTTTAAAATTGGTTTAAACCCATTTGGGTGCATGGTATGACCACGGCACCCATTTTGGTGGGACATATACTCAGGGCTAGACAGTCATTAAACTGAGTGCCCACACCTCATCCCTGGCCCATATCACTTGAAAGTTTGGCAGGGAGTCTAAGCTAGCTATACCTAGGGCCTGCCCAAAACTCAGAATTTTTGGAGACACTTTGCCTAAAGTGTTTACTTTTATTTAATGATGCTAGGGTAATTTAATTAAGTGGACAAATGACCTCCAAACCCTTCCAAATTTTGGAGAGTGGTCCCTGGCATCAAGACCTAGATCTGTACAAAATTTTAACTCATTTGGATATGTTTTGGTTAGGGAATCACCAAACCCTAGATTGGCTTTAAGGAGGTATTTTTGATTACAAGTGCACTATGGTCTTAGGGTGGTCCCCTCCCCTCAACAGAGGCTGAGGTTTTGGACACTACCTTGACATGGCCAATGTCACCCTCTTAAGGAAAATGGGATGATTTAGGCTTGATTTACCCTAGGGTTCAACCTCAAACCCTAAGGAAGGACTTTTGAGGGTTGTGAAGGACATGGGGGCAAATGCCCTTGTATGGCCTTGGAAACTTAGTAGAATTGAGGGTAAGGTAACCTAAGTTATCTAGTAGGAACCTTAGAGGAGTTGGAGCAAGGTAGACACCTCAAAACCCAACCCTAGTTTTAGGGTAGGAGCATAAATTTGAAGATTCAGCCACTAAACCTTCCCCAGAAGTTTTGAAACTTGGGTAGAGTAGGTTTTAGGCCATCTAGAACCCTTGGTAATTTCTATAGAATTTTATGTATTTTATTCCTGTTATTTCATTTGTTAATTACCAAAAGTCCCAAAATGATGTTTGATTTTCTTATGGTTATTCTCTGCTTTTGAATCTAATGAAATTTGGTCAGAATATCTTAAAGGCCTAAGTGAATATCCCTGAATTTTATTATAATTTTTACTTGAGTTTATCTAGTACTTCCTTCACAAGTTTTGGAAAGGGGCTTGGTAGAATAAAATTAATTATTGATTATTTATCTGTTGAAAAATCATGAGACTTAGGTTTTGATGTTTCCAGGCCAAAAAGTACTTGTAGTAATTTATTCATAATTTTTAGAGGCATGTTTACAGAACTTCCTTCAGAAGACCCTAATTTTGAGAATTAGATATTTAGTTAAATCAGGGATTAATTCTATCAAATAAATTATGAAACTTTACTTGGAGGTTTTATGTGCCCTTATACTCATCCTGGAATTTTCTCTGAATTTTTGGAAGTATTTTTATTGTACATCCCCTTTAAATGATTTATTATGGAATAAGTTTGAAATAAAATTTATGGGCTTAAACCTTGCTGAAAAATTGGGAGATTCTGGATTTTTCGATGAGTATTCATTCTGCATTTATCATAAATTTAGTGGAATTTTATCTTGCCTAAAACTTATACTTCATGTTCAAACTTGGAACTTTTGGCTTTTAGAATAAATAAATAAATTATCGGTTAAATTATGAAAATTAGTAAATTATGGATTCAGGCTACAAATGCCAATATAGTCCTCTAATAATTATTATATGAGCACTGGATGATCATTTGGTATACTTCCCATTTTACAGGTCATATAACTTAAGTGGTCTGCATTTAGCAAAACTGCAGGAAATCATTTGGGATATGAATTAGAGCACATGTGTTGGGTTTTGTTGGGTTGCTGGAAAGGATAAATAGAGTTAGATGCATCATTGGAAGATAAAGTGAGTAGGGTGTGTTTTGGCTAGGGTTTAGAGGCGCTCGGGTCCGACGAAAGATCGTCCTCCCCGAGGTGAGGTGGAGTCAAATCACCTTAGGATTAGCCTATTGTAACATGAGAAAGTAATGGGAAGGGGATCAACCAATAATAATAATAAGTACCTTGCGAAAGGGAACGCTGAGCGTAATCCCAACATAGTTCCTAGTGCCCCTTGAGAGCCCTTCACAGGGAATACCGGGGGTAGTCCTGGGTTAACATAAACTGTTTTAACAAGCTGAAAAGAGTAACTTAGTAATTAGGGTTGCACCTTTCACAAACACTGATAGCACCGGAAGATAGCTGGGAGTTTCGGCTCGGATGGTTAAAAGACGGACTTTGGGTCCGGGGAGCTTCGGCTCGATTGTTTGAGATGGACGTTTTGGTCCGGGGAGCTTCAGCTCGGTTTTTGATTACGCTAAATTTGCATGTGCATAAAAGAAAGGAAAAATTAAGGTGGTGGGTCTTCAGTATTGGAGGCTCGATGCACCGACGCCAATACGTTGACTCGGCAAGTGTGGTTAGCACTTCGCCAACAGTAGTCCGGTGCGCCAGCCGGCAAGAGTACGCAGGAGTCCGCTTCGTGCACCAAGCGTTGAGGCGTACGATAGGTTTAACCGGTAGTGCTTTACTGGTTTAGAGGTGGGCGAGGCCCAACCCACCGCTTCCGTCTGCCACTGCGGAGGTATCCTGGGAGGTTATGGCTCCAGAAAGGGGGAACTAAAGGTCTGTGTGCACAGAGTCGGGTGTGTGTGTTGCACTTGCATGTTCCATCATACCCACTTGCATGTCATAGCATAATCGATTCATTTAACCCCTGACACCTAATGTATAAGTGGAATGGGACGCTTATACATTAGGACCTGCAAAACGACCCCTTGGTCTATAAGTTTGTGTGGGCAGGTTTATAAATTAAGGTCAATTTTGATATATATCTATATATTGTTGTGTGATAACCGACACCCCAACGTATAAATTGGTATGAAACTCTTTATACGATGGGAGCCTTGTAGAAGACCCCTTGGCTTATGTGTTCTCACATAAGTGGAGGTTATTTTTCATGTTTCATCTTATTGTCAACAACGATTATAGAATTGCTAGTGTAGGTCCGCTGCAGTCTGTTTTTGATTATTCTCCACCTTCAAAGCCTCCCCTTTCTTCCTCTCCGCTCGGTGCCTAGGAGCCATGGGGAAGGGGTGGGGGATGACAGGGCTTAGTCTTTTAGACTAACGCTTTTCGAACCGCATCATTTATGGGATCGTGGAGCCCAGCATGGAGGAGCAGCCCCAGAGACCGATACGCTTGGAGGTGGGGCAGTCTAGCTCCGGAGTTCATACAGCCGGGACCGTGAGTCTCGACCTTGAGTAGTTTTTCTGCTTTTGCTTCCGCATGAGTGATTTTGTAGTGAGGATATGATGTACCGGGCTTAAGCCCATATTTTAGCACTCTGATGCATATTTCTATGGATACTCCCTTTGTGGAGATTTATTTACGATGATATGTGATTTTCTGTGGACTGTTAGTTTCCATTACTTCATTATGCTACTTTTCTGTGATCGAATTGGCCGGCAGAATCGGCGCTTTGTGGTGATGACTCTTCAGGGCGTGAAGGAGTCACCGCAAAATGGCGGTTCTGGGCCTAAGACCCCGGTGTTGAAAAAGGGGGGGGGGGGGGTCTTACAAGTGGTATCAGAGCAGACCTCGATCAAAAAGTAGCAGTCCACAACCCTGGGTCACCACTACGCGAGCTTAGTTTGGGGACAAACTAAGCAGCGGAAGTAGTGGTGTGCCCATATGAGGGATCACATGTAAATTGTCCACTTTTTATTAGGTATTGAGTCGATTACCTACTAATGTAGTTCATTTTGCAGCCCCCAGCTCAGCCCACCCCACAAGGTGGAGCTCAGCAGACTCCGGACATTGCACCACCCCCATGGTCCCCACACCTTTCCTTCAGTCAGACATGGGGCAAACCCTTACAGCTATCCTGGAGGCCTTCCGGGCTCAACAGGCCCCGGCCCAGCAGCCAAACCCAGGGGCCAACTGGATGAGCACCTTCCGAGGACTCTCTCCCCCGTCCTACTTTGGGACAGAGTCGGCAGTGCGGATAGAGGAGTGGCTGGATGTTATGTACGAGATGTTGACCGGGATACGGTGCCCCCGAGAGGAGAGGGTGGCTTTGGTGGTATCTTGCTTGGAGTCCCATACCAAGAGGTGGTGGAAGACGCTGTTGGACACGACGTTTGTCGATAGGGAGGTTGCAGTGATTACTTGGGAGGAATTCAGGGCCACGCCGCTGGAGCATTTTGTTCCACAGTCAGCCAGGGACGAGTTGGAGGAGCGGTTCTTACAGCTGAGGCAGGGCACCAGGACGGTGGTGGAGTACCATCGAGAGTTCGACCATTTGGCTTGTTATGCAGGTTCTTACCAGCTGGACGAAGCAGGATACATCAAGAGATTCTATAAGGGTCTTAAAGAGGAGTTGAGGGAGGCCTTGTTGTTTGTATATGACGGGCCTATCTCCCGGATTTTGGAGATGGCAAAGAGGATTGAGGCTGATTGGCACACCACCCGGGGCCGGAAGCAGCAAGCGGAGGATCAGGGCCGGAGGGCCAGAAATGATCAACGGCGAGGCGCTATACCAGATGGGAGAAGGACGGAGGACCAGCCTCGTCAGGAGGTGAGGCAGGAGACGAGAGAGCAGGTGATATTGGCCCCTCAACCTCTTCAGATACAGGAGATGCCGAGACCCGGGGGTATGGCGTATCCCCCACCGGAGTGCTTCCATTGTCATCAGGTGGGACACCTTCGGAGAAACTGCCCCATGAGGGGGGCACCACCTCCAGCACCACAGGGTGGCCCACCTGCCCAGCTTTTCGGAGGCCGAGGATGTAACATCCCATGTTACTTTTGGACCCCTCAACTTAGATTGGGTTAGGCATGGGGTGAGTTTTAGGGAAATTAGCTAGGTCTGACCCTAGGTAGTGGGTTGTAGCCATGTGGGGCCCACTATAGGACCAAGTCAAACTAGGTCAAACTAGCCTAAATAAGGACCCTAGTCACACCATGACCCCACCACATTGCCCTAACCCTAAACACAATCTAAGTGGACCCTAGGGCATGTCACTAGGTCAACACTTTGACCCCAATTGACCAAAGTCAACCTTGGGCTTAATTTGGTCAAACCCACACTCATAAGCCCAATTAGCCTAAGTAGGGCACCCCCTTGACCCAACCCAAGTTAGGTGGTACCACTAGACCCATTTCCATCAAATGGGGTCAGCCCACCCACCATGGTTGACCAAGTTAACTCAAAGTCAACATAGTCAACTATTTGACCTAAAAGAGTGAAATGAAGACCAAGCCACCCTCCTTTGGACCAAGCCCACCAAATTTGGCCCATGGCCAGCCCAAGTGAACAAGACCAGCCCTACCCCTCTAAATTAGGAGAGAGAATGCATGCAAAGGGGTAGAAATGAGATTTTGAGAGAAAGAGGAGAGAGAAATGGAGATGAAAGGGAATGGTGGCCACATGGCCACCCCTTCAGCTGAATTTCTCTGCCCAAAACCAGATGGCTGACCTCCTCTCATCATTCCAGAGGAAAATAGGGGCTGAGAGCCACTTGGCAAGCAGGGACGGAGCAACCAAGGCTGAGCCGAGCTCACCTTGGTTGTATCTCCCCATATACTCCACCTCAGCCCAAACAGACCACACCAATAGCTTCAGGAGGTAGAAAGGAATCAAAATCGAGTGCTGGATCATGGAAAATGGTGGAGAATCAAGCTTTCGGGGTGGAGCTCGCTGGCGCACCACCACCATGGCAAACCACCGCCTGACCCGCAGCCAAGCCCCAATCCAGGTTCGTTTCACCTCACCTCTACCCGTACTAGGATCTTAGATCGATTATGTGAGATATCGGGCTCAACTGAGCCCGATGCCATGTGAGAAAAATGAGATTTTTCCAAGCTTTTGAAACTGCTCGGGTTCGCTGTCGCAGCCATCTCCCGCCGCCCCATCACCGGGAAACGATAGCCACCACCACCGTGAAGGTGATGGCACCGTTGGCCGGAGGTGGCGCCGCCTCATTTGGCCGGAAATCGCCAGCAAAGTTGCTCCAGGTCGGCTCGATCTCAGCCGTTGGCTGTAGGTAGGAGATGACCGGATCCCGTCGGTTTACGCTTTAAGATTCGTGCAAATCTATTAATATGATTTAATTTAAATGTGATGAATAGTAAAATTTCTGTCACAAAAATACAGTCATATTGCATGTCTTGTTTAGGCCTCTTAGAGGCATTTTCAGAAACTAGTCCATAAATGAAAAATGTATCTGACTGTCTTACCTATAATTTGCCACCTTAAAGTTGTGATTTGGTGTAGTGTACAGTCCTGTAGGGCATTTCTCCTAGGACTGGTCCTAGACTAGGGCAGAAATTCATTTGGATGCCCAAGTCAAACCAGCAATCACCATGGCCCCAAATTTTGGGTACATGCATGATTAGGGCATACCTAGCCCCTTCCAAAATTTAGGAATTTTTGAAACAATGTTTCCTATAGTTTTGGTCAAAATGTCAAAATGTAAATAAATTAAATTATGGAGTTATATGACTCCTCATGGCCCCAAATTTTGGAGGTGGCTCCTTGGGAACACCATTAGTGCATGATAAAAATTTCAGCACTTTTGGATCAATGTATGATGGGAAAATCCACTTGCATGTGTTGGTGTACATATTGCCTTGGGTGCTATTAGCAATAGATCAAATATTGTGTATTCAGCCTAATGGAGGCATGAAAAAATCTTGGATTTGTTTACATTGGTTCATTAGGGTAAATGCCACCCCTCAAATTAATTATGGGATTTTTGGAATTAAAAATCCCATTTATTGGAATTTATTTTAAATGTAGCTCTTTTGAAAATAAATTTGGAAAATAGGTTTTCCTCAAGCACAAATCCTCAAACTTTGCCAAGATATAGATAAGGTTACATTTGACTTAAGAAAAATTTGATCCTTCTGTTTGAAGAGCTTTTGGAATAAAATATCTTAAAATGCCCATTTTACCCTTATTTCATTTATTCTTGAATTGATGGATGTGCACTTCAAAAAAATTTGGAAATAATTCTAGTGCTGTAAAATTGTATTATTAGTCTTGCATAAGTTTGTTTCAGAATTAATGGGTGTATTGATAGCCTTTAAATTAATATAATGCCATTTTTGGTAAATATGTAAGAATGGAAACTGATAGGCCATTACACAATAAAAGTTGATGAAACTCTGCCAATAGTCATAAATTAATGTTTTATATGTTCTGTAATTTTTCTGGAATTTTGGATTACATATTACCTGTACTTCATTTGGAAAATGGAATTTATGTGAATTTGGTATTAAATAAGAAATTGGAATAAATAATCAAAGGAAAATTATGAAACTCTGTAGACAGTAATATTTTATCATTATACAACTCAAAAAAAATTACCTAGGTCAGTGGATGTTAAATCATACTACTTCATATGTAAAGTGACCTAGTAATTAATTTAAAAGATTTAATTAAAGGATTATTTGGCCAAGGAAAATTATGAGAATTCATAGGATAGTTCCCTTAGCCCATACCACCCTAGGATAAATATTTAGGGGCAAGATGCCTTAAGGATTGGAAGATTCCATTTTTAGGGTAATAATAGGACATGGTCTGCATATAACATAAATAGGTCTTGCCTTAGGGGTTACCAGGGGATTGATTATCGGAAGAAATAAGAGAGTGCAACATGAATGATCCCTGGTGGGTAGTATGGTCTTAGTGATGGGTCAAAAGTGCAAGTCTTTAGGCAGCAACTAGAGTGGGGGTCGACGGAAGACTGTCGGTTCCCGGTAACATCTTAAGTCACTAGGGTTGTACCAGAGCAATAAAGAGAGCTGGGGTGAAACATGAGTAGCCATAAACTAAAGTAAATATCCTTGCGAAAGGGAACGCTGGGCGTAATCCCAACACAGTTCCTAGTGCCCCTTGAGAGCCCTTCACAGGGAATACCGGGGGTAGTCCTGGGATTAACCTTAAATCACTAAGTTTAATAACCCGTAGACAAGAGTAGTCTAATAGGTTAGGACATTTGTTGTACCTTCTCGCCCGTGTGGGGTTGGAGAGATTCATGATATATGCTCACCCGTGTAGGGTTTGAGGGAATTGGTAAAAAGACATTATTGTGCGTTCTCACCCGGGTTGGGTTTGAGGGTTACAGGACGGGTTTGGTCCTGCGAGCGGAAGGCTCGGAATGAAATACTTCCATGTGCATAAATATAGTGGCGGGGCATGCGGTACTGGCCATTCGTCACACCGATGGCAGTACGGTGCACCAGGCGGTTGTGAGGGTTAGAGGGGCCAGTGGGTTGTTTTACACTGCGGTCTGGAGGACGACCCCCTATAACGCACATCCGACCCAACAAGACTGACGGGTTGTCAGCAAAGTACGTATGCGAGACTCTAGAGTGCACCTTGGACGTGTACAGAGGCGTATGAGAGGAGTCTAAGGCTTGGTAGTGTGCATACCGGCCTAGAAGCGGAGACGCCCGCTCCGCTGCTGCCGTAGCCACAGCGGTGGTACCCGAGAGTGATGCTAGCTCTCAAAAAGTGGGAACTAAAGGTCTGTGATCACAGAGTCGTTGTGTGTGAGTTGCACTTGCCTGTGCATGAAATTGCATCATAACATTCTTTAATATTAGGTCATACGCTTCATAGATCCTTATCATATAAATTAGTATGAGCTCTTTTATATGATAAGTTAAATTTCCTGGAAATCCTAACTTATATATTTGTATGGGCATTTATATAAGTAAGGGTACGTTTGTGATGATAGTATAGTGGTAGAATAGTTTATATACTTGCTCTTACTGCTGTCTTTACTTCCTTTACTGTACTGCTCTTACTTACTTGTACTATACTTAGAACCGCTAGTTAGATTCTGTCACATGCTTCCACTTTTGCTACCCCTTGTTGTCCTCCGCTTCGTCCTCCCGCTCGGTTCCTAGGAGCTGCGGGGCGAGGTGCGGAGGAAACGACTTAGTCTTTTTGACTAATGGTCGGTGACCAAACTATTTTTAGGAGCCCGTGGAGATGGAGCACCAGCACGTCGAGGAGGCAGGACTTGAGGAGCAGATACTGCTTCAGCAGGCTACTACCACTACTGTGCGTTCTCAGGTGGGACGAGTTCTGATGTATTAGTGTAGCTTCCGTTTTTATTTTGAGAGAGAGTGGATTTGATGTACTGGGCATAAGCCCTTATTACTCTTTCTTTTTATACTCTTCTATGGACTATATTGTGTACCTTTCATTTCATACATATGATTGTACTATGTGACTTGTGGACTAGTGGATTTACATACTGTTTTACTTCTTCTTCTCATATTGGCCTACAGGTTAAATGATCGTACTAGCCGGCAGGATCGGCGTGTTGCGGTGTCGACTAACCCGTGCGTTAGTGACACCGTAAGACGGGGGTTCTGGGCATAAGACCAGGTAGCCTCCTTGGTAGGGGGGTCTTACAAACTGGTATCACTTGAACAACGATCATATGAGAAAGAAGTCCACAACATGGGACCACCCCCGCCCGAGCATTAGTTTGCAGACAAACTATGCAGCGGAAGCAGTGGTGTGCCCATGTGCAAAAGTCACATAAATGGTCCACAAAGTACAATGAGTTAGGCCAGTTCTGTTTTAACCTTACCTTTATGTAACCTCCACAGGTCGCCGCGCCGTAAAATGTGGCTCCTCCCCCTCCAGCTGCCACTCCATTCCTACATACGGAGATGGGGCAGACCTTGACGGCGATTCTGGATGCCTTCAGATCCCAGCAAGTCCCGGCTCCACAGCCAAATCCGGGGTCGAGCTGGCTGAGTGCATTCAAGAGCCTGTCCCCACCGACGTACCGTGGGACAGAGGATGCGGTAAAGACGGAGGAATGGCTGAAGGCCATACACGAGATCTTAGCAGGCATCAGCTGCCCGGTCGGCGAGGCAGTACCTCTAGCCACCTCTGCACTAGAGGCTCATGCGAAGAGATGGTGGAAATCAGTGCGGGAGTCTATATATGCGGACTTTGAGCTGTCAGAGATATCATGGGAGGAGTTTGGCGATGTATTTCTGGAGCACTTCGTCTCTGCTACGGACAGAGATGCCTTGGAGGAGAGGTTTTTGAACCTCAGGCAGGGGACTAGATCGGTGATCGAGTATCAGAGAGAGTTCTCTCATTTGGCCAGGTTCGCAGGGATTCAGGATACCGATGGTAGGAGGTATGCCAAGAGGTTCTACCGGGGCCTCAGGGACGATTTGAGGCAGGCCTTGCTGTTCATTTCTCATGGCACATCTAGGCAGATCATCGATATGGCAAAGAAGCTGGAGGCTGACCAGCTGATGGTGCGAGCCGGAGGGAAGAGACCATTTGATGGGTCGACATCAGGAGAGAGCAGCAGGGGCTATCAGAGAGGCAGGACTATCAGATACAAGAAGGGTGGGGGACGTCGTCGTCCCAACTTCAGGCAGGAGCAGGGGCCTCCTCTAGCATTGGCTCCCCCACCTCTACAGATGCATGATCCGAGGAGACAAGATGACCGAGGCCACCGACAGGTAGTTTGTTACGGATGCCGCCAGCCCGGGCACATTAGGTCGGAGTGCCCGCATCGATTCCATCCTCCTCCTCCTCCTCCTCCACCTCCAGTGGCCCCAGTACAGTGAGGCCGAGGCCGAGGACGAGGCCGAGGCCGGGGATATCACGGCAGGAGACGCGAGCAGGAGCAGATATACGCCTTGGACCTCACAGAGCAGAGGAACCCCGAGGAGGTTATCACAGATACTTAAAGTTAATTATTAAATTCCCTGAATTTTCAATTATATATAGTACCTAGAAACTATAGGATAAAAGTTAATTTTAACGTAAACAAACTTCAGGCATAGTTATGATCAGCGGCAAGCCCGCTCATACTCTCTTCGACACGGGTGCTTCGCACTCGTTCGTATCCGAGGCCTTCATCGACGGACTCGAAGGCGTGGAGAGGTTTCCTGGACTAGAGATGAGGGTACGTCTACCCGATGGGTCAGAGCTGCGGACCACTGCACATTGTGATATGGAGGCCGAGATTGGCGGCAAGGCATTTGAGGCGCCAGCAACTATTCTGAAGCTGCAGGACTTCGACTTGATTTTGGGCATGACATGGTTACATCGGAACCATGCTCAGATAGATTGTCCGTCCAGGAGGATCACGCTAAGGCATGGCGACTCTCATGTTATCATTGAAGGTATTCAGCCTATCTGCCACCTATTGTTATCTTCTGTACAGGCTGTGAAGGCCCACGAGCAGGGTGAAGAAGTTTATCTTATCTGCTTTGAGATGGTGGGAGCAGAGACGACTATTTCAGATATTCCGGTGGTCCGGGATTTCTCCGACGTATTCCCTGAGAAATTGCCCGGGCTACCACCTGCTATAGACTTGGATTTCAGGATTCAGCTAGTACCGGGAGCGAGGCCGGTGTCCTGGGCACCCTACAGGATGGCTCCCAGGGAGTTAGCAGAGTTCAGGACTCAACTACAGGAGCTAGTCGAGTCAGGATTTGTGTGGCCCAGTTCATCGCCGTGGGGAGCGCCAGTTCTCTTTGTGAAGAAAAAGGACGGGTCATTACGACTATGCATAGATTATCGGGAGCTGAACCGGTTAACAGTCCGCAATACCTATCCTCTGCCTCGGATAGATGAGTTATTTGACCAGCTGCAGGGAGCCTTATGGTTCTCCAAGCTAGATTTGCGATCCGGTTACTACCAGCTCTGTATCAGGGAAGAGGACATACCGAAGACGGTATTCAGTTCACGCTATGGATTATACGAGTTCACGGTGATGCCTTTTGGGCTCACGAATGCCCCTGCCGCATTCATGAGTCTAATGAACCGTGTATTCGAGCCCTTCTTAGACCGCTTCGTGATCGTGTTCATCGACGACATTCTTATATATTCTCGAACTCAGGAGTAGCATACGGAGCACCTAGCGCAGGTTTTGCAGAGGCTGAGGGAGTCCCAGATGTACGCAAAATTTTCAAAGTGCCAGTTCTGGCTGCAGGAGATGGCTTTCCTGGGGCACACGATCAGTGGGGCTGGATTAGCAGTGGACCCAGCCAAGATAGAGACAGTGAGGGATTGGCCACGGCCGAAGACCACATCTGACATCCGCAGTTTCTTGGGACTAGCAGGGTATTATCGCAAGTTCGTGGAGGGGTTCTCGAGGATAGCACTCCCCCTCACATCCTTGACGAAGAAGGACGCAGATTTTGTTTGGTCAGAGCGGTGCGAGACGACTTTTCAGGAGCTGAAGGACCGACTCATCTCATCCCCCATTCTTGCGCTTCCATCCGGGAACGAAGGATTCCAGATCTACACGGACGCCTCTTATCAGGGGATGGGTGCAGTCCTGATGCAGCATGGACATGTTATTGCTTATGCTTCAAGACAGTTGAAGAAGCATGAGCATAACTATCCAGTACATGACCTAGAGCTCGGGGCTGTGGTATTCGCCCTAAAGATATGGAGGCATTACTTATACGGGATTCATTGTGACATCTTTTCAGATCACAAGAATCTTAAATATATCGATACACAGAAGGACTTAAACCTGAGACAGAGGAGATGGCTGGAATTCCTCTGTGACTATGATTACAAGATCCACTACCATCCGGGAAAAGCGAACACGGTAGCAGATGCTTTGAGCAGGAGGGCCGGCACTTCTGGACTGGAGCCCCGATTGATGTCTATAGAGCTGCTATAGATGATGGAGGACATGCACATTACCATGGTATCTGAGACCGAGCCGGTAGTGTATCGAGAGTATTTGAGCTCAGTGATCTGTGGCGATGATATACAGGAGCGCATCCGAACACATCAGAGGCTGGATGCTGCGTTACAGCCGATTTTTAGTGCCCTGGAGAGGGGCAAGGTTGAGGACTACACAGTACAGGATGATCTTCTTCGATTCCGTGGGCGCATCTACATACCAGCAGGGGGCAGTATCCGGGATGACATACTCAGAGAGGCTCATTGCTCCAGATATTCAGTGCACCCCGGCATCACCAAGATGTGGGCAGATTTGCGGAGGTCTATGTATTGGCCTGGGATGAAGAGGGAGATCACGGATTTTGTGACCCATTGCGAGACCTGCCAGCGTGTGAAAGCAGAATGCAAGAGCCCGGGAGGTTTACTACAGCCACTGCCAGTTCCAGAATGGATGTTCGAGGACATTGCTATAGACTTTGTACACGGATTGCCTCGCTCCCACTCTGGGCATGATTCTATATGGGTCATAGTGGATAGACTGACCAAGGTAGCGCGATTTATTCCGGTTCGGAAGGATGCCCCAGTTGCAGTTCTGGTGAGATTATTTGTGGAGCAGTTCGTCAGATATCATGGCATTCCCAAGACGATTGTTTCGGACCGTGATGGTCGGTTCACTTCGAGCGAGTGGAGGGCCGTGCATGCTTACTTGGGATCTCGGCTTACTTTTAGTACCGCCTTCCATCCGCAGACCGACGGACAGACCGAGCGGACCATCCGGACCATGGAGGACCTACTCAGACTATGCATATTGGATACGGGGAAGCCTTGGGAGAGGCTGCTGCCACTGATTGAGTTCTCGTACAATAACAGCCACCAGGCTAGCATCAGGATGGCTCCATATGAGGCACTTTATGGGAGGAGATGTCGGACACCGCTATCATGGGTTCAGGATGTGGATACCAGGGCTCTTGGATCTGATTATATAGAGGATACTGAGGTTCAGATTCGATTGATCAGAGATCGGCTACTAGAGGCCCAGAGCAGGTAGGCAAAGTATTATGATGCTCGGCACCGGAAGGTGGAGTTCCAGGTTGGATACAGAGTATTCTTGAAGATACGTCCAGTACACGGTGTCTCTCGGGTGCGGAGGCACAAGAAGCTCGGTCCACGATACATGGAGCCATACCTGAACCTGGAGCAGATCGGCCCCTTAGCTTACCGACTGCAGCTGCCACCGGAGTTTGGTGCATTACATGACATCTTCCATGTCTCTTCCTTACGAAGAGCTCTCCTTCGGCCGGAGCAGCACATTACTACTACAGCCGGACCGGTAGAGCCTGACAGGTCAGTTAGATTGGAGCCGATCCGGATTGACGATACATCCATCCGAGTGTTGCGGAAGAAGAAGGTCCCTCTTGTGAAGGTGATGTGGTCCAACCATGGACGGGAGGAGCACACCTGGGAGCCGAGGGATCTGATGCTGGAGCAACACCCGGAGCTATTCGCATCAGGTACCTTCAAGTTATGTTTTAAAGTTCTTAAAATATTCTTGCAAGTAGAACCCCGTAGACCCGAACTTAAATTTCGGTGACGAAATTATTTTCTTGTTTATTGGAATTTGTAACATCCCATGTTACTTTTGGACCCCTCAAATTAGATTGGGTTAGGCATGGGGTGAGTTTTAGGGAAATTAGCTAGGTCTGACCCTAGGTAGTGGGTTGTAGTCATGTGGTGCCCACTATAGGACCAAGTCAAACTAGGTCAAACTAGCCTAAATAAGGACCCTAGTCACACCATGACCCCTCCACATTGACCTAACCCTAAAAACAATCTAAGTGGACCCTAGGGCATGTCACTAGGTCAACACTTTGACCCCAATTGACCAAAGTCAACCTTGAGCTTAATTTGGTCAAACCCACACTCATAAGCCCAATTAGCCTAAGTAGGGCACCCCCTTGACCCAACCCAAGTTGGGTGGTACCACTAGGCCCATTTCCGTCAAATGGGGTCAGCCCACCCACCATGGTTGACCAAGTCAACTCAAAGTCAACATAGTCAACTATTTGACCTAAAAGAGTGAAATGAAGACCAAGCCACCCTCCTTTGGACCAAGCCCACTAAATTTGGCCCATGGCCAGCCCAAGTGAACAAGACCAGCCCTACCCCTCTAAATCAGGAGAGAGAATGCATGCAAAGGGGTAGAAATGGGATTTTGAGAGAAAGAGGAGAGAGAAATGGAGATGAAAGGGAATGGTGGCCACATGGCCACCCCTTCAGCTGAATTTCTCTGCCCAAAACCAGATGGCCGACCTCCACTCATCATTCCAGAGGAAAATAGGGGCTGAGAGCCACTTGGCAAGCAGGGGCGGAGCAACCAAGGCTGAGCCGAGCTCACCTTGGTTGTATCTCCCCATATACTCCACCTCAGCCCAAACAGACCACACCAATAGCTTCAGGAGGTAGAAAGGAATCGAAATCGAGTGCTGGATCATGGAAAACGGTGGAGAATCAAGCTTTCGGGGTGGAGCTCGCCGCGCACCACCACCATGGCAAACCGCCGCCTGACCCGCAGCCAAGCCCCAATCCAGGTTCGTTTCACCTCACCTCTACCCGTACTAGGATCTTAGATCGATTAGGTGAGATATCGGGCTCAACTGAGCCCGATGCCATGTGAGAAAAATGAGATTTTTCCAAGCTTTTGAAACCGCTTGGGTTCGCCGTCGCCGCCGTCTCCCTCCGCCCCATCACCGGGAAACGATAGCCACCACCACCGTGAAGGTGATGGCACCGTTGGCCGGAGGTGGCGCCGCCTCAGCTGGCCGGAAATCGCCAGAAAAGTTGCCCCAGGTCGGCTCGATCTCAGCCGTTGGCTGGAGGTAGGAGATGACCGGATCCCGTCGGTTTACGCTTTAAGATTCGTGCAAAGCTATTAATATGATTTAATTTAAATGTAATGAATAGTAAAATTTCTGTCACAAAAATACAGTCATATTGCATGTCTTGTTTAGGCCTCTTAGAGGCATTTCCAGAAACTAGTCCCTAAATGAAAAATTTATCTAACTGTCTTACCTTTAATTTTCCACCTTAAAGTTGTGATTTGGTGTAGTGTACAGTCCTGTAGGGCATTTCTCCTAGGACTGGTCCTAGACTAGGGCAGAAATTCATTTGGATGCCCAAGTCAAAACAACAATTACCATGGCCCCAAATTTTGGGTACATGCATAATTATGACATACCTAGCCCCTGCCAAAATGTAGGAATTTTTGAAACAACTTGTCCTATAGTTTTTGTCAAAATGTCAAAATGTAAATAAATGCAATTTATGGAGTTATATGACTCCTCATGGCCCCAAATTTTGGAGGTGGGTCCTTGGGAACACCGTTAGGGCATGATAACAATTTCAGCACTTTTGGATCACTGCATGATTGGAAAATCCACTTGCATGTGTTGGTGTACATATTGGCTTGAGTGCTAATATCAATAGATCAAATATTGTGTATTCAGCCTAATGGAGGCATGCAAAAATCTTGGATTTATTTACAGTGGTTCATTAGGGTAAATTTCACCCCTAAAAGTAATTATGGGATTTTTGGAATCAAAAATCCCATTTATTGGAATTTATTTTAAATGTAGCTCTTTTGAAAATAAATTTGGAAAATAGGTTTTTCTCAAGAACAAATCCTCAAACTTTGCCAAGATATAGATAAGGTTACATTTGACTTAGGAAAAATTTGATCCTTCTGTTTGAAGAGCTTTTGGAATAAAATATCTTAAAATGCCCATTTTACCCTTATTTCATTTATTCTTGAATTGATGGATATGCACTTCAGAAAAATTTGGAAATACTTTTAGTACTGTAAAATTGTATTGTTAGTCTTGCATAATTTGTTTCAGAATTAATGGGTGTATTTATAGCCTTTAAATTAATATAATGGCATTTTTGGTAAATATGTAAGAATGGAAACGGATAGGCCATTACACAATAAAAGTTGATGAAACTCTGCCAATAGTCATAAATTAATGTTTTATATGTTCTGTAAATTTCTGGAATTTTGGATTACATATTACCTGTACTTCATTTGGAAAATGGAATTTATGTGAATTTGGTATTAAATAAGAAATTGGAATAAATAGTCAAAGGAAAATTATGAAACTCCGTAGATAGTAATATTTTATCATTATACAACTCAAGAAAAATTACCTAGGTCAGTGGATGTTAAATCATACTACTTCATGTGTAAAGTGACCTAGTAATAAATTTAAAAGATTTAATTAAAGGATTATTTGGCCAAGGAAAATTATGAGAATTCATAGGATAGTTCCCTTAGCCCATACCACCCTAGGATAAATATTTAGGGGCAAGATGCCTTAAGGATTGGAAGATTCCATTTTTAGGGTAATAATAGGACATGGTCTACATATAACATAAATAGGTCTTGCCTCAGGGGTTACCAGGGGATTGATTATCGGAAGAAATAAGAGAGTGCAACATGAATGATCCCTGGTGGGTAGTATGGTCTTAGTGATGGGTCAAAAGTGCAAGTCTTTAGGCAGCAACTAGAGTGGGGGTCGACGGACTTCACTCTAACTTAAGCCAAGTCAAACCTAGCCCAAATGGGCTAACCCAAGCCCAAGCCACTTCTTCCTTAGGCTAACCTCACTTTCATGGTCATCATGACTAAGTGGGCTGCACATAGCCTATGGTGTTGACCAGTCAACATGGGTGACTAGGAGAGAGAAGGGAGCTTCCCTTCATGTTAATGGTGGAGAGAGAAGATGGGGGAGAGGTAGGGGAGAGTGGGAGCCGGCCAAAGGGAGGGCAACTGTAACACCCCCTATCCGTCGCATAGCATATAGCAGTAGGTCCGGCCGGGGCCCGACGCCATATACCACAGACAGACCGGGTGGTTACGTATGAAAACCATCCAACCAATCTCAACGTCCTACACAGAGCATTCTAGCGGAAGCAGTTTATTAGTTGTAAACAAGAACCCAGCATTAGAGCACGAATGTCCACTAGTACATAATTAGGAATGTATACAAAATACCCAAAATCGGCCTTAAGGCCTTACAGAATGTTTCACTTGAATAATACATGATTTACAAACCTCGGCACGCAGGCCGGTCATACATGAATAAAACAGAAAACATTTCCACTTGGGCCTTCGAGGGCCAGCTTTGCAAAAAGGGCTTTAGCCCGCTATTGACCGCTTGGTCCAGCTGCACCTGCAAGCAACAAACCACCGCACGGTGGCAAACAAGGCAACGGTCAGCAATGCTGACCAAATTATAACGATCCCGCCCCCAACTCGGGGCGGCGATGCTCCTTCCCTGCATTTCATTAGCACAAGCGAGCAATGCATATAACCATAGCCATTTCATCACAGACGTTGGCTCGTACGGCCACACGTCCCGTGCACTCAGGGCACATTCTCGGTGAACCGGTCGATGTTACGTCAATTAAAGCCATTAACATTCCGGACTCACCACCGCCACTTAGACGGCCATTCCTATGAGCAATTCGTCTTCTTGGTATTGGTCACGTCAATTTAAGCCATTGACCACCGAAGACTCACATCTATGCCAACGGCGACTGCCACGTAACCTTAGGTCTCTCTAACCCGAACGACATAGAGCGGGTACGGTTCCATCTAACCCGTGCTCACATCGCAACGACAATTTAAGCCATTTGCGCGGGTCAAACTTTCGCCGAGTCCCATTCTACCGCAAGTCACATAACCACGTTATGTTCAAGTTGGCTCTCAGGCCACCAAGTTGGCAAGATCTCGTATCCGCCCAGTTTTCCGGGTGCACCTTTGGGTTAGTCCCCAAGGCTCCCTGCTGCAATCTACCGCGTAGAAAACCCGAAAACAAACCATAGCACGGAGTCTTCTCCGGCCTTATGCAATGCAACATCACCGATCCGGACTAACATGTCCGGGTAGGCTTCAACCAAAATGCCTATGTCCGTTCTCGCATACGGACTCTAAACAACGGGGACTTTACATATCTACCCGAAGGAACGCCTCCAACTCTCCGCAAACTCGCGAGAGCGGGCTTCCTATGCTAAGAAAAGGAGCGATTCATGCTCAAGATGAGGATCGTTACCCTTGAGTTCCTCTTTGGCGCCATCGAAAAGTAATCGGATAGAAATCACCGCACTTGCGTTGCCTCCGTGGATCCGGAGTCGGCTTGCGATTCGGAGCTCCGAAGCTCCTCCAATGGCGGATCTAGCTCCTCTTCCTCCAATGGCTTTTCCCCTTTCTCCAAGGATTTGGAGAGATGAAAAGGTAAGAAAGAATGGATTTTTCTAAGTCAAACCCGGGTATATCCTCTCAGGAACCATCCCCAGCCGTTGGATCTCAACCTAAGAAAACGAACGGCTTTGATTCGGGGCTGAAATGCCCAATCTGGACCGAACACGGCCTGGCACACGCCCGTGTCCAGGGCCGTGTGCCGCATTCGCCGTCAAAATCGAATCTCCTGGACCCTCACACGGGTATTGAACACGCCCGTGTTCGAGCTGACACGCCCGTGTTCCAGCTGACACGGCCGTGTAGCCGGCCGTGTACCCCATGATTTTTCCCCCATTTTCAACCTGAGCACTGCACGGGTTCTAGGACATGCCCGTGTCCTTACCCGTGTCACATTGACACGCCTGGACCCCAGGCCGTGTATACGGGACATTTCGTCGAGGGGAGAATGACGACTGGATGACACGGCCTTGGACACGCCCGTGTCCTAGGCCGTGTGCCTTGTCTCGACGATCGTCGAGTGAATCTCGACGACTTTCCCGGGACGATCGTCGACACGGGTCGACACGCCCGGCGACACGCCCGTGTCGCGGGCCGTGTGCCCATTCTCGACGAATCATCGAGAATAACTCGACGATTTCACGGCTAAGTGTCGACACGGGTCGACACGCCCTGCGACACGCCCGTGTCGCAGGCCGTGTGCCCACTCTCGACGAATTGTCGAGTATAACTCGACGACTTCGCGGCTAAGTGTCGACACGTGCTTGACACGCCCTGGGACACACCCGTGTCCCAAGCCGTGTGCCTTCATCCAGAAACCAAAACTGGCCCAAAACGTCCCCCTTTTCTCCTTTGAGTTTCGGGGCGTTACAACTCTACCCCTCTTAAAAGAATTTCGCCCACGAAATTACATAAAGGGAAAAACATGTACAAAAACAAAATTTGTACCTGAGCGGAACAACTCCGGATATTCGTCAAGCATCGTCTGCTCTCGCTCCCAAGAGAGCTCCTCACGACCGCAATTGTCCCACCGGACTTTGACCATCCTGATCTCTTTATTGCGTAGCCGCTTGACCTCCGAGTCCTCAATCCGCACGGGCTTGACCTTTGTCGTTAGCCCACTTTCCACCGGCACTTGATCGACCGCGATCACTTGCGTAGGCTCTTGCACCGCCTTCCGAAGCACCGAAATATGGAATACATCGTGTAAACCACTTAGCTCCACTGAAAGCTTCAATCTATAGGCTGCTTCTCCAACTCGCTCCAGAACCTCGAACGGTCCAAGGTATCTTGGGCTTAGCTTTTTCAACCGCCGCACCCGCGAGACACCCTTGAATGGCTTGATCTTTAAGTATACATAATCTCCCACAGCGAACTCCACGTTCCTGTGCTTGGCATTATAGTACTTTGCTTGCCGGTCCTGAGCAATAAGCAACCTCTCCCGAATGGTTCTCACCAAAGAAGTAGCACCCTCTACTTCCGATCGCTTATACAACTTTGACTCACCCGTTTCTAACCAAGACAACGGCGTGCGACATCTTCTACCATAAAGGGCCTCGAAAGGCGCCATCTGAATACTTGCTTGGTAGCTGTTGTTGTATGCGAACTCCACCAAATAAAGGTGGTCTTCCCATTGCTTTCCAAAATCCAAGACACACATGCGAAGCATGTCTTCCATGGTTCTATTCACCCTCTCGGTCTGCCCATCCGTTTGTGGGTGGAAGGCTGTGCTAAACTTCAGCTTTGTTCCCAACATTTGCTGCACCAGCCTCCAATCATTGGACGTGAACCGCCCATCTCGGTCACTCACGATGCTGCGGGGCACACCATGAAGCCGTACTATGTTATCCACATATAGCTTTGCCAGCTTCTCCACCGGATCATCCTTCCTATGCGGAATAAAATGCGACACCTTCGTTAATCGATCAACAACCACCCAAATGGCGTCGTTCCCCTTTTGCGACCTTGGCAAACCGTGCACAAAGTCCATAGAGATGTCGTCGAATTTCCACTCCGGAATAGGCAAGGACTTAAGAAATCCTCCCGGCTTTTGGCACTCCGCCTTTACCAAGGCGCAGGTTTGGCACTTCGCTACGTATAGCGCCACATCCTTTTTCAAACCCGGCCACCAAAATAGTTTCTTCACATCGCGGTACATCTTCGTGCTCCCCGGGTGAATCGAGTACTTGGTATGATGTGCCTCGTACAACAACTCCACCCGTAAATTGCCCACACTTGGGACGCACAAACGACCGTCTTTCCAAAGCAATCCGTCCTCCACGACGAATTGGGAATTTGACCCATCCAGAGCCTCTATCATGAACTGCTTCATATGAGCATCCATATCCAAAGCCTGCCGAATACGATCAGCCAGGTCATATTTGACTTCAGTCCAATTCAGAACTGCTTCAGCACTTGCTTGTCTGTCCACACAAACAATCTCCAGCGCCTCCAACTCCTGCACCAACCGCTCATCATGCACTGATAGCCAATTTGCTTGAGCTGGGGCTCGGCGACTCAACGCGTCCGCAACCGCATTCCCTTTGCCAGGCACGTAGTGGATCTTGAATGTATAGTCCCCCAGGAACTCCATCCACCTACGCTGCCGCATATTCAGATCCTTCTGATCTATCAGGTACTTTAGGCTCTTGTGATCGGTGTAGATATCAATCTTCACACCGTACAAATAGTGTCTCCACAGCTTCAAGGCAAAAATCACGGCCGCTAACTCCAAGTCATGGACCGGATAATTCCTCTCGTGCACTTTTAGCTGTCTCGAGCCATAAGCTATCACGCTTCCGTGCTGCAGTAGCACGCAACCCAAACCGCTGCCCGAAGCATCGCTATATATCTCATAGCCTTCGGTTCCACATGGCGAACTCAGCACAGGCGCCGTGGTCAACCGACACTTCAATTCCTCAAAAGCTCGCGCGCACTCCGGCGTCCAAACGAACTTATGCTCCTTCCTCGTCAAAGTAGTGAGAGGTAGCGCTATCCGCGAGAAGTTCTCTACGAAGCGCCTATAATAACCGGCAAGCCCCAAAAAGCTCCGGACTTCTGCTACCGTAGCAAGCTCAGGCCACTCCCGTATCGCAACAATCTTCGCCGGATCCACCGCAATACCCTCTCCACTCACTATATGCCCGAGGAACGCCACTGAGGATAGCCAAAACTCGCACTTCGAGAACTTGGCATACAACTGGTTTCTCCTTAGCGTCTCCAACACCAAATGAAGATGCTTGAAGTGATCTTCCTCACTTTGCGAGTACACCAAAATATCGTCGATGAAGACGATCACGAAATGGTCCAAGTACTCCCTGAACGTCCTGTTCATCAAATCCATGAATACTGACGGCGCATTAGTCAGCCCAAACGGCATGACAGTAAACTCATAATGCCCGTATCTCGTACTAAACGCTGTCTTCGGGATATCACTCTCCCTTATCCGCAGCTGATAGTACCCAGACTTGAGATCTAACTTCGAGTACACCGTCGACCCGACTAACTGATCAAAGAGATCATCAATCCTAGGGATCGGGTACTTGTTCTTCTCAGTCAGCTTGTTTAGCTCCCGATAATCAATACACAACCTCAAGCTTCCGTCCTTCTTCTTAACAAAGAGGACCGGTGCGCTCCAAGGCGAAGAACTCGGGCGCACATACCCTTGCTCCAACAACTCTTGCAGTTGAACTTTCAGCTCCGCCATTTCCTTAGGCGCTAGCCGATACGGTGATCGTGACACAGGCTTTGCACCTGGCACTAGCTCGATCGTAAAATCTATCTCCCGTTGAGGCGGGGCTCCAGGAAGATCTGCGGGGAACACATCAGGGTATTCCGATACCACTGAAATACAATCCAAAGCGGGCTTCGGCTTTGCAACCTCCACTAGTGTAAAGAACAGTTCTGCTCCAGCACGAACCGCCTTCACCACCTGAAGAGCAGACATCAACGTCTTGCTCGACCCCTTTAAGCCCGTAAACGTCGTCTCACGACTCGCTCCCAGCTTAACTTCCTTGCTACCGCAATCTATATGGGCCTGCTGCTCCGAGAGCCAGTCCATGCCAAATATGACGTCGAACTCCACTAACGGAAGTAAAGACGCTCGCAGGTCGAACTCCTGCTCCCCAATACGAATCTTAACATCACAGATCCTAACCGCTCGCATCGAACACCCGTTGGGCAACAACACATCCAACTTATCCTTCGCCATCGAAGAAGGGACTCCGATGCGTGATATAAATCCTTCGGACAAGAAGGAGTGTGAAGCTCCCGTATCGAAGAGTGCTCGTGCCGGATTTTCACAAATCAATACGAATCCTAAACAAGTAGTGGTAAGGTAACATGTGCATAACAAGCATATAAAGAAATTGACTTGCTATAAATTAAACCGTACCTGTCACCACATCAGCTTGTTTAATGGCCTCCTGTTGGGCAAGATTGTAGACCCTTGGTTGGGCCGGAGCATAGTGGGAAGCGGTCGACTCCACCGCCTTACCCTTCTCTTCATAAGTAGCTCCTGGCCTCCTCTCGGACTTAGGACATCCGCTCCAACAATCACGGGCAAAGTGCCCCGTCTTTCCACACGTAAAGCACGCACCCGGGGTCCGACCCGTAGTCGCCCCAGAAGCGCCAGAAGGAGCTGGACCCGAAGTCCTATGCTTCTTGAAAGCCCTCCGATAGCCGGACTTTGAAGTAGTCGGCACTCTGAACTCAGATTTCTTTTCACTCAAGCTTTTCTTCGCTTGCACGCTCTTCATGTCCTTCTCCAAGGACCGGGCAGTATTGACCAAGGTTAAGAAACCCTGCGTCATTGGCCCCGACAGTAATAGTCTCAGCTCATCCCTCAAGCCTTCATAAAAACGATTAGTCTTGCGCTCCTCATCCATGATGGTGGAGCTAGCATAACGACTCAACCGCGTAAACTCGTGGAGATATTCATCCACGCTCCTCTCACCCTGCACCAACTTCAGGAACTCATTCTCCATTGAAATCCTCTGAGTAGAAGGGAGGTATCTTGCTAAGAACAATCCCGAGAACTCTTCCATCGGAACGTCTATCAGTTGTCTACCTCTCAAATGATGCAGCTCCAATCCTTCCCACCACATCCTTGCTTCACCGTCCAGCAGGAACATAGCGATGGTGGTCATTTGCCACTCCTCCGTCTCCGTCGCCGTCATGACTCTCTTCACCCTAGAGAGCCAGTCTTCAGCCTGAGATGGGGTTCCCAACCCCGAGAATAACGGAGGGTTAAAGCTCATTACATGCTTCAACTGCCTCTCAGTTGCCCTCCTTGGCACTATCGGTTCTACAACCACTTGTTCCACCCTCCTCGGCTCAGCCTCTCGCAGAGGTACTTGCTCCATCGCAGGAGCGGGCTGCTGCGCTTGCCTTCCAGGCTGCGCATTTATCACGGCCAACACCGCTTCAGCCACCAAACGTATATTCTCAGCCGACAGAGGTGTTGCGGGAGCAACATCCGGTGCACTGCTAGCCTCAGAAACTCGGCGTTCTGATGGCCCAACACCACTTCTGGTCACCTATAGTGGTACAAAACACCGTTAAGCGACCACATAACATTGCAAACAGCAATTATAGGAACACGCAGGTTCCTCAAACACGAGTATTTTCATTCCTAAGTGGACATTCATGGGTTCTTTTACCATTATAACGATGACGCACACAATGTGCTCACCACCCCTTAAAAAGAATTCGCCCACGAATTCACTTTAAGCCCGACCAAAACCAGTAGTCTGATACCAAATTGTAACACCCCCTATCCGTCGCATAGCATATAGCAGTAGGTCCGGCCGGGGCCCGACGCCATATACCACAGACAGACCGGGTGGTTACGTATGGAAACCATCCAACCAATCTCAACGTCCTACACAGAGCATTCTAGCGGAAGCAGTTTATTAGTTGTAAACAAGAACCCAGCATTAGAGCACGAATGTCCACTAGTACATAATTAGGAATGTATACAAAATACCCAAAATCGGCCTTAAGGCCTTACAGAATGTTTCACTTGAATAATACATGATTTACAAACCTCGGCACGCAGGCCGGTCATACATGAATAAAACAGAAAACATTTCCACTTGGGCCTTCGAGGGCCAGCTTTGCAAAAAGGGCTTTAGCCCGCTATTGACCGCTTGGTCCAGCTGCACCTGCAAGCAACAAACCACCGCACGGTGGCAAACAAGGCAACGGTCAGCAATGCTGACCAAATTATAACGATCCCGCCCCCAACTCGGGGCGGCGATGCTCCTTCCCTGCATTTCATTAGCACAAGCGAGCAATGCATATAACCATAGCCATTTCATCATAGACGTTGGCTCGTACGACCACACGTCCCGTGCACTCAGGGCACATTCTCGGTGAACCGGTCGATGTTACGTCAATTAAAGCCATTAACATTCCGGACTCACCACCGCCACTTAGACGGCCATTCCTATGAGCAATTCGTCTTCTTGGTATTTGTCACGTCAATTTAAGCCATTGACCACCGAAGACTCACATCTATGCCAACGGCGAGTGCCACGTAACCTTAGGTCTCTCTAACCCGAACGACATAGAGCGGGTACGGTTCCATCTAACCCGTGCTCACATCGCAACGACAATTTAAGCCATTTGCGCGGGTCAAACTTTCGCCGAGTCCCATTCTACCGCAAGTCACATAACCACGTTATGTTCAAGTTGGCTCTCAGGCCACCAAGTTGGCAAGATCTCGTATCCGCCCAGTTTTCCGGGTGCACCTTTGGGTTAGTCCCCAAGGCTCCCTGCTGCAATCTACCACGTAGAAAACCCGAAAACAAACCATAGCACGGAGTCTTCTCCGGCCTTATGCAATGCAACATCACCGATCCGGACTAACATGTCCGGGTAGGCTTCAACCAAAATGCCTATGTCCGTTCTCGCATACGGACTCTAAACAACGGGGACTTTACATATCTACCCGAAGGAACGCCTCCAACTCTCCGCAAACTCGCGAGAGCGGGCTTCCTATGCTAAGAAAAGGAGCGATTCATGCTCAAGATGAGGATCGTTACCCTTGAGTTCCTCTTTGGCGCCATCGAAAAGTAATCGGATAGAAATCACCGCACTTGCGTTGCCTCCGTGGATCCGGAGTCGGCTTGCGATTCGGAGCTCCGAAGCTCCTCCAATGGCGGATCTAGCTCCTCTTCCTCCAATGGCTTTTCCCCTTTCTCCAAGGATTTGGAGAGATGAAAAGGTAAGAAAGAATGGATTTTTCTAAGTCAAACCCGGGTATATCCTCTCAGGAACCATCCCCAGCCGTTGGATCTCAACCTAAGAAAACGAACGGCTTTGATTCGGGGCTGAAATGCCCAATCTGGACCGAACACGGCCTGGCACACGCCCGTGTCCAGGGCCGTGTGCCGCATTCGCCGTCAAAATCGAATCTCCTGGACCCTCACATGGGTATCGAACACGCCCGTGTTCGAGCTGACACGCCCGTGTTCCAGCTGACACGGCCGTGTACCCCATGATTTTTCCCCCGTTTTCAACCCGAGCACTGCACGGGTTCTAGGACACGCCCGTGTCCTTACCCGTGTCACATTGACACGCCTGGACCCCAGGCCGTGTACACGGGACATTTCGTCGAGGGGAGAACGACGACTGGATGACACGGCCTTGGACACGCCCGTGTCCTAGGCCGTGTGCCTTGTCTCGATGATCGTCGAGTGAATCTCGATGACTTTCCCGGGACGATCATCGACACGGGTCGACACGCCCGGCGACACACCCGTGTCGCGGGCCGTGTGCCCATTCTCGACGAATCGTCGAGAATAACTCGACGATTTCACGGCTAAGTGTCGACACAGGTCGACACGCCCTGCGACACGCCCGTGTCGCAGGCCGTGTGCCCACTCTCGACGAATCGTCGAGTATAACTCGACGACTTCGCGGCTAAGTGCCGACACGCGCTTGACACGCCCTGGGACACGCCCGTGTCCCAGGCCGTGTGCCTTCAGCCAGAAACCAAAACTGGCCCAAAACGTCCCCCTTTTCTCTTTTGAGTTTCGGGGCGTTACACCAACAACCACTTTTAATGGCTGCAATCAACTCCTCTAGGGAAGAGGAGTTGATTCCAGCCATTTCCCGGCCACCAAGGGGTAGATTCAGCCTCCTCCACTTAACCCGAGCCACACCATTAATGGTGTTGAAGGGCATTGAAGAACCAACCGCCCCCCTCACCAATTGCCCATTTAAACATCATCAGTGGGCAGAGGGGAACATTTTCGAGCTTTTACCTGGAGGAGACAGGCCGTCCCACTGTGTTGTTGCAGAAGCCGAGCGCCGCCGCCGTCGACTATGGCATCTCGCCACTCCTCCCGCATTCAGGCCGCCAGGAAGGTCCTCCCCCTCTTCTTAACTCACGGGTAGATCATAGGTCTCCTTAGGTTTAAGGTTCGGGCTCAATCGAGCCCGATCCAAACCATGATTTTCATGGTTTTTTGGCAAAAAACTTCCTACTAGAACCGCCGGAAAACACCTCTCCGGCGGCTGAGCCACCGCCTGGCGACAGCCACCACCTCAACGGAGGTGGTGGTGGAGGTGGCCGGCCGGGGAAGGGGCTGGATCGCAGGCGGCAGAGCTTGGAAGCAGCTCCAGGCGGGATGGATCCTGGCCGTCGGCTCAATGAAGAAGATGATGGGATCTCGTCAAAAACGCGCCAAGATTCGTGCTCCAATTGATTTTAAACTTTAAGAAATATTTTTATATTAATGTGATTTATGTCACAGATTTTGATATTAATGGTTTTAAATTTTAAAAATAACTAGGCTCACCTGGTGGGAAAACCTTCAACATGAAAGTTGTATTCCTTTGTGTCTACATTATTTTAAAATTGGTTTGAACCCATTTGGGTGCATGGTCTGACCAGGGCACCCATTTTTGTGGGACATATACTTAGGGCTAGGCAGTCATTAAACTGAGTGCCACACCTCATCCCTGGCCCAAATCAATTGAAATTTTGTCAGGGAGTCTAAGCTAGGTATACCTAGGGCCTGCCCAAAACTCAGAAGTTTTGGAGACACTTTGCCTAAAGTTTTTTACTTTTATTTAATAATGCTAGGGTAATTTAATTAAGTGACCAAATGACCTCCAAACCCTTCCAAATTTTGGAGAGTTGTCCATGGAATCAAGACCTAGATCTGTACAAAATTTTAACTCATTTGGATATGTTTTGGTTAGGGAATCACCATACCCTAGATTGGCTTTAAGGAGGTATTTTTGATTACAAGTGCACTATGGTCTTAGGGTGGTCCCCTCCCCTCAACAGAGGCTGAGGTTTTGGACACTGCCTTATCATGGCCAATGTCACCCTCTTAAGGAAAATGGGATGATTTAGGCTTGGTTTACCCTAGGGTTCAACCTCAAACCCTAAGGAAGGACTTTTGAGGGTTGTGAAGGACATGGGGGCAAATGCCCTTGTATGGCCTTGGAAACCTAGTAAAATTGAGGGTAATGTAACCAAATTCTCTGGTAGGAACCTTAGAGGAGTTGGAGCAAGGTATACACCTCAAAAACCTAACCTTAGTTTTAGGATAGGAGCACAAATTTGAAGATTCAGCCACAAAACCTTCCCCAGAAGTTTTGAAACTTGGGTAGAGTAGGTTTTAGGCCATCTAGAACCCCTGATAATTTCTATAGAATTTTATGGATTTTATTCCTGGTATTTCAATTGTTAAATACCAAAACGCCCAAAATGATGTTTGATTTTCTTATGGTTATTCTATGCTTTTGAATCTAATGAAATTTGGTCAGAATATATTAAAAGCCTAAGTGAATATCCCTGAATTTTATTATAATTTTTACTTGCGTTTATCTAGTACTTCCTTCACAAGTTTTGGAAAGGGGATTGGTAGAATAAAATTAATTATTGATGATTTATCTGTTGAAAAATCATGAGACTTAGGTTTTGATATTTCCAAGCCAAAAAGTACGTGTAGTTATTTATTCATAATTTTTAGAGGCATGTTTACAGAGCTTCCTTCACAAGACCCTAATTTTGAGAATTGGATATTTAGTTAATTCAGGGAATAATTCTTTCAAATAAAATATGAAACTTTACTTGGAGGTTTTATGTGTCCTTATACTCATCCTGGAATTTTCTCTGAATTTTGGGAAGTATTTTTGTTGTACATCCCCTTTAAATGATTTATTATCGAATAAGTTTGAAATAAAATTTAAGGGCTTAAACCTTGCTGAAAAATTGGGAGATTCTGGATTTTTAGATGAATATTCATTCTGCATTTATCATATATTTAGTGGAATTTTATCTTGCCTAAAACTTGTACTTCATGTTCAAACTTGGAACTTTTGGCTTTTAGAATAAATAAATAAATTATCGGTTAAATTATGAAAATTAGGAAATTATGGATTCAGGCTACAAATGCCAATATAGTCCTCCAATAATTATTATATGAGCACTGGATGATTATTTGGTATACTTCCCATTTTACGGGTCATATAGCTTAAGTGGTCTGCATTTAGCAAAACTGCAGGAAATCATTTGGGATATGAGTTAGAGCACATGTGTTGGGTTTTGTTGGGTTGTTGGAAAGGATAAATAGAGTTAGATGCATCATTGGAAGATAAAGTGAGTAGGGTGTGTTTTGGCTAGGGTTTAGAGACGCTCGGGTCCGACGAAAGATCGTCCTCCCCGAGTTGAGGTGGAGTCAAATCACCTTAGGATTAGCCTATTGTAACATGAGAAAGTAATGGGAAGGGGATCAACCAATAATAATAATAAGTATCTTGCGAAAGGGAACGCTACTGGGCGTAATCCCAACATAGTTCCTAGTGCCCCTTGAGAGCCCTTCACAGGGAATACCGGGGGCAGTCCTGGGTTAACATAAACTGTTTTAACAAGCTGAAAAGAGTAACTTAGTAATTAGGGTTGCACCTTTCACAAACACTGATAGCACCGGAAGATAGCTGGGAGTTTCGGCTCGGATGGTTAAAAGACGGACTTTGGGTCCGGGGAGCTTCGACTCGATTGTTTGAGACGGACGTTTTGGTCCGGGGAGCTTCGGCTCGGTTTTTGATTACGCTAAATTTGCATGTGCATAAAAGAAAGGAAAAATTAAGGTGGTGGGTCTTCCGTATTGGAGGGTCGATGCACCGACGCCAATACGTTGACTCGGCAAGTGTGGTTAGCACTTCGCCAACAGAAGTCCGGTGCGCCAGCCGACAAGAGTACGCAGGAGTCCGCTTCGTGCACCAAGAGTTGAGGCGTACGATAGGTCTGACCGGTAGTGATTTACTGGTTTAGAGGTGGGCGAGGCCCAACCAACCGCTTTTGTCTGCAACTACGGAGGTATCCAGGGAGGTTACGGCTCCAGAAAGGGGGAACTAAAGGTCTGTGTGCACAGAGTCGGGTGTGTGTGTGTTGCACTTGCATGTTCCATCATACCCACTTGCATGTCATAGCATAATCGATTCATTTAACCCCTGACACCTAATGTATAAGTGGAATGAGACGCTTATACATTAGGACCTGCAAAACGACCCCTTGGTCTATAAGCTTGTGTGGGCAAGTTTATAAATTAAGGTCAATTTTGATATATATCTATATATTGCTGTGTGATAACCGACACCCCAACGTATAAATTGGTATGTGACTCTTTATACGATGGGAGCCTTGCAGAAGACCCCTTGGCTTATGTGTTCTCACATAAGTGGAGGTTATTTTTCATGTTTCATCTTATTGTCAACAACTATTATAGAATTGCTAGTGTAGGTCCGCTGCCATCTGTTTTTGATTATTCTCCACCTTCAAATCCTCCTCTTTCTTCCTCTCCGGTCGGTGCCTAGGAGCCATGGGGAAGGGGTGGGGGATGATAGGGCTTAGTCTTTTAGACAAATGGTTTTCGAACCGCATCATTTAGGGGATCGTGGAGCCCAACATGGAGGAGCAGCCCCAGAGACCGATACGCTTGGAGGTGGGGCAGTCTAGCTCCGGAGTTCATACAGCCGGGACCGTGAGTCTCGACCTTGAGTAGTTTTTCTGCTTTTGCTTCCGCATGAGTGATTTTGTAGTGAGGAAATGATGTACCGGGCTTAAGCCCATATTTTAGCACTCTGATGCATATTTCTGTGGACACTCCCTTCGTGGAGATTTATTTACGATGATATGTGATTTTCTGTGGACTGTTAGTTTCCATTACTTCATTATGCTACTTTTCTGTGATCGAATTGGCCGGCAGAATCGGCGCTTTGTGGTGATGACTCTTCAGGGCGTGAAGGAGTCACCGCAAAATGGCAGTTCTGTGTGGACACTCTGTGTCGACACTCTATCGACACTCTGTGTCGACACAACAGGCCCTATGTCAACACAGCAGGCCCTGTGTCGACACAATAGGCCCTGTGTGGACACAGCAGGCCCTGTGTCGACACAGCAGGCCCTGTGTCGACACAGCAGACTGTGTCAAACACGCCACAACTTGCCAAGGACACGACCTATGACACGCCCGTGTCCCAGGCCGTGTGACACCTGCCAAATTCCAAACTTGGCTCTAAACGCCTCCCGTCGCTCTTTTGAGTTTCGGGGCGTTACATAAAACACTTAATAAGCATTTATGACTTTAAACCCTAGAAATTATCTTAGGGGTCAAATGACCTTGAATCTTGATGATATTTTGGCATGAACAATTTCATAGTATTATTAACCTTTGGTAATTATCTTATGGTGTTTAGAGATCAGTAGATCATCCTTGTAGTAGTAACTTCCATATTGCCCTTTTGATGTTAATGGTGAAAATATGATGTATAGGTGGTAGAATGGTTTGAAATTCTGTAATAGATAATCAAATGACATTAGGATGCACTACTAGTTTATTTGGAGTGGTTGAAGCTTTATTTGTAGTACCTCCTTTGTAAAGTAAATTAGTGCACCTTACCTTTATAAATAGGAATTAAATACCTTAGCTTGCTAGAAAATTGTGATACTTAGTCAAGGAACATATTAAGGCATATAGAAGCATGGAAAAATTATTAAATGTTGTTTAATTAAGATTTCAAGGGTGTGTCTTCATAAAGTGCCTTATGATGGTTTTCGTAAGGATAATCTTTTACCTGGTTTGCTGACTTGTGAATTTCATGAAACTTAGGAAGTGAAGTTTTATGATCATAATGTAGCTCCGCTATTTTTTGGGGAATTTGTGGACAAATAGTTTTGGTACTTCCTTCAATACCCCTATTTATATGAATTATTTTGGAATAAATATTTAGAGGTTAAATCTTTTATGAAAGTTTATGATATTTGGTATTCATTGATATCTTGTTATCCTACAGTGTTAATAATTTTTGAATGGTCGTACCCTAAGTAAATCTAGTACCTCATGTTCAAATCACCCATGGATTAATTTTGGGAAAAATTAATTAAATGCCAAATTTAATTAGAAAATCATGAATTTCTTGATTTAGACTAAATATATCATGGTAAACCCCCAATAAATATTATAGGGCTTTTGGATGAAAAAAATTTGGAGTACCTCCTATCATGTACATCATATAGCTTAGGATGTTCTGCACATAGTAAAACTGCAAAATGAACTCAGGGGGTATATTAAGCTATTGGTTGAGGTCAGGTACTAAGGAGTTCATCATTGAGAATAATGTTGGGATAACTAGAGTAGGTGGTGCTCGGGTTTGACGAAAGATCGTCTTTCCCGCGGAGAGGAAGAGTCAAAACACACTAGGGTTAGATCTAGAGTAATATTAAAAAGGAACCGGGGATCGGGTATTAACTAATAACAGTTAGTTCCTTGCGAAAGGGTGCTTTGGGCTTCAGCCCATCGTAGTTCTTAGTGCCCTTGAGAGCCCTTCACGGGGAATACCTTGGGCAGTCCTGGGCTAACCTAAACCGTAAGTAAAAATCAATGTTTAAGAGCAACTAGTATAACTAGTGTTCCACATTCACACACCCGGTAGCTTGGGAGGATGGATAGGCTAGTTTGATTAGACATCCGAACGGTAGGTTCGGAAGTTAGATGTAACAGACGGGATGGTCTGGGGAGCCAGGAGCTCGGAAGGTTTTGGATACATAAATAAGGTGGTGGGTCATCGGTATTGGACGGTCGTTCACACCGACGTCGATACGTTGACTCGGCGGGTGTGGTTGACACTTTGACAAAGAAAGTCTGGTGGATATGGCATAACATAGCATAAAACTGGTGGATATTCCACTATAGAGATTCCTGGGAGTGAAGCTAGCTGCCAAAATGGGGGGAACTAAAGGTCTATGCGCATAGAGTAGTGTGTGTGAGTTGCACTTGCATGAAACATGACATAACATAGCACTACACTCATACTTGCATTTAAACCTGACACCCCATCGTATAAATCAGTATGATACTTTTTATATGATGGGAGCCTAGCAGAAGACCCCTTAACTTATAAGTTTGTATGGACATTCATATAAATTAGGTTACTTACTTCTTAGTATGCCTTTCTTACAAGTACTGCTTGTTCTACTTGTTTACCTTACTGCTTACTATCATAGAACTGCTAGCTTGTACCTTTCTTCTGTATATACATTATAATTAACTGCTAGAATAGTTCCACCGTCACCTGCTTTGCTTACTCTCCACCTTCATAGCTTCCCTTTCCTCCTCACCGCTCCGTGCCTAGGAGCCATGGGGGAGGGGTAAGGGATGATAGGACTTAGTATTTTTGACTAACGATTTTCAGACCCCAACATTCCAGGGACTCCGGATGGGAGACAAGGAGCAGCAGCAGGGGACACAGCACCATCGGTGTACGGTGCTCATGGAGGTGGGCCAGTCTAGCACAGGGGAACCAGCTACTTGTTCTGTGAGTGGTTAGTTTACTTAGCTTCCGCGAGTGTTTGTAGTGAGGATTTGATGTACCGGGCATGAACCCGTTTATATTTCCTTGTACTGTTTTACTTCAGTACTTTTATTATGTGGAGTTGATGTGTTTTCCTTTACATATATTACATGTGACTTTGGACTTAGTTTTATCCAAACTACATATGTACTTCTCTTCCTTTTTGGCGATCGTAAAGGCCTACAGGATCAGCGTTTTGTATTGGCGACCTTCCCGAGTGTCGGTGTCACCGCAAAATTGCGGTTCTGGGCATAAGACCCAGGTGGTTTTAAAAGAAAAAAAGGGTCTTACAATAGTTTACCGAGCCGCAAGGCAGAAAATATTCACATGGCCCAGAAATGCCACCTTCTCTAACTAGAACTCGCACTTTTAGAACTTTGCATAAAGCTGGTTCTCTCTCAAAACTTGCAATACTATTCTCAAATGAGTCTCATGCTCCGCCTCTGATTTGGAGTATACTAAAATATCATCGTTAAAGATGATAACAAAAGATTCCAAGTATTCCCGAAATACTCGATTAATCAAATCCATGAAAATGGACTACTCGTTCATCAACCCGAACGACATCATCGAGAACTCGAATTGACCATACCTCATACCAAAATATGTCTTGGATATGTCCTCGTCTCAAATTTGCAATTGGTAGTACCCTGACTTCAAGTCCAACTTGGAATACACCACTTACCCCACCAACTGGTCGAACAGGTCATCAATCTGAGGAATCAGATACTTATTCTTGACAGTCAGTTTGTTCAACTCTCGGTAATCTATGCACAACCACATACTACCATCTTTCTTTTTTACGAACAGCACTGGTGCACTCCATGGTGAAGAACTGGGTCGAATATACCCCTGTTCCAAAAGTTCCTGCAACTGAACTTTGAGTTCGACCAACTCCTTTGTTGTCCATCCTAAAATGAGGACGTGACACCGGCCTAGCCTCTGGCACTAACTCAATCGAGAAATCAATCTCCCATCGAGGAGGTGCTCTAGGAAGCTCCTCTGGAAACACATCCTCGAATTCCGCCACTAGCGGCACCTCTCCAAGTGATAACTTGGAAAGGCGAACGTCCAACAATACTACAAGAGCTACTCCTTCCTGGTTAACTGCCCTCACCAACTGCATGGCCGAAATCAGGGAATAGACCACTCCACTAAGGCCCTCAAACATAACTCCTGCATGCTCCTTGCTTCTCAGTGTCACCACATTAGATAGGTAGTGAATACTAGCACGATGCTCTGCAAGCTAGTCCATTACCAATAACACATCGAACTCATCCAGCTATAGAACTGCTGCTACCAATATGAAGTCAAATCCACCTAGACTCCAATAAATGCGCCCCTTCTCATCGGTAGTATTGGAATACCCATTGGGCATACACACCTTCAGCTCTGCGTCCGCCGAGAATGACTCAACTCCAATTCTCTGGATAACGTTTTCCGCAAGAAAGGAGTGTGACGCTCCCGTATCAAATAACACCCTAGCGGGGTATCCGGAAACAAGCACAAAACCTAAAATGTAGGCAACAAACATAAACGGTCTTGAAAGTCTAAAGTAGCAAATAACTACACTTAAACTTACCATACATGTCACCACATCGGGTTGGCGGATCGCTTCCTACTGCCCAAGGTTATAAGCCCTTGGCTGTACGGGTTGGAAACCTGAAGCGCTAGACTCCGCCATCTTTCCCTTCTCCATCGTGCTGGGCCCGTAGCGCACCGACTGCTCTTGCCTTGGCTCCTGCTCAGTGCTACCTTCAGCACAGAAACGAGCTATGTAGCCCAGCTTGACACACTAATAGCACGATAGTGGTCCCTTGAAGGGAGAACCCCCCTGATGTCGTACTATTCTTCTCCTAAGTCTTGTAGGGATGAGACATCTTCTTCAACTTACTTCTGTCAGATTTTCCTTGAGATTGAGAATGTTTTCCTTCTCCCTGCTTGGCTGCAAAACTCTTCTGATGTTGAGTTTGCTCCATATCGCTTTCCAACGTCCTAGCAGCCTCGACCAACTCGTTGAAGCCCGATTTATTCATAGCTATGAAGGGTTGTCTCAGATTCTCCCGCAATCCATGGTAAAAGAGGTTGTCCCTCTCCTCATCGTCGGCCATGGTCGTACCAGCATAACGACCCAATCGAGTGAACTCCTAAACATACTCGTCTACCATCTTGTCCCACTGCTCCAAGTGTAGAAATTGCCTCTGAAGGGCTAACCTTATTGATGCGGGAATATACGTCTTCAAGAAAGCATTCCCGAACTCTTTATGGACAAGGTGCGTCCAGGAAACTGGCGACCGCTATAGCTCACCCACCACAACTTAGTATCACCTTCCAAAATGAAACTTGCAAACTCAGACTGCTTCTCTACTGGGGTCTATGCCACCCTTAGTAGTTCTTGAATCCTTGCCCAAAAATCCTCTGCATCGGTCGGCATGCCGTCTCCCTTAAACGTTGGAGGATGAAAGCTTAGAAAATATTTCATTTGTCAGTCTCCGTGCCCGAAAACGACTCTTTCAGCTAATGGCTCGGCTTGCCTGGCTCCTCCGCCTTGCACAACTGTTGCGCATCTGGGGTTGCAGGAGTTGCTACCTGTATAATAAGGGTCACAACTAGCGCTGCTGCGAAATCTTGGGCTGCCACCATTGCTTCTGCGAGCATGCGACAGAAATCGGTCGGGGTTACCCCCATGCCCACGAGCAGTAGCAATGCCGTTGATCTACATTTTCACGGTAGAACATCAGTTTCATTCATAGTCCTACGATAAGGTGGATAACTGATAGGACATACACAGGCTATGATAGTTCACTGTATCCGATACAGAGGCATTACTACCCAAACTTTTAGAATGAAGCCGAGTGAAGTCCTTGACTCCATACTCCTAGCCACGGCATGCCTTGCCCAATGTAAATACATTGAGGCTGGTGAACTTGCGATGGGGTCAGCAAAGGCTGACCTCAACTATATAACTAACACATCTCCTCCTGGTCGTCCCTAGCAGACCCAGGGGCACTCCATCACCCTGCAGGTCAGCACTTCGTATGCAAAAATATAAGTACATTTAAAGTAGTAAAACAGGTCTAGATGTCTCATACAACAAATATGTTTCTACGTTGAGCATAATATAAAAAGGGGGCCTACAATACAACATGTATTCATACTTGGGTTTCACCCAAGGCACCATAAAGCGTATGTTTCTAACACATCATCAATCGGGTACCTCCAATTTTCCCACCGGCGTTCAAGCCTCAAACACAAGGGTACTTCCAATTTTCCCCAAACGACATACAAGCAGCCATATGGAACTCTTGCCTTGGCCCCACCCGCTCGTGGGTCTCATGCCCTGGGCTTGCCTGCAAGCTCTGACAATCACGTCAGGATTCCACCACACAAACCAACCGATACTAAGAACCCTTGCTAGAACCCACCCGTTCGCAACGACCCAGGCCCGTCTCCAATATCGGGACCAAGTCCACCAAAGGAGACCCAGCAGGAACTAAGTGGGATCGTCCAGGCTTGTTCAAAGCTTGGCATTCTTGTCAATTCCACAGAAGGAGACTTGTCTCGTCAGGACACTCTCCACACATGACTTTGTAATGTCACATGCTAGCCAGCCGACCACAGAGACAAACCACGCCTTAACACATCACAATCTTAAGCCTTTCCCACCCTAATCCACCATTCGTATCGTACCATCCCCATGCCCCCGCGTGTACTCTAATTTCCACCTGGTCCGGTTCTGGCTACACGTACTCACATGAAACAGGGGGAAAATAACATCATAAACAGTGTCTTGCCGCTAACAGATTTCTACAAAATCCCCAAGGCACGCTATGCAACATCACTGAGTCAGACTAACGGTCGTGACTATGACTTCACCCACAATGCCTAATCCACTAACAGAGCAGATTTCTAATGCAATATCATGTCGGGGATAGATACAATCGACCCAGTGGCTCTTCTTGAACCATGGAAACCCGAATCCATCTCACTTGAGAGATCTGGTGCCTAGAATGCTTGAAATAAAGAAATAAAAGAGTAGATGTCATGCGCGCATCCTAAAACTGAGAGTAGAAGTGTCGTTACCCTTAGACTCCTCTTCCTAGCCATGAAAACTTGCTTTGCACTGATGAAAATGAGCGCCTCTATGTCCTATCCACGGATCTGGCCTCGGAACGACGATCAGAGGTCTAAAGCTCCGTCAATGGCGAAAGAAACCTATCTTCTTCCTCCCCCCACCTTTCTCTTCCAAACCCTAGCTCTCACTTCCCAAATGATAAAATGAGGAGAAACAACCGTTCAGCCCTATATAAGCACTCTGGAGGAGAGTATTTGCCCTTCAGATCAAATCCTAAGAGAAATTGGACAGCTAACAAGCCAAATGACGGATTTGCTCTCGTCCGCTATCATCATGCATTAATGTTAACGCCGGGCGATAGCTTCCCAAGCATTTTTCTCGAGAACTCGATGTTTTCTCGAAAACTCGGCGTTCAACGAAACAGGGCTATCGTCGGGCGATAACTACTATCACCGGGCGATAATCCCCTAACACTCGACAAACGGTCTTTTCATTCGACGTTTGACGAAACAGGGATATCGCCGAGCGGTACCTAGGTAACGCCGCACACTAGCATTCAAAGCTCCCAATGCCTGGCCACTCGACGCTCTCAGTGCCTGACCACTCAATGTTAAGCTATCGCTAGACAATAACTACTACCGCCGGGCGATAGCTTCCAGAGACTCAAGTTCTGAAAATTAGGGTGTTACACAGAGACTGTGAATCCAGTATGGGCGTCAAGTCTACAGGGCAGAGAAAAGTAGAATTCACCTAGCTTTAATTCTACTATTTAGTTGCTAAATTGATTATGCATGTTAGAGATAAGGTAATTGAAACAAATGACTGAGAAGATGTAAAAACATTAGTCTAAACAACTTTTCTCAATAAATATGTTAGTGGCTCTCATGTTCACTATGCCACAAGAAGTAACTAGTCTTAACATACCCAAAGACACATATTACATGTGCAATACTAGGTTAGATAAGTATCAATATTTGGTTTAATCAATTGAGTTTGGGGGATAACACACTCTCAGTTGAAATTAATTTTAGGATATTGAAATTATGTCTAATTGCACCCCATTAGAACACTTATTAGAATGTGTACTGCAGGACAATCTTACCACTGCAAGTTAGGCCAACACAGTTAGGGGCTAGTTGCAATCTAATTACTAAAGAAAATAGATGTTGAGCAAAATAAGCTTACTCAACAAATAATATAGAAAAGACGGCCTGCAGATAAGTGTCGAGATTCAATCCTGGCCACTGATCAAAATTGATCAAATAAGACAGTGACTTTCCACCTTCACTTAGGAAATAAGTATAAATAGAAGAGCTTGTGCAATAAGCAATGTCACTATTCCTTGGCCTCACCCGCCCATATTCGCTGAATCGACGGAAAGCCATTTTCGCTAGCCTTCTCAAATTCTCCAGCAAAATGCTGCCCAAAGGACAAGATTTTCTATTCGAAGGTTTGGAAGTGGTGAGAAATGGATTCATGGATGCTCCTGAAGAGGTACAGTATGTTCTTCATCTTCTTCGTGTTTCTGACCTAGAATTCCTACTGTCAGAACCCTGTTTAATCTAGAAGGGGGAAGTTCTCGAATTATTCTCCAATGTCAGAGGAGATACTTCAGGAGAGAAATTCAAGACTACTATAAGTGGAACAAGAGTCAAGATAACACCAAGAAGGCTGGCCAAGGCCCTAAAGCTGACAAAGTTCTCCACAACTGATAACAAGGATGAGTTGTCTCAGGAAGACATAAAATCTGCGGTAAAATGGTGCGGGTTGTCTAAACACACCTCCGGCTCCATTTTGAGAAAGGAACGGAACCTAGAGGGCAAGTTCCTAGCCGATGTCATTGGAAAGGCTTTGTTATGCAAAACAGGATCCCATGACAAGATCTCAAAGAAGATGTTTGCGGTTATGGCTAGAGTCATTCTGTCCAAAAGAACTGAGTGGGGTAGAGTAGTGTTTGACAGGGTAGTGGAGTGTCTTGCTGAACCAAATTTAGGGAGAATTCTTTCCCCATTTCTGCGAGAGACAGTTCCAGAAATCCTGAACTTGAAGCTTGGTGCAAGAATACACCACATGAGAAGAATGGACATCAAAATGCTGGAGAGGTGGGACATGGTACTTCAACCACATGGACCATCAGCTGTGGAAAGGAAAGGAAAGAAGATTGCTGCTACTGAGCCCAGCTCCTCTAGCAGCTCATATAAGGAGGAAGTGCCTCACAATACAGAACCATCATCATCTACTGAAGTGTCCAGGAGGGACACAAATATTCAGGTATCAGTCTCTTCTGATCTTACCCCGATTAGTCGTGTAAGAAGACCATAGTCAGATATTATCCCAGAAGATGATGAGCCTGCTGTTGAGTTGGATGGATCTGTTGCAAAGGAAGGAGGTGATAGGATATCTGCAAGGATGGATGAAGATGCCTCTAGATTGGATGATACAGATAGGTATCTGCCTATGTCTGATGATGATGCTCCTAGGCCTCAGAGTGAGGGGAGATCAAACTTGCTTCAGATAAAGAGACTGTTATATCTGAAGAAGAGCTTCCACTAGATAAAGTTATGGAAGTTCCAAGTGCTGAGAAAAGGAATGCTCCAATTGAGGGGGAGCAGCTGATACAAGAGATAATACATGATGCATTATTTGTAGGGGAGAAACAAAAAGTTCCTCCAATAATGGTACTGTCTGCTACAGCTGATAAAGAGGCTGCTGTTGTTGCTGACCTGCATGCAAATGAAAGCATGGCAGAGGTTGAGGGGGAGATACCATCTGATCTACCTGCTCATGAAGTACATGATTTAGTTTCCTCAAAATCTGAGAAAGAGGAATACAGTCATGAGAAAGCACACTCCTCACCACATCCAGAAAATGAACAGCTCAAGAGTGACACTGCTCAAGGAATAGGGAGCAAGCATGTACAAGAAACTCTTAATGAGGGCACATCTACCAGAGTTGATCAGCTACCACCAACTTTCTTAGCCCAACTAAAGGGTTTGTTGGATGAGAAAAGTAGGGCACTACAAAATTATGTGGGTGATGCCCTCAAGGATGTTAGAAATTGTAACACCCCGAAACTCAAAGGAGCGACAGGTGACATTTTGGGCCAGTTTTGGGTTCTGGCAGGAGGCACACGGCCTGGGACACGGGCGTGTCCCAGGGCGTGTCAGGCTTGTGTCGACGAGTTGGTCGAGAGGTCGACGATTTTTGAGTCGACGATCGTCGAGCAGTGAACACGGCCTGCGACACGGGCGTGTCGCAGGGCGTGTCGAGGCCGTGCCGACGATCGGCCCAGGGTGTCGACGATCGGCCCAGGGTGTCGACGAATTTCACTCGATGTTGCGTCGAGACAGGGAACACGGCCTGCGACACGGGCATGTCGCAGGGCGTGTCGACCCGTGTCGACCCGTGTCGACACTCAGCCCGCGAAGTTGACACTACACTCGACGAAGTGTCGAGACATGGCACACGGCCTGCGACACGGGCATGTCGCATGGCGTGTCAACCCGTGTCGACACTCGTCCCGGGGAGTCGACGAACTTTGCTCGACGATGTGTCGAGACAAGGCACACGACCTAGGACACAGGCATGTCCAAGGCCGTGTCGTCAGGTCGACAATCTTCGCTCGACGAAGTGTCGAGTGTCGAGACCGTGTACACGACCTGGAGACTAGGCGTGTTGAGGTAGACACGGGCAAGGACACGGGCGTGTCCTAGAACCCGTGCAGTGCTCGGGTTGTTTTCGGGGAAAATCGATGGCGGTACACGGCCGGCCACACGGCCGTGTCAGGTGGAACACGGGCGTGTCAGGTCGAACACGGGCGTGTTTGACGCCCATGTGTTGTTTTAGGCGCGCTGATTTTGACAGCGAATGAGGCACACGGCCCTGGATACGGGCGTGTTCCAGGCCGTGTGCGGTCCAGATTGGGCATTTCAGTCCCGAATCAAAGCCGTTCACTTCTTTAATTGATGATCCAACAGCTGGGGGTTGTTCCTGAAGGGATATACCCAGGATTGGGCCTTAGAAACCCTCACTTTTCATGAGTGGTTATCTTTCTAAATTCTTAGAGAGAGAGGAGAGCCAAGGAAGGAAGAAGCTAGATCCGGCCATTGGAGGAGCTTCGAAGCTCCAAATCGCGAGCTGACTCCGGATCCATGGAGGCAAAGCTAGTGTGGTGCTTTTCATCCTCTTACTTTTCCATGGCACCAAAGAAGAACGCAAGGGTAATGATCCTCATCTTGAGTATGTGTAGCTCTCCTTCTTTTCATAGGAAGCCCGCTCTCGCGAGTTTGCAGTGAGTTGGAGGCGTTCCTTTGGGTAGATATGTGAAGTCCCCGTTGTGTAGAGTCCGTAAGCGAGAACGAACATAGGCATGATGTGTGAAGCCTACCCGGACATGTTGGTCTGGATCAGTGATGTTGCATTACATAATGCCGGAGAAGACTCCGTGCTATTGGTTGTTTTTCGGGTTTTCTACACGGTAGATTACAACAGGGAGCCTTGGGGATTAACCCAAAGGTGCACCTGGAAAACTGGGCGGATGTGTGATCTTGCCAACTTGGTGGCCTGAGAGCCAACTTGAACATAACCGGGTTATGTGAATTGTGATGGAAATGGGACTCGGGAGAAGTTTGACCAGCGCAAATGGCTTAAATTGTCGTTGCGATGTGAGCACGGGTTAGATGGAACCGTACCCGTTCTATGTCGTTCGGTTAAAGAGACCTAAAGGTACGTGGCACTTGTCGTTGGCATAGATTAGGGTCTTCGGCGGTCTATGGCTTAAATTGTCGTGACCTAGGCCAAGAAGACAAAATGCTCATAAGTTTGGCCGTCAAAGTGACGATGGTGAGTCCGGAATGTCTATGGCTTTAATTGACGTGACATCGACCGGTTCACCGAGAATGTGCCCTGAGAGTACGGGGCGTGTGGCCGTGCGAGCCAATGTTTGTGATGAAATGTGATGAATTGTAAATATACGTATTTTTGTGCACATTAATTTAGTCATTTTCATTTATTTTCGTCGTTTTTACTTATTTTTGTTCAATAAAATACTCATCTTCTTGTAAATTTACTACTAACTTGTTTTCTTTAATTTTGCAGAAAAATTTCAAAATCTGCCAAAATTGGGCAGTACACGCCCGTGTTAATTTGGTCACGCCCGTGACAGGGCCGTGACATTGCATTTCCCGTAAAATCGGACGATTTCTGAAGTACAAGCTTGACACGCCCGGCGACACGCCCGTGTCACCCGACACGGTACGTGACCCAAGCCCGTGTCCACTCCACTCGACACTTTCTGCTCGACGATTCGTCGAGTGTCGACACCAAACGTCACGCCCAGCATCACGCCCGTGACCTAGGGCGTGACTCAATCTCAGCTCGACGATTTCAACTCGACACTTTCCGCTCGACATTTGTCGAGTGTCGACACCGACTGACACGCCCAGAGTCACGCCCATGACCCGGGGCGTGACCTTTCCAGCCAGCCCGACAAGATGCTGCCGAAGACTTTTGACGCAACCCGCGCCCGATTCTACCTCCCCGACACGCCCAGAGTCACGCCCGTGACCCGGGGCATGACTACCGCGAACTCAGCCCGAAGTCAACTTTCCTGTCCAATCGACGGCCGCCTTCATGAATAGTACTGACACGCCCCCCTACACGCCCGTGACCTAGGGCGTGTACTTAGAATTTTTTGCCTATAAATTGCCCATTTCTGTAAGGTCCAAGGGTTCAGATTTTTGGGCCATTTTAGTGTCTTTTTGTGGGCTGCATCCGTGATTTCTAGAGCTATGTAAGGAGATTTCTCCCTCTTTTCTTTCATGTTTGTTTTTGCTTTAGCTTTAGCTCTTGTAATAGCTTGTAATGGTTTCCTTTAAGCAATAAAATGTTAGATTTTCTCTTCTTATTTGGCTTTGGAATGAACTCTTGTGCCCACTTTTCTTCTCATTTTATTCTTAGTTTCATCTTTGTTCTTCATTTATGAAAAGTGTGTGTGTGTGTATGAGTGTAACATGCTTAATATTCATGTTTTTAACTTGTCTTCATGCTTAGGTATGATAGGTTTTCCTCTTTTTCACCATGTCTTTTTCTTGAAAGAATTAGGATTTCATTCTTATGAATTTATAAATGAGATTTGAAAAGTGATTTTGTTCTTTTTTTTACTTAGTTTTTCTTTTAGGATTGTAAAACATCTTTTGTTCTTTTCATTTTCTCTTCACCTTTTTTATCACTTTTATAAATTCTTAAGAATGAAAAAGTTATAATTTTAATTTTTGAGCACCTTTGATTTTGACTTTATTTTGTAAAACTTTTTGCTCATTCTCTTTTTATTTGTTCTTTTTATGTGTTTTGGGTAAGTTTTAGGAGTAGAAATCTTGTTATTTTAATTTATAAGCAACTTTGATTTTTCTTCGTTATTAGTGTGTGTGAGTGTATGAGCATAAATTTTCTTTTGTTCTTCTTAATTTTCATATTGTGTGTGTGAGTGTATGAGTATAACTTTTTATTGCTTCCCTCATTTATGAAGAGTGTGTGAGTGTAGGTGTTAAATTTCAATGCTTTCATTTAATGCCTTGTTTAAATTATGTAGAGTGTGTGAATGTAGGTGTTAGCTTTATTGCTTTCTTGAAATTCATATGGAGTGTGTGTGTTTGTGTGCATTTATTTCCGCCTACTCGTTAAGAGTTAAATGGCGCATCGTTTTCATTTTCAGTCCTACTCGTTTGAGTAGGACTTGTTATTTTCTTTCTTTATTTTTTTCCGCCTACTCACTTGAGTCAAATGGCCGGACTTCATTTCCCGCCTACTCGTTTGAGTAGGACTTGTAATTTTCTTTCTTTATTTTTCCGCTTACTCACTTGAATTAAATGGACGGATCTTTTTCTCCCTGTAAATATTTGAGAAAGCCCTGTAATCGCATTTATTTTCTCCTACTCATTTGAGTAGGACTCGCTTTCATTTCAGTCCTACTCGTTTGAGTAGGACTTGCAATTTTCAGCTTTTATTTACCGCCCCCACTCGTTTGAGTGGGACTCGCAAATTTCAATTATGCAAATTTCTGTTATGTGTAACTTAGTTTCTGTTTAATTTATAATTTGGAGTGTGCGTGAGTTCTTGTTTTAGCTAACTTTTCAGTTTTCTAAATGTTTTTTATTTTTCTTATGTCCCCTTCTTATAATCGTTTAGCGTTTAATTTCGAACTCGCGCCTCATTAAATTATAAGCCGTCCCCATACCGATGTGTGGCTAATCGCTATTAGCCTCGGCATCGAAGAGCTTTGGGACATTTAAAATGATTTCTAATAATTGAAGCTCTTTATTTTCATTTTAATTTAAGGACTTAAGGTTTACCCCGGGTTTACGACGCGTAGGACCACATATCGATGTGTGGGCCCTATTTCCGTAGTCCATATGCTAGCTAGCCGAGAGGCCGTGCATATGGACCGATCACCCCTGGGTAAATAGAGTTGCGTGCATACCCTCGAAAGAGGACAAGCGTAATTCTACCGGATTGGGTTCCCCACCCAATAGCGGGGTTCTTAGCGTAAAGCGGGCGTTAAGAGGAATCCGTCGTCGGACTAACGTTCAGTCGAATAGTCTTAACGTTCAGTGAGAAATATTCCTAGAGATAAGTGTGCTCACATTTGTGGACCCTCCACGGCCAAGTTGCCTTTTATTAAATTGAAAACTAAGTCCTATAATTATTAAAAATTGTTTTAGTCTTAATCCGATTCGATGCCGAGCGTTAACCCTTCATCGAATATTTTCTAAATCATTTTTTCGCTCCTTTGCTTTTCCGTTTTTAATTACTTAAAAAAATCCACCTTACTTTCAGTAAAATAATAGTCCTCCCGGAGGAGTAAGAATAGTCAACACGACCCTGAGAACAATACGACCTCGGTATTCCCACGAATATCGAGTACTACTTGCGATAGGTGCACTTGCCTACCCGAGCAAGCCCGCGGCGATCGACTCACCGAACCAACCACAGTAAGAGTCTGTTCGCGGGCCCATCAAGTTTTTGGCGCCGTTGCCGGGGAACCTCTTTTCGAGTTGCTATTTCGAATTCCGGAGTCTATTACTTTTACTAATTTTCTATAAAAAAAACTAAAAACTTTATTTTAAAACAAAAAAGAAGTTTATTTTGTTTTATTTTTGTTTGTGTGTATGACCCGTGGACAACCCTCCGAGTCTGAAGATTTTGACTTCGACCCTGAGATCGAACGCTCTCTTGCGCGTATCCGATCTCAACGCCGAAATCCTTCTTTAGATCCCAAGGAATCTATCGGAGAACCCACTGTTGTAGTTATGGCCGCGCCTAACCTTCCCCCGGCGGCCGAGCGTACTATGTCTTATTACGCCCGGCCTAACCTGGATGATTCTGGGTCGAGTATTGTTCGCCCTGCGGTGGCGAATAATAATTTTGAAATAAAGTCAAGTGTCATTCAAATGGTCCAAAACGCCGTGCAGTTCGATGGACTGCCGGATGAGGACCCGAATGTCCACTGTCCAATTTCTTGGAGATATGCGACACCTTCAAGATTAATGACGTCACTGATGACACCATTCGCTTGCATTTATTTCCTTTTTCCCTTAAGTCCAAAGCCAAGGCGTGGTTGAATGCCCTCCCGCGAGGATGTATCACCACGTGGGCTGAGTTGACGGAACGGTTCCTAACGAAGTACTTTCCGCCCGCAAAAACTGCAAAGTTGCGGGCGGACATCTCTTCGTTTGTGCAAAACGATCCTGAGTCTCTATACGAGACTTGGGAATGGTTTAAGGAATTCCTCCGCCGTTGCCCGCACCACGCACTGCCAACGTGGTTGCAAGTTTAAATTTTTTATAATGGGCTGAATTTTCAGACGCGTCAAATGATTGACGTGACTGCCGGGGGTACTCTAAACAACAAAACCCCCGAGGCCGCCCAGGCTTTATTCGAAGAGATGGCTATGAATGCCTATCAATGGAACATCCCGGGGGGACGCCCAAAGCCGGCGGCTGGTCTTTTTGAAGTGGATGCCACTGCTCTCTTGACCCTTCAAGTTGAAAGGTTAACAAAGCAGGTGGCGGAGATGTCTGCTGCCTCCTCCACTCCGCCTTGTTTTATTCCCCCTAATGTCTGCGTAGCTGAAGAGTTCGTGGACTTCATGGGAAATTCGGGTCGTCCTCCCTTCAACCCCAACAACAACCCTTATAGTAATAACTATAATCCGGGTTGGAGGAATCACCCCAACTTCTCGTGGAGCAACCCGAATAATGCTCAGCGTCCCCCTATTTCTTATGCGCCCGGATTTCTTCCTCCTCCTCCTCTTCCGAAACCCTCCCCGATGGAGGAAAATTTTTCGAAGTATATTGCGTCCAACGAGTCAAATATCCGGAACATTACCGGATCGCTAAAAACACTCGAACAACAGGTTGGACAGCTGGCGAGGATGATGTCCGAGCGCGCGCTCGGGGCACTGCCGGGAAACACGGAGCCCAATCCGCGGGAGAACGCCAACGCTATAACCCTCCGTAGCGGAAAGGAGGTGGTCGATCCAAAACAGACCGACCCTCAGGGTTTCTGATTGGACTTCCCCGAACGCGTTTCAGGGACGTTTCTACCCCCCCCCCCTCTTTACTTTTGTACATATCGCATTTTAATTTTTGTTCCGCATACTTACGTTACAACATTGGGGACAATGTTGGACTTAAGTATGGGGGTATTTTCGTGCTTTACTTTCTGCACTTCAATTTTTTCTGCATTTCAAAAATACAAAAAAATACATATAACAACAAAACAAAAACAAAAAAAATTAAAAAACATCTTAAAATGAAAAAAATTTAAATGAAAAATCCAAAAAAATTTTCTCTTTCTTTCTTTTTTCCATCCAAAAAAATACAAAAAAAGATAATAAATGAAAAAAAAAATGATGATAAAAACTATAAAAATCAAAAAAAATGTTTTGAAACAAATAAATCAAATATTCCATCCTCAACTTTCCTGCTATCCAAAAATTCCGTTTTGAGTTTATTTATATGCGAATTTGATTAATTCTTTGTTCACTACCCGTTTGTTAATTATTGATTGAAAAAATTAAATAGCCGGGGTTAAGTTTTAAAGAATTCTTTATGCTTTGTTAAAAATAGCGAACTCGTTTTAGGCACTACTTCTAATTTTTCATTGATAGGAGCACGTATATTATGTTAGGAAATAACGACTATAGAATTCAATTATACTTACTTTTAGCTTTCTGAAAAAAATTGGAACGTACAAATTATTAAGGTTGCTCTCAAAAATTTTTAGGATTAAAATCTAGTTTTCCTTTCTCCCCTTACTTTTCATGACCTACTTGGCATGAAAAATTTTATCCTTAAAAAATCCTATGTCAATGGAAATAAGATTTCGTTCTGTAAACATAGGCACCCAATAATTTTAAAAGATTATATATGGAGTAAGAGGATAAAATTCATTACTCCTACAAATATACATTGGGTTAATTTTATTCTGATGAAGTTGAAAAACAAAAATCATATTAGGAAAATAAGATTTCGTTTTCCTAATAATCCAAAAGAAAAAAAAATGGAGGTTCGAGAAACAATTACCTCACCTCAAAAATCAAAACCCTCTTCATAAACCCACTACCCCTTAGCCAATTACACGATTCTAGAATTAATTCAAAAATCTTTTTGAGACCGTAATTAGTAAATTGTATTATTTCCAGTAGCACTCGTATAAGCTAGAGTTCTTATAATTTCAAACTATTTTCGTTAATCTAACCATTACAAATGTTGCCTTCTATTTGATTACATCAAGAAGTCTTTTGGCCAAAACTTTTGCGCTATTTAAATCATCTACATAATTTTAGGACTTAACTCTTACACCCCGTATATTTATTTCGATCTCTCTTATAATTGATTAAACGATAGCTAAACTTAGAGTTTTTTTTATTCCTTATAGATTCACCTCAAACTTTTGCTCTGGAATAGCAAAAGCCTAAGTATGGGGGTATTTGATGAATTGTAAATATACGTATTTTTGTCCACATTAATTTAGTCATTTTCATTTATTTTCGTCGTTTTTACTTATTTTTGTTCAATAAAATACTCCTCTTCTTGTAAATTTACTACTAACTTGTTTTCTTTAATTTTGCAGAAAAATTTCAAAATCTGCCAAAATTGGGCAGTACACGCCCGTGTCAATTTGGTCACGCCCGTGACAGGGCCGTGACATTGCATTTCCCGTGAAATCGGATGATTTCTGAAGTACAAGCTTGACACACCTGGCGACACGCCTGTGTCACCCGACACGGGGCGTGACCCAAGCCCGTGTCCACTCCACTCGACACTTTCTGCTCGACGATTCGTCGAGTGTCGACACCAACCGTCACGCCCAGCGTCACGCCCGTGACCTAGGGCGTGACTCAATCTCAGCTCGACGATTTCAACTCGACACTTTCCGCTCGACATTCGTCGAGTGTCGACACCGACTGACACGCCCAGAGTCACGCCCGTGACCGGCTGCGTGACCTCTCCAGCCAGCCCGACAAGATGCTGCCGAAGACTTTTGACGCAACCCGCGCCCGGTTCTACCTCCCCGACACGCCCAGAGTCACGCCCGTGACCCGGGGTGTGATTGCCGCGAACTCAGCCCGAAGTCAACTTTCCTGTCCAATCGATGGCCGCCTTCATGAATAGTACTGACACGCCCCCCTACACGCTCGTGACCTAGGGCGTGTACTTAGAATTTTTTGCCTATAAATTGCCCATTTCTGTAAGGTCCAAGGGTTCAGATTTTTGGGCCATTTTAGTGTCTTTTTGTGGGCTGCATCCGTGATTTCTAGAGCTATGTAAGGAGATTTCTCCCTCTTTTCTTTCATGTTTGTTTTTGCTTTAGCTTTAGCTCTTGTAATAGCTTGTAATGGTTTCCTTTAAGCAATAAAATGTTAGATTTTCTCTTCTTATTTGGCTTTGGATTGAACTCTTGTGCCCACTTTTCTTCTCATTTTATTCTTAGTTTCATCTTTGTTCTTCATTTATGAAAAGTGTGTGTGTGTGTGTATGAGTGTAACATGCTTAATATTCATGTTTTTAACTTGTCTTCATGCTTAGGTATGATAGGTTTTCCTCTTTTTCACCATGTCTTTTTCTTGAAAGAATTAGGATTTCATTCTTATGAATTTATAAATGAGATTTGAAAAGTGATTTTGTTCTTTTTTTTACTTAGTTTTTCTTTTAGGATTGTAAAACATCTTTTGTTCTTTTCATTTTCTCTTCACCTTTTTTATCACTTTTATAAATTCTTAAGAATGAAAAAGTTATAATTTTAATTTTTGAGCACCTTTGATTTTGACTTTATTTTGTAAAACTTTTTGCTCATTCTCTTTTTATTTGTTCTTTTTATGTGTTTTGGGTAAGTTTTAGGAGTAGAAATCTTGTTATTTTAATTTATAAGCAACTTTGATTTTTCTTCGTTATTAGTGTGTGTGAGTGTATGAGCATAAATTTTCTTTTGTTCTTCTTAATTTTCATGTTGTGCGTGTGAGTGTATGAGTATAACTTTTTATTGCTTTCCTCATTTATGAAGAGTGTGTGAGTGTATGTGTTAAATTTCAATGCTTTCTTTTAATGCTTTGTTTAAATTATGTAGAGTGTGTGAGTGTAGGTGTTAGCTTTATTGCTTTCTTGAAATTCATATGGAGTGTGTGTGTTTGTGTGCATTTATTTCCTCCTACTCGTTAAGAGTTAAATGACGCATCGTTTTCATTTTCAGTCCTACTCGTTTGAGTAGGACTTGTTATTTTCTTTCTTTATTTTTTTCCGCCTACTCACTTGAGTCAAATGGCCGGACTTTATTTCCCGCCTACTCGTTTGAGTAGGACTTGTAATTTTCTTTCTTTATTTTTCCTCCTACTCACTTGAGTTAAATGGACGGATCTTTTTCTCCCTGTAAATATTTGAGAAAGCCCTGTAATCGCATTTATTTTCTCCTACTCATTTGAGTAGGACTCGCTTTCATTTAAGTCCTACTCGTTTGAGTAGGACTTGCAATTTTCAGCTTTTATTTACCGCCCCCACTCGTTTGAGTGGGACTCGCAAACTTCAATTATGCAAATTTCTGTTATGTGTAACTTAGTTTCTGTTTAATTTATAATTTGGAGTGTGTGCGAGTTCTTGTTTTAGCTAACTTTTCAGTTTTCTAAATGTTTGTTATTTTTCTTATGTCCCCTTCTTATAATCGTTTAGCGTTTAATTTTGAACTCGCGCTTCACTAAATTATAAGCCGTCCCCATACCGATATGTGGCTAATCGCTATTAGCCTCGGCATCGAATAGATTTGGGACATTTAAAATGATTTCTAATAATTGAAGCTCTTTATTTTCATTTTAATTTAAGGACTTAAGGTTTACCCCGGGTTTACGACGCGTAGGAGCACATATCGATGTATGAGCCCTATTTCCGTAGTCCATATGCTAGCTAGCCGAGAGGTCGTGCATATGGACCGATCACCCCTGGGTAAATAGAGTTGCGTGCATACCCTCGAAAGAGGATAAGCGTAATTCTACCGGATTGGGTTCCCCACCCAATAGCGGGGTTCTTAGCGTAAAGCGGGGGTTAAGAGGAATCTTTCGTCGGACTAACGTTCGGTCGAATAGTCTTAACGTTCAGGTGAGCAATATTCCTAGAGATAAGTGCGCTCATATTTGTGGAACCTCCACGGCCAAGTTGCCTTTTATTAAATTGAAAACTAAGTCCTATAATTATTAAAAATTGTTTTAGTCTTAATCCGATTCGATGCCGAGCGTTAACCCTTCATCGAATATTTTCTAAATCGTTTTTTCGCTCCTTTGCTTTTCCGTTTTTAATTACTTAAAAAAATCCACCTTACTTTCAGTAAAATAATAGTCCTCCCGGAGGAGTAAGAATAGTCAACACGACCCCGAGAACAATACGACCTCGGTATTCCCACGAATATCGAGTACTACTTGCGATAGGTGCACTTGCCTACCCGAGCAAGCCCGCGGCGATCGACTCACCGAACAAACCACAGTAAGAGTCTGTTCGCGGGCCCATCAAAATGAAAATATTATATTGCTCGCTTATACTAATGAAATGTAGGGAAGGAGCATCGCCACCCCGAGTTGGGGGCGGGATCGTTATAATTTGGTCAGTATTGCTGACCGTTGCCTTGTTTTGCCACCGTGTGGTGGTTTGTTGCTTGCAGGTGCTGCTGGACCAAGCGGGCTAAAGCCCAATTTGCGAAGCCGGCCCTCGAAGGCCTAAGTTGGAGTGTTTACTGCTTTATTCATGTATGACCGGCCCGCGTGCCGTGGTTTGTAAAACATGTAATTTCAAGTGAACCATGTTGTAAGGCTTTAAGGCTTGTACTGATGTATGTATAACATTCCTATTTGGTATTAGTGGACATTCATGCTTTAGTGCTGGTCAAATTCCCAATTCGTCGTGGAGGACGGATTACTTTGGAAAGACGGTCGTCTGTGCGTCCCAAGTGTGGGTAATTTGCGGGTGGAATTGATGTACGAGGCACACCATACTAAGTACTCGATTCACCCGGGGAGCACGAAGATGTACCGCGATGTGAAGAAACTGTTTTGGTGGCCGAGTTTGAAGAAAGATGTGGCGCTCTACGTGGCGAAGTGCCAAACTTGCGCCTTGGTGAAGGCGGAGTGCCAAAAGCCGGGAGGATTTCTTAAGTCCTTGCCTATTCCGAAGTGGAAATTCGACGACATCTCTATGGACTTTGTGCACGGTTTGCCAAGGTCGCAAAAGGGGAACGATGGCATTTGGGTGGTCATGGATCGGTTAACGAAGGTGTCGTATTTCATTCCGCATAGGAAGGATGCCCCGGTGGAGAAGTTGACAAAACTTTATGTGGATAACATAGTACGACTTCATGGTGTGCCCCGCAACATCGTGAGTGACCAAGATGAGCAGTTCACGTCCAATGATTGGAGGCTAGTGCAACAAATGTTGGGGACAAAGTTGAAATTCAGCACAGCCTTCCATCCGCAAATGGATGGGCAGACCGAGAGGGTCAATAGAACCATGGAAGACATGCTTTGCATGTGTGTCTTGGATTTTGGAAAGCAATTGGAAGACCACCTTTATTTGGTGGAGTTCGCATACAACAACAGCTACCAAGCGAGTATTCAAATGGAGCCCTTCGAGGCCCTATATGGTAGAAAATATCGAACGCCGTTGTCTTGGTTAGAAATGGGTGAGTCAAAGTTGTATAAGCGATTGGAAGTGGAGGATGCTACTTCTTTGGTGAGAACCATTCGAGAGAGGTTGCTTATCGCTTAGGACCGGCAAGCGAAGTACTACAATGCCAAGCACATGAACGTGGAGTTCGTTGCGGGCGACTATGTGTACTTAAAGATCAAGCTGTTCAAGGGTGTCTCACGGGTGCGGCGATTAAAAAAGCTAAGCCCGAGTTACCTTGGGACGTTTGAGGTTCTGGAGAGAGTTGGTGAAGCGGCCTTTCGGTTGAAGCTTTCAGTGGAGCTTGGTGGATTACACGATGTATTCCATATTTCGGTGCTTCGGAAGGCAGTGCAAGAGCCTACGCAAGTGATCGCGGTTGATCAAGTGTCGGTGGATAGTGGGCTGACGACAAAAGTCAAGCCCGTGCGGATTGAGGACTCGGAGGTCATGCAGCTACACAATAAAGAGATCAGGATGGTCAAGGTCCAGTGGGACAATTGCGGTCATGAGGAGCTCTCTTGCGAGCGAGAGCAGACTATGCTTGACGAGTATCCAGAGTTGTTCCGCTCAGGTACAAATTTTGGTTTTGTACATGTCTTTCCTTTATATCATTTCATGGACGAAATTCTTTTAAGAGGGGGAGAGTTGTAACGCCCCGAAACTCAAAGGAGCGACGGATGATGTTTTGGGCCAGTTTTGGGTTCTGGCAGGAGGCACACGGCCTGGGACACGGGCGTGTCCTAGGTTGTGTCCGAGGGCGTGTCAGGCTTGTGTCGTCGAGTTGGTCGAGAGGTCGATGATTTTGGAGTCGACGATCGTCGAGCAGTGAACACGGCCTGCGATACGGGCGTTTCGCAGGACGTGTCAAGGCCGCGTCGATGATCGACCAAGGGTGTCGACGAATTTCGCTCGACGTTGCGTCGAGACAGGGAACACGGCCTGCGACACGGGCGTGTCACAGGGCGTGTCGACCCGTGTCGACACTCAGCCCACGAAGTCGACACTATACTCGATGAAGTGTAGAGACATGGTACATGGCCTATGACACGGGCGTATCGCAGGGCGTGTCGACCCGTGTCGACACTCGTCCCGGGGAGTCGACGAACTTTGCTCGACGATGTGTCGAGACAAGGCACACGGCATAGGACACGGACGTGTCCAAGGCCGTGTCGTCAGGTCGACGATCTTCGCTCGACGAAGTGTCGAGTGTCGAGACCGTGTACACGGCCTGGAGCCCAGGCGTGTTGAGGTAGACACGGGCAAGGACAAGGGCATGTCCTAGAACCCGTGCAGTGCTCGGGTTGTTTTCGGGGAAAATCGATGGGGGTACACGGCCGGCCACACGGACGTTTCAGGTGGAACACGGGCGTGTCAGGTCGAACATGGGCGAGTTCGACGCCTGTGTGTTGTTCCAGGTGCATCGATTTTTACGGTGAATGAGGCACACGGCCCTGGACACGGGCGTGTGCCAGGCCGTGTGCGGTCCAGATTGGGCATTTCAGCCCCGAATCAAAGTCGTTCATTTCTTTAATTGATGATCCAACGGCTGGGGGTTGTTACTGAAGGGATATACCCGGGATTGGGCCTTAGAAACCCTCACTTTTCATGAGTGGTTATCTTTCTAAATTCTTAGAGAGAGAGGAGAGCCAAGGAAGGAAGAAGAAGCTAGATCCGGCCATTGGAGGAGCTTCGAAGCTCCAAATCGCGAGCCGACTCCGGATCCACGGAGGCAAAGCTAGTGTGGTGCTTTTCATCCGCTTACTTTTCCATGGCGCCAAAGAAGAACGCAAGGGTAATGATCCTGATCTTGAGCATGTGTAGCTCTCCTTCTTTGCATAGGAAGCCCGCTCTCGCGAGTTTGCGGTGAGTTGGAGGCGTTCCTTCGGGTTGATATGTGAAGTCCCCGTTGTGTAGAGTCCGTAAGCGAGAACGGACATAGGCATGATGTGTGAAGCCTACCCGGACATGTTGGTTTGGATCGGTGATGTTGCATTGCATAATGCCGGAGAAGACTCTGTGCTATTGGTTGTTTTTCGGGTTTTCTACACGGTAGATTGCAACAGGGAGCCTTGGGGATTAACCCAAAGGTGCACCCGGAGAACTGGGCGAATGCGTGATCTTGCCAACTTGGTGGCCTGAGAGCCAACTTGAACATAACCGGGTTATGTGAATTGTGATGGAAATGGGACTCGGGAGAAGTTTGACCCGCGTAAATGGCTTAAATTGTCGTTGTGATGTGAGCAAGGGTTAGATATAACCGTACCCGTTCAATGTCGTTCGGTTAAAGAGACCTAAAGGTACGTGGCACTTGCCGTTGGCATAGATTAGGGTCTTCGGCAGTCTATGACTTAAATTGTCGTGACCCAGGCCAAGAAGACAAAATACTCATAGGTTTGGCCGTCATAGTGGCGGTGGTGAGTCCGGAATGTCTATGGCTTTAATTGACGTGACATCGACCGGTTCATCGAGAATGTGCCCTGAGAGCACGGGGCATGTGGCCGTGCGAGCCAACGTCTGTGATGAAATGAAAATATTATATTGCTCGCTTATACTAATGAAATGCAGGGAAGGAGCATCGCCGCCCCGAGTTGGGGGCGGGATCGTTATAATTTGGTCAGCATTGCTGACCGTTGCCTTGTTTTACCACCGTGCGGTGGTTTGTTGCTTGCAGGTGCTGCTGGACTAAGCGGTCAATAGCGGGCTAAAGTGTAACGGACCAGCCTAGAGCTCAGAGGCTGCAGCACCCTACATGGGCCGCACAGCTTGTCTCACCCGTGACAACATTACAGGGCTGCAGCCCAATACACCCCAACGCCTCTCCCGCTTGTTTCTCAGCAAGGCACGTTGTTGGTGCTAGGTTTCGAACCCACAACCCTTGATAACACACTCTTCCAAGAGTGCTCATCACCAACTGAGCTGCAGCTCAGTTGGTGATGAGCACTGTTGGAAGAGTGTGTTATCAAGGGTTGCGGGTTCGAAACCTAGCGCCAACAATGCGCCTTGCTGAGAAACAGACGGGAGAGGCATTGGGGTGTATTGGGATGCAGCCCTGTAACGTTGTCACGGGTGAGACAAGCTGTGCGGCCCATGTAGGGTGCGACAGCCTCTGAGCTCTAGGCTAGGCCGTTACATAAAAAGTGCACTTTTTATGTAACGGCCCAGCCTAGGTTCAGAGGCCCGCGGGCTTGACCTCCCGTGACAACGTTATAGGGCTGCAGCCCAATACACCCCAATGCCTCTCCCGCCTGTTTCTCAGCAAGGCGCGTTGTTGGCGCTAGGCATCGAAACCGCAACCCTTGATAACACACTCTTCCAACAGTGCTCATCACCAACTGAGCTGCACTTTTTTATGTAACGGCCCAGCCTAGAGCTCAGAGGCTGCCGCACCCTACATGGGCCGCACAGCTTGTCTCACCCGTGACAACGTTACAGTGCTGCAGCCCAATACACCTCAACGCCTCTCCCGCCTGTTTCTCAGCAAGGCACGTTGTTGGCGCTAGGTTTCGAACCCGCAACCCTTGATAACACACTCTTCCAACAGTGCTCATCACCAACTGAGCTGCAGCTCAGTTGGTGATGAGCACTGTTGGAAGAGTGTGTTATCAAGGGTTGCGGGTTCGAAACCTAGCGCCAACAACGCGCCTTGCTGAGAAACAGGCGAGAGAGGCGTTGGGGTGTATTGGGCTGCAGCCCTGTAACGTTGTCACGGGTGAGATAAGCTGTGCGGCCCATGTAGGGTGCGGCAGCCTCTGAGCTCTAGGCTGGGCCGTTACATAAAGCCCAATTTGCGAAGCCGGCCCTCGAAGGCCTAAGTTGGAGTGTTTACTGCTTTATTCATGTTTGACCGGCCCGCGTGCCGTGGTTTGTAAAACATGTAATATCAAGTGAACCATGTTGTAAGGCCTTAAGGCTTGTACTGATGTATGTATAACATTCCAATTTGGTATTAGTGGACATTCATGCTTTAGTGCTGGGTTCTTTATTGCAACTTATTAATCTGCTTCCGCTAGAATGCTCTGTGTAGGACGTTATGATTGGTTGGATGGTTTCCATGAGTAACCACCCGGTCTGTCTGTAGTATATGGCGTTGGGCCCCGGCCGGACCTACTGCTATATACTATGCGACGGATAGGGGGTGTTACAGAAATGATCTAACAATTAGATCAAATCTATAAGATTTGAAATTAATCTGCTGAAGGGAGAAACAGTCAAATTCTTCACAAGAGCTGCTGGAGCTGTAGACTTTACAATGGAGAAGCTAGATGTGTCAGTCCAGAACATTGCTATTATAATAGAAAATCAAGTGCCTCGGGTCAAGAATAGTGTGACAGTCCATGAAAATGATAAAATTCTGAGAAGTGAACAAAACACTGAAATCTTCACAAAAATGGATACCTGCACCAAGATGCTTGATGACCACATGTTGGAAGTCAAGAATCATGTCACTGCTGGAGTAAACTACCTGGAAGTAGAAAGAAGCAAGACAAGCAGCTCCCAGACCACTAAATTAATTGAATAAGCCAAAAAGGGGGAGAGAGAGCTGAGAATCCATAAGGACCAATACCGAAAACATGGTCTGGGCAACAAATATTGTGAGAGGCTCATTGGGATTAGAGCCAGTGCAATATGACAATATCCCAATGATGGCTGCTCAAGTGCTAGAGACTTTGAACAGATAACCTGCTCAAGATAATCAAGAGTATGGGATGTATATAAAAGATTATGATAGTGCTGGTAATTAGTGGGGAGTGCAATCCACTGCTGCTGAAATTCCCCCCTTTAGCCCCACTGTAGACTAGACACTACATATAAGAGAAATGATTGCTGAAACTACTGAAACTGAAGAGGAAGTCAGGATGAGAAAGAGAAAATACAGAGAAGAAATGGAGAAAAGACCTTATTTCGTGCAGTCGAGCCCAGAGTCCAGATCCATCATCTTGCTTGCTTGGGATCAGGTCAAGAATAAGAAATCAGACAGAGGAAAGTGGTATAGCAAAACCGAATGGAATAAGATGGAAAAGAGGGACACAGAAAGAAGGATTTTCTGGAGGAACAAAAAGGTCAATCTTCTTACTCCTGATGCTGTTGAACCATCTAAATACTTCCCCAAGCCCTTCAGCTATTTTCGGAGATAGAAGGGTAAAGATGAAGCTAAAGCTGGAAAAGAAAAAGCTACTAAGGCTAAGGCTGCTGATGAAGCAGATAAGAAGGTAAAGAAGATAGCGGGAGCAGAAGACAAACCGAAAAAGAAATCCAGAAGCAGTGGGATTATGATAAGGGAACCTGAAACTTGAAAAGCTTCAGGTTCTGCTTACAGGGCTAAGGGATGCGATACTTTGTTTAATTCCACAAACATTAATTCCCGATATGATTAAATAGAATATCATTTGTTAGAATTATGATTTGCCTGACTCATCAGTTGCTATGATTTTGACTTATCTGCTACATCATTTGCTATGTCTATGATTCATGTGATTTATGCTGTCATAATGTGTTTTGTATATATAGTATAAGTTTGTTAGTATATACATTGGCTTATCTTTTGACTTCTCCAAATAGAGGGAGATTGTTGGGTCCATTGATCCCAATGTCCTGGATTTGAAGAAGGCCTAACAAACAATGCATACACATGTGGTGATCTAACTTATGCTCAAGTTTAATGATTATAGGATGTCCTAGTAGAAATGATGGTATAGATAGCCTAAGTAGGTCAGGTAAGTTCTTACCTAAGTGGTGGAAAGACAGAAAAATGTCTAAGTCCACAAGCGTTGAGTGAAGATAATTCACTCAGCGCCAGATAACGTATAACACTGAGTGAAGCCTATTTATTCAAAGCCATAAAGTGGAAAGCTTAGAATGTGGACAAGTCCACAGGCGTTGAGTGAAGTAAACTCACTCAACGCCATAAAACAAAAGGCTATGTGTCAGGCTAATATAGTCAAAGCCTAAAAAGAAATGAGCTGAAAAGTGGCCAAGTCCACATACGTTGAGTGTAGCTCACTCACTCAACGCCTTAGCTTCATAATTATTAAATAGCTGAGTTCAGAGTTCATCGAACTAAGCCCTGAGTTCGTCGATCTAAGCTTTCACTTATTCGTTAAGCTGAACTCTAAATTCGTCGAACTGAGTTTTTACTTATTCATGAAGCTGAGCTTAGAGTTCGTCGAACTATGTTCTGAGTTTGTCAAACTCAAACTGATATCTGAAACATAAAATCTGGCTAAGGAAGAAAGCGTTGAGTGAGGCATGGTCAATCAACGCTCTCAATGTCATGATATAGAATTAGTTAAAGCAAAAAGTGTTGAGTGAGACATGCTCACTCAACGCTCTCAACGCTTATGATGCTGAAGAGGCAAAAATGGCTAAGGCAGAAAGCGTTGAGTGAGGCATGTTCACTCAAAGCTCTCAACGCAAAAAATGTAGAATGTGGTTAAGGCACAAGATGTTATGTGAAGTATGTTCACTCAACGCTCTCAATTCCATGCATGCAAAAGAGGCTGCAAAAAGGGTTAAGGCTGGAAGTGAGGGATAGATCTGCTTAACTCTAGAAGGGGGGGGGGGGTGAATAGAGTATTTTAAAAATTTAATTAATTTTTACCGTAGAATAAAATAAGTGATAAGTATATATATAAAGAGAGATGAAAACAAAAACAATCACAACACGCGAAAATAAACAATAGAGCAATCCAGACGACATAAGAAATTTATAGTGGTTCCCCTAAAGTTGGGTACATCCACTCTTCTACCACCATGGTAGGATTCCACTAACATGTTTTTGATCAGGTGCCCTGCCACCACAGGTTTTTGCTCAGGTGCCCTGTCACCACGAGATCTATTTTTTCAAGGGAGATCTCACAACCCTTTTAAGCTTTTGATCAGGTGCCCAAAAACCAAACCAAGTATTTTGATCAGAAGACTTAACAACCAAATGGGTTAACTTTTGAAGGGAGTTATAACCCCGTACACAGTTGGAAATGAAAAGTGATGTTATCTTCTCTTTCTCTAACAACTGAGAAGACTTTAGTGGAAGATGTTGTCAAAGCTCCCCCTGAGATGAAAAAGAGGGTTCAGGAAGATGAGAGCTTTGCACAAGGTGTAGGCCTTGATGAAGATCTTTAGAAACTTCTTGGACTGATGTTGATGAGTTGTCCTTTTGAAGTCTGAAGCAGAAACTGAAGAAGACTAAAGATCTGTGTGTTGATGTTCTTCTTCAATTTCCTGTAGATAGCAATCTGTTTCTCTATACAACTTATATCAGTTGTTGTGTAACAGATCTCTTGTCAATCCTTCTTGTTGTTCTGAAGAGAAGAATTTTTTTTATATTCTGAAGGATCTCTACCATTTGAAATTTGAAAAAGAATTCCTGAAATTAATGCAGAAATACTGGGAGTTGAACGGCTGGAATTTGCCTTAAATGTATTTCCTCAACTGTTTTAGTAAATAAGTCAAGTAATTACTCTGTGAAATCCATAATTAATGCTGCCAAGCGACGACCATATTCTTGAGAATATAAGCATTAATTATTAGAGAATTACTGCCTTAGAATAATCCAAATTGAAATCAAACTGAGAGAAAATGGCAAACTGATACTGAGAGAAATCGTCAAACTCAGGACAGATTTCGTCGACCTGAACTTCAAGTTCGTCGAGCTGAGAAATCATTTTCGTCGAGCTGAGCTCGGTGAAAGTTGATCTGGAAAATAGACTTTCAAAGCTGAGCTCCAAGTTCGTTGACATAAGATAGAATTTCGTCGACCAAAGAACTTGAGAGAAGAGGGAAGATTGTCGACCTGAGCTCCAAGTTCGTTGAGCTCAGATCAGAGTAGGGACTCTGAGTACGTCGATCTGCGATCGATGATCGTCGAACTAAGTTTGAAGAACTTCAAACCGATTCTCTGAACTCTTAAAAGCTGCTATTCTTCTAAGTCTGGATCTCTGAATACTTATGAGGGCTGGATCAATGTTTGTATAACCTAGTCAGACTAACCTAGACCTTAGAAATAATAATTTGACCCTAGGCTATACATGGAGGGTCAATAACCTAATAGTGAACCTAGCCCAAATACAAACTAGGGATCCAACAATCTCCCCCTATTTGGGTGAGGTCACTATGAACAACATAAAAAGGAAAAATCACAAAGCATAAAAAAATATCTGACAGAATTAAAATTATTCAACAGACATTAACAATAGTGCCTTGTGAAGTATAAATAACAAATAACAGTTCAAATCATAATATAGAAAGAAAATTTTTCAGGTTTTCTTTGAGTCTTTCTTCTGTTCATCTGGTGTTGGTCTGGTGAAGATGATTTCTCTTTTGGGATCTGCAGCTTGTTGTTTTGTCATTTTCGTATCACTTGCTCCAAGGATTGTCACAAAAGCAGCTCTTGGTACAACTATTTTAGGATGTAATGATATATAAGCATCAACATAAAAAAAAGATTATGTACCTGATATTTGTCTAGCTCTTTCTTTCTGTAGGAGGACATAGTAGTATACTATGAGATGTCTTGTCCTTCCTCCTTTGCTTTTCTAATTTGAGAAAGAGCTATTAATTCTTGAAATCTGGCCATTCTGGAGTTGGGGTCCATTCTGGATCACAAACTGGAGATAGAATCCTTTCAGGACTTGCTTTATCTAGTTGAGCATCTTCAGAAGTCTTCTGCTATCTGCTGTGCTTTTGATATTGTTGCTTCCTGCTGCTGCTGCTGGAACTATGCTGCTGTCTGCTGCTGGAACGTTTGGACTGATGAGAGGATGTAGATTTTTGAACTTGTGCAACACTTCTAGAAGATCCTGCAGGAGGAGGAGGAACTCTCCTGAATTTAGGAGGTGGAGAGTATCTCCTGCTCTTCTTCCTGGCTTTCAGCTCATTCTTATAATATCTCATCCATTTTGGGGTGTTTGGAGTGAGAGTTATATTATGCAGGATATAATAAGGAATATCAGCAGATGGATTAGGCTTAGGAACAGCCTTGGCAGGAGTAGCCTTCTTCTTTGCCTTTCTCTTCTTAGTACTTGTATATTCTGAGTCATCTGAATCATTATCATCATCAGAAGAAGAATTTTTTGGATTATCATAAAGAGAATCCAACTGCTTTAGCAATTTAGCAGAGATTCCTGGAACTTGTGACTGTGCTTGACTTGCTGGCTCTGCAGAACGTTCTGTAGCAGTCTGAACACTTTCTTATTCTTATTCTTCCATGTCTGCAAACATAATATCATCAAAATTAGGCATTGGAGATTCACACCACCCAAAAGTTGGTGGAGAGAAGGCCTTATGCTCACTAATATCTTCAATAGCTAAACAGTCTATAATCACAGGAACTACAAAACTTCCCTTTAGTTGATCCACAACTATAGGACTTATTGGTGCAGTATAACATATAATAGCCTTAGAGTACTAAGTATCAAAACTTTGTAAAGTATTTCTGAGTAAAGAATCCAAATCAACTGTGGGATTTATAATAAAATCACCAACAATGGTTATTTCAACAACTGTATCACAAGTCATGTCAGTATCTGAATCATCAATTATGTTTATTATTACTATTGGAATGTCTGCCTCTACTGAATCATCAATCATATCTGAATCTGCTGTTGCTGCTGCTGCTACTGGAGCTATAGGGGGAACTGGAACTTCTTCATGGAACATCTCCCCCTGGCTGGTTTCAGAGGGTCCTGAAGCTAGTCCCCCAGAAGAAGGAACAGAGGTGAGAGCAACAACTCTAGTAGAGAGAGAAATGATGGAGGCAGACAGAGGATCAATAGCTTATGTTATTAAGTGCTCAAGAGTTGGAGGAATAAAAGCTAGATGATCTTGGGCAATGTCAGAGAAATTTAAGTATAGAGGTTCAGGAGCAGAGGTAGTGTAAGGGGTATGATGACCACAGTTGGAACATACAGAGAAGGCATGAGAGAAATCTGTAGGTGTGTATTCAGGGAATGTGGATGTAGGGTTGGATGGAATGTCAGTAGTGGAGGTAGGAACTTGGGTAGTGGGTGTTGAGGTGGGTTCCTGAACAGGAGATGGATCTGGGGAATGATGTGGAGAGGGTGGAGGGGGAGATAGCAGATTGAAAGTAGGCTGAGAGGATGTGGATGGAATATCAGATACATGAGTTGGGAGTGGAGATCTAGGTAGTGGAGATGGAATGTCCTCATGGATGATGATTGGAGAATGTGGAGGTGATGGTGGTGGAAGAGGTGAAGATGGTTGTTGTTATTGTGGAGGAGGAGGTTAAGGAATTTTGGTGGAAGGAAGTACTTCTTCTGGAGGTGGTGGAGGGGCTATTACTGCCCTGGTGTCCTCAGAAGTTCTGGAGGAGGAAGCCCTGGATGGCTTTGGGATAGACCTCTCCCATCTGCCAAACAAGGCAGAGGTTATCCTCTTGGAGGCATTTATGAATATGGTCTGAGAGACCAATAATTCTGGTTCCTTTGCCTGGAGGAAAATTCCTAATATCCTCCCAAAACACACCTCTTTCTTAGAATTTTTCTTCTTAATCAACTCAAACAATATCTTTCCCCAATTGACTGCTTTCTTATTTACCAGAGCACACATTACCAAGAACTGGTGCCTGGTTATATAATCATGGGTTGTGTGTTTGCCCAGCAAAACCTTACCAACATCTGTCAGAAATTTATACTGAACAAAGAGATTCTTTTTCAGTAGCTTATTAGGGTTTCCTTCAGAGTGACCCAATTTAGTCATCATATTTTCATATTCAGAACAATCTATTTCAATGTCCTCTTCTCGATTTGCGAAACCAAAAATCTCAGTTAAAATTTCAGGGGTTAGGGTAATCTTATTGCTGTTAATGGTACCAGTCATAGTGCCTGCGTCTAGAGAGGTTGAAGTATAAACCCATTCTCTTATTTCAGTTGTTGGCAACTTGATTTTGGTGGTCATGAATTTCTTCAGTTGCTGTTCTTCAAATAGCTGTAGAATGTCTGTGAAAATCGGATCAGTATGGTTGAAGGAATCAAAGTCGATGTCGAAATCAGTGTCATACTTCATGCTGGAGAGGGAGAGCGTTGGAATCGCCATTAGTTTTTCTGCAAAAATAAGAGAGATCAAGTGCAAGAGAATAAAAAGCGCGGGATAGAGCACGACGAAAACCTAGTTATAAAGTTTTCAGAATATGAAGCGGCAGGCTCTATCCTACGAAAAATAAATAAATAAAAAAAAATCTTCATTCTCAGGTCGACGAAAAAGTTTCATGAAGAAAAGATATCGTCTATCTCAGTTGGAAGAGGGGAAAATCTTTCGTCAATCTCAGGTCAACGAAAACTTTTCTGAAGCAAGATCGTCGATCTCCGTTGTCACAACCCGCATTTTTCACCGCTAAAAAGGAGTATCAGAGTAAGGGAAAAATGCATGTCATGATGCCACGTCAGCAGGGGATAACTGCAGACGCTTAGGCAAAATATCTACTTAAACATGAAGAAAGAATCTTTAAATTATTTAAAAGTAAAGTCAGTTTAAGTGCAGTAGTTAGCCATATCCCCCGGCTTAGTGACTCATCTAGTCCACAAGAAAAATAATTAAACGCTGCAAAAAAGTACTTCTTTTATCAAATTAGGCATCCTACAAGAGCATAGAGGTTCCCAAAGGATACCTCAAAGCATGCAAGTTACAAATTTGGTAAAAGTAAAAGTAGTTTTGTACGGTCATTAAATATAATGATTTTACATTTTTAAAACATGTAATGCATGAGGTAATAATAGTAATTTTATACTTGAAAATAACTACCATGCAATCTAAGCATAAAACATCCTAGAGAGCAAGTAATCTTACACAAAAGAGAGCTAAGCAGCTGACAAGTACCCAAAATCAACAATCCTGTAGCCGTCAACAATCTAACACGAACCCACATAAAACAAAGTGTGTCTGAAACTAGCAAAGAAAACAAAACAACCAACTACCTCGCCGAGCCGAGACAACAACAACGGCCTACACTGCCGCATAAGCACTCCAAAACTAGCACCGAAGAGTCAGCTATAGCTCTAAACCCGAGGCATTCCAAAGACAGAAGACCTCAGCAAGAAAGTACAAGTGATGGCAAAAGAAATAAGCCACAATACAAAAGTCAAGGGGTACCAACCCAAGACCAAAGAAAAGTACATAAACAAGTACAGCAGTAGGGTACAAAAGTAAAAGAGAAAAACTTACGTGAAGCATCACGTACAACAAATTACCCCAAACACACAAGGCTATAAGGGAACACTGATCAAGATTTAACCATTGAGGAGAAACAAACCCCTATTAGCCACTTGTGGTCAACTCCACCAAAAACAATACGGGCGAGGTGGTCAGCTCATCTAGACACAACCCCAAAGACAATTATCCATGTAAATGCGGGGGAGACTGGATACTCCACCATACACCGCAAATGGCCAAAAACCCGGTAGAGCCCCACAAAGTCCTAATAGGGAGATCAAACGTTGCGGTAGTGGATTCACCCACTAATAACACCCGCAACTAAGAAAAGCCCATAAGGAAAACCCCATAACGATCCAAGTTTAGAGCTCAGAGGCACACCACAACCCAAACGGGGCTTGGAGGCTTGTCTCGCCCCACGAAATCGCCACAAAGGAAAACCATGATAGACATCTCAAGTCAACAACGGCACGCCAGATTCTACTAAACAATTTCTAGAATGAGGAGCAGTTGATCAACCTTTAGGAAAGATTTCACGGTCCTAAACAACTCTTAACACATCCTACATAAGAGCGATTAAAACCATCGTTTGAACATTTTCACCGAATTTCGACAACATTTACAAGAGTAAATTATCATGACGAAACTAATAACACAAGTGGATTTAATGGAAAAAGTTAAATATATCTACAACGGAAAGGACATTAGTGCAGAAAATTGAAGAACAAGGAGATTACCAGTTACAATCAAGATTGGAAAGAAGAGGGAAAAGGGAAAACCACCACTTGCCTTGGTTTCGCCGGAAAAACTCCTTAAAATCGTTCCTTGTCATAGATCGGGGCTTAAGAAAATGAGGGGAGTCAAAATCCAACAAGAAGTAGCCACGATAGAAGTTAGGGCCAAAAACCCTAACGAGAAAAACTCAAGAAATGGGGAATATCTTACCACGATGGCGAAGCACATGACGAGGGCTTTCTGGATCTATGATCAGTTCGCGATTTCGAGCACCGGAGCACCGTCGACGGCCACCGGAAGAAGTACGGACGGACAACCACTTTCTCGTTCACGCCACTCTGGATCGGGAGGTAGACAAAAATCTCGGTCTTTTTAAAGGTGAAGAAGGAGAAGAAGGTATTTATACTTAGGGTGATAATAGGATAAATAACAAAATAGATCGGGTTCGGCTGAACCGGAATTCCCGAGACAGACGGAAAGGCTTACTCGAGTACTAAGTGGCGATTACTTGAGTATGACAAGGGGATTAATCGAGTACTAAGATGACTACTCGAGTGCTAAGATGAATACTCGAGTACTGCAAGGGGAATACTCGAGTACCAAGCGACTACTCGAGTACCCCAAGAGGATTACTCGAGTACAAGACAATTACTCGAGTACTGAAGGCATAGCTACTCGAGTACAAGGGAATAATCTCTCGAGTACTAGGATGGAGAATTACTCGAGTGCTATGACACGACTCAAGTGCAGAGGGGAAGTACTCGAGTACTAGCAGGTTACTCGAGTTCAAGAAGGCATGCACATCTCGAGAACAACAGAAGGACCACTCGAGTACCGGGAAAAATAGTACTCGAGTATTGAAGAAGAAATATCTTGAGTACACCAGAACTACTCGAGATCAAAGGGCACTTCTCGAGACTTCAGAGAAAAATATTTCTCGAGTTCAGGCGGGGCTTTGCTCGAGTACAAGAAAAGGCCTACTCGGGTACAACAGGTACTTCTCGAGAACAAGGAGGTACTTTTCGAGTAACAGGCACGCATTACTCGAGTACTGAAGATACTTCTCGAGAACTCCAGGTCCTCTCGAGAACTGAGCAGGATAGATTTGAAATTTCAGATTGTCTTGAATTCTGGGATAAAAGCAGACTCTAAGAACTAAGCAGGGGAGACAACCCTATAATCCGATTCACCAACCTTGATAAAATATCAACAAATGCTCACACTAGCAGAAGTCATCACAAAGATCTAAACACACAAAGACTCCAAAATGCTTGGGTCGCAACAAAACTGGACAAGATCAAAACCTCAAATATCCTTCCTTTATTAAGGAAAAGCTTCTAATCTCAATAGAATGACACTGGTCAAACAGACCCAACAGACACAAAAATGCACAAACGGTGCAACGTCAACATCATAACGGAGAAGGGTAACGCCCTGACGTCATAATTATGGCGTCAACAGAACAAAATAATAACACCAAAAAATCAGGGACGTTACAGTCACACCCCCTAAAAGAAGTTTCGTCCCGAAACTTAATACAACCTTAAAAAAACCCAAACAAAACCCAATTATTACCAAAAACCTGAAGACATACCTGAACTAAGAGAAGAGATGCAGATGAGTTTCTCTCATCGCCGATTCCAATTCCCACGTCGCATTGTCGACATTCTTGATTTCTCCAAAGAACTTTAACCATGGGGATGGTCTTTCTCCTCAACACTAAATCTTGAGATTCAAGAATACAAATAGGTTCCTCCACATACAAAATATTGGGCTAAATCTGGGGCACCGCGTCAAGGACTTGACAATCACTATGGACACAACTCCGCAACTGGCTCACATGGAACACATCATGGACGTCAGGAAGGGTAGCAGGGAAATCCAGCCTATAAGCAGACACTCCGATACGCTCAAGAATCTGGAAAGGTCCCACATACCTGGGGTCTAACTTGTGGTTCCTTCCAAAACTTTTAACCAAGACATCAGAGAAACCTTCAGAAAAACCAAGTCCCTAATGACAAACTACAGATCGACCCTTTACCGATTATCATACTTCTCATTACGCTTTTGTGCTACGCAAAGCTTCTCTCGAATATGAGTGACAACACAGTTCATCTCTTCAAAGGCTTTCGGACCTAACAATGATCTCTCACCAACCTCAGCCCAAAATAAAGGCATCCTACAACACCTCCCGTACAAGGCCTCAAACGGGGCCATTTGCAGACTCTCTTGATAACTATTATTATAAGCAAATTCCATGAGTCTAAGACGCTCATCCCAAGCGCCTCCATGATCCAATATGTAATACTAATCATATCTTTCACTATCTGATTACCTAGCCCGTTTGACCATTCGTCTGCGGATGATAGACGGTGGAATACCTTAAATCGGTACCCAAACCCTCCTGTAAGCTCTTCCAAATATGAGACATAAACCTAGAGTCTCGATCCTACACGATATTGACAGGAACTCCATGCAATCTGATAACCTCTTCCAGGTATAATTTAGCTATCTTCTTCATAGAATATCCAATTCTAAAAGGGATGAAGTGAGCACACTTAGTTAATCTATCGACTATTACCCATACCGAGTCGTGCCCACGAGGAGATCTTGGTAGACCAGTGATGAAATCCATCAAAATACTCTCCCATTTCCAACTTGGAATATTGAGCGGTATCAATTTACCTCCAGGCCTCCTATGGTCATCCTTAACACGCTGACATGTAAAACACTCTGACACAAACTTCGTGATGTCATTCTTCATTCCTGACCACCAAACAATTTGCTTTAGATCCTTATACATCTTAGTTGAACCAGGATGGTAGGCTACATTGAAACCATGAGCTTCAACACAGATCTTTGTCCGAATATATCCAAAGGCGGGGACGCAAAATCTACCCCGATACTTCAAGGTATCCAACTCATCCAAGGAGAAATGAGGTAGCTCTCCCTTCACAGTCCAATTCCGGAGGTGAAATAAATCCGGATCATCCTTCTAATGTGCTCTAGTTAGGGAAATCCATGAGGGTTCTTCTACTTCTAGACTAGCAGGCACAGTACTACCCCCAACCTCAATATCCATCAACAAGAATTCTTCTACCAAGGACTGTACCGACAGATTGAAAATTTTGGCAGTTTTCTACTCAAAGCATCAGCTACTACGTTAGCCTTTCTTGGATGATAGAGAATATCCACTTCATAATTAGCCACATATTCCAACCACCGACGCTGGCGCAGATTTAGTTCCTTCTGAGTGAAGACGTACTTCAAACTCTTATGGTCCGTATAGATCTTGCACAGCGCGTCATACAATAAGTGTCTCCAAAGTTTCAACATTTAAATTACGGTAGCATACTCCAAATCGTGCATAGGATAGTTTCTTTCATGAACCTTCAATTGGCTAGATCCATATGCGATCACCTTACCATCTTGCATCAAAAAACAGCCAAGTCCAATGTGTGATGCATCCACATATACAATATACTCATCTCCTTTAGTAGGTAAGGTTAAAACTAGAGCAGTACACAATCTCTTCTTCAACTTTTGGAAGGCTTCTTCATACTTATTGCTCCAAATGAATGCGGTATTCTTCTGAGTAAGTCTAGTTAGAGGGGCTGACAACACTAAAAATCATTCCACAAATCTTCTATAATAGCCAGCCAGGCCTAGGAAACTCCTAATCTCCTTAGGTGTAGAAGGTCTCTCCCATTCCATTACAGCTAAAATCTTTGTCGGGTCCACGGAAATACCGTCCTTGCTTACCACATGACCCAGAAAGGACACCTGAGGTAGCCAGAAGTCACACTTGCTCAACTTCACATATAACTTATACTACCTCAGGGTCGACAAGACCAACCGCAAATGCTGAGTATGCTCCTCAATATTACGGGAATACAACACGACATCATCTATAAACACAATAACAAATCGGTCCAAGAAATCATTAAACACCCTATTCATCAAATCCATGAAAGCAGAGGGTGCATTGGTCAAACCAAAAGACATCACCAAAACTCATAATGTTCATGCCACGAACGGAAAGCGGTTCGTGGAATATCAGCCTCACGAATTCTCAACTAGTGGTAGCCTGAACGAAGATCGATCTTTGAAAAGACTGAACTACCACGCAACTGATCGAATAGATCATCGATCCTTGGCAAGGGATACCTATTCTTAATGGTTACCTTGTTCAATTCTCTATAATCGATGCATAGCCTCATCGATCCATATTTCTTCTTTACGAACAAAATCGGAGCACCCCACGGAGAAGAACTTGGTCTAATAAAACCATACCTCAGCAACTCATCGAGCTGAGTACATAACTCATCCAACTCACGCGGAGCCATACGGTATGGTGCCTTAGCAATCGAGCGAGTACCTGGATCGAGGTCTATCACAAACTCCACCTCTCTCTAAGGAGGAAGTCCTGGAAGACTATCAGGAAATACATCTGAAAACTCTCGCACCACCGCGACATCCTCAAGATGTGGCATAACAAAAGCTATTTCCAGAGTAGAAATAGAAACAAAAAATGCCTCGCAACCAGACTCTATAGCATGACAAGCACGTACCGCAGAAATGACAGGGGAAACCCTGTCCTGAAATCCATAGACGCCCATAGGTTGGTCGTTGTCCATCCTGAAATCCAATCACTTAGCCTTGCACTAGATGACCGCATCGTACTGGGACAGCAAGTCCATGCCCAAAATCACATCAAAATCAGCCAGATCCAAAATCATCAGATCCGCAAAGACCAGAAAATTGCCAAGATAAATAGGGCCTCTCAGAACTCCTTGGTTAGATATCACTGAATCACCAGAGGGAAGTTTGACGTTGAAGGAATCCTCTAACTGAACCACGTCCAAACAATGTCTATTTACAAAACTACGCGCCACAAAGGAATGGGTGGCACCCAAATCGAAAAGGATGCGCGCCCACCTATTCCGTACCTTAAACTCCCCTAAAACCGTAGTATACATAAATAAATGAATGAAAACTATAACAAACAATGCAGAGTAAAAGTCAAGCTAGAATCTAACCTGATATCACATGGGTAGAGGTGTGATCATCCTCTCTAGTTACCACATTTAGCTTTCCTTTTCCTTTGTCCTGGTTTGGTGGCGGTGGCAGAGCTCAAAGCGGGGCAGGCTGTAGTGCGGACTGAGCTTGGGGGCACGAAGACTTCTGGTGTCCCTTTTGCCCATACTGGAAGCAAATCCTTTCTTTCATCCATAAATGACTCACATCATGCCCCATCCTTGAACAATATGAGCACACCAGATCTCCCTTGGGTGCACCTTGGATGGCGAGCACCCGCTGCTGCTTCTGAGTAGCAGTCCTCTTGAAACACCTCTCGTAAGGGTGGCCAGGTCGACCACAGAAGCTATATATTTCCCCACTTTTCTTCTTCAATGAAGGGTCAGATGCCCTAGAGCTTCCATCTTCAACACCTTTCATCTTCTCTTTTCTCGTTGCAGCACCACAATTCTTGGCGTTTTCAATCGCCTGTACTTTCAGTGCAGCTTCCACTGCCATAACATAACTGTCAGCTCTATAAGCGCATGCCAACTGCTGGACATCGCTTCTTAGTCCTCCCAGGAAACGTTTCACTCTACCCTCCTCAGTTGCTACTAAATCAGGAGCAAACCTACTCAGTTTACTAAACTCAATCTCGTATTCGCTCATAGTGAGTTATGTCTGCTTCAAATCCAGGAAATTGTTCATCAATCGGTCCTGCTCGACTGAGGGTAGAAACTTTTTCAGCAGCATCTTCTTGAAGGACTCCCAAGAACATCCTTTCGCCAAACTTTCCTTCTCTCGAATACACCAGGTCTTTGCTAGGACTTTTAGATGGTAGGTCGCAAGCATCACCCTCTGGGCTTCAACAATCCCCGAATACATAAACATCTCATCCAAAGTGGTAATCCATTCATCCAAAACCATGAAATCGGCACTCCCGTCATAAGTGGGAGGTCTCAATCATTGGAAATGCGATATAAGGTTCTTCTCTGGCGGTAATGTCACCAGAGGCACTAGAGGGGTAGGGGTATCAGGCACGGCTTGTCCCAAGGTAGGATTTTGCACTAAAGGTTGCTGCGCGGGAGCAGCAGCCATCAAAGACTGAATTTGCGATTGCATTGCAACTAATTGTCTCGACAGAGCCTCATTGCTCTGACGCAGACCCTCGATAATCGCATCACTTTGCGCTCCTGATGACTAGCCTTCCGACTGGGGAGTCGACCTCGTCGTAACTCGCTTCGGCGACATTTCTAAAAGGCAACAAACAACTCATCAAAATCCTAACTTACAACTAAGCCACTCAACTAGTTCAGACCATACTTAAAGACACTTGCCTAAGCTTCAACTTGCTCTGGGATTTTATAATGATGATATGTCCTACTTAGGATGATATCCTCTCATCCTATTTACTCATGTGCCTATGATATGAATGCATGAATTATTCATTATTCTTTTAAATCATGTGTATACATGTGTCATCAGGTAAATCTTAACTTAGCACGCGTGTTTATGTAATGATATGCTATGTATGCAGTGCTATGCATTCTAGTAAAGGCCTTAATGCATGTTATGAGCGGCGTACACATGAAATGTTATGCATCCCATACTACATAACATCACATGCAACGAGAAAAGAAAACGTGCTAATGGGCACCTATGTGATGATGGTTATGCATCCCATACTACATAACCGTCACATGTTACCTCCTACGGTGGATCCATATACAAACACATATTATGCATCCCATACTACATAATATGCCCTTTATACTTCTTATCATGCCATGAGTTTATTGACTATGCTTCAGTTAAGGCGTACTGATGACACATCGGTGTGTTTATGCAATGAAGGAAGGAAACAAACTAAATGAGATTGGCTAGTTCGACCAACTTGTCAAACCAACCTCCCTCTGATACCAACTGTCGCAACCCGCATTTTTCACCTCCAAAAGAATTATTACAGTAAGAGAAAAATGCGCGTCATGATGCCACTTCAGTAGGGGATAATTGCGGAGGCTCAGGCAAAGCACCTACTTAAACAAAAAGAAAGATTCTTTAAATTATTTAAAAGTAAAATCAGTTTAAGTGCAGTAATTAGCTATATCCCTCAGCTTAGTGGCTCATCTAGTCAACAAGAAAAATAATTAAACGCTGCAGAAAAGTTCTTCTTTTATCAAATTAGGCATCCTACAAGTGCATAGAGGTTCCTAAAGGACACCTCAAGGCATGTAAGATCTAAATTTAGTAAAAGTAGTTTTGTACGGTCGTTAAATATAATGATTTTACATTTTTAAAACATGTAATGCATGAGGTAATAATATTAATTTTATACTTGAAAATAACTACCATGCAATCCTAGCATAAAACATCCCAGAGAGCAAGTAATCTTATACACAAAAGAGAGCTAAGCAGCTGACAAGTACCCAAAATCAAGAATCGTGTGGGCGTCAACAATCTGACACGAACCCATATAAAACAAAGTGTGTCTGAAACTAGCAAAGAAAATAAAACAACCAACTACATCGCCGAGACGAGGCAAAAACAACGGTCTACGTTGCCGCACAAGCACTCTAAAAGCAGCACCGAAGAGTCAGCTATAGCTCTAAACCTGAGGCATTCAAAAAACAGAACACCTCAGCAAGAAAGTACAAGTGATGGCAAAAGAAATAAGCCACAAGTACAAAAGTCAAGGGGTACCAACCCAAGACCAAAGAAAAGTACATAAACAAGTACAGCAGGAGGGTACACAAGTAAAAGAGAAAAACTTACGTGAAGCATCACGTACAACAAATTACCCCAAACGAACAAGGTTATAAGGGAGAACAGATCAAGATTTAACCATAGAGGAGAAACAAACCCCTATTAGCCACCTATGGTCAACTCCACCAAAAACAACACGGGCGAGGTGGTCAACTCATCTGGACATAACCCCAAAGACAATTATCCGTCTAAATGCGGGGGAGACTGGATACTCCACCATACACCGCAAATGCCCAAAAACCCGGTAGAGCCCCACAAAGTGCTAATAGGGAGATCAAACGTTGCGGCGATGGATTCACCCACTAATAACACCCGCAACGAAGAAAAACCCGGTAGGAAAACCCCATAACAATCCGGGTTTAGAGCTCAGAGGCACACTACAACCCAAACAGGGCCTGGATGCTTGTCTCTCCCCACGACATCACCACGAAGAAAAACCATGATAGACATCTCAAGTCAACAACGGCATGCCAGATTCTACTAAACAATTTCTAGAATGAGGAGTGGTTGATCAACCTTTAGGAAAGATTTTACGGTCCTAAAAAACTCGTAACACATCCTACATAATAGTTAAGAACGATTAAAACCATCGTTTGAACATTTTCACCGAATTTCTACAATATTTACAAGAGTAAATTATCATGACGAAACTAATAACACAAGTGGATTTAATGGAAAAAGTTAAATATATCTAGAACGGAAAGGACATTAGTGCAGAAAATTGAAGAACAAGGAGATTACCAGTTACCATCAAGATTGGAAAGAAGAGGGAAAAGGGAAAACCACCACTTGCCTTGGTTTCGCCGGAAAAACTCCTTAAAATTGTTCCTTATGGTAGATCGGGGCTTAAGAAGATGAGGGGAGTCAAAATCTAACAACAAATAGCCACAATAGAAGTTAGGGTCAAAAACCCTAACGAGAAAAACTCAAGAAATGGGGAAGATCTTACCACGATGGCGAAGCACACGATGAAGGCTTTTTGGATCTACGATTGGTTCGTGATTTCAAGCACCTGAGCACCGTCGACGGCCACTGGAAGAATTACGGACAGACAACCTCTTTCTCGTTCACGTCGCTCTGGATCGGGAGGTTGACAAAAATCTCGGTCGATTTAAAGGTGAAGAAGGAGAAGAAGGTATTTATACTTAGGGTGATAACAAGATAAACAACAAAATAGATCGGGTTCGGCTGAAATGGTATTCCCGAGACAGACGGAAAGGCTTACTCGAGTACTAAGGGGCGATTACTCGAGTACGACAAGGCGATTACTCGCGTACTAAGACGACTAACCGAGTGCTAAGATGACTACTCGAGTGATAAGACGACTACTAGAGTACTGCAAGGGGAATACTCGAGTACCAAGTAACTACTCGAGTACCCCAAGAGGATTACTCGAGTACAAGGCAATTACTCGAGTACTGAAGGCAGAGCTACTCGAGTACAAGGGAAGAATCTCTCGAGTACCAGGATGGAGAATTACTCGAGTGCTATGACACGACTCGAGTGCAGAAGGGAAGTACTAAAGTACTAGCAAGTTACTCGAGTTCTAAAAGGCAGGCACAACTCGAGAACAATAGAAGGACCACTCGAGTACCAGGAAAAATAGTATTCGAGTACTGAAGAAGAAATATCTCGAGTACACCAGAACTACGCTAGATCAAAGGGCACTTCTCGAGACTTCAGAGAAAAATATTTCTCGAGTTCAGGCGGGGCTTTAATTGAGTACAAGAAAAGGCCTACTCGGGTACAATAGGTACTTCTCGAGAACAAGGAGGTACTTGTCGAGTAACAGGCACATATTACTCGAGTACTGAAGATACTTCTCGAGAACTCCAGGTCCTCTCGAGAACTGAGCAGGATAGATTTGAAATTTCGGATTGTCTAGAATTCTGGGATAAAATCATACTCTAAGAACTTAGCATGGGAGACAACCCTAGAATCTGACGCACCAACCTTGAGACAATATCAACAAATGCTCACACAAGCAGAAGTCATCACAAAGATCCAAACACACCGAGACTCCAAAATGCTCGGATCGCAACAAAACTGCACTAGATCAAAACCTCAAATCTCCTTCCTTTATTAAGGAAAAGCTTCTAATCCCAACAGAATGACACTGGTCAAATAGACCCAACAGACGCAAAAATGCACAAACGGTGCAGTGCCAACATTATAACGGAGAAGGGTAACGCCCTGACGTCATAATTATGACATCGACAAAAAAAATAATAACACCAGAAAATCGGGGGCATTACATCCGCTCGACGAAATAACTTCACACAGAGAGTTCGTAGATCTCAGGTCGACGAAATGTGATCAATTCTTCGACCTTGGATAGAAATCAAATTAAACTTCTCCTTTAAGCATACCTAACTGATTCAGAAAGAACAGATGTTTCTTCTCATTTAAAGATTTGGTGAAGATGTCTGCTCTTTGCAAATCAGTTGAGATAAAGACAAGATTAACTTTCTTTTTGTCCACACAATCTTTAGTGAAATGATGTCTAATCTCTATATGCTTAGTGTTACTTTGCAGTATTGTATTTTGTGCAATTAAAATTGCACTGGTATTGTCACAAAATATAGTTGAATTATTTAAGTTGAGACCATAATCCAGAAGTTGGTTTTGAATCCACAATATTTGTGAACAACAGCTGCCAGCTGTAATATATTCAGCTTCAGTAGTTGAAGTTGACATAGATGTATGCTTCTTACAAAAATAGGACACAAGCCTATCTCCAAGGAACTGGTATGTTCTTGAAGTGCTTTTTCTGTCCACTCTGCATCCAGCATAGTCAGAATCTGAAAATTGAGTTAAGTCAAATTCTGACTCTGTTGGATACCAAAGTACTAGATTAGGACAACCCTTTATATATCTCAAAATTCTTTTAAGGAAAATAAGGTGAGATTCTTTAGGGTTCACCTGGAACCTAGCACAAAGACATGCAGCAAACAAAATATCTGGCCTACTAGCTATGAGATACAAAAGGACCCAACAATAGCCCTATATGTTTTCTGATCAACTGGCTTGCCCTGTTCATCAGAATCAATCACAATATTGGAAGCCATGGGTGTTTTCATTACTGAGGCATCAGACATCCCAAATCTTTTAACTAGCTCCTTAGCATATTTAGATTGCGAGATGAAAATGACATCAGAGGATTGTTTCACTTGGAGACCAAAGAAGTAAGAGAGCTCACCCATGCTACTCATTTCAAACTTGTAATGCATCAGGTCAGAAAACCTTTTGCATAGTTTGGAATCAGTAAAGCCAAAAATGATGTCATCTACATATATTTGTACTAACAAAATTTTATCTTTATGATGCCCAATGAACAAGGTTCTATCTACAATGCCCCTAGTGAACTTATGCTCTAAAATAAAGCTAGCTAGGGTCTCATACCGAGTTCTTGGAGCTTGCTTTAAATCATAGAGAGCTTTATGCAATTTGAAAACAAAAGAGGGATGAGTTAGAGAGATAAAACATGTTGGTTGTTCCACATATACTTCCTCTTTGAGTTCACCATTTAAGAAGGAAATCTTAACATCCATTTGGTAGACCTTGAACTTCTTGTAGGCCGCATAAGCAAGAAATATCCTGATAGCTTCTAGTCTTGCAATAGGTGCATAGGTCTGATCAAAGTCAATTCCTTCTTCTCGTCTATATTCTTGTACTACCAGCCTTGCTTTGTTTATGATGATAGCTCATTGTGCATCCAATTTATTTCTAAAAATGCATTTAGTTCCAATGACTGTGTAGTCTTTGGGTCTTTGAACTAAATCCCAAACTCTGCATCTCTCAAACTAATTAAGCTCCTCTTACATGACAATAATCCAGTGGGGATCTTGCTTTATATCTTTTATGGATTGGGGCTCAGGTTGAGATATGAAGCAAGCATGCATCAAGTTTTGGTCGAGTTGATGCCTTATTTTCACACCAACTGATATGTATCCAATCACTTAAGATATAGGGTGATCTCTAAGTGTGACAAGATCAGTTGGAGGAGTTGGTTCAGCAACAGCATTAAGAATTAATTACTCTTGTGGAATTATGTTTTCTGTTGGAGGTTCAACAATCATTTCATTTAAATTTTCTTCACTCTCTTCTTCAATATGTGGAGAGGGATGTGATGTAGCCTCATTGGTGAAGTTTAAATCATCCAATTTCTCACATAGTTGAGCTACCTGCAATAAATCTTTGGTAGAAGAATCATTCTCCTTGTAATACATGTTAGCTTTATCAAAGGTCATATGCACTGATTCTTCTATTTTTAAGGTTGATTTATAAGGACCCTATAGGCCTGCTGACTTGGGAATATCCAAGAAAAATTCCCACTTCAGCTTTGGCTTCAAACTTTCTAAGATTTTTCTTATTATTATTGTGAATATAATATCTACAGCCAAGAATTCTAAAGTAATCTATTTAAGGTTGCTTCCCTTTGAACAGTTTATAGGGAGTCTTGCCCTTAAGTTTATGTATTAAACATCTGTTCAGGACATAATTTGCTGTGCTTACAACCTCTGCCGAAAATGATAGGGGAAAGTAAGCATCTGCATGCAATGTACCTGCAGCTTCAATGACGGTTCTGTTTTTCCTTTCTGCTACCCCATTTTATTGAGGAGTTCTAGGAGCAGAAAATCAATGCCTGATACCTTCCATCTCACAAAATTCTTGTATAGGAAGAGATTCAAACTCAATACCGTGGTCACTTCTAATCAATGCAACTGGAGTAGAGTACTCAATCTTTATGCTCTTAAGAAGTCTGTAAGAACTTTAAAGTTATCTTACTTTTTTCTCAAGAAGAACATTCAAGTGAATCTAGAGAAGTCATTTACAATAACTAAGGTATAATATTTCCCTCCCAATCTCTGTACAGCAATGAATCCAAATAGATCCATATGTAGCAGGTACAGATTCCTGGGTGAATCACTCTTATTAATGGATTTAAAGCTATTTTTGGCTTGCTTGTCTAATTGACAAGCCCTGCAAAGGCTTTCCTTCTTGTAGGGGCAAGAAGGCAATCCTCTAACAAGGTTGTCCCTAGAGAGTTTAACAATATTTTTAAGATTAACATATCCTAATCTTTTATGCCATAATTCATTATTATTACTGATTTGATTAAATAAGCAAATTTCTGACCTAACAGATTTGAAGTTTACTACATAGATGTTTCCTTGCCTAAGACCAGTTAAGACAATTTTATTATCTACAGAAGATATAATATAAGAAGAATGGTTAAAGGATACCTAATAACCTTCATCACATAATTGGCTTATGGATATCAGGTTATGTTTTAAACAACTCACATAGGTAACTCTCCTGAAGGTGACAGCTCTAATCTTGACATTCCCATATCCTTCAGTCTGGCCACAGTTGGAGTCACCAAATATCACATTTGGACCAAGCTTGGACTTGTAGTTTGTTAAATTGTCCTTACTGCCTGTTATGTGCTTTGAGCATCCACTATCCAGGTACCACTGTACCTCTGTGGTAGGATAACCTTTCACCTGAAAAATAAAAATTAGGTGTTCTTGACCCAGGTAACCTTGGGTCCTTGATTCTTTACAAAATTTATATTAGAAATGTAAAAACATTCAGGTTGGTTTTTATATCCTAGGGGGTGAAATTTACTAGGTAGAATTATCCATTAGGTAAAAGGGTTAACAAATTCTTTTGATTGATTAAATGTTCTGGGGTAATTAAAGTTTCTGTTAATCTGAACTGGGGTCGACAAATTCTGATACGTTCATCGAACTGAGTTCGATGAATAGGGATGAGTTCGTCGAACTCCGCTCAGAGAATGGAAATATTCATTCTATGTGCCCCAATATCGTCAATCTCGGCTCGACGAAACATATTGGTTTCATCGATCGCTATTCGAAGAATAATTATAATAAAAATCTGCGTTCAGAGTTCGTCGACATGAGTTCGACGAACTGTACACATTTCGTCGATCTGAGTTCGACGAAATCTGTTGAACATTGTTATGCTTAAAGATTTTCTTGTTCTTTCTCTTTTTCTTGGGTTTCTGATTTAATACAGTTGGTTTGTTATTCTCATTTGTCTTTTATTTACCCTTTTCAGATATGAATTTAATGGGGGTTGAGAGAATGTTTTTCTGAATTAAATGAGGTTGGCTTGATGAAGTACCCAAGCCCAGCTTACCATTAAGCCTGCCATTTACAGTGCTTGTGATGTCCATCAATTTGATGCTTCTCCCATTTATGGATTCTTCAAATTGCTTAGCCTCATTCAGTTTAATTTTTAGAGAATTAATCTGTTCAGAAGCTATAACTAGTTTATCTTTTAGTTCAATATTTTCAGATAACAAATTTTCCTGTTCAATTAGCTTATCTCTGAGAAGTTTGATTTCTTTCTCAGATTTGATTAGATCATTACCTAATAATTTAAATTCAGTTTTGAATTGATATGAATTAAAATCAAATGATGATATTATCTGATCCTCTTCAGTCTTAGAATCTTCATTCTTTGAATTTTCAGCTTATAATGGATTGCTTGATGCATTGATAGCCATCAAGCAAGTTTCTTTTGCTTTAGACTCTTCCTCATCTTCACTGGCGCTGAAAGATGAAGATTCTTCTTCTGTTTCACTCCAAGTTTCTGCTATAAAACCTTTCTCCTTCCTCTTATGCTTGCTTGATGAGGACTTGCTGTACTGCTTTCTGGAGTCCTTGTCTCTTCTTTTCTCCTTCTTCTGATTCTCTGGACACTCAGGGAGAATGTGTCTAGTTTTTCTGCAACCAAAGCAGACAATCTCCTTGGTAGGAGTTTCGTCATATCTTGGTCTGCCATCTTGTCTGGATGACTTCCTTCTGAATTCTTTTCTGGCCATCTTATAAAATCTTTTGGCCAGTAAGCTTAGGAGTTCATCATTTGCTGAAGGAGCATCTGTTTCTTCAGATGCCTTGAAAGCAATGTTTTGCTCCTTCCTTCCTGATAAGGAGGTCTTCTGCTCAACTGCTTCTCTTATTTTTATAAGCTGCTCATAATATTTGAGCTTGCCTAGAAGTGCCTCAGTAGACATTTCATTTAGCCTTCTGGGCTCCTTGATTGGCCAAATCCTGGAGTCCAATGAACTAGGGAAGCACATTAGAATTTTATCATTTATCTCAATCAGTGATATATTTTTGTCCAAATTCTTCAGCACATTGATTATTAGGCTGAGTCTGTTGTACATGTAAGCCACTGACTCAGATTCAACTTTCTTAAAATTTTTATATTGAGAGATGAGATGAGATCTTCTGTCCTTTCTCTCATTAGCAGAGCCTGCAACCATTTGGTTGAGAGAATCCCAAATGTCCTTAGCTGATGTGCATTCAGCTACTTTTTGAAAGATGTCATCAGACATAGTCTGAGCTAGGATGTTCATGGATTTAGCATCAGCCATCTTCAACTTCTTCTGAGCTTCTGTCCACTCAGGTGGTGGAACTGCTGAGGTACTTGTTAAAGTTGTTGCAGAAGGAGTAAGGGGATCTGTCAAGATAGAATTGTATATATCCTCATCAATAGAGTTAATATATAATCTAATTCTTGCCTTCCAGATTGCAAACTTATTCAGATTGTAGACTGGAGGTCTGGTGCTTGAATATTCTTTATTCTGTGCCATGAAATGAGAGAGACACTAGAGATATTAAGATCTATCAAAGATCTTTTGGTTCAGGTGTTAACCTGTGAAACCAAACAACCTTACCCTCTGATACCAATTGAAAGTGAGGAAAGATCTGCTTAACTCTAGAGGGGGGGGGGGTGAATAGAGTATTTTAAAACTTTAATTAATTTTTACAGCTGATTAAAATAAGTGATAAGTATATGTATAAAGAGAGATGAAAACAAAAACAATCACAACACATAAAAATAACAATAGAGCAATCCAGACGACACAAGAAATTTATAGTGGTTTCCCTAAAATTGGGTACATCCACTCTTCTACCACCCTGATAGGAATCTACTAACAGGTTTTTGATCAGGTGCCCTGCCACCACATGTTTTTGCTCAGATTCCCTGTCACCACAAGATCTGTTTTTTCAAGGGAGATCTCACAACCCTTTTGAGCTTTTGATCAGGTGCCCAAAAACCAAACTAAGTCTTTTGATCAGGAGACTTAACAAACAAAAGGGTTAACTTTTCAAGGGATTTATAACCCTGTACACAGTTGGAAATTAAAAGTGATGTTGTCTTCTCTTTCTCAAACAACTGAGAAGACTTTAGTGGAAGATGTTGTCAAATCTCCCCTTGAGATGAAAAAGAGGGTTCAGGAAGATGAGAGCTTTGCACAGGGTGTAAGCCTCGATGAAGATCTTCAGAAACTTCTTTGACTGATGTTGATGAGTTGTCCTTTTGAAGTTTGAATCAGAAACTAAAGAAGACTAAAGATCTGTGTGTTGATGTTTTTCTTCAATTTCCTGTAGATAGCAATTTATTTTTCTATAAAACTTGTATCAGTTGTTGTGTAACAGATCTCTTGTCAATCCTTCTTGTTGTTCTAAAGAGAAGAATTTTCTTTTTATATTCTGAAGGATCTCAGCCATTTGAAATTTGAAAAAGAATTCCTGAAATTAATGCTGAAATCCTGGGAGTTGAATAGCTGGAATTTTCCTTAAATGTATTCCCTCAACTATTTCAATAAATAAGTCAAGTTATTACTCTGTGAAATCCATAATTAATGCTGCCAAGCAATGACCATATTCTTGAGAATATAAGCATTAATTATCAGAGAATTACTGCCTTAGAATAATCCAAACTGAAATTAAACTAAGAGAAAATGCCAAACTGATACTGAGAGAAATCGTCGAAGTCAGGACAGATTTCGTCGGCCTGAACTTCAAGTTCGTCGAGCTGAGAAATCATCTTTGTCGAGCTGAGCTCAAAGAAAGTTGATCTGGAAAGTAGACTGTCAAAGCTGAGCTCCAAGTTCGTCGACCTGAGATAGAATTTCGTCGACCAGAGAACTTGAGAGAAGAGAGAAGATCGTCGACCTGAGATCCAAGTTCGTTGAGCTCAGCTCATAGTAGGGACTCTGAGTACGTCGATCTGCGATCGACGATTGTCAAGCTGAGTTCGAAGAACTTCAAACTGATTCTCTGAACTCTTAAAACTACTGTTCTTCTAAATCTGGATCTCTGAATTCTTTTGAGGGCTGGATCAATGTTTGTCTAACCTAGTCAGACTGACCTAAACCGTAGAACTAACAATTTGACCTTAGGCTATATATGGAGGGTTAATAACCTAATAGTGAAGCTCGCCCAAATCTAAACTAGGGATCTAACAAAGGCAAAAAGCGTTGAGTGAGCTTTTCTCACTCAACGCTGTCAACGCCTAGATAGACAAAACTATCTAAGTACTTTGTCGTTGAGTGAAGCATATTCACTCAACGCCTATACTGTTGATGCTTGAATTTTGACTAAGTCTCGGATGCTGATGTCAGCAAGTCAAAAAGTCAACCATATTCAAATTGTGAGCGGCAAAGTCATAGTACATGAAAAAAGACACCGCAGGCCTACTCTACGACAGAGAGGCGTTAAGGCAAGGATGCAATCAACATTAATGGCATGGGACCCACTACTAAAAGAGCCATTGGGATACAATAAATAAAAGGAGAAGATCTTTACAGAAAGAGCAGCTGTTACAGTAGTTCTTCCCAATCGCCATTATTGCAGGTGTGGCTGAAGAACAGAGATCCCAAGACAAGCAAATCTAGAGGCATATCAAGTTAGTTGTTGATATCAACATCTTCAACAACAACATTGTTTGTGCCATCTTCATTTGCACCAGCTAGCAAGCTCAAGGTGATTCATTGAGAAAGAGACAACAGCTTGGGCCGACCCTTGCTGCAGGTGCTTCACATATCCATCCAACAAATCCTAAGGAACATTCTCTTGGGGAGCTGTGAAGAAGGAGATAGGGCTGAGTAGTTGGCTCAGTTCAGAAAGGTGCAAAGAAGCTAATCTGCAAGTTGCTTCCAGCATAAGCCAAAGCATCTACATCATTGCTGTTGTGAAGAAGAGAGGGTTGAGCTTTTGGTTCAGTTCAGAAAGGGGCAGGATAGTATTCTGCAAGTCACTTCCAGCTCAAGTGGATATACTTGTTGCTGTGAAGTAGTTGGGGTTAAGGTGTTCTTAGTTCAGAAAAGTGGACTCAGGAAAACATTCCTGGTGTCAAAGTTGGCTTGACTATAAATCAGTCAAGGTAGATTGACACAGAGAAATTCCTCTTGTGTCTAGTCAAGAACCTCGACAACCCACTTACATCTTGTAGGATCCTTTCTGGATCTGAGAGGTAGGAGCAAACTTGCTCTGAGGTAGGATCCAAAAGTGGATCTGAGTTATAGGGCTCTTTATCCAGAGCTGTAGGATCCTTTTGGATCTAAAGTAGGGCTGTCCTCCCAGCCTAAGTTGTAGGGCCTTTGAGCATAAGGTAGGTGATCTTTGGATCACTAAGTTGTAGGTCCTAGTGCCTGAGCTGTAAGTCTTAGAGGAGACTGAGAGATCTTGAGGGATGTGAGGTGTAAGCTCTTTGGAGCATTGTTTTGGAGAAGTGCCTTGACCAATAGGAAGTTGGCATGGTGGGAGGAGAGTTGATGTACCCAAAGATTGGGGAACCACCATAGATCTGTGTGTACTCTGTTGTGTTGCTTTTCTTTATGTAAGTAGCTTATCTTGAAAGCAAAACTTAATCTACCAATATATCAACTAACTAAAAGATATTCAAAGATAGTCACTAAGAACTAAGAAACCTATTCACCCCCATCTAGGTGATTTAGTTATCCTTAAAATAAACACTTTCATCATGTTAGATCTATGGTATACGATACCTAAATGATCAACTCTAGTTTGAGTCTTGTGGATTGTATGTTTGTTGGCTGTAATATTTCATTTGATGAATAAAAGTACTGTATACATTTCATTTTATATATTTTGGCAAGTTCTTTTATTATGTTATTATTTCTATTGTGATAGAATAGTTAAGTAAAATAAATGTCCTAAGAATGTTTGCTTCCATAGGTCAAGTATTGACCTGATGTGAGAACGTATAATCCTAGAAGCTTCATTCTTAAAGGTCCCTGGTCGTTGTATCATCTTAGAAACTTAGGGCGATCATTATACCTTTAAGACTAGCATGTGCGTTGACTGATGACCCGTCCTCACAGGTCATGATATTGTGATATCAAGTCATCACATGGGTACTTGTTATGAACAAGTTGTATTGGACAGACCCACCATGAGAATACTTTTTGTTAGAACCCTACTTGTGATTTGGGCTAGGTTCACTATTTGAATTGATGACCCACCATGTATAGTCTAGGGTGATCATTTGTTAGTTCCATGGTTAAGTTCAATCACTTTAGGTTAGTTCACTGAGACCTACCTTTAGAAGGCTTCAGGAGACTCAAGACTTAAGAGACAAGGCCGTTTTGAAGATTGCAGAAAAAGGAGTTCGACGATAGCTGAACTCAGCTCAATAATCATCGATCTCAGATCGATGAACTCAGAGTTCCTTCTCTGAGTTAAGCTCGACAAAAGTCTAGCTCAGCTCGACGAACTGTGAGCTTATCTCAGGATCTCAGCTCGACGAAGTGCCTTCTCAGCTCGATGAACTTGGAGCTCAGTTTGGCAAGTGCTTTTTCTGTTTGACGATCTTGGAACTCAGCTCGATGAAGGAGAATTATCAGCTCGACAAACTTGGGGCTTAGGTCGATGAAAACTTTCCTTAGTTCGAATATCTCCATTTAAGTTCTGTTCGACTATCTTCTATCAGTTTCTCAGACTGTATAAGGCAATTCGATTTCAGATTATTTCAAATATTCAGACAGTAATACTCTGATAAATAATACTCATATTCTCAAGAATATAACTGTTCGTGGCAGCATTAATTAAGTATTTTCATAGAGTTATTACTTAACATATTTACTGGGACAGTTAGGGAAATGCATTGAAGACAATATTCAGCCGTTCCAATTCCCAAAAAATATGTAGAGGACTTCAAGGATTTGAATTTCAAAATTAGCAATCAGATATAAAAGATTTTCAGAAGATTGCCGTGCAGAGTCACAGTTAGAATTTACTGAGTCAGGAAAAAGAAGAAAGAAAATATCTGCATTATGAGAACAAGAAACAAAGACACAGAACATCTTGTTCATCATCATTATTCTTCTTTAAGTTTTCTTCCAGCAACACAACATACAATCTGAGACCAAAAGCTCAATCACTCAGAGATATTTACTGGAAGAAGAAGTGCTCATCTTGAAGGCTCACACCCTGAGCAAAGCTTCCATTATCTTGAACTATTCTACATCTCAGGAGGAGCTTTTACAACAATAGCAATCCACTAGTCTTCTCAGAACATTGAGAAAGAGAAGACAATATCAATTTCTTTTTACCTCACTGTAAAAGGGTTTTTAACTCCCTTCAAAAAATATCCCTTTGATTGTTAAGTCTCCTGATCAAAAGACTTAGTTTGATTTTTGGGCACCTAATCAAAAGCTCAAAGGTTGCTAGATCTCCCTTGAAAATAGATCTTGTGGCGACAGGGCACCTGAGCAAAAACCTGTGGTGGCCGGGCACTTGATCAAAAACCTGTAGTGGATTCCTACCAGGGTGGTAGAAGAGTGGTTGTACCCAAGGTTTAGGAGAACCACTATAAAATCTTTGTGTCGTCTGGTTGCTCTACTTGTTATTTTTTGTGTTGTGATTTCTGTGTTTTATTTCTGTCTATATACATATAGATATCACTTATTTTAATCTGCTATAAAAATTAATTAAAAGTTTTCTTAATACTCTATTCATCCCCTCTAGATTTAGTGTGATCTATCTCTTCACTTTCAATTGGTATCAGAGCATAAGGTTAATTGGTTGTATAGGCTAACACCTGAATCAAAAGATCTTTGATAGATCCCATTTACTCTAGTGACTTTTTATATCATGGCATAAAATAAGGAGTACTCATGCTCCAGACCTCTAGTATGCAAGCTAAATAAGTTTGCTCTCTGGAAGGCAAGGATTATGCTGTATATGAATTCTATTGATGAAGATATTTATAATTCTATCTTGACAGGTCCCCCTACACTAACTGCAATAACAAGCACAAGTGTAGTTCCGCCACCTGAGTGGACTGATGCTCAGAAAAAGCTGAAAATTGTAGATGCCAAATCCATGAACATTTTGGCTCAGACAATATCAGATGATATATTCCAAAAAGTTGCGGAATGTTCTTCAGCCAAGGATATCTGGGATTCCTTAAATACTATGGTTGCTGGCTCAATAAATGAAAGAAAGTACAGAAGGTCCCACTTGATTTCTCAATATTATAATTTCAAGAAGGGTGAATCAGAATCAGTTGCTGAAATGTACAACAGACTCAGCCTCATCATCAATAAGCTGAAGAGTCATAACAAGGTCATCTCTTTAACAAAGATCAATGACAAGATCCTTATGTGCTTTCACAGCACATGGGGTTGTAGGATCTGGCCAATCAAGGAGGTCAGAAGCCTAAATGAGATTTCTACTGAGTCATTATTAGGCAAGCTCAAGTCTTATGAGCAGCTTATCAAAACCAGGGAGGCAGCTGAACAAAAGACTTCTAACTCAGGAAAGAAGGAAGGAGCAAAGTATTGTCTTCAAGGCATCTGAAGAATCAGAAACACTACTAGATACTAAAGACCTACTGAGTCTTCTGGCAAAGAGGTTTTATAAAATGTCAAGGAAGGACTTTAGGAGAAAGTCAACCAGAAATGAGGACAAGCCAAAGTATGACAAGACTCCTACTAAAGAAATTGTTTGTTATGGATGTAGAAAGTCAGGACACATTCTACCAGAATGTCTAGAGGCTGAAAAGAAGGACAAGAGAAAGGAGAAAGAATCCAAGAAGCACTCCAGCAAGCCCTCTTCCAATAAATACAAGAAGAAGAAGGAGAAGGGATTTGTGGCTGAGACCTGGAGTAACTCAGAAGAAGAAAGTTCATCCAGTTCAAGTGAGTTTGAAGAAGAGGCAAAAGCTAGAGAGATCTGCTTGATGGCAATTAATGCCTCTTGCAGCAACTCAGAAGCTGCTATTTTAGAAGCAGAAAACTCAAAATCTGAATTAGAAGAGGACTAGGTAATAACATCTTTTGATTTTACTTCTGATCATTTTAAAACTGGATTCAAACTTTTATGCAATGACTTAATTAAATCTGAGAAGGAAATCAAACTTCTCAGAGAAAAACAAATTAGATTTGACAATCAGTTTTCTGAAAATATCAAACAGAAAGATGAATTAGAAAAACTAAATTAAATGAGGCTAAAGAATTTGAAGAATCTCTTAATGGGAGAAGCATCAAATTGATAAATATCACTAACACAGTCAATGTCAGGCTTAATGGCAAACTGGGCTTGGAAGCTTCATCAAGTGAGCCTCTTCTTCTTAAGAAAAATATTCTTTCTACCCCCATTAAATTTGTTTCTGCCAAAGGTAAAGAAAAAGTAGAAGTTAATAACAAAGAAACAAAAATTTCACAAAACAATCAACCCAAGAAAAAGAATTTTTTTTAATAAAAACAATGTTCAACATCTTTTGTCAAACCAAGATCGACGAAATGTATGCAGTTCGTCGGACTCAGATCGACAAACTATGAACGTAGAATTTATATATAACTATTCTTATAACATCGATCGACGAAATCAATATGGTTCATCGAACCGCGATTGACAAAATTGGGGCGCAGAAAATGAATACTCTCATTCTCTGAGCGGAGTTCGACGAACTCATCCCTATTCATCGAACGCAGATCGACAAACTTACTGCAATTCGTCGAACTCAATTTACTATAACAGAAACTTAAATTCTTTTCAGAATTTCAAGAAACCGAAAACCTTTAATAATCCTTTTACTCAATGGATAATTCCACCTAGAAGATTTCACCCCTTAGGATATAAAGACCAACCAGAATTTTCTTACATTTTCAGTTATAAATTTGAGAAGAATAAAGGACCCAAGGTTACCTGGATCAAGAACATCTAATCTATTTTCATGCAGGTGATGGACTATCCTACCACAAAGAAATAATGGTACTTGGATAGTGGGTGTTCAAAACATATGATAGGCAACAAAAGAAATCTAACTGATTACAAGTCAATGCTTGGACCAAAGGTGATCTTTGGAGACTCCAACTGTGGTCAAACAAAAGGATATGGGAATATCAAAGTTGGAACTGTCACCTTCAGGAAAGTAGCATATGTGAGTGGTCTCAAGCATAACCTGATATCTATAAGCCAATTATGTGATTAAGATTATCATGTATCATTTAATCAATCTTGTTGTACAATTACTTCTAATAAAAACAAAATTGTTTTAAATGGAATTAGACATGGTAACATCTATGTAGTAAATTTTAAGTCTGCCATTTCAGAAATTTATTTATTTAATCTGATTAGTAATACTAATGACTTATGACATAAAAGAGTAGGACATGTAAACTTAAGAAATATTGTTGAACTATATAGGGACAACCTTGTTAGAGGATTGTCTTGTGGCCCCTACAAGAAAGAAAGTCTTTGCAGGGCTTGTCAATTACGCAAGCAAACTAAAAGTAGGTTTAAATCAATTAATATGAGTTATTCACCCAGAATTTTACATTTGCTACACATGGATCTTTTTGGACCCATTACTGTACAAAGTTTGGGAGGGAAATTTTACACTCTAGTTACTATAGATGACTTCTCTAGATTCACTTGGGTGTTCTTTCTGAGAAACAAGTCATATAACTTTAAAGTTCTTACAAACTTTCTTAGGAGCATAAAGATTGAGTACTCTACTCCAATTGTATTGATCAGAAGTGACCATGGTACTGAGTTTGAATCTCTTCTTAAGCAATAATTCTGTGAGATGGAAAGTATCAGACATTGTTTCTCTACTCTAAGAATTCCTCAACAAAATGGGGTAGCAGAAAGGAAAAATAAAACCCTTATTGAAGCTGCAGGGACATTCCTTGCAGATGCTTACTTACCCCTATCCTTTTAGGCAGAGGCTGTAAGTACAGTAAATTATGTTCTGAATAGAAGTTTAATACATAAACTTAAGTGTAAGACTCCTTATGAATTGCTTAAAGGGTAGCAAGCTAAAATAAATTATTTTAGAGTATTTGGTTGTAGATGTTATATTCACAATAATAACAAGAAACATCTTAGAAAGTTTGAAGCCAAAGCTGCAGATAGAATTTTTCTTGGATATTCCCAAGTCAGCAAGGTATATAAGGTATTTAACAAATCTACCTTAAAAATGAAAGACTATGTACATATAACTATTTATGAAGCTAATATGTGTTATAAGGAGAAGTATTCTTCTACCAGAGATACATTGCAGGTACCCATTCTGTATGAGAAATTGGATGACTTAAACCTCACCCAAGAGGTTACATCTCATCCTTCTCCACAGTCTGCTGAAGAAAGTGAAGAAGAAATTGTTGGAACAGTTGAACCAACAACAGCTAACATAATTCCACAAGAGGAATTAATTCCCTAAGATGTTGATGAACTAACTCCTCCTATTGATTTTGTCATACTTAGAGATCATCCCATATCTCAAGTGACTGGAGACATATCATTTGGTGTGCAAACAAGGCATCAATTCAATCAAGATTTGATTCATGCTTGCTTCATATCTCAGATTGAACCTCAATCCATAAAAGATGCAGAGTAAGATCCCCACTGGATTATTGCAATGCAAGAGGAGCTCAATCAATTTGAGAGATGCAGAGTTTGGGATTTAGTTCCAAGACCCAAAGACTACCCAGTCATTAGAAGTAAATGGATTTTCAGGAACAAGTTGGATTCTCAAGGATCTATTGTAAGGAACAAAGCAAGATTGGTAGCTCAAGGCTATTCACAGGAGGAAGGAATTGATTATGACCTGACCTTTGCCCCTGTTGCAAGGATGGAGGCTATCAGAATATTCCTTTCATGTGCAGCATAAAAGAAATTCAAAGTCTACCAAATGGATGTCAAAAGTGCTTTTCTTAATGGTGAACTCAAAGAGGAAGTCTATGCGGAGCAACCACCAGATTTCATCTCTCCAACTCATCCCTCTTTTATTTTTAAGTTGCATAAAGCTCTCTATTGTTTAAATTAAGTTCTAAGAGCTTGGTATGAGACCCTAGATAGCTTTCTCTTAGAGCATAAGTTCACTAGGGGCATTGTAGATAGGAATTTGTATACTAGGCATCATAAAAATAAAATTTTGATAGTGCAAATATATATATATGACATCATTTTTGGCTCTACTGATTCCAAACTATGCAAAAGGTTTTCTGAACTGATACATTCCAAATTTTAAATGAGTAGCATCAGTGAGCTTTCCTACTTTCTTGGTCTTCAAGTGAAGCAATCCCCTGATGGCTTTTTTATCTCCCAATCTAAATATGCTAAGGAGCTAATTAAGAGATTTGGGATGGCTGATGCCTCAGCTATGAAAACACTCATGGCTTCTAATGTTGTGATTAATTCTGATGAGCAGGGAAAGCCAGTTGTTCAGAAAATATATAGGGCTATTATTGGGTCCTTGTTGTATCTCACAGCTAGTAGGCCAAATATAATGTTTGCTACATGTCTTTGTGCTAGGTTCCAAGTGAACCCTAAATAATCTCATCTAATTTTACTAAAAAGGACTTTGAGATATATAAAAGGTTATCCAAATCTAGGACTCTGGTATCTAACTGAGTCAGAATTTGAATTAACTGGATTCTCAGATGCTGACTTTGCTGGATGTAAAGTTGACAGAAAGAGCACATCAGGAACATGGCAGTTTCTTAGTGATAGGCTTGTGTCTTGGTTTTGTAAGAAACAGACATCTGTGTCAACTTCAACTGCTAAAGCTGAATATATATCAGCTGGCAGTTGTTGTTCACAAATCTTGTGGATTCAAAACCAACTCCTGGATTTTTGTTTCAATATAAATAATTCAACTATATTTTGTGATAGAACCAGTGCAATTTCCATTACACAAAATCTAGTGCATCATAGTAGGACCAAGCATATACAAAGTAGACATCATTTCATTAGAGATTGTGTGGACAAAAATAAAATAAACCTTTTGTTTATGTCTACTAATTTACAAAGAGCAGACATCTTCACTAAGCCTTTCGATGAGAAGAAACATATATGTTTCCTAAATAAGTTGGGCATGATAAATGGGGAAGACTTAATTTAATTTTTGTTTTAAGTTCAACGATTAGGATATAGTTCGTCGAATGGAGATCGACGATCTGTGAACTCTTTGTGAAGAGTTCATCGAACGGAGCTCGACGAATTTTTCTTTGTGAAACTGTTCGTCGAACAGAGATCGAAGATTTTGTTTCAGAAAATTTTTCATCGAATGAAGTACGGCGATCTGTTTTCCCCCTCTTCAAACTGAGATTGACGCTTTTATTTCTTCATGAAATTTTTCGTCGACCTGAGTTCGAAGCTTTTCTTTTTTTTTTCGTTGGACGGAGTTTGTCTTTTCATCTTCTGAAAACATATAATAGGATTTTCATCGAACTGCATCCCGCGCTTTCCATTTCTCGTGCACTTGATCTTTTGTTTTTTCAGGCATGGCGATTTCGGCGGCGACTCTTTCAGGCATGAAGTTTGATGCAGGTTTCAACATCAACATCGATTCGTTCAATCATTCTAATCAAATATTCAAAGATATACTTCAGTTGTTTGAGGCACCGCAGTTGAGGCAGTTCATGACATTAAGGATCAAGCTTCCAGTATAGGAAATTAAAGAATGGGTATTCACAGCAACTTTTCCAGACCAAATCTCTATTACTGGATCGATTTCTGGTCATCAGGTTTCTCTTTCCCTTGATATTCTAACAAAAGTTTTTGGTTTTATAAATGGAGAAGATGATTTTGAATAATCTAGCAATGCATTTGAAGATATGCTAGTTATCATGGGTCACTCCCAGGGAAACCCTAATAAATTTGTAAAGAAAATTTTTTTTGCTGAATATAAGTTCTTGGCTGATATAGTTAGGAAAGTCATCTTGGGCAAGCATTTTGCCCATGACTACATAACTAGGCACCAATTCTTGGTGATGCGTGCCTTAGTCAATCATAAATCAGTAAATTTGGGATTGATTTTTTTTGAATCCATTAAGAAGAAAATAAACAAGAAAGATGTTGGTTATGGAAGAGTTCTGGGCATCTTCACGTAAGCCAAGTGCCCTGAACTACTGGTCTCCCAGACCATTTTTAAATGCTTCTAAGAGGCTTACCTCTGCCCACTTTGGCAGATGGTAGAGGGTCATTACCAAGCCTTCCAGGGCTTCTCTTCCAGGATAACTTCAGAGGACACCATGGCTGCTGCAGCCACTTCACCAACCCCTGAAGAATGTCCTGCTCCTCATATTCCCTCTCTTCCACCTCCATCTCAACATCATTCAATATTTCCATCATCAACTCCCCTTGTTGATGTTACTACACTTCAACAACCATCTCCACAACATCCCTTAATTCAGGAAGATAATATACTCCCTGATGTCTCCACCTCCAACTTTCCAACAGACTTTCAACAACCATCCACAGTCATTACACACTCACCATCTCAACCACAATCACCAATCCATATTCTTAAGGATACACCATCTCCACCTCCTCAATCACCTCTTCCAACATATCTTGATGATATTCCATCCACTTCTACTCATCAAGTGCCACTTCTTTCATCTCCATCTCCACCATACTCTCCACATCATTCAACTATTCAGGATATTCGTCCATCAAATGTTCCACTAACATTACCATCCATCTAACTTTCAAACATCCCTCCAGGCTTCTCCATCTGTTCCAACAGTGGACACCAATCCACCTATACCTCCTCTACTCCTGATCAATTATATCTAAATTTTTCTGACATTACAAATGATCTTCTTAAATTCATTTCTCCTACTCTAAAGAAGCTCATAGTTGAGGTTATTGCCGCACTTGCTGCTTCCATCTCTGCACTTACTTCAAATCTAGCCTCTTCCACATCTGTCCCTTCTTTTGGGGGCCTAGGTTTAGGACTCTCTGAAACCATGCTGGGGGAGATGTTCCATGAAGAAGCTCCAGAAGTTCCTGCAGAAATTCCAGCAGCAGATGCAGTCTGTATAGATACAGATATGATTCAAGTTTGTACAGAGGAAGAAATAGATTTCTCAATTCCTGAGATAATCATTATTGGTGATTTCATTTTGAATCACACAGTTGATCTTTCCTCATTATTACATTCTTTTGATACACTTTTCAGTAGAAGTTTTCCAGTTTTTGACGCTTACTCTAAAGCAATAGTCAGTTACACTGCACCTATACGTCCTCAAGTCTTGGAACAACTTAGGACAAGTTTGTAGTTACAGAAGATATTATAGAGCATATAACTATTCCAGTGTCAAAGGCCTCTTTGCCTCCTAATTTTGGATGGGCTGAGTCCCCCATGCCAGACCTTGATGAAATTATGTTTCAAGAGATGGAAGAAAATGATATTATTTAGGCTCAAGTAATTACAGATATTGCATCTAAAGAGCCAGAACTTCAAGTACAGCTTAAGGCTGAAGCCATACAGCCATAGGCTCATCTAATAGTGTATAATGCATTGCTTAAACAGATTCAATCTTTATATGATAATCCTGCTGATGATTCTGATGATGATAATGATGAGTCAGATGACTCTGAAGATTCAAATTCTAAAAAGAGAAAATTCAAGAAGAAAGTACCACCAAAGGCTGCACCAAAACCAAATCCCACTACTGATACAACTTACTACATTCTGCATAACATCACTCTCACTCCAGATACTCCTAACTAGATGAGATATTCTAAAAAATGAAATGAAAGCTAGGAAGAAGAGCAGGAGATACTCTCCTTCTCCACTACATAGGAGAGGTCCTCCTCCTCCTCCTCCTACAGCTGGATCAACTAACAACATTACTCATGTACAAAGGTCTACATCATCTTCTCATTCTACCAGACCATCCTACAACATAGCTCTCAAAGCAGTAGTCAATAGCAAGCATCTGAAAGAAAGCAGCAAGACCAAGCTAGTTCAGAAAGACCACTTTCTCCAACATATGATCTAGAAATGGATCCTAATTTCAGAATGTCAAGATTTCAAGAGCTTGTAGGACTATCTCAGATAATAATGGCCAAGGAAGAAGGAAAAGATACATCACAATTTTCAACCATGTCATTATACAGGAAGAATGAGCTGAACAAGTATCAGGTAAAACAAAAGCTTTTCAATGTAGATACATATATGAATTTACATCCAGAAACTGTAGTGCCCATAGCTGCATCTGTAAAAATTCTTGGTTCTCAGGATATGAGGATGACTCAACAATAGGCTTCTGATCCAAAAAGACAGATGATTTTCATAAAACCTGATTCTTCTTCAGATGATTCAAAGAAATAGTCTTAATCTTTTGATTATGCATTTTGATTTTTATTTTTATTATATGTAAACTCACAAGACACATTTGTTCATATCTGTTTAATGGTTTATGGTTCTGCTAGATATTTTTTTATTGCTTTGTGATTTTGTTTATTTTATTTTGTATAGTGACCAAACCCAAATATGGGGAGATTGTTAGAACCCTACTTGTAATTTGGGCTAGGTTCACTATTTGGATTGATGACCCACCATATATAGTCTAGGGTCATTTGTTAGTTCTAAGGTTAAGGTCAATTACTTTAGGTTAGTTCACTGAGACCTACCTTCAGAAGGATTCAGAAGACTTCAGAGACTCAAGACTTAAGAGAAAAGATAGTTTTGAAGATTGCAGAAAAATGAGTTCGATGATAGCTAAACTCAGATCGACGATCGTCGATCTCAGACCGAAGAACTCAGAGTTCCTTCTCTGAGATGAGCTCGACGATAGTCTAGCTCCGCTTGACGAACAGTGAGCTTATCTCAGGGTCTCAGCTCGACGAAGTGCCTTCTCAGCTCGATGAACTTGGAGCTCAGTTTGGCAAGTGCATTTTCTGTTCGACGATCTTGGAGCTCAGCTCGACGAAGGAGAATTATCAGCTCGACGAACTTGTAGCTTAGGTCGACGAAAACTTTCCTTAGTTCGACTAACTCCATCCAGGTTCTATTCGACTATCTTCTCTCAGTTTCTCAGACCGTCTAAGGCAATTCGATTTCAGATTATTTCAAATATTCAGATAGTAATACTCTGATAATTAATGCTCATATTCTCAAGAATATAGTCATTATTGGCTGCATTAATTAAGGATTTTCACAAAGTTATTACTTAACATATTTACTGGGATAGTTAGGGAAATGCATTGAAGACAATATTCAGTCGTTCCAATTCCCAGAAAATATGCAGAGGACTTCAAGGATTTGAATTTCAAAATCAGCAATCAGATATAAAAGATTTTCAAAAGATTGTCCTGCAGAGTCTAACCGTTAGAATTTACTGAGTCAAGAAAAAAAGAAAGAAAATATCTGCATTCTGAGAACAAGAAATAGAGACACAGAACATCTTGTTCATCTTCATTCATCTTCTTCAAGTTTTCTTCCAGCAACACAACATACAATCTAAGAACAAAAGCTCAATCACTCAGAGATATTTACTAGAAGAAGAAGTGATCATCTTGAAGGCCTACACCCTGAGCAAAGCTTCCATTCTCCTGAACTATTCTACATCTCAGGGGGAGCTTTGACAACAACAATAATCCACTAGTCTTCTTAGAACATTAATAAAGAGAAGATAATATCAATTTCTTTTTACCTTACTATAAAAGGGTTTTTAACTTCCTTCAAAAGTTATCCCTTTGGTTGTTAAATCTCCTGATCAAAATACTTAGTTTGGTTTTTGGGCACCTGAACAAAAGTTCAAAGGGTTACTAGATCTCCCTTGAAAATAGACCTTGTGGTGACAGGGCACCTAAGCAAAAACCTTTGGTTGCCGGGCACCTGATCAAAAACCTGTAGTGGATTCCTACCAGGGTGGTAGAAGAGTGGATATACCCAAGTTTTAGGGGAACCACTATAAAATCTTTGTGTCTTCGAGTTGCTCTATTTGTTATTTTTTGTGTTGTGATTTCTGTGTTTTATTTCTGCCCATATACATATAGATATCACGTATTTTAATCCGCTATAAAAATTAATCAGAAGTTTTTTTAATACTCTATTCACCCCCTCTAGAGTTAGTGTGATCTTTCCACCACGAGAATATTTTGTGGGTTGTTATATGAACGTGTCACAACTATGGCTCAAGTGGCAATGATGTTTGTGGTACTTTGACATGAAGTCACAGCTTTCATCATGTGAGGAAGAGCATGCTTTGATGGCATCAAAAGTCCAGTCTTGAGAAAGTTGGATGATAAAGGTGGTTATTGGGTATGTTACAAATCATTTGGGTGTTTGCGTATGAGCAGAGATGAGATTTGTCCTCCTATATAATAGGAGTTACATCCATGGGCCCCTTGATGGAATGGGACTGAGAAATACATGGTCATGCTTGGTTGAGTCAATATATGATATTGGACTCACCAATTACTGAAAGTTCATTCTAGATTAAGAAACTAGGATTGAATAATTATGAGGGTGACACAGGTCTATACCTCTAGTTCTATCCGGATGTAAGGGACGAAGGGACATGACAACACTGTAATATTGGTCACAATGGCTTATGTGTTTATAAACTCTTAATGTTTGGGGAGCAATGATGTATTGCTAGATGCCACTCATTATTTGTGAAGCTTTTGTTTGATACTTTCTACATCAAGTGGGAGACTGTTGGTGCAACCATAGTGATCTGGAAGTGATCAAGCAAATAGCCTCACCGCCAACTTAGTACGAAGCCTATCAGTGTCGCACATAAGATTGTGGAGAAATTGGGAGATTGGATCTGTATTGAATAGCTCATGTGATGAGTTGAAAGAAAAAGGAAAAGTGGCTTAAAATGTTTTTGTGACACTGTCGTCGAACGCCGTTCGATGAATTTGGCATTGGCGCAAATTCGTCGAACTCTGTTCTACGAATTTGGCCTTAGTAGAAATTTGTCGATCTCCGTTCGACGAATTTGGCCTTGGCGCAAATTCGCCGAAATCCATTCGACGAATTTGGCTGGCGCAGATTCGTCGAACGTCGCATCTGGTCTTTGACTTCGACAGCATTGAGATAACTCAACGCCATGGCGCAAAAGCATTGACAGTGTTGAGTTCACTCAATTCACTCAATGCATCTAGCCTTTGGCATTGAGTGTGTTATATTCACTCAACGCTGTGATGGTGAAGCATTGACTGTATTATATTCCCTCAATGCCCGTGCTGAGTCAAATGTTGACTTGCTGAAATTGCGACGGGGTCTATTCTATTTATTCCTTGGGTATAAATATGATCGTTTAGGGTTTTTCTGAGGATGCGATTATTCTTACTGTCTAAGCACACGAGCCGTCACTGTGCGAAAGACCGATAACCCTAAAAGCCCGACGGAAGTTGTTCCTCCTTCACCGTCTCGATCCCGATCCCGACGAGTGTTACCGTCGCCTCTCCTACAACAGATCTAGTAGTCTGTGGAGACGATGTGTGTCCTTTCCCGACCTAGCGCTTGTGTGACAAATTGCTATGGGTTCTCCCGATCGTGTGGATTACTGTAGAGGCACGGATATACTTTCTGCGCTCAAGACTCTATCCACTGAGTGGCCGACCCGATTCTTCTAGATCATCTAGGTTGAGTTCAGACTCAATCCCTCAAAGGTAATTTTATTACAGCATGCTTTACTTCTTGAATTCATGAATATTGTTAGATCTGAACTCGTTTGGGTTTTTCTTGTTCTTATTTCCACTGCGTGCACAAGTGTTCTGTCATCCCCAAAAACCCAACAGCAAGATCGTTTAGAGTGGAAACATGTCAGTTTGTCGGAGGAGGCGGTGGCTTAGTTGATGGATGAGCTGGAAAGAAGAGTGTATCCATTAGTGCCACTAGAGGAAGGATAAAGGATGAGCAATGTAGCCTACTGCCTATAGGGTAGCGCGGGGTGAAAGAGGATAAGGTGGGAACTAGCGCTTTACGGTTTCACAAAAGGAAGGGAGAGGAGAGGTCGAAAGGTCAGGGAGGAAAAATTTTCTGAATGAATGGACTGTGCCTTCCACTCCAGAATCTCCTATTTATTCTCCTCCCTATTTCTAATTGAGAGTAACTCACCTAAACGTTTCTAGGGTTAGGAGGGCCATAAAGATTCTCTTCCCCCCCCCTCTTTTTCTCTTCTTCTTTCTCTCTCTTCATTGGATGGCTAAGATTAAAAGCTTGGCACAACTTGGATGTCTAAGATTAATTCTACAATTTCAAACTACTTCTTTAATACATATATATATATATGTGTGTGTGTGTGTGTGTGTGTGTGTGTGTGTGTGTGTGTTTGGAATATATAAACTCAAGAATGTTCAACTTTAAAGGTGTAGATCTCTTTCTTGACTATAAAATACATATATTATTTGCCTAATTTTGACATGTATTGTGGGAGAATCAGACTCAAGCTATTTTAGGCTTAAAAAAGCTGGAGTTTATATATATTATTATATATATATATAGGTATACAGAATAACATATATAACCTCAAACTTTTTTAAGCCTAAAAAACTTGAGCTGGTTCTCCCATAATACATGTCGGAATTAGACAAATAATATATACATTTTATACCCAAGAATGAGATCTACTACTTTCATGTTGAACATTCGTTCAAAATTTGTGCGGTTTTGTAGAAATCTCGCTTGACAGTTTTCTTGCTCGAAATGAATATAATAATAATAAATTTCAAAATTCGAGCCAACAACCTTTCGGGTCAGATTCCGGCTAAACCGTACAAATTTTGGAAAAATACTCAACATGAAAGTTGTAGATCTCATTTTTGGCTATGAAATGCATATATTGTTTGACTAATTACGACATGTATTGTAGGAGAACCAACTCAAGTTTTTTTGACTTAAAAAAGCTTGAGCTTATATATCGGCTTAATGAAATAAAGCGCAGCATGTTTTTTCGAAATATACGTGCAAATTCAAAATATACCAATATGCGTACATTTTAGGAAACGTGTTCAACATGAAAGTTGTAGATATCGTCAAAATGTACAACTTTCATGTTGAATAATTTTCATAAAAATGCACAGTTCAGGAGTATTTTGAAAAGACGCGAAACTTGGCGTAAATTTTGCGAAATCGCAATAGTTATGCAGCGCGTTTTTTCATTCCAAAAATACCTCTAAACCGTTCATTTTTAGGAAAAGTGTTCAACATGAAAGTTCTAGATCTCGAAAATATCTACAGCTTTCATATTGAACACGTTTCCTAAACATGCACGCATATAGGTGTATTTGAATTTGCGCGTATATTTCGAAAAAACACGTTGGGCGTTTTTTCATTAAGCCGTGTGTATATATATATATATATCTTATTATATAAAGCAATATAGGTATTTGGAGGCACATCATAGATCAAACAAGAGCCATTGGATCATGAGAGAGAGCATGAGATGGGAGGAGAGAGTTGGGAGAGAGAGGAGGGAGAGAGAGAAAGTGAGAGAGAGGGGGAGGAGAGAGAGGGAGAGAGAAAGGGAGAGAGATGACAGAAGGGAGAGGAGAAAGGGAGTGGAGAGAGGGGGAGGAGAGAGAGGGAGAGAGAAAGGGAGAGAGATGAGGAAGGGAGAGAAAGAAGTGGGAGAGATATTGCGTGAAATTAATGATTTCACGACAAAACGTATTTTTTTTATAAAATAAAAATTATAATATTGATTTATATTTTTTACGGTCATTTTGACTACTCATATGTATATATTGCGGGCACTGCCCGTCTTGATTTGGGTGCATCCCTCTTTGATGCAGGCGCATCCCGCATTGATGCGGGCGCATCCCGCATTGAAGCGGGCGCATCCCGCATTGATGCAGACGCAGCCCGCAACGACGCACCGAGCACTGGAGAAGCCCGTTTGGAGGCGGTCGAAGCCCGCCTGGATGCGATCGAAGGCCGCCCGAGAGCATCGAGCACGGTCGTAGCCCATACAAAGATGCTATATATATATATATATATATATATATATATATATATATATATATATATATATATATATATATATATATATATATATATATATATATAGACCCACACACACAGAGCATTTTCGCATGAGCTTTGCCTATGCTCGATGTTCTTGTGTGTGTTTCACCCGCATCCTGGTGGGCTTCATTCGCACAAAGTCGTTCTCTTCACTTGCACCCACTATCGCATCCTACCGGGCTCCGTTGACACGAAGTCATGCTCATTGCTCGCACACCACTATCTTGGTGAAAGTGCGAGTGGCGATAAATATTCTTGGGACAGTGGGGTGCAAGTACGGCTTCGTGCGGGTGGAGTTTGCCAGGATGCTATAGTGAGTATGAGCGGCGAAAACGCCTTTTTGCTGACGAAGCACGTCAGAATGTGGGCAAAGCCCGTTTGAGAGCATCAAGCACGGACAAAACCCGTGCAAAGATGATCGTATAAAATAAGCATAAATGATTCAAAAATATGTAATTTATAAAAATAAGCTACAAATATTATTTTACAACAACATGTAACTCAGATAGAACTTTTTTGCTAAATTTAAATCCAAAAATCTCATATAAATTTGATCATTATTGATGGAGGTCCTCCGGGCGGGCTTGATTGAACCGTGGGCTCCTCAAGGACAAGCGCAACCACTGACTGCACCTGCGTACACCCACACGTGTGGAGGCGCCTCACGCAAGCACCATTGTGCGACCACAAGGTCGCACACTCCGTCATCGTGTGCAAGACCCCACTTAGCCGCACGAGCATACACGCGGCTCGGCTTGACTGCGCACACCCTCTCGCGGCCCTTGCTGCACGGTCCCGCTTGGCAGTGCGGGCGCGACCCTGGCTGCGCGCGCCCGCGTATGGCCCTGGCCGCGTACTCCCGCATGCGGTCCGCCTTGGCCGCGCACATGCCAACGTGTGGCCCTGGCTGCGTGCGATTGCATGTATCCCCATCGCCTTGTTCGGGCGGCCACTTGGCCGCCCGACCCTCCAGTTGCCCTGATCGGGTGGGCCCTTAGCCACCTGATTGGGCGACCCCTTTCTTCCACCCTATCCCGGAGGCCTCTTGGCTGACTGGTCTTCTGGCCGCCCAGGTAAGGCGGCCACCTCTTTTACACTATCCAGGCGGCCTCTTGGCCTCCCGGTCGTCTGGCCGCCCAGGTTGGGTGGTCCTTTGGCCGTCCAATTTGGCGGACACCTCTTTCGCCCTAACTGAATGGCCTCTTGGCCGCCCGATCGGGCAGCCCCTTGGTCGCCCAATCGGGCAGACCCCTCTTTCTCCCCAACTGGGAGGACTATTGGCCACCTGGTTCTCCAGTCTCTCGGATCGGGCGGCCAAGGCGAGCAACCTCTTAACCGTCTAATCGGGTGGTGTCCTCTTAGCTGTTCTGTTATTGATTGGCTGCCGGCCACGACCTCCCTCCTCAGGCGCATGACCGCTCTCCTCGCCGACCAGCCTTCGCCGGCAAGCCCCTTTGGCCTCCGTCAATCCTCCGTCATCCAATCGCATTATCACGATCGCCACCATCCATTACTTGGGTAACAACACATGTAACCACCCGCATAACCACCAGTAGTGGGGGGTGCGCGTAGCCAAAAATAGGACCGGTATGTGTTTAATAAAATTATAAAAATACTGTGCACATAGAACTTTATAAGATCGATCTGCGATAAGTAATTATAGTGGTTATGGTCTGTGGATAATCGGATAATTACTGTAACTACCTCTGAGCCCTGTAAATAGGCCCCCAAACCCTCCTTCATTTTCATTCTCGGCTCTCCAGATTTTCTCCTATGCTCTCCTCTCTCTCCACTTCTCATCTCCTCTCTACTTCTCCATTTTCCTCCTTGTGTGCCCCATGCATGTTTTTGCGTGTGTCGCTTCCTTGTGCGCCGTCTCCGTGCGCGCCACCGCGCGCTCCATTCCAAGTGCGCAACTGCGCACTCCATTCCAAGAGCGCCTTCGTGCACTCGTCTCCTTGCGCGCCACCGCACGCTCCATTCCAAGTGCCCTGTCGTACCCTTCTCTACTTGCGCGCAATCATGCGCTCTGCTCTCAAGACTGCTCCTGGCATGCCGCCATGCGCTTCGCTCTCAAGACCGCTCTACGCGCGCCTCCATACGCTTCACTCTCATGACCGCTCCAAGAGCGCTGTCGTGCTCTCCGCTCTCAAGAACACTACAAGCGCACTTCTATGCGCTCCGCTCTCATGATCGCTCCAAGCATGTCGTCGTGCGCTCTGCTCTCAAGACCGCTCGAGGTGAGACGCCGCACTCTCCGTTCTCAAGACCGCAACATACACTCACTGCCTTCAACTCAAGAACAAGTATATCAGTCGCTAGTGAGACCAATGCTCCATACTTCTCTAAGCACAATAGGAGACAAGCCACAGAGATAAAGATGCGCAAAACACATTGTCCAAGCCCCCAAGTAACAGTCAAATATTCCAGAGCATCCAGAGGGTCCAGCTCCCGACTGCAGCAAGTGAAAAACTTAGCTCCGTGAGTGATGACTTGTCACCCTCCGAACACCTCTCTTTCTATTCTAGCAATTGTAACGAGGAGCGATTTGTCATTCTCACATTCTTTAAAGCTTTGTAACAAAACCAAAGACTAGTGGAAATTTGGTAGTCAACGATCCGACCACGTGGTTTTCACCTCTCTTCTGGGTTTTCCATGTTAAAAATTTGTTTTGTTAGATTTCTAGTTTTTGTGACTGTTTGCGCGTTCAACCGCTCTACAGTGTAAGGGAATCCAATTTAGTCATGTCTATAAGGAAATTTGAGTTGTCCGCAACAATTATATTGGGTGATTGTTACGGGCAAACAAATTTTAGATAAGTGCAAACCAATTTTACGAGCAAACCAAAAATTTATATGTGCAAACCAAATTGTTACGTGCAAACCAATATAAAATTTTCAAATTCATCGTATAAATTTTCTTTTAATGATGAGTGCAACTTTTTGATGTTTTTTTTCTTCGCTGGAGAAATACGAAACCAAATGATGAAAATGTGAAATACGGAAAAAAAACGGTTTAAATCTACGGCTTGCTTCTGATCAAAGGAGATGAAAATGAGTGAGAATGTCTGATGCAAATAAATTTGGAGCGCCAACAGTAGTCAGAAGCGAGGATGTGTGGTAGGTGTCATCGGGTATGGCTTACGGTAGGCGTTGGCGGCGGTGATGATGGAAGCAGCGGCTGCGGCGTTGGCAGCGGCGAAGTAAGAGGCGTCAGCGGTGGTGGCGGTGGTGGCTGTGGTGGCGGTGTCGTCGCATATGGCTCACTCCTGTCAACATGATGAGGAAATGGTTTGCCCATATAAATTTTACCGCAACATTTAAAATAATTGTTTAAGAGTTTTTTTTAAGTTGGTTTGCACATATCCAAAATAAGTTTGCCCATAACAATCACCTTATATTGGAATATGTAGGCCAACTTCAATTTCTTTTAGTTTCGATGATGACCACCATAAAATCAGGAATTCTAATTAGTGTGCTTTTCATATTAATTTTGACGACCACGATATGTTCGTCTATGCATAGTCATTTACAAAAGGACCGGGCCCAGTGGGCCCACCCGAGCCCGGCCCGGTAAAAGCCCTGCTAGGCCCGGCCCGGCAAAAGCCCGGCCCGGACCCAGGCCGGGCCCGAGGCCCAGACAGGGCTCAGATTTAGTGCCATTTCCCGGTTCGATACCCGGCCTGGGTCGGGCCGGGCAAAGCCCGGGCTTAGGCAGGCTTTGCCCTGCCGTGCATAACGGCTCTTATTAGAGTCGTTAGCTGCTAAGCTAACAGCTTTAATAAGAGTCGTTAGGCTAAGCAGCGGCCAGCTGCCCCGCTCTCTCTCACTCTCACTCTCTCTCACTCACTCAGCTCATTATTTTTACAAAAAAATTTTTAAATCCACCCCCCCCCCGGCTGCCCCCCTCTCTCTCACTCTCTCCCATTCTCTCTCTCTTACTCTCTCTTACTCTCTCATTATTTTTTTAAAAAAAAATAGTTTTTTTTATAAAACCCACCCCCACCTGCCCCCCCCCCCCTCTCACTCTATCTCACTCTTACTCCCTCTCTCTCTTATTCCCCAATCCCCATTCCCCAACCCGAGCACCTCCTCTATCTCTCTTACTCTCTCTCACTCTCTCTCTCCCACTCTCTCTCCCACTCACTACCTCAATGACACATGGCGTCGTCCTTCTCAACGCCTGGGTCGTCTACTTAGAGTACACCTGTAGTGGGGGAGCACAATCGTAAGGCGGCAGTTTGGGAGCACTTCGATAAGGTTCAAGTTGGCATCGAATGTAAGGCGCGGTGCAAATTATGCTCGAAGTTGCTGACCCTTACCGGCAACTCGACACTATCAAGACACCTTAAGTCTTGAGTGTCGAAACAAGCTCCCGAGTACAGTCAGGCCCAAATTTCAGGAGCAGGACAAATTTGGACATACGATCAACTTCGCCAACAGGACCTGCAGATGAAACATGTCATCAAACGTGAGTTATCATTCAGCCATTACGACAACGAGGATGCGATAGAGTACACACATGGAGGCCTTCAGCCTAAATATCAACAGGTAAGTAGAGCTTCTCTTAGGCGCGACGCCATTAAAGCTTATTTAGAATCAAAAAATTTATTAATTAATTTTTTTGAAAATTTCGAGGATTGTGTAAGTTTAACGAGTGACGTTTGGAGCAGTAGTATAAAAGTAGGACTATCGTACATATGTATTACGTGTCATTGGATAGATCCCGTCTCATGAGAGTTAAATAAACGCATAATTTGTTTTGAAGGTTTCGAATATCCGCACACTGGAAAAGCTATATATAATGTAATTATGAAATGTGTGCGCGAATTTAAATTAAAAGATAAAATAATGAGTATTTCTTTTGATAATGTCTCTAACAATAACGTAGCTATTGATTGGCTAAAACACGATTTAAAACCAATGCTAAACGGTGCGTTTTTTCACACTCGCTGTGTTTGTCATGTTTCAAATTTAGTAGTACAAGATAGCTTAGTCGCTATGGAATCGTAAATTGAAAAAATTTGTTTTATGCTTAGAGTCATTTATAGTTCTAGGCAACGATCGCAGGATTTTAAAAATTTTGTAAACGCACAGGGTAAAAAATATTTGAAACCACAATTTGATATGACTATTAGATGGAACTCAACATATAAAATGTTAAAAAGAGATTTTCAATAAAAATCACTACTTATGGAATATTATAATAAGGCAAATAGTCATGATTTATCCGATGCCGATTGAGACGTATTAGGACATTACATGGATTTATTAAAATATTTTTATTGGGCGACGGTTTTTTTATCTGGCGTGTACTACCCACCAGCTCCCTAGTTATTGAAAATTTTGTAAACATCGCACAAAAATTTAATTATTATAGACAACATGATGGATGACGTCCATTAATTGAAACAATGGAAGAAAAATTTTTAAAATATTATAGAGAAATGCCCGCAATGTTTTCATACGCCGCCGCTTTAAATCCATTATTTAGCGTAGACGACGTTGAAAATTTGATAGAAGAAATAAATACAAACTTAAATTTAAATTTAAATTTCGATGATTGTGACGACGTTAGTATTATAGAATTTAATTCTCTTTTTACCGAGTGTTACAATTATTATGATAACTTATACGGCTCCAGGCCCTGGGAAGAAATAACGCAACCGAAAGCAAAGGATACTTTTAAAAACAAAATTTTAGAATTAGCAGTTAGGAAAAAGGCGCGCACATCTAGTAGTTTAAATGAATTAGGATTGTACACTAAAACACAATTCCGTGATTTTATGAGCACGGAGGAGATTGAAAACTTCGATCTCCTAAAATTGTGGAAAGGTAAAGTTAATACGTATCCTATTTTGGCCTATATGGCCCGTGGTTTACTAACAATCCAAGCTAGTACGGTAGCTTCAGAGTCCGCTTTTTCTCTTAGTGGCAGAGTTTTGAATGAGCGGAGGAGCCGGCTCAATGAAGAATCTTTGGAAATGTGCATCTGCTATAAGGACTATTTGGATGCTATGAAGAGAAAACATCACATTACAGCATTAGAGGATAGCTCAAAGGAGATCGAAGACGAGATGGACGCGATGAGTTTACAAGACGATTGAAGAGCAAGCGCACATCTAGTAGCTGCCTTCAAAGTTAAAACTGTATTTTTCTGTTTTGTTAAATTAATTAATATTGCAGTTTTTTAATCTAAAATTAAAAATGATAATAAATTTCATTTTTTTTTAATTTTTTTCAATTAATGGAAATTGTAAGATGTAAATATTTTTTAATATTAATGAAATTGAATTTTTTTTGTTCATGCGAGCAGATTTTTTTTATTGTATTAAAATTTTAAAGCATATTATTTTTTTAAATATAATTTAATTATTAAGGGTTAAAAAAAATCAAAGTTAAAGCCCGGCCCGGGCCCGGCCCGAAGGGCCTGATCAGGCCCCTTCCCGAGGCAGGGGCCCGGGCCCGGCCCGAGCCCGATTTCAGAAAAGCCCGGGCTCGGCCCGGTTGAGAAAAGCCCGAGCCCGTTGGGCCCGGTACCGGGCTGCCCCGATCGGGTTTTATGCCCACGACTATCTATGCACATAAATTTCGGGCTTAAAATCACTTACCAGCCTCATCGCCTCTATCTTAGGAGCGCTCCAACGCCGCCGGTATTCGTGTTTCCGACTGCATCATGAAGGGTTTTCGGTTCTTGTCGCAAGTGAAGATGCAGGAAGTACCAGAGAAGACTCGGGGTGCGTTTGGTGCGGCTTACCGCAGCTTATTTGCTTCGGTAAGGTTGGACAAAAACGTCATTGTATGTTTTGTAAGGCAAATGTTACTACCGTTACCAAAAAAGAAACTAGTTTGAGGCATAAGATTTTGGAATGATAATGACATTTTTGTCCAACCTCACAGAAACAAATAAGTCGCGATAAGTCACGTCAAACGGAGCCTCAGACGGTAGTGCCGAAATTACCTATCACCATAACAACTTTCTTCGGGTCGGCAGTCCAGTAGCTTCAAGCATTAATTAGTATACAATTGGAGAGATTATATTAAAGATTGCAATGCTGAGAGCATATTTTCCTTCAGGTGAAGATAAAACTGCTTGCCAGCAAATGACCAGTTGGAAAGGAGGTGTACAACCTCTATTCGTCAAGTGTCAACAGTCAACGATCAACAGTCAATAAGTCAAACAGTCGGACCTTTAGACACAAGCAAGGATCATACTCGCCAGGTCGCTCGACCTCCCTGCAGCGCGGGCGAGCTTCAGAAATCTTTTTTAGTTCAAGCGAGCTCCGAGAAGTACTAGTGGAGCAACATCAATACTCGCCTAGCAGGAGATTTCCGACTAACATTGTAGATGATTGCCAACCAATACTTGTCAATGGTCGAGCCAGGTCGCCAGAAGGTAGCAGCCAGGGATCACAGAATTGGGTCTTATCGCCAAGAGACCCCCCTCCCTTTGGATTTGCCTATAAATAGGACCCCAGGGGTACAAGAATATGGACTTCAAAATCTTTAAAAGAATCTTGACCACTTGACTCCTTGGACTTCTAGCTGAGCCTTTAGATCCTTTCTCTGAAGAGTTAAGTTCCCAACGAGCGTCCTCCTTGTACCATGTTCGGCCATCTTTGTTGTGGAGGGGATGCTTCTTCTAAGCATCTAGGTATGTGGTGGGACCTCCCTGCCGCAGCACTTGAGATCGTTTTTGTTGTCCCTATTTCTACGTTCTAGCTCGCTGAGTTGTTGAGCCCGACTACTGCACTAGTAACCTTAGGCTGCATTGATTCGAATTTTTGGAGTTAGAATTTTCCTAACTTCAACACTTTCTTTAATGCGGTGAGCGTGGATGGTAGCAGATGGTGATGTATGCGAGAATGAGGAGATAGCAGGTAACGCGGTAGGAGTCCGCAACCCGAGGAGAGGAGACAGCTTTATTACTGTGGCACTATTTGAGAAATTTGCAAGGAGGATCAAGAGGAGCATCCTAGCAGGGTTCCTTCCTCGCCCCAATATCATGGGGACCTCATCTCATCACGTGACACTGTCAGAGGAAGGAGAGCGGCCTAGGAGACCAGGGAAAGAGTGAGCAAGAGGGGAGCAAGAGTGACCAATGCAATCACAGCCAAGGAATCAGGTTCAGAGTCGTGGAGCAGCCGACAAGGTTCCATGATACTTGGTTGGGTAGCGAGTATGAGGAAGATGCTCGCGAGTTCGAAGCCCATCATCTCTAAGGAGGGAGGATCACCTTCTGTGACGAAGTCCTAGCCGCCCCAGTCCCCGAAGGCTTCAAAGCGCCCGCCCTGAACTTCTACTCCGACAGAGATGATCCGATCAGACATCTCCAATGGTTCAAGGATGTGGTATCAATCCGTAACTTGACCGATGCATTCAATGCAGGTTTTTATTCATCATCCTCTAAGGGAAGGCGAGAAACTAGTTCCACAAGTTGCCCGAAGGCTCCATCTACTGCTTCGAGGGCCTGCATCGGGGCCTAATTACAAGGTTCGCAACATCCAAGAAGAGGAAGAAGGAGGAAACCACTCTCTTCAAAATCATGCAGGGGCAGTACCAGAGCCTTGGACACTACATCGACCGCTTATAGGAGGAGGTTTTGTAAGTAGAGGAAGTGGATGATTTCACCCTGATGGTGGACCTGAAGTTCGGACTGAAGCAGGGCCTCTTTAGCCTATAGATCATCTTTAAACCCCCGAGATCTTTTGAGAAAATGATCAAAAGGGCGAAAAAGTTCGTGCAAGGGGCGGAGAAGAATCTCAACATCTTGGCAAGGCTAGATGGGGAGAACCTGGGAGGCAGGGAAAGAGGTGGACTATCAAAAGTTAGGGCCAGAGTTGCACCAAGGAGGGAAGAGTTGAGGAGGAGAGAAGAACCAAGTAGGGTGGAGGAGCATAGGAGGCAGAAGAGGCTTCACAGTCAAGAGGAGAGGAGGCCCGTGACGGCTCTAGAGAGAAGGGAGGAGGAACGATGATTCCAATATCCCGTGAACTGGCCCTAGTGGAGGCCAACAGGAAGATCTCAGTACCAAAACTAGGAAAGATGGAACGACAACTGGCCAGAGAGGAGGTAGGGAAGAGCTCATGAGGAGGAGACAGTCATTGCCCAACAAGGGAACATGCATCGTAGGAGGGTCCATCCGATGAGGAATCAGACAAAGGAGATTTTCCTTTACTGCGATCTGCATCATGTGGAGGGGCATAAGACCATGGATTGTATGGATTTTTAAGAAGCAAGGAGAAGAATGGAAGCAGGTGTGGCAGAGAGGGAGCTGATGAGTGCGATTATGATAGGCTTTTTACTATCATAATTGCAATCATGTCTACTATTTTCTACCTCTTTTTGTAGTAATTTCGCGAGAATAGTTAAGAAATTATCTTATTATGAATAGGAGAGCACAGTTAGGATTTTTGTTATTCCTTATATTAAGTTATCTAATTTATTCCTTCACTTTTATAATGCAGGTAATGCTAACCAGTGGAACTAAAAGGTCTTGGAGAAATAGAGGAGTTCACGGAGTCAACATGGCTGATGACAGGACAAAAATTGGCCGTACATGGGTAGGTACACGCCTGTGTCCCTACCCGTGTCCTATGTGTGCTGGAATTGAAGAAACTGGAAGAATGAGTCAGAGAACCACACGGGTAGGAACACGCCGTGTGCCTACCCGTGTCCATTCGACCTCGACTACTAACCAACCCGTGTCTTAAGAACATGAAGAACAACACAGCCGTGTCAGTACCCGTGTCATCTGACATGGCCCACTACCAGACATGCCTGTTTGTGTGGAACTGCCCTAGAACCGTCAACACGGCCTGACACATGGCCTTGTTGGAACCCGTGTCCGACCCTGTTTGCTAGGAGACTATAAAAAACCTTTAGAAAAATTAGAAAGGACTTTTTGGATCATTTTCATTGGGGAGATCTTCTGGAGCATGAAGTGGAGCATCCAAGAGAAGGAGGATTTGAAGGGTATTTTTGTATGCATTTAATCTTTCATTAATCCCTTTTAATCTTCTCTATCTCTTGGTGATTCAACTTTAATTATCTTTTATTTTGCATGAACTCTAATTTGAATAATTTGTTAATCATGTATCGTATTGTTTTCATCGAATTTGTGGTATTTTATTCATATGTAGGCTTACAAACAAAGAGTTTTATCCTAATTATGAATTGCTTATTTGTTTTACATGAATTGCAAATCTCTAGATTGAGAAATTGGATGTTTGTGATGATATTTACATGTTCATATTTTGGCGTTAGATTTCTTTGTAATTCAAATTTCATGATCGAGAGATATGTTGTTTGGATAATTGGAATACGAATAAATGGATTCATGGTATTTTAGAGATAGGACTTCATGAATTTATGTAGTAGATAAGGTACTTCCATTAATGCAAATTTGAGTGTTGTAAATTGTTCGAGAGAAAATTTACTAACTTAGGTTTAGATTTTGAATTGCTCGAGAGAGAATTCGATAGATGTTTACCCTTTACAATAAAACGAATTTGATAGTCTTATTATTTCATGATTACATAGAATTGAGTTAATGAACGAGTATTTTCATGTAATTGCTCATAAGCTTTTGGCTTTTTATCATCTTTAATCCTTCAATGTTTATTTATCCAAATAGTCATAGTTAGGTTAATTTAGATTAGAAATCAATTTTAATTATTGGTATGATAATAGAGTGAGGGTGAGTACGAGTATTTGAAATGGCCATGTGGAATACGACACGAGATTTAGATTTCTCCTATACTATGATTGATAGGTGCACTTGCCTGAAAGTTAATTCAATCTAGCTTATGCCCATCTACATAGTTTATACTAGAGTGTAGAATGAATCCGCATCAAGTTATTACTTGTTAGCAAAAGAAATCATCAAGTTTTTGATGCCGTTGCCGGTGAATTCAATTTAAATATTTTGAAAGCCTAAACTTTATTAATCTACCAATGTTAGTTTATTTATATATATAATTGTAAATTAGTTTATGGAATAATTATATCGCTTAATCTCTGTTTTGTAATCTGTTAGTCTATGACCAGGGGAAGAAATTCTGGGCTAGCACCATTTCATCCTGACCCAGAGCGAATTATTCATAACATTAACCAAAGGGACGTGGGAGTTTATACCACAGACATTTCAAACGAACTATTAGAAGAAGAAACAGTTAACCAAGGAGAGAATCATCCGGAAAATTTGTACACCATGGACAACCAGAATGAGCAAACTATGTCTGACTTTGCTAGACCTAATCTCCAAGGAACTGGGTCAAGCATCGTTAGACCGCCAATAGTCACCAATAATTTCAAATTGAAGCCTAGTATTATACATATGGTTCAACAGTATGTCCAGTATGATGGCCTGCAAGATGAGGATCCTAACACCCACTTGGCCGGATTCCTGGAGATATGTGACACATTAAAGATCAATGGTATTTCCAACGATGCCATTCAATTGAGATTGTTTCCATTCTCGTTAAGGCATAAGGCGAAGTAGTGGTTGAATTCATTACCTAGAGGGTCGATTACTACTTGGGATATGATGGTTGGGAAATTTTTGATGAAGTATTTCCCACCGGCAAAGACTGCAAAGCTAAGTAATGACATCACTACGTTTATGTAATTGGAATCTGAATCGTTGTACGACACATGGGAACGATTCAAGGACCTTGGAGGAGATGTCCCCACCATGCTCTACCTTCATGGCTTCAGATTCAGACCTTCCACAATGGTCTCAATCCGGCCACTAAACAAATGATTGATGCGGCTAGTGGAGGCACTTTGAATAACAAGACACCTGAAGCGGCTCAGCAGTTGATAGAATATATGACTATGAACAACTATCAATGGACTACCGTAAGACAAAAGCCTAGTAAGTCCGCAGGAATTTATGAAGTGGATGTTGTCACCTCCTTAGCCATTCAAGTGGAGAAGCTTCACCAAAATATGGACAACCTTGCCTTAGCAACACCCTCCATGACACCTCAACAATGGGACCCTTCATGTAGTGGAATGCCTGGTTGTGAACCTTCAGTACAAGAGCATGTTGACTATATGGGCAACAATATTAGACATCCTTTTAACCAAGCAAACAACCCATATAGTTCTACGTATAATCCTGGATGGAGGAACCACCACAATTTCTCTTGGGGAGGACAAGGTAATCAAGGGAAGCAACCTATGTTTGGACAATAACAACAACCAGAACAAGGCAAGCCTATATTGGAAGATGTGCTCACCAAGTTCATGCAAACTACCGATGTAGACTTCCGGAATCAAGAAGGCTCGATTCGGAATTTGGATAATCAGATTGGACAGCTTGCAAGGATGGTTTCTGAAAGGCAACAAGGAACACTTCCAGGAAATACAGAGACAAATCCTAGGGAGCATGCAAAAGCCATTCAATTGAGGAGTGGAAAGGAGTTACAAGACCCAAGGATTACGAAGGAAGCACCCCAAATGGAGTCTAGCGGCGAAGTACCAAGTGAGATGAACGTGCAACCGATGGAATATCAACCAGTAGTACCATACCCAGCAAAGCTTAACAAGGAGCGCATGGATGCGCAGTATGGTAAATTTTATCTATGTTTAAACAATTACATGTCAATTTACCTTTTTTTGAAATTATTCAAATGCCTAAGTATGCTAAATTTCTGAAGGATTTAATTTCTAATAAAAAGAAAATAGAGGAATTATCTTTAGTAACACTTAGTGAGGAATATTCTGCTATTTTGCAAAATAAATTACCACAAAAACTTAAGGATCCCGGTTCGTTTTCAATTCCATGTTTAATCGGAGATTTACAAGTAAATAAAGCTTTAGCGGATTTAGGAGCAATTATAAATTTAATGCCTTACAAACTTTATTTGAAACTAGGTCTAGGAGAACTAGCCCAACTAGAATGAGTATTCATCTAGCAGATCGATCGGTGAAGTATCCTTGAGGAATAGTGGAGGATATATTGGTTAAGGTAGATAAGTTTATATTTCCTGCTGATTTTGTTATTCTAGATATGGATGAAAATATTAAAGTACCACTCATATTAGGTCATCCATTTTTAGCCACTTCTAGAGCGCTTATTAATGTTTTTGATGGTATATTAGTTTTGCGAGTAGGGGAAGATGAAGTCACTTTTCAAATAGGCAATACTATGAAACAATCCTTAAATAATGATGATTATTGCTATTTTTCTCATGGTGTTGATGATTTTATGACTTCTATAAATTCTAATTTTTATTATAGAGATCCTTTAGAAATTTGTATTACTAACTGTTATCCAGAAGAAGAAAAAAATAAAGACATTGTTGAACATTTATTTTTTCTAGATAATAGTGTTGCGATGAATAGAATGACTGAATATAGTTTGATTACTCAAGGAGATCATGAAGCTCTTAAGAATAATACTAAGAATCTTCCAATAGTAGAACTAAAAAAATTACTGGATCATCTTGAGTATGCATTCTTAGGAACTAATTCTTCTTACCCAGTTATTATATCCTCTAATCTTTCTAATACTGAAAAAGATAAATAATAACTGTGCTGAAGAAATGTAAAGGTGCAATAGCATGACAAATATCTGATATAAAGGATATTAATCCTAGTTTTTGCACTCACAAAATTCTTTTGGAAGAAAACTATAAATCTTCTATTCAACCGCAACGTAGGCTGAACCCGAATATGAAAGAGGTAGTTAAGGAGGAGATTGTTAAGTTATTAGATGCTGGTATTATATATACTATTTCGGATAGTTCATGGGTTAGTCCTGTATAAGTCGTTCCTAAGAAGGGTGGTCTAACAGTGGTAGCTAACGATAAGAATGAGTTAATTCCTACGCGAACGGTAACAGGTTGACGTGTCTATATTGACTATAGGAAGTTAAACGATGCCACTAGGAAGGACCATTTTCCTCTCCCTTTCATTGACCAAATATTAGAACGTTTGTCAGGACATTCTTATTATTGTTTTCTAGATGGACTTTCTGGATATTTTCAAATCCCTATACCACTAGAAGACTAGGAGAAAACAACATTCACCTGCCCATTTGGTACCTTTGCCTATAGACGTATGCCTTTCGGGTTATGTAATGCACCCGCCACTTTTCAAAGGTGCATGCTAGCCATCTTTAATGAATATGTTGAAGATATCATGGAAGTGTTTATGGATGATTTTTCTATTTTTGGCGATTCGTTTGATTTTGTTTGAATAATTTAGAGAAATTTCTTAGGAGTTGTGAGGAGACTAACCTAGCGCTTAGTTGGGAGAAGTGTCATTTCATGGTGAAAGAAGGGTTAGTAATTGGACATAAAATCTCAAGCCAAGGAATCCAAGTAGATAGAGTGAAAATTGAGACCATAGAAAAGTTACCACCACCAACCTGCGTTAAGGAAGTGAGATGTTTCTTAGGACATGCAGGATTTTACCGCTGATTTATTAAGGACTTCTCTAAAATAGCTAAACCACTTACCAGGCTATTAGAAAAAGACACACCTTTCATTTTTGAACAAGAGTGTCTACATGCCCTTGAGTTCTTAAAAGTGAGATTAATTAATTCTCCTATTATGATCGCGCCCGATTTTAGTGAATCATTTGAGATCATGTGTGACACTAGCAGTTTTGCGGTAGGGGATGTTTTAGGACAACGCCGAAACAAACACTTTCACCCTATATACTATGCTAGCAAAACCCTTAATAATGCGCAGGAGAATTGTACAACTACAGAAAAAGAACTCCTAGCAGTGGTATTCGCCTTCGATAAATTTAGATCATATTTAACATTATCTAAAGTCATAGTATATACCGATCACTCTTCCCTATGATATTTATTAGCCAAGGCGGAAGCCAAGCCTCGTTTAATCTGTTGGGTTCTTTTATTACAAGAATTTGATTTAGAAATTAGGGATAAACGAGGAGCAGAAAACTTAGCGGTAGACCATCTTTCACGTTTAGAAAATCCACTACGATCAATGTTAGATGAATTTGAAATTTTTGATACATTTCCTGAGGAATCACTATTTGCCGTATATACAAATATACATGTTGATTAGCCATGGTTTGTGGATTATGTAAACTATCTTGTAGCTAAGGTCCTTCCAAAAGAATTTTCATATCAGCAGAAAAAGAAATTTTTTCTCTAACTTGAAATATTACTTTTGGGAGGACACCTTTATTTTTCGGATATGTGCAGATTCCGTTATACGAAGGTGTGTATCAGCGGAGGAAGGTTGGAAAATTTTGGAGCAGTGTCATTCAGGCCCTGCTGGTGGTCACTGTGGAGCAAATCGCTCGGCAAAAAAGGTTCTCGATTCCGGTTTTTATTGGCCCCTTCTATTCAGGGATGCCCAAAGGTATGTGCTTTCATGTGATTCTTATCAGAAAGCAGGTAATATTTCTAAATTACATGAAATGCCACAAAAATTTATTCTTGAATGTGAAGTATTCGATGTATGGCGGATTGATTTCATGGGACCATTTCCAGTTTCTTTTGGGAATAAATATATTTTAGTAGCTGTAGATTATGTATCAAAGTGGGTTGAAGCTCAAGCTTTGCCTACTAATGATAGTAGGGTAGTTGTTCGATTTTTAAAATCCTTATTTGCACGATTTGGCACACCACGTGCACTTATTAGCGATAGGGGTTCACATTTCTGTAATTTGCAGCTAGATAAAGTATTGGAAAAATATGGAATTACACATAGGATAGCTACTCCTTATCATCCGCAAACTAGTGGTCAAATTGAAGTTTCCAATAGAGAGATAAGGAGGATCCTAGAAAAATTTATAGAAGGGAATAAGAAGCAATGGTCTAGAAAAATTAACGATTGTTTGTGGGCATATAAGACCGCCTTCAAAACACCTATAGGAACCACACCTTTTAGATTAGTCTATGGTAGATCCTGCCACCTGCCTATAGAATTAGAACACAAGTCGTATTGGGCGATACACTCTTTGAATTTTGATACCAATTCTATAGGGGAGAGACGTAAACTTCAACTTAATGAGTTAGATGAGTGGAGAACCATGACCTATGAGAACTCCCAGATTTATAAGGAGAAGACCAAGCTATTTCATGACCGTCACCTTCGCAAACTCAAGACATTCCAAAAAGGTGACCAAGTCCTCCTTTTCAATTCCCGTCTTCGTTTATTACCAGGGAAGTTAAGGTCTAAGCGGTCCGGACCCTTCAAAGTCAAAGAAGTCTTCCCCTACGGTACCATCGAACTTACCAACCCTGAGAAGGGAGATTTTAAAGTTAACGGACACCGACTAAAGCCTTATTATGGTGAGCTTCCTAAAGACTTCACTCGTCAAGAGACCTGCCTCCGTCTAGATTAGGATTATGGAAAATATAGTAATGTTCCTAAGTTATAAAATTTTTAGTATAAGTCTAGTTAGGTTTTAAGGAAAAATTCTGTAATAAAATTCACCTAGGAAGAATTCGATAGTTGGAGGAGGACACGAGTAACCACACGCCCGTGTGGCTTGCCGTGTGCCCAACACAACCTCAGGCCTAGCCGTGTCATTTAAAAATTTGGAGTAGGAAGGATTCATCCCAAGAACCACACGGGCTCACACAAACATGTGTGTGTGGCCGTGTCATTGAACACGGGTGGACACACACCTGTGTGCATGCCCGTGTGACTCTATACGAGTCATCACCTAGTCATTTGCTGCGCCATGTCGCTGTCAACAAATTCTTTCCCGAGAAGAAAACGGGGCGACACCCGGCCGTGTTTGGTGTCGTGTCGCTAGTCGACGAAATGCTGCCCAACAAGGACATGGTTATACACCCACCCGTGTCTTAAGCCGTGTGCATTTTAATGCGTTGTGCCAGATCAGACACGAGTCAAAACACAACCGTGTTGTGGACCGTGTTCGCCTGACACGATGCCCTCCCATGACTTTGACTACACGTCCTGAGGCACCCCGTGTTCCACGCGGGTCTAGATTCCCTAACATGGGTACACACATGGCCTTGTGTGCACCCGTGTTCGCATTCTTTAAATAGGGGCCGTGTCATCTTCTTCCTCCCCACTTCCTGGTTTCAGCAATTCCTCCCAGCACCCATTCCCTCCACGACCAGAGCTCGAGTTTGAAGCTTTTGCCTCCAAACTTCACGGATTCGCCTCCTCTACTCGTCTTCTTTCCTCCTAGGCAACATTTCATTTTCATTTTTATGCATCTTCTTCTTCATCTCCACTTTTCTTTCCAAATTCTTATCCACCAATTTAATTTTTTTTTAAAAAAAATCTTTCTACTTTTTCCACAGATAATGTCTTCCGGGAGAGCCCAAGGCGGTTGTCGTCGTCGACCAGAGCTCCAGGCTCTAGCTACGGAGAGGTGCGACGCCATTGCATCGCTGGTGTTCACAGATCCTGCACACGTCGCCCGCTACAACTGCCTCCAATCGAAGAAATTTCAATACATCCGAATAATTGATTGGAGTGTCCTCGAAGAGATAAATTTAGCAGGGGATGTCAGGGAATTAATATCTATAACGGGTTGGGTGCAGTTCTTTGCGACAGAGGAGTTAGGCTTTAAGGAACTCACACTCGAGTTCATGTCCTCATTTACTTAAACCTTAGACCTAATCTCACCGAGTGCGCGCTCGACCACGAGGGCGTCATCTCCTTTCGAGTTGGGGGCACTTTTTACACACTCACCCTGCTCCAGTTCACCTAATATTTAGGGGTGTACGAGGACTCATTCCTCTTCAGTGCCGCCCACCCCGAGCTCCATTTCGACCTCCTCTCTCACGACCTTGCCGGTAATATCTGGTCTCAGCTTTCTTTTGACACTAGCACCTATGAGGCCAAGAGATCTAAGGCCTCCAAGTTGGATTCTCCCGCCCTCCACTACATTCATCATTTGCTGAGCCACACCTTGAGCGGCCGGGGCGAAAGCGCCAGCATTGTTAGTCGGCAGGATGCGCTATACCTCTATAGCATGTCGTCTCGTTATCCCCTCCACCTAGGTTTCCTGCTCGCCCAGCTCATTCTTCACCAGGCCGACAACTTCCGAATAGGGTCTATTTGCGTAGCACCCTACATTACATGGCTGGTGAAGAACATGAGCATTTTCTCGTCCCTCCCCCCGATGACGGTGGTCGCGAAGACCATGCCGATTACGATGGCCAGTCTTCGATCCCTCCGCCTCGTCACCGCCCGTCAGGGCCCGGGAGGCATTATTTATTCACTTGTGAGGCGTGGACGACACGTACATGACAACGCTGACAACGAGGTGGATCCGGACCTTGATGAGCCTCTGCTGCCTCCGTCCCATTCTACTTATGATCAGGGAGAGTCTTCCGCTGCTCCTCCTCCAGCTCGTTCGCAGTATTTGCGGGAGCTCCGACATTTCTTCGAGACCGAGCTCTCGCCACACTTCCAGCATATCGAGGATGCACAGACGCGGTTAGAGGACCTCCTCATGTAGATCAGGGACCACCTGGGGATTTCTACTCGCGCGCCGGCAGCTCTTGGCCAGCCACACTTCCCGGTGACCAGACCGACCAGCCGCCTTACCTTTGACATGTATCTGTGTATTGTAGTATTTATTTCTATTAGTGTATTTCAGATATTATATATGATTTCATGTCAGCTCCTGTTTCCTTCATGTGATCTTCTATTTTCATGATAGCAATTTTTTTTATTAGTGAAATTACTCTTTTAGCACTTTACATTGCAATAAGGACATTACAAATTTTCAGTCTGGGGGTGGATGTTCTTCCATTTTATAATTGTTGTGATAGACATGATTACAATTGATTATAATTTTGCTATTATAATACTCAAGTTTGTTATACCCCCCTCAAAAAAAAGAACTAAAAAAACAAATTTATTTTTTGGTTTTTGTTACTCTTTTAAGCTCTCATTATTCATTCATTTGAGATTATAACTATCTAATTTAACTTCGCACGCCGATTAAAATGAATTGATGTAGACTCATAGAGTGTTCAACTTTATTGATTCGCAATTAAGTATAGAAAAACATTAGCTTAATTTTCTCGATATAATTTATTTTTAAGATTAATCCTTTATAGCATTAACTATCAATCACTCTATTTTAGAAAATATAATTATCTATAATAAAGTGAGTCGATGAGTGTAACATTTTTATAATTTGGTATTAGGGAATTAAAATGAAAACTACTCTCTATTGATGCCTAGAACTTACCCTCTAGTGGTCCTCAAAACTTTTGCATATGTTAATTAATGAGGGCGGAAATGACTTAGGCCTCCTTTTGGATAGCTTGAGCCTTGCAATCCCAAAACCTTAAAAATTATACCCTTGCACACCCAATTTGGACCTAATCCCTATCCTTTTAACACTCTACTATTAAATTTCACCAAGGCCAAATCCTTACCTATTAGCACACCTATCATTGAGACCTTCTTGGAATGAATTTGTTCATAGTGATATGTGGCCTGAGTGCGTGTATACTTGCACCCACTCAGAATGATCCCTACTATGGATCCATGAAAAGAAAAGACATAGTGATATGTGGCCTGAGTGCGTGTATACTTGCACCCACTCGGAATGATCCCGACTATGGCCCCTTGGTTAAAAAAATAAATAAAAAGTTGGAGTATCTTTCAAAAATGTGGGAAGTATACGAATTGCAAAGTCTGGGGGTGCTTTTATAACACTGATGTATGTTACGGTTTTTACAAACAAAAAGGCTCAATTGTGATTTAGGTGTGAAAGGAAAGAAAACAAAATCCATCAAATTTATCTTTGATTATCTCACCTATAATCTTCTATCCTAAGCCAAAAAGGCTACACCGTAATACAAGTCCTAAGGATCCGACCTCACTAATTCTAACTAGTGCCGTGGAGAGGGTGTGAAAAGGGTAAGCTCATGACTATCAATATGGGTACTTATAAGTTTTGAAATACTAATATATATCTTATTGAGATTGTTATTTTCTCCTCACATTTGTCATAGATGACTATACCTTTATTTCTAAGAAAGAGTGAAAGATAGTTAAAAGATATATTGGAGGAATTTTAAGATAAATCTATACTTAGAAACGTCTGCTAAACTATTTACTATACGATTACATCATCAAAGTTCTCTTTAAATTCATAGCAACCAGTGTGCGGAGGAAAATTTATTTATTGGTAACCCAAGTGTTTGAATTAGTTTGCTTAGGGACAAACAAACATCTAAGTCTGGGGGTATTTGATGACTGCGATTATGATAGGCTTTTTACTATCATAATTGTAATCATGTCTATTATTTTCTAACTCTTTTTGTAGTAATTTTGCGAGAATAGTTGAGAAATTGTCTTATCATGAATAGGAGAGCACAGTTAGGATTTTTGTTATTCCTTGTATTAAGTTATCTAATTTATTCCTTCACTTCTATAATGCAGGTAATGCTAACCAGTGGAACTAAAAGGTCTTGGAGCAAACACAGGAGTTCACGAAGTCAACATGGCTGATGACAGGACAAAAATTGAGCGTACATGGGTAGGCACACGCCCGTGTCCCTACCCGTGTCCTATGTGTGCTGGAATTGAAGAAGCTGGAAGAATGAGTAAGAGAAGCACACGGGTAGGAACACGCCCGTGTACTTACCCGTGTCTATTCGACCTCGACTGCTAACCAACCCGTGTCTGAAGAACATGAAGAACAACACGGCCATGTCAGTACCCATGTCATCTGACATGGCCTACTACCAGACACGCCTGTTTGTGTGGAACTGCCCTAGAACCGTCAACACGGCCTGACGCACGGCCGTGTTGGAACCCATGTCCGACCCCGTTTGCTAGGAGGCTATAAAAAAACCTATAGAAAAATTAGAATGGACTTTTTGGATCATTTTCATTGGGGAGAACTTCTGGAGCACGAAGTGGAGCATCCAAGAGAAGGAGAATTTGAAGGGTATTTTTGTATGCATTTAATTTTCATTAATCACTTTTAATCTTACCTATCTCTTGGTGATTCAACTTTATTTATCTTTTATTTTGCATGAACTCTAATTTGAACAATTTGTTAATCATGTATCGTATTGTTTTCATCGAATTTGTGGTATTTTATTCGTATGTAGGCTTACAAACAAAGAGTTTTATCCTAATTATGAATTGCTTATTTGTTTTACATGAATTGCAAATCTCTAGATTGAGAAATTGGAAGTTTGTGATGATATTTACATGTTCATATTTTGGTGTTAGATTTTTTTGTAATTTAAATTTAATGATCGAGAGATATATTGTTTGGATAATTGGAATACGAATAAATGGATTCATGGTATTTTAGAGATAGGATTTCATGAATTTATGTAGTAGATAGGGTACTTCCATTAATGCAAATTTGAGTGTTGTAAATTATTCGAGAGAAAATTTACTAACTTAGGTTTAGATTTTCAATTGCTCGAGAGATAATTCGATAGATGTTTACTCTTTACAATACAACGAATTTGATAGTCTTATTATTTCATGATTACATAGAATTGAGTTAATGAACGAGTATTTTCATGTAATTGCTCATAAGCTTTTGGCTTTTTATCATCTTTAATCCTTCAATGTTTATTTATCCAAATAGTCATAGTTAGGTTAATTTAGATTAGAAATCAATTTTAATTATATGCATGATAATAGAGTGAGGGTGAGTACGAGTACTTGAAATAGGCCTGTGGAATATGACACGAGATGTAGATTTCTCCTATACTATGATTGATAGGTGCACTTGCCTGAAAGTTAATTCAATCTAGCTTACGCCCATCTACATAGTTTATACTAGAGTATAGAATGAATCTGCATCAAGTTATTACTTGTTAGCAAAAGAAATCATCAAGTTTTTGGCGCATTTGCCGGAGAATTCGATTTCAATATTTTGAAAGCCTAAACTTTATTAATCTACCAATATTAGTTTATTAATATATATAATTATAAATTAGTTTATGGAATAATTATATAACTTAATCTCTGTTTTGTAGTCTGTTAGTCTTTGACCAGGGGCAGAAATTCTGGGCTAGCACCATTTCATCCTGACCGAGAGCGAATTATTCATAACATTAACCAAAGGGACGTGGGAGTTAATACCACAGACATTTCAAACGAACTATTAGAAGAAGAAACAGTTAACCAAGGAGAGAATCATCCGGAAACTTTGGACACCATGGCCAACCAGAATGAGCAAACTATGTCTGACTTTGCTAGACTTAATCTCCAAGGAACTAGGTCAAGCATCGTTAGACCGCCAATAGTCACCAATAATTTTGAATTGAAGCCTATTGTTATACAGATGGTTCAACAGTATGTCCAGTATGATGGCCTGCAAGATGAGGATCCTAACACCCACTTGGCCAGATTCCTGGAGATATGTGACACATTCAAGATCAACGGTGTTTCCAACGATGCCATTCGATTGAGATTGTTTCCATTCTCGTTAAGGCATAAGGCGAAGCAGTGGTTGAATTAATTACCTAGAGGGTCGATTACTACTTGGGATATGATGGTTGAGAAGTTTTTGATGAAGTATTTCCCACCGGCAAAGACTGCAAAGCTTAGGAATGACATCTCTACGTTTATGCAATTGGAATCTGAATCGTTGTACGACACATGGGAACAATTCAAGGACCTTTTGAGGAGATGTCCCCACCATGCTCTACCTTCATGGCATCAGATTCAAACCTTCTACAATGGTCTCAATCCGGCCACTAAACAAATGATTGATGCGTCTAGTGGAGGCACTTTGAATAACAAGACACCTGAAGCGGCGCAGCAGTTGATAGAAGATATGACTATGAACAACTATCAATGGACTACCATAAGACAAAAGCCTAGTAAGCCCACAGGAATTTATGAAGTGGATGATGTCACCGCCTTAGCCATTCAAGTGGAGAAGCTTCACCAAAAGATGGACAACCTTGCCTTAGCATCACCCTCCATGATACCTCAACAATGGGACCCTTCATGTAGTGGAATGCCTTGTTGTGAACCTTCAGTACAAGAGGATGTTGACTATATGGACAATAATATTAGACCTCCTTTAAACCAAGCAAACAACCCATATAGTTCTACATATAATCCTGGATGGAGGAACCACCCCAATTTCTCTTGGGGAGGACAAGGTTATCAAGGGAGGCAACCTATGTTTGGACAACAACAACAACCGAAACCAAGGAATCCTACATTGGAAGATGTGCTCACCAAGTTCATGCAAACTACTGATGTAGACTTCCGGAATCAAGAAGGCTCGATTCAGAATTTGGAGAATCAGATTGGACAGCTTGCAAGGATGGTTTCTGAAAGGCAACAAGGAAGACTTCAGGGAAATACTGAGATAAATCCTAGGGAGCATGCAAAAGCCATTCAATTGAGGAGCGGAAAGGAGTTACAAGACCCAAGGATTACGAAGGAAGCACCCCAAATGGAGTCTAGCGGCGAAGGACCAAGCGAGATGAACATGCAACCGATGGAATATCATCTAGCAGTAATATACCCAACAAAGATTAACAAGGAGCGCATGGATGCGCAGTATGGTAAATTTTTATCTATGTTTAAACAATTACATGTCAATTTACCTTTTTCTGAAATTATTCAAATGCCTAAGTATGCTAAATTTCTGAAGGATTTAATTTCTAATAAAGAGAAAATAGAGGAATTATCTTTAGTAACACTTAGTGAAGAATCTTCTGCTATTTTGTAAAATAAATTACCAGAAAAACTTAAGGATCCCGGTTCGTTTTCAATTCCATGTTTAATCGGAGATTTACAAGTAAATAAAGCTTTAACGGATTTAGGAGCAAGTATAAATTTAATGTCTTACAAACTATATTTGAAACTAAGTGTAGGAGAGCTTAGCCCAACTAGAATGAGTATTCAACTAGCAGATTGATCGGTTAGGTATCCTAGAGGAATAGTGGAGGTTGTATTGGTTAAGGTAGATAAGTTTATATTTCCTGCTATTTTTGTTATTCTAGATATGGATGAAAATATTAAAGTACCACTCATATTAGGTCGTCCATTTTTAGCCACTTCTAGAGCGCTTATTGATGTTTTGATGATAAATTAGTTTTGCGAGTAGTGGAAGATGAAGTCACTTTTCAAATAGGTAATACTATGAAACAATCATTAGATAATGATGATTATTGCTATTTTTCTCATGGTGTTGATGATTTTATGACTTCTATAAATTCTAATTTTTATTATAGAGATCCTTTAGAAATTTGCATTACTAACTGTTATCTAGAAGAAGAAAAAAATAAAGACATTGTTGAACATTTATTTTTTCTAGATAATAGTGTTGAGATGAATAGAATGACTAAATATAGTTTTATTACTCAAGGAGATCATGAAGCTCTTAAGAATAATACTAAGAATCCACCAATAGTAGAACTAAAAAAATTACCGGATCATCTTGAGTATGCATTCTTAGGAACTAATTCTTCTTACCCAGTTATTATATCCTCTAATCTTTCTAATACTGAAAAAGATAAATTAATAATTGTGCTGAAAAATGTAAAGGTGCAATAGCATGACAAATATCTGATATAAAGGATATTAATCCTAGTTTTTGCACTCACAAAATCCTTTTGGAAGAAAACTATAAATCTTCTATTCAACCGCAACATAGGCTAAACCCGAATATGAAAGAGGTAGTTAAGGCAGAGATTGTTAAGTTATTAGATGCTGGTATTATATATTCTATTTCGGATAGTTCATGGGTTAGTCCTGTACAAGTCGTTCCTAAGAAGGGTGGTCTAACAGTGGTAGCTAACGATAAGAATGAGTTAATTCCTACGCGAACGGTAACAGGTTGGCGTGTCTGTATTGACTATAGGAAGTTAAACAATACCACTAGGAAGGACCATTTTCCTCTCCCTTTCATTGACTAAATATTAGAACATTTGTCCGGACATTCTTATTATTGTTTTCTAGATGGACTTTCTGGTTATTTTCAAATCCCTATAGCACCAGAAGACTAGGAGAAAACAACATTCACCTGCCCATTTGGTACCTTTGCCTATAGACGTATGCCTTTCGGGTTATGTAATGCACCCGCCACTTTTCAAAGGTGCATGCTAACCATCTTTAACGAATATGTTGAAGATATCATGAAAGTGTTTATGGATGATTTTTCTATTTTTGGCGATTTGTTTGATTTTTGTTTGAATAATTTAGAGAAAGTTCTTAGGAGGCGTGAGGAGACTAACCTAGCACTTAGTTGGGAGAAGTGTCATTTCATGGTGAAAGAAGGGTTAGTACTTGGACATAAAATCTCAAGCCAAGGAATCCAAGTAGATAGAGTGAAAATTGAGACCATAGAAAAGTTACCACCACCAACCTGTGTTAAGGCAGTGAGAAGTTTCTTAGGACATGAGAGATTTTACCGCCGATTTATTAAGGACTTCTCTAAAATAGCAAAACCACTTACCATGCTGTTAGAAAAAGACACACCTTTCATTTTTGAACAAGAGTGTCTACATGCCTTTGAGTTTTTAAAAGAGAGATTAATTAATTCTCCTATTATGATCGCGCCCGATTTTAGTCAACCATTTGAGATCATGTGTGACGCTAGCAGTTTTGTGGTAGGGGCTGTTTTAGGACAATGCCGAAACAAACACTTTCACCCTATACACTACGCTACCAAAATACTTAATAATGCGCAGGAGAATTATACAACTACAGAAAAAGAAATCCTAGCAATGGTATTCGCCTTCGATAAATTTAGATCTTATTTAACATTATCTAAAGTCGTAGTATATACCAATCACTCTGCCCTAAGATATTTATTAGCCAAGGCGGAATCCAAGCCTCGTTTATACCGATCACTCTGCCCTAAGTTATTACTTGTTAGCAAAAGAAATCATCAGGAGCAGCCATTGCAAGTGGTCCTCGTAGGATCGATAGGGTTCCATGATCCAGGGAGGAGGAGGAACGAGGATCGGGTCGACCAAGGTGTTCGTGGGGATGTGGTTCAAGGCCCATGAGGAGGGCAAGTAGGAGTGATCAATGGAGGAGTCAGGCTTGGAGCTTCCCGCAAGGAAAGTCTCCATCATATTTATCACATGAGCATCTCCTCGACCTCCCAAGCACCGTCACCGTTGGAGGAGATCACTTTTTTGGAGGACATGTTATGGAATGAGAACCCCTTTCATGATTCCCTCATCATCCAAGACGTCATCAAGGACTTCACCGTTAACTGAATTTTGGCAGACAATAGGAGCTCGATGAATGTCATCTTCAAAAGGACCTTCGTCAGGCTATAGGTGGAGGCATCCAGAGTCCTGACTACTGACAGACTCCTCTTTGGCTTCTTCAGAGAGAAAAAGGAGGTGGAAGGAGGAGCAGACCTTTTGGCGACCCTTGGCGGCACCTCGATCTAATATAGGTTCGTTATTGTGGATACGCCAAGCTTTTATATCTTGATCTTCGGAAGACCCCTCATCAGATAATTTAAGGTGGTTCCATCATCATACTATCAGTGCCTGAAATTGTAACACCCCCTATCCGTCACATAGCATATAGCAGCAGGTCCGGCCGGGGCCCGACGCCATAAACCACAGACAGACTGGGTGGTTATCCAATAGAATACCATCCAACTAATAACCAATGTCCTACACAGAGTCATTCTAGCGGAAGAAATTATTAAAAGTTGCAAATTAAAGAACACAATCACAAGCATGAATGTCCACTACAAAACTCAATAGGAATGTAGCACAATACATAAGTACAATGGCCTTAAGGCCTTACAATTGTTTACTTAAATAAAATGTGTCTTCCATACCACGGCACGCAGGCCGGTCACACATGAATAAACAAGTAAACACTCAAAATTTGGCCTTCGAGGGCCGGCTCAGCAACTAGGGCTTTAGCCCGCTATTTACCGCTCGGCTCTGCAGCACCTGCAAGCAACAATCCACCGCAATGGTGGCAAACAAAAGCAACGGTCAGCTATGCTAACCAAATTATAACGATCCCGCCCCCATAATCGGGGCGGCGATGCTCTTTCCCTGCACTTTGTTAGCTTAACCAAGCAGTATAGTGAATAAACATTTCATCACAGGCATGGGCACACACGGCCTCACACCCCGTACTCTCAGGGCACATTCTCGGTGAACACGGTCAAAGTCCGCTGACTCACCACCGCCCCTTGGACGACAATATCTCGTGAGCATTTGGTCTTTCTGGCCACTGCCTAAGACCCTCCACCTATGCTAATGATGAGTACCACGTACTTTAGGTCTCTCTAACCGAACCACATAGGTCGGGTATGGTTCCGCCTAACCCGTTGCTCATACCGCAATGTCAAATTAAGCCGTCTGCGTGGGTCAAGCTTCCCCGAGTCCCGTTTCCATCACACACTTCACATAACCCGGTTATGTTCAAGTTGGCTCCCAGGCCACCATGTTGGCATAATCACGCATCTGCCCAATTTTCCGGGTGCACCTTGGAGTTAATCCCCAAGGCACCCTGTTGCAATCTATCACGTAGAAAACCCGAAAACAAACATTCGTGCGGAGTCTTCTCCGGCCATTCATGCAATGCAACATCACCGATCCAGACTAACTTGTCCGGGTAGGCTTCATACATCATGCCTATATCCGTTCTCGATTACGAACTCTACATATACACAATAAGGACTATCCATATCTACCCGATGGAATGCCACAACTCACCGCAAACTCGCGAGAGCGGGCTTCCTATGCAAAGGAAAAGAGGACTTCACATGTACTAGGTTGAGAATCGTTACCCTAGAATTTTTTCTTGGCGCCATGGAAATCTATGTGGATGGAAAGCACCACAATCTCCTTGCCTCCGTAAATCCAAAGTCGGTTCGCGATTTGGAGCTCCGAAGCTCCGCCGGTTACCGGATTTAGCCTCCTTTCTTCTTCCTTGCGCTCCCCTCTCTCTAGAGTTTAGAAAGAGACTAAGTGAAAGAAATGAGGGACTTGAAACCCTATTCACGAGTATATCCCAGCAAGAACAACCCTTAGCTGTCGGATCCCAAAATAAGGAAACAAATGGCCATGATTCGCCATTAAAATCCAAGATCTCGGCCGAACAAGGCCTGTGACACGCCCGTGTCCAGGCCCGTTTTCCCCATTCGCCGTCGAAACTGACGCGTCCCGAAATGCACACGAGCACCCGACATGCCCGTGTCATCCAGTACACGCCCGTGTTCACGGGCGTGTTCCTCCATCGACACAGGACCAACACCAACCCGAGAAGCACACGGGTCTGGACACGCCCGTGTCCCATTTGACAGGCGTATGTCTATCCGAAACGGCTCGTGTTCCAAAACTATGTGTCTCCAAAGAAACAACTCAATTTCAACCCGAGAAGGACACGACCTGGGACATGCCCGTGTCTCGGGCCGTGTTCGCTGCTCGACGATCGTCGACTCCAAAATTCGTCGACCTCTCCGCCAGATCGTCGACACGAGCACGACACGCCCGTGTCCCAGGCCATGTGCCCCTTGCCAAATTCTAAACTTAGCTCAAAACGCCTCCCGTCGCTCTTTTAAGTTTCGGGGCGTTACAACTCTCTCCCTCTTAAAATAATTTCGTCCCCGAAATTACATAAAGGAAAGATAAACACAAAGCTTAAACGGTACCTGAGTGGAATAACTCTGGGTACTCCTCAAGCATGGTCTGCTCTCGCTCCCATGAGAGCTCCTCCCGACCGCAATTGTCCCATCGGACCTTGACCATCCTGATGTCTTTATTGCGTAGGCGTTTGACTTTCGAGTCCTCAATGCGTATAGGCTTGACCTTCGTCATCAACCCATTATCCACCGACACTTGATCCACCGCGATCACATGCGAAGGCTCTTGCACCGCCTTCCGTAGCACCGATATATGGAATACATCGTGTAGACCACTAAGCTCCACTGATAGCTTCAACTGATACGATGCTTCGCCAATGCGCTCCAGAACCTCAAATGGTCCAAGGTACCTCGGGCTTAGCTTCTTCAAGTGCCGCACCCGCGAGACACCCTTGAGCAGCTTGATCTTCAAGTACACCCAGTCGCCAACAGCAAACTCTACGTTCCTGTGCTTGGCATTGTAGTACTTATCATGGCAGTTCTGAGCGATTAGCAACCTTTCCCGAATGGTTCGCACCAACGAAGTAGCATCTTCCACCTCTTGTCGTTTGTACAACTTTGACTCGCCCGTTTCCAGCCAAGACAACGGCGTGCGACATCTTCTACCATAAAGTGCCTCGAAGGGTTCTATTTGTATGCTTGTCTGGTAGCTATTGTTGTATGCGAACTCCACCAAGTATAGGTGGTCTTCCCACTGCTTCCCGAAATCTAGGACGTACATGCAAAGCATGTCTTCCATCATCCTATTGACCCTCTCGGTTTGCCCAACCGTCTGCGGATGAAAGGCTGTGCTGAAATTCAGTTTTGTTCCCAACATCTGCTGCATCAACCTCCAATCATTAGACGTGAACTGACCATCCCAGTTACTCACGATGCTGCGAGGCACACCATGAAGCCGCACAATATTGTCCACATACAGCTTTGCCAATTTCTCAACCGGATCATCCTTCCTATGCGGAATGAAGTGTGACACCTTCGTTAGACGATCTACGACCACCCAAATTGTGTTGTTCCCATTTTACGACCTTGACAACCCGTGCACAAAGTCCATAGTAATGTCGTCGAACTTCCACTCTGGAATAGGCAAGGACTTCAAGAATCCTCCCGGCTTTTGGCACTCCGCCCTCACCAAGGCACAAGTTTGACACTTTGCCACGTATAGTGCCACATCCTTATTGAGTGCTAACCACCAGAACAATTTCTTCATATCGCAGTACATCTTCGTGCTCCCCGGGTGAATCGTGTACTTGGTATGATGCGCCTCGTACAACAATTCCACCCGCAAAGTGCCCACATTTGGGACACACAGACGACTGTCTTTCCAAAGTAATCCATCCACAACCTCATATTGGGAATTCGACCCATCCAAAGCCTCTATTATGAGCTGCTTCATGCTGCTATCCACATCCAAAGCATGCCGAATCCGATCAGCCAGGTCATACTGAACTTCCATCCAGTTCAATAGCGCTTCAGCACTTGACTGCTTGTCTACACAAGAGATCTCCAACGCCTCCAACTCCCGAACCAACCGCTCGTCATGGACTGACAGCCAATTGGCTTGAGCTTGGGCCCGGCGACTTAACGCGTCCGCCACCGCATTGCCTTTCCCAGACACATAATGGATCTTGAATGTGTAGTCCCCCAGGAACTCCATCCATCTCCTTTGTCGCATATTTATATCTTTCTGATCCAATAAGTATTTCAGGCTCTTATGGTCGGTATAGATTTCGACCTTCACTCCATACAAGTAGTGCCTCCACAGCTTCAAGGCAAAAATCACGGCCGCTAACTCCAAGTCATGGACCGTATAATTCCTCTCGTGCACCTTCAGCTGTCTAGAGCCATACACTATCACACTTCCATGTTGCAGCAGCACACAACCCAAGCCACTGCCCGAAGCATCGCTATAGATCTCAAAACCTTCGGTCCCACTCGGCGAACTCAGCACAGGCGCCGTGGTCAACCGACACTTCAACTCCTCAAAATATCGCGTGCACTCCGACGTCCAAACGAACTTCTGCTCTTTCCTCGTCAAGGTCTTGAGGGGTAAGGCTATCCGCGAGAAGTTCTCCACGAAGCGCCTGTAATTGCCGGAAAGCCCCAGAAAACTCTGTACTTCCGCTACCGTAGAAACCACGGGCCACCCTCGTATCATAACAATCTTCGCTGGATCCACCACAATGCCCTATCCACTGACTATGTGACCAAGAAATGCTACTGAGGATAACCAAAACTCGCATTTGGAGAACTTGGCGTACATTTGATTCCTCCTCAGTGTCTCTAGCACCAAATGCAGATGCTTAAAGTGATCCTCCTCACTTTGCGAGTACATCAAAATGTCGTCGATGAAGACAATCACAAAGTGGTCCAAGTACTCCCTGAAAGTCCTGTTCATCAAATCCATGAACACCGACGGCGTATTCGTCAGCCCAAATGGCATGTCCGTAAACTCGTAATGCCCGTATCTCGTACTAAAAGCTATTTTGGGGATATCACTCTCCCTTATCCTCAGCTGATAAAAACCGGACTTGAGATCCAACTTTGAGTACACCGTTGACCCGACCAACTGATCGAACAGATCATCAATCCTCGGGATCGGGTACTTGTTCTTTTTCGTTAGCTTGTTCAACTCCTGATAATCAATACATAGTCTCAAGCTTCCGTCCTTCTTCTTAACAAAGAGTACCAGTGCGCTCCAAGGATAAGAACTTGGACGCACATAACCTTGCTCCAACAATTCTTGAAGTTGTACCTTCAGCTCCACCATTTCCTTAGGCACTAGCCGATACGGAGAGCGTGACACAGGTTTAGCACCTGGCACTAGCTCAATCGTGAAATCTATCTCCCATTGAGGCGGGGCTCTGGGAAGATCGGCAGGGAACACATCAGGGTACTCAGCTACCACTGAAATACTATCCAACGTAGGCTTCGCCTTTGCAACCTCCACTATCGTAAAGAACAGCTCTTCTCCAGCACGAACCGCCTCCACCACCTGAAGAGAAGACATCAAAGTCTTGCTCGACCCTTTCAAGCCCGTTAAAGTCGTCTCACGACCTGTTCCCAACTTGACTTCCTTGCTACCGCAATCAATGAAAGCTTGCTGCTCCGAGAGCCAGTCCATGCCAAATATTACGTCGAACTCCACCAACGGCAGTAACGACGCTAGAAAATGGAACTCCTGATTCCCAATACGAATCTTAACGCCATAGATTCTCTCCGTGTGCATCGAACACCCATTCAGCAATAACACATCTAGTTTGTCCTTCGCCATCGAAGAAAATACTCCGATGCGCGATATGAAACCTTCGGAAAAAAGGAGTGCGAAGCTCCCGTATCAAAGAGTGCTCTTGCCGGATTCTCACAAATCAAAACAAATCCTAAACAAGCAGTGGTAAGGTAACACGTGCATAACAAGTATTTAAAAATTGACTTGCTATAAATTTAAACCATACCTGTCACCACATCCGCTTGCTTAATGGCCACCTGTTGGCCAAGATTATAAACTCTCGGTTGAGCCGGAGCATAATGGTACGCGGTTGACTCCACCACCTTGCCCTTCTCTTTATAAGTTGCTCCTGGCTTCCTCTCGGACTTGGGACGTCCACTCCAGCAGTCACGCGCAAAGTGCCCCGGCTTTCCACAAGTAAAAATTCACCCGGGGTCCGACCCGTAGTCGCCCCAGAAGCACCAGAAGAAGGGGCTGGACCCGAAGACCTAGCCTTCTTATTGAACTTGCGATACCCAAACTTCGCATTAGCCGGCACTTTGACCTCGGTCCTCTTATCACCAGAGCTTTTCTTTGCTTGCACATTTTTCAAGTCCTTCTCCAAAGACCGGGACGTGTTGACCAGGGTCATGAAGCCCTGTGTCATCGGCGCCGAAAGTAATAGCCTTCAGTCATCTCTTAGACCTTCATAGAAACGGTTGGTCTTACGCTCCTCATCTGCGAATGTAGAGCTAGCATACCGACCCAACCGAGTAAACTCGTGGAGATACTCATCCACACTACTCTCTCCTTGCACCAACTTCAGGAACTCATTCTCTAAAGCTATCCTCTGCGCCGAAGGGAGGTACCTTGCCAAGAATAGTCTCGATAACTCTTCCATCGAGACGTCCGTCAGTTGCCTTCCTCTCAAGAGATGCAGCTCTAAACCTTCCCACCACAGCCTCGCATCCCCGTACAACAGTAATATAGCTATAGTGGTCATCTGCCACTCCTCCGTTTCAGTAGCTGTCAGGACTCTCTTCACTCGGGAGAGCCAGTCTTCAGCTTGAGATGGGGTTCCCAACAACGAGAACACCGGAGGATTAAAGCTCATAACGTGCTTGAGCTACCTTTCAGTTGCTCTCCTCGGCACCAAAGGCTCCACCACTACCTGCTCCACTCTTCTCGGTTCATCCCTTTGAAGCGGTACCAGCTCCATTGTAGGAGCGGGCTGCTGCATTTGCCTTGCAGGCTGGGCATTGATCATAGAAAACACTGCTTCGGCCACCAATCGTATGGTTTCAGCCAAGGGAGGTGTTGCAGGAGCATCATTTTGTGCACTACCAGCCTCAGAAACTGGACGTTCTGACGGCCCTGCACCGCTTCTGGTCACCTATAGTTGCACAAAACCTCGTTAAGCGACCAAGCAAAATTGCAAAAAGCCATTATAGGAACGCGCAGGTTCCTCAAATACGTGTATTTTCATTCCTAAGTGGATATTCAGGGGTTCTTTTGATGTTATAACGATGACGCACACACATGTGCTCACCACCCCTTAAAAATAATTCGCCCATGAATTCATTTTAAGCCCGACCGAAACCAGTAGTATGATACCAAATTGTAACACCCCCTATCCATCACATAACATATAACAATAGGTCCAGCCGGGGCCCGACGCCATATACCACAGACAGACCGGGTGGTTACTCAATGGAATACCATACAACTAATAACCGACATCCTACACAGAGTCATTCTAGCGGAAGCAATTATTAAAAGTTGCAAATTAAAGAACCTAGCCACAAGCATGAATGTCCACTACAAAACCCAATAGGAATGAAGTACAATACATAAGTACAATGACCTTAAGGCCTTACAATTGTTTACTTAAATAAAATGTGTCTTCCATACCACGGCTCGCAGGCCGGTCACACATGAATAAACAAGTAAACACTCAAAATTTGGCCTTCGAGGGCCGGCTCAGCAACTAGGGCTTTAGCCCGCTATTTACTGCTCGGCTCCGCAGCACCTGCAAGCAACAATCCGCCGCAACGGTGGCAAACAAAAGCAACGGTCAGCTATGCTGACCAAATTATAACGGTCCTGCCCCTATAATCGGGGCAGTGATGCTCTTTTCATGCACTTTGTTAGCATAACCAAGCAGTATAGTGAATAAACACTTCATCACAGGCATGGGCACACACATCCTCACACCCTGTGCTCTCAGGGTACATTCTCGGTGAACACGGTCAAAGTCCGCTGACTCAACACCGCCCCTTGGACGACAATATCTCGTGAGCATTTGGTCTTTCTGGCCACTGCCTAAGACCCTCCATCTATGGCAACGGCGAGTACCACGTACTTTAGGTCTCTCTAACCAAACCACATAGATCGTGTACGTTTTTTCCTAACCCGTTGCTCACACCGCAGCGTCAACTTAAGCCATCTGTGTGGGTCAGGCTTCCCCGAGTCCCGTTTCCATCACACACTTCACATAACCCGGTTATGTTCAAGTTAGCTCCCAGGCCACCATGTTGGCAGAATCGCGCATCTGCCCAGTTTTTCGGGTGCACCTTGGAGTTAATCCCCAAGGCTCCCTGTTGCAATCTACCACGTAGAAAACCCGAAAAACAAACATTCGCGTGGAGTCTTATCCGGCCATTCATGCAGTGCAACATCACCAATCCAGACCAACTTGTCCGGGTAGGCTTCACACATCATGCCTATATCCGTTCTCGATTACGGACTCTACATGTACACAACGGGGACTATTCATGTCTACCCGAAGGAACGCCTCAACTCACCGCAAACTCGCAAGAGCGGGCTTACTATGCAAAGCAAAAGAGGACTTCACATGTCCTAGGTTGAGAATCGTTACCCTAACATTTTTTCTTGGCACCATGGAAATCTATGCTGATGGAAAGCACCGCAATCTCCTTGCCTTTGTAGATCCGAAGTCGGTTCGCGATTTGGAGCTCCGAAGCTCCCCCGGTGACCGGATCTAACCTCCTTTATTCTTCTTTGCTCTCCCCTCTCTCTAGACTTTAGAAAGAGACTAAGTGAAAGAAATGAGGGATTTGAAACCCTATTCCCGGGTATATCCCAGCAGTAACAACCCCCAGCCGTTGGATCCCCAAATAAGGAAACGAACGGCCATGTTTCGCCATTGAAATCGAAGATCTCGGCCGAACACGGCCTGTGACATGCCCGTGTCCAGGGCCGTGTTCCCCATTCGCCGTCGAAACCGACACGTGTTGAAATGCACACGGGCACCCGACACGCCCGTGTTTGACCTGACACGCCCGTGTCATCCAGTAAACGCCCGTGTTCCCGGGCGTGTTCCTCCATCGACATAGGACCAACACCAACCCGAGAAGCACACGGGTCTTCGACACGCCCGTGTCCCATTTGACACGCCCATCTCTATCTGACACGGCCCATGTTCCAAAACTGTGTGTCTCCAAAGAAACATCCCGGTTTCAACCTGAGAGGGACACGACCTGGAACACGCCCGTGTCTCAGGCCGTGTTCGCTGCTCGACGATCGTCGACTCCAAAATTTGTCGACCTCTCCGCCAGATCGTCGACACGAGCACGACACGCCCCTGGGACACGCCCATGTCCCAGGCTGTGTGCCCCCTGCCAAATTCTAAACTTGGCTCAAAATGCCTCTCATCGCTCTATTGAGTTTCGGGGCATTACAGAAATAATACAAGGGTGATGTCTAAGTGAGGGTAAAAGGAGATCCAAAAGTTGCTCATGAGTGTTATCTTAGTGTCGTCGGTACCATCAGCTGGATGGAGGACACAGACATACTGAAGAAGATCCTGGAAAGGGAAGATAGGCTGAAAGCCGCGGAGGAGATGGAGGAAGTGGAGGTGATCTCTGAGGAAGGAGAGCCTGGACTGCTGAATATTGGAGGATCCCTGATGCAGGAGGGGAAGGTAGAGATGGAGGCTTCTCTACAAGAAAATATAGACATCTTTTCCAGGAGTCCCGCAGAAATGTCGGAAATTTATGCAAAGGTTGGCTTCCAATATCTCAACCTGGATTCGAAGGTTTCCCCCGTCTGACAGAAGTAGAGGAAGAGGTTCGCTACGTTGGCTGAACCAATCCTGGAGGAGGTGAAGAAGCTGCTGGACGAGGGTTTTGTTTTAGAGATCCAGTACCCAAGCTGGGTCTCTAATGTTGTAATGGTTAAGAAGGCCGGAGGGGGTTGGAGACTTTGTATCAATTTTTCAATGTTAAATAAATCTTGCCCAAATGATTGCTACCCCTTGTCTCTAATCAACGCGCTAGCAGATTCAGTCATTCGTTTTCCTGTAATGAGTTTTCTTGATGTTTTTTCGAGTATCTCTAGATTCTAATGCATCTTCCTGACTATCACGACGTATTATTTATCACCAGCGATGGTTGTTATAGCCATAAGATGATGCCTTTTGGGCTTAAGAATGCATGGGAGACCTACTAAAGAATGATGGACCAAGTCTTCAAGGAGAAAAAGGGGAGAAATCTAGAAGTGTATGTGGATGAACTCTAGGTCAAGAGCAGGAGCATCATGGAGCACACTAAGGATCTGTTGGAGAACTTCGAAACCCTACAGAAGTACAAGATACCGCTCAACCCGGCAAAGTGCATCTTCAGAGCAGGAAGGGGAAAGTTTCTAGGTCACCTCCTCATTCTAGGGGGTGGATCTTAATCCTGATAAATTGAAGGCCATTCTAAAGATAACATCCCCAAAGAATTCAAAGGAAATCTAGAGGTTGACCGGAAGGCTAACGGGTCTTAGCAGCTTCCTGTCCAAGGTAGGAGAGAACTGCTTTCCATTTTTCAAAACTCTCTGAGGCCACCAGAAGTTCGAATAGACTTTAAAGTGTGAGGAAGCTTTTAAAAAGCTAAAGCAGCAGCTAACTCGAGCTACTCTACTCCCAAGCCCCAAGAAGGTGAAGATCTCCTCCTTTACCTAGGAGTGGGAATGAAGGTAGTCAGTTCTATGCTCATCAGAGAAGAGGGTAAGAAGCAGACCCATATCTATTATGTGAGTAGGTTGCTGCGATAGGCAGAGGCAAGGGAACCCATTCTAGAGAAGCTAGCTTTTGCCTTAGTGATCTCGGCATGGAGGCTCCGATCATACTTTCCAGCTCACTCTATCAAGATTGTCTTTGATCATCCTCTATAAAGTATCTTAGATGGAGTGGGGCATTCAGGAAGATCGACAAAATGGGCGGCAGAGCTCAGTGAATTCGATATCTGTTTCTCACCAAGAGTGGTAATCAAGGCCCAGGTAGTGGCAGACTTCCTGGCCGACTTCTCGGCTGAGACAGGAGGAGACAAAAGCTCTTCCAGCCCAATCTTGTGGAAGATGTTAATGGACAGAGCTTTAGGTATGAACTTGGTAGGAGCAGGCATCGTACTGGTGAGCCCTCAAGGAATTAGGATCGAGCAAGCTGTTGAGATCATTTTCCCTGTCATGAACAACCAGGCAGAGTAAGAAGCTATTGTAGCAGGCTTACATCTCGCCAAGGGATTAGGGATCCAGGATCTAGAAATCTTCACTGAATCGATGGTGGTCGTTTCATAAATCAGGGTAGAGTTTGAGGTGCATGACCCTATCCTGCAGAGATACTTGGCAAAGGTTAAAGGCTTGATGAGAGGTTTCTAATATTTCTTTGTCGAGAATGTGCCTAGAAAGGAGGAACTCGGAGGTGGGCTATCTCACCAAGTACGACCATGGCCGTAGGAACTGTGATAGAGATGGTTTGGTCGTCCATCGAGGAAGGGGATATGATAGAGATCGAGCAGATAGCTTATTGGAAGGACCTGTTCATTACGTTCTTAAAGACAGGCCAGCTTCCCTACAACGAAGGAGACTAGCGGAAATTTCATTATAAGCCAGCCTACTATTTACTGCATGAAGGAGAACTATATCACAAGACCATCTTGGGTCCCCTGGCCAGATGCCTATCAGACGCAGAGATCCCTCGAGTACTTGGAGAAATTCATTCAAGAGAGTGTGACAGCCACTCTGGGACTCGAACTCTGGAGCAGAGTCCAAGGCACGACTACTTCGCACCTCTTTAATTATAGTTAGCTTGACAAATTCGCTTAATTACCGCCCCTTGGCCTTTTGCCATTTGGGGAATTGATTTGATAAGTACTTTCCCCCAATCTAGCTGTCAGAGAAAGTTTGTTTTCATCATGATCGACTACTTCTCCAAGTGAATCGAGGCAAAATACCTTTCCAAAACCACGTCTTAGATCGTGAAGAACTTCATTTAGGGAGAGATCGTCTGCAGGTTCAAGATCTCTCTCGCCATCATCAACGACAATTACCCCACAATTCTCCATCTTAGAGCTGGGAGACTTCTGCAAGTAGCTAGTGATGGATCTTCGATTTGCCTCTATCGACCATCCTCGGATCAACGGACAGGTGGAGGCCGCCAACAAGCTGATCACTAACCTTCTGAAGAAGAAGCTTACCAACCTGAAAGAGAACTAGGTGGTGCAACTCCCTTCAATCCTTTGGGCTCTGAGAACAACTCCTAACTCGGCTATGGGGGAAACACCTTTCAAGTTATCCCGCGGGTCTAAGGCTCTCATCCCGGTGGAGTTTGAAGTCTGAAGCCCAAGAGTCATTGCAGTAGGAGCAGGCAGTGAAGAGTGATGCCTGGAGAACGAAGATGCTTAGAGGCTTTCTCTAGACTACATTGAAGAGCTTGGAGACATAGACTCTACCCGTCAAGAGGAGGTCAAGAGGCGAATGGTAAAACACTTCGACAAGAACATTTGCCTCAACTAGTTTCTTGCAGAAGATCTCGTCATAAAGAAGGTAGACGTTGCAGTAAGGACAGCCGACATCGGCAAGCTGAACCCTAATTGGGAGGGACCCTTCATCATCCAAGAGGCTCTAACCACTGGGGGCTATCACTTGCAGAATCAAGAAGGAGAGCTAATAGGAAATACTTGAGCGGGAACGACCTAAAAAGGTTCTATCCATAGCGGTAACTTGTAATGATTATTTATATGTGAAGATACTTCTACAATTTAAATAAAATCCCCGCCTCCTGAAACATGGGTTGGTTCGAGTTATCTTCTTTGATCGAATCATCTCAAGTTAGCTAGAAGCAGTAAATTCAATCTCCACGATCGGTTTGGAAAACTTGCATATGACTTTATTCTTCAAAAAAGCCCAGGGAGGACGATAGGACGATGTGTCGGGATTTAAAGTGTCCTTATAAGACCGAGCCCCTGCATTGTTGGTTGAGATTAGCTCCCACCCCTTGTATGTTGGTCTATTTACCCCTGATTGCACCTCTCCTCTGACTGGAGGAACTAATAAGAACATGTTTGGATGTCAACCTCCAAAATTCGACAAAGGTTCGACCTCACAAAGTGACACCTTGTGTAAAGGCGTCGTCGATATTCAAGAAGACTGTAATACCTGCTCTTAGCGGTTGTTTGTCCTACTAAGCAGGACTCATCTCTGTCGATACCGAGGTGGGATAAACTGCCATGCTATTGGAAGTAGCCATGCAAAAAAGCTCTGGGAAGTTCGAGTCCATGGTAGGATGGAGGCCTCGAGTGTGTGTGTCCCGTTGGGCCGCTCGACTGTTGTTCCCAATCTATGGATCCCTTCGATTCTTTGCTAGTTAGAGCGGGGTGTTGGCCTTGAGAGTGTGAGGCTTGCAAGACCTCATGAGCGCAACTTCATTGTCTAAAGGATTTTGATCAACAAGCGGGATTATCTTTCTATTTTCCTTTTAGATAGTACCTTCCCTTAAGCAATTACACCAATCCTGCAAAAAATCAAACATATATGATGGAATTTTTTATTTTTGCGAGCACACAGGTGCGGGTAGTGAGGCGCGAGCATATAGTTGCGAGCTACGAGGTGCAAGTATCGACCTTCCCACACACACGTTTCTAGCAAACATCAATCTCAAAACATCATACTTAAGAGCCTAGCGAATATTTAGCACATGTCATGCCCAAGGGTCTACGAGCACATCAAAAAAGGGAGTGAGAATCCAGAAAACGCTAAGGAAGGAACATGTTCATTACAAAAATATATGGCTTCTTTACTTCTTTAACTATAAATATTACAAAAAGGGGGTGATGAGTTCCTTGCCCTTTGCCCCCTCAAATCTCGAGATGGCGACTTCAGGAAGCATCCTTTCCAGAGTCGTCATCCTTGCTGTCTTCCTCGGTTTCTGAATCATCTTCATCATCGCTCGGCGATCTTGAAGGCATTGGAGAGAGTTATACGGCTCTGTAAGAAGACCTGGGATGATGTCGTCCACGGTCAGGTCCTCAGAGCCTAACATCAACCGATTCTCGACCTGTAACTAGGCGATGATTACATCACCAACCATCTGAGAGATCTCGCGCCTCAGGCGATGGGGATCATCCTGAACAATCCATATATTTTCCCGATGCCTGAAGTACTCGCCTCCGGCGGTGGATCCCTTGCGACCTCCCTTGCCTCGAACTCGGTAATGCGGACATGACAGGCCTCCTACGTCGCCTGTCTCTCGATAAGCTTCTGCTCCAGCTCCGAAATGGGCAGCGACCAGCTAGGCCTCCTATAGACAGAAAGATCCCTGTGTTAGCTCATATCGACGACCTATGCAAGTAATACATATTGAGATATTATTTCTTCCGACCAAGATCAGCTCATAGGCCTTGGTTTCAACAACCTTGGCCTCGGACGCCCGCAACTTGTTTTCAAGCTCATCAATCCTCGCCCGGGACTCTGCCTATTGGCGGGTAAGGGCATCGATTTGGTCGCTTTGGACCTCTAACCTGTTGTCTGCCGCCTTTAAGTTCCACGCTAGTTGATGATCGAGCTCCAGGGACCAAAACAACGACCTCGAAGTCTGATTGGTGGGGAAAGAGGTGCTCACCTCTAGGAGCACTGTAGCCACCTCTCGCCAGTACAAGGCAAAAGGCAATATTTTAGGCCTCACTGTAATTATCCTAGTCTTTAAACCAAGGAGGGAGGTTGGTGCCTAGGTGGACTTTGCTAGCCCCCTCCTCCTAGGTCACCAAGGGGCGACCTAAGCACTCCACCCCTCGCTCCTCCGACCGTAATTAGGGTGTGAGATGGGGTCCCCGTCCTCATCTTCCGTAATGATTGTCTTTTTCTTGGAAGTGAACTCCTTCGTGCGAGATCGCTTTCTCAATGGCTCTCCAGGCTTCGACCGCGTGGGAAGTGCATCCTCCGGGGGGGCGTGCAAGAGAAGTAGCGACTTGAGGCTCTTCAGGAATTGGCGACATCGGCCAAGGTCTCTGCGGCAAAGATTCAGAAGTACTCACCTTTGAATCTAGCACGGGATCCGACGAAGATGGTTTCTTCGCAGATGGAAGCATAACCCATGGGACTGTGCGAACACCTATCATTATGAGACCAGCGTTAGATAGTTTTTTTGATACATTGCAAGTATACCTATCTGGAGTATGACAAGAATGTAGCAGTGCTCGGCCAGCTGTAAGGTAGGTCATTTGCATCCCATCGCCAGTATGGAGTGCCAAACTTCCTGTCGATGAAGGAAGCTCATAGGTTCAGGGCAGGCCCCTCCAAGACTGGGGCATTGAAGACCTCGTCTAGAGGCTGCTTCAGGGTGAACGGGATATCGCTGATTGGGCCGCTGAGGATAACAAACTGCTCTGTCCAGCGATGTACCTTGTTCACCGTCCCTGCAACGGTAAAGATATGACTGGAAAAGAAGACAATCCCATCCTTGGTTTCCCTAATATTGAAGATCTTCTTGAAGGTCGCTAGATCGAAGAAGATCTCTTCCGTCCTTAAGTAAGAGAGGTACCCCATGATGATCGCCACACCGTTAGGATTAATCTGCGATGACATCAGCCCGAAGTGTGGGAGCATCTCGCGGAACTCTAGCAATAGCGGCAGTCGGGGGCCGACCTCGAAGTGTCGGATGGGCAGCACTACTCCGTCATTAAATAAGGAGTTTATTCGTTCGGTACTACGGAGTATCCTCATACGGAAACCCTCCTCGATAGGTGGGAAGAAGATGTCTTTGAATTCGTCATGGTCGGCATAATCAGTGATGTATTCTTGAAATGGGCAGAAGTGAAATTCACGACGTGATTGACTTTCCAAGCCTGAGCATCCTCAGCTGAAACCATTCTAAAAGCGAGAACCAAACTCACAGAAGTAGACAGCGATAGGCGAGCAAAGCAAGGGTTCGGAAAAAGCAGTGTCATCTGACCCCACTGCCCTCCTATTTATGGAGTTCGACCAATAGTAGGAGTGATAGAGCTCGACATCAAACACTCTGTCAATGCCAGGAGTGACGTGCATACTCGAAAAAAATACAGGAAAACATCTACATCGACAATTAACTTAGCGACCTACCTATCGATACTCGCTAACACAAGAAAAATCATCGCATATGAATAAGACAAAAATTAAGAGATGATCGCTAATCAAAGTACTCGGCAGAAGCAAGTTTCTCAAATAGATGTCCGTACAGTCCAACAAGAATAAATAGAAATATTATCACAGAACCGATGACAAAGTTACAGTACAAAGTAAAAGAAGAAAAGATAGCTAAGGGTCATGCAAGTTCCCCGGGCGATCAGTCGGTTGAGCATGTTACCAAGTTAAGGATCGATCTCGCAGTCACCGCATGTGCTCGTTCTCCTTATTCAGCAGCTCCTCGCATCGCAGGACGTCATCATCCATCCTTGCTAATCATCCCACAGACCCGATGCTCGTATAAATTACGAGGAGTTCATTTTAAAGAAACTCCTGCCTATGTTCCACCATCACGAGGCGCTGCTCCATGAAGTTCATCGCATTATAGCGAGACTCAGCCAGGTCCATGCACTCCTCGGCTTCCTCCAGCTTGTCTACGTGAGTTTCCATCAAGCCCAATCATCGATGAGGTTCGCAGATCACCGGTTGATCAATTTTATCTCTAGGTCGAAGTAGGGGAATGACACCTTCTCTTGTACTCGTGCAGAGGAAGCCTGATGGCGACTATCAATGCTCCCAGGAGGAGGAGATTGATGTACATAAAGAACTCGTATTTTCTGATACAAGCATCGAGCAATGGCATGTAGAGAAAGGTGACTATCATTACCAGCACACGAAGTTGTTGGTCAATATTCACGATGAGGTAGAGTCCGTCGAGGAGATCCCCGCACCCGTCGAGGAGACGGACTTCAATGGTATGGGTCCCGATGCCGAGCAAGATGACCACTCCACTGAACCATGAAGCTCCAAAAGTTACGAGGCGGGGAGGAGGCGAGATCAGGAGTTCTATCCAGGCCTTTCCCTTGAAGGTCTAGATGGCAACGATCAACAGGAGGAGGCGGCCCAGAAGGCTATCCTCTCCCATTCCCTCTAGGACGAGATGATGATGAAGGCGCCGACATGGGGAGGTCCTCGGTGAGGTTACTAGCAGGCCGATCATGAGTCAGCCGACCGGAACAAAGGTGAAGTTGCATAGTGTTAAGACGCGAGGAGCGAGGCAGAAGGTCTTGAGGTACTGGCTGTAATGCCCCGAAACTCAAAAGAGGGACGGACAACATTTTGTACCAAGTTTGGTGTTTAGTAGGGGTCACACGGCCTGGGACACGGGCGTGTCCTAGGGCCGTGTCATGCTCGGGTTCGACGATCTGGACGTGTGGTCGATGAAAATGCATTCGACGATCGTCGAGACAACGAACACGGTCTGAGACACGGGCGTGTCACAGGCCCTGTCCTGTTCAGGTAGTTAGCCGAGTTATGTCGGGGGAGGAACACGGCCTGGAGCCCAGGCATGTTGGGGTTGACACGGGCATCTCAAATTGGACATGGGCATGTCAAGAACCCGTGTTCTCTTCGTGATGGTTTTGGTCCTGTGTCAATGGAGGAACACGCCCCGCAACACGGGCATGTACTTACTGACACGGGTGTGTCAAGTGTGACACAGGCGTGTCGAGAGCCCGTGTCCTGGTCTGGATGCGACGGTTTCGGCGTCGATTAAGGCACATGGACTTGGACACGGGCATGTCACAAGCCGTGTTCGGCCCAGGGAAGTGATTTCAAGTGCGAATCGTGGCTGTCCATTTTCTTCTTTTGGGAACCAAGGGCCCTGGCTGGTCCTGGCAGTGTTTAATCCAGGAATAAGGTTTGAAACCCTCATTCTACTCCAAGCTTTCTCTTTTTAAATCTTTAGAGAGAGGGGAGAGCAAGGAAGAAGGAGGAGGAGAGTTCCGGCCGCCGGTGGAGCTTCGGAGCCCCAAATAGCAAGCCGAGTTCGGATCTACGGAGGGGAGGCCGTTGTGGTGCTTTTCATCCGTCTAGATCTTCATGGCGCCGAAGAGAAATGCAAGGGTAACAATTCTCATCTTGGACATGTGAAGTCCTCTTTTCTTTTGCATAAGAAGCCCGCTCTCGCGAGTATGCGGTGAGTGTGAGGTGTTCCTTCGGGTAGACATGAATAGTCCCCGTTATTTTGCATGTAGAGTCCGCAATCGAGAAACAAACATAGGCATGGTGTGTGAAGACTACCTGGAAAAGTTGGTCTGGATCGGTGATGTTGCATTGTATGAATGGCCGGAGAAGGCTCCGTGTCGATGGTTGTTTTTCGGGTTTTCTACTCGGTAGATTGCAATAGGGAACCTTGGGGACTAACTCCAAGGTGCACTAGGAAAACTGGGCAGAAGCGTGATATTGCCATGTTGGTGGCCTGGGAGATAACTTGCATATAACTGGGTTATGTGAAGTGTGTGATCGGATTGGGACTCTGGGAAGCTTGACCCGTGCATATGGCTTAAACTGACGTTGTGGTGTGAGCAACGGGTCAGGCGGAACCGTACCCGCTCTATGTCATTCGGCTAGAGAGACCTAAGGTACGTGATACTTGTCGTTGGCATAGATGGAGGGTCTTAGGCATAGGCCGGTAAGACTATAATGCTCATGAGATTTGTCGTCTAAGGGGCTGTAGTAAGACCGCGGGTTTTGACCGGGTTCACTGAGAATGTGCCCTGAGAGCATGGGGTGTGTGGCTATGAGATCCTACGCCTGTGATGATGTGTAATTTCACGACTGTTAAGCTGCTAATATAGTGAAGGGAAGGAGCATCGCCGCCCCGAGTTTAGGGACGGGGTCGTTATAATTTGGTCAGCTTTAGCTGACCGTTGCTTTGTTTGCCACCGCTTCGGTGGATTGTTGCTTGCAGGTGCTGCGGAGCCTAGTGGCAAATAGCGGGCAAAGGCCCTTGTTGCTGAGCCGGCCCTCGAAGGCCTATATATGAATGTTTACTTTTATTCTCTTGTGTGACTGCGTGCCGAGGTTTGGAAGAGATTATTTGTATAAGTAAACTCCTATAAGGCCATAAGGCCAAGTACTTGTGTAGTTGTACGCTCATTCCTCTTGGGTTGTTAATGTTAGTGGACATTCATGTTGTGGATGGGTTCTTAATTTGCAACATTTAAATTTCTTCCGCTAGAATGTACTCTGTGTAGGACGTTGGTTATTGGAAGGATGGTTTTATTGCGTAACCCTTCGGTCTGTCTGTGGTATGTGGCGTCGGGCCCCGGTCGGAACTTCTGCTATATACTATGTGATGGATAGCGGGTGTTACAATTTAGTATCAGACTACTGGTTTCGGTCAACTTAAATGAATTCATGGACGAATTCTTTTAAGGGGTGGTGAGCACATGTGTGTGCGTCATCGTTATAACATGAAAAGAATCCATGAATGTCCACTTAGGAATGAAAATACACATGTTTGAGGAAATTGCGTGTTCCTATAATTGATTTTTGCAATATTGTTTGGTCACTTAACAGTGTTTTGTACAACTATAGGTGACCAAGAGTGGTGAAGGGCCGTCAGAATGCCCGGTTTCTGAGGCAAGTAGCGCACCGAATAATGTGCCTGCAATACCTCCCTCGGCTAAAACCATAAGATTGGTGGCTGAAGCGGTGTTCGTTATGATAAATGCCTAGCCTGCAGGGCAAATACAGCAGCCTACCTCTACGGTGGAGTAGGTACCGCTTCAAGCGTCTGAACCGAGAAGGGTGGAGCAGGTGGTCATGGAGCCATTGGTACCTAGGAGAGCAACTGTAAAATAGCTCAAGCATGTTATGGGCTTCAATCCTCCGGTGTTCTCGGGGATGGGAACCCCATCTCAAGCTGAGGATTGGCTCTCTCGAGTAAAGAGAGTATTGACAGCTACTGAAACAAAGGAGTGGCAGATGACCACCATAGTTACTTTCTTATTGGACGGAGATGCAAGACTGTGGTGGGAAGGTTTAGAGCTACATCACCTGAGGGGAAGGCAACTCACGGACGTCTCGATGGAAGAATGTTTGGGACTTTTCTTGGCAAGGTACCTTCCCTCGGCTTAGAGGATCGCGATGGAAAATGAATTCCAGAAGTTGACATAAGGAGAGAGTAGCGTGGACGAGTATCTCCATGAATTTACATGGTTGGGTTGGTACGCTAGCTCTATATTTGCTGATAAGGAGTGTAAGACAAACCGATTCTATGAGGGTCTGAGGGATGACCTAAGGCTACTGCTCTCGGGGCCTATAACGCAGGGCTTCTTGACCCTAGTCAATACGGCCCGGTCGTTGGAGAAGGATCTGAGGAATGTGCAAGCGAAGAGAGACTCTGGTGCTAAGAAGACAGAGTTCAAGGTGCCGACTACCTCAAAATCTGGGTATCGTAAGTTCCATAAGAAGGCTAGGACTTCGGGTCTTGCCCCTTATTCCGGTGCTTCGGGGTCAACTACAAGCCGAAACCCGGGCGTATGCTATAATTGTGGGAAGCCGGTACACTTTTCCAGAGATTGTTGGAGCGGACGTCCAAAGTCCGAGAGAAAGCCGGGAGCAACCTATGAGGAGAAGGGAAAGGCGGTGGAGTCAACCGCGTCCCAATATGCTCCGGCTCAACTTAGAGTCTATATTTGTGGCCAGCAGGAGGCCATAAAGCAAGCAGATGTGGTGACAGGTACGGTTTAAATTTATAGCAAGTTAGTTTTAAATACTTGTTACCTTGCGCGTGTTACCTTATTACTGCTTGTATAGACTTTGTTTTGATTTGTGATAATCCGGCGAGAGCACTCTTTGATTCGGGAGCTTCGCACTCCTTTTTCTCTGAAGGATTTATATCGCGCATCGGAGTACCTGCTTCGATGGCAAAGGACAAACTGGATATGTTGTTGCCAAATGGGAGTTCAATGCACGCGGATAGAGTCTGTGGTGTAAAGATACATATTGGGAGTCAGGAGTTTAACTTGCAAGCGTCGTTATTGCCGCTAGTGGAATTCGACGTGATATTTGGTATGGACTGGATCTCGGAGCAGCAAGCATACATTGATTGCAATCGCAAGGAGGTCAAGTTGGGAACTGGTCGAGAGACGACATTTGCGAGCTTGAAAGGTTCGAGCAAGACTTTAATGTCTGCTCTCCAGGTGTTTAAAGCAGTTCATGCTGGTGCAGAGCTGTTCTTCACTCTAGTGGAGACTTCGAATCCTCAGCATGCTTTGGACATCATTCCATTGGTATCCAAGTACCCTGATGTGTTCCCTAACAATCTCCCTGGAGCCCCACCTCAGAGGGAGATAGACTTCACTATTGAGCTAGTGTCAGGTGCCAAACCTGTGTCACCCTCTCCATATCGGTTAGCGCCTAAGGAGATGGCGGAACTGAAGGTTCAACTTCAAGAGCTGTTGGAATAGGGTTATATGCATCCAAGTTCGTCGCCTTGGAGCGCACCGGTCCTTTTTGTGAAGAAGAAGGACGAAAGCTTACGACTTTGTATCAATTATTGAGAGCTGAACAAGTTAACGGAGAAGAACATGTACCCGATCTCAAGGATTGATGATCTGTTCGATCAGTTATTCGGGTCATCGGTGTACTCAAAATTGGATCTGAAGTCCGGGTATTATCAGCTGAGGATAAGGGAAAGTGATATCCCCAAGACAACATTCAGCACGAGATACATGCATTATGAGTTTACAGTCATGCCATTTGGGCTGACTAAAGCGTCGTCAGTGTTCATGGATCTGATGAACAGAACTTTCAGAGAGTACCTAGACCACTTTGTGATCGTCTTTATCGACGATATATTGGTGTACTCGCAGAGTAAGGAGGATCACTTTAAGCATCTGCATTTGGTGTTGGAGACACTGAGGAGGAATCAACTGTACGCCATGTTCTCCAAATACGAGTTTTGGTTGTCCTCAGTAGCGTTCCTTGGTCACATAGTTAGTGGAGAGGGAATTGCGGTGGATCCGGCGAAGATAGTTTCTATACAGGAGTGGCCTGTACTGTAACGCCCCAAAATTCGAAAGAGGAACGGACAGCGTTCAGAGCCAAGTTTGGGTCTTAGCAAGGGTCACACGGCCTAGGATACGGGCGTGTTCATGGCCGTGTGGTGCTCGGGTTCGACGAAGAACTCGGGCGGTCGACAAACTGAGCTCGACGAAGTGTCGAGACAGTGAACACGGCCTTGTACACGGGCGTGTCCATGGCCGTGTCATGTACAGGTTCGACGATTTTCGCATGGTCGACAAAAATGGGCTCGACGAACGTCGAGAGGACGAACACGGCCTGAGACACGGGCGTGTCCGAGGCCGTATCCTGCTCGGGTTGTTAGACGGGCCGTGTGAGGGGATAAACACGGTATGGAGCCCAGGCGTGTTCGTGTATGACACAGGCATGTCAAATGTGAAACGTGCGTGTTGAGTACCCGTGTTCTCCTCGGGTTGTGTTAGGTCCTATGTCGATGGAGGAACACGCCCAGGCATACGGGCGTGTACTGGGTGACACGGGCGTGTCAAATGTGACACGGGCATGTTCAGAGACCGTGTCCTTTTCTGGGTACGACGGTTTCAGCGTCGATTGAGGCACACGACCTTGGACACGGGCGTGTCTCAAGCCGTGTTCTGCCCAGGAATTTTGGTTTTAAGTGAGAATCGTGGTCGTTCGTTTCCTTCTTTTAAGATATGAGGGTTCAGGGTTGTCCTGGCTGTGTTATGACCTGGAATAGGGTTTGAAACCCTCACTCTTCTTCAAGTTTCTCTTTCTAAGGTTTTAGAGAGAAGGGAGAGCCAGGAAGAAAGAGGAGTAGAGATTCGGCTGCCGAAGAAGCTTCGGAGTCCCAAATCGAGAGACGAGTCCAGATCCGCGGAGGCAAGTCCGTTGAGGTGGTTTTCATCCGGCTAAGTTTCCATGGCTAGGAAGAGGGGTCGTAAGGTAACGACACTTTTCCTCTTGGTTTTAGGATGCGTGTTTACCATCTTTTCTTTCAAGCTTTTGGGCATCAAATCTCTCAAATGAGAGGGGTTGGGTCGCCATGGTTCAAGAGGAACCTCCGGGTTGATTGAGTCTGTCCCCGGCATGATTTTCCATTAGAGATCCGCTCCGTTAGTGGATTAGGCATGGTGGGTGAAGCCGTTGTCGTGACCGTTAGTCCGACTCAATGATGTTGCATAACGAGCTTTAAGGATTTTGTAGAAATCCGTTGCGGCAAGATGTCATTTGTGATGTTTGTGTTTTCCCCCTTTTCTCGAATGAGTACGTATAGCCGGAACCGGACAAGGTTAGCTCCGTAATGACGGTAGATGGTTTCCTTGTGGACAAGGTTAGATCCGCATTGGCGGTAAATGGTTTCCTTGGTGCATGGGGACGTTGCAGTACAAGCGAGGGATTAGGGTGGGAATGATTATGGATTGTGATGTGCTAAGGCGCGGCTTTGTCTCCGTGGTCGGCTGGCTATCCCGTGACGTGCAAGTCATGTGGGGAGAGTGTCCCGGCGAGACTAGTCCCCTTCTGTGAGACTGACGAGAATGCCAAGCATGGGGCAAGCCCGGGCAATGAGGCCATGAGCAGGTGGGCTCAAGCAAGGGTTCTTATAATCGGTCAGTGTGTGAGACGGAATCCTGATGCGAGAAGTCAGAGCTTGCAGGCAAGCCCGGGTCTAAGACCATGAGCAGTTGGGGCCTTGGAAGAGTTCCGTGTGACGGCTTATATGTTTTTAGGGGAATTGCAGTGCCCTTTTTGTTTGTGGCTTAACGCCAATGGGGAAAGTGGAAGTACCCAGATGTTATGATGATGTGCTAGATGCATGCACAATAGGGTGCCTTGGGTGAATCCCGGGTTTTGCATATGTTGGAACACCCTATTACTAATTTGGGTCAGGATCACTATGTCTCTAGGAAACAAATGTTTGACCTCCTGTATAGTCCTAAAGGTCAATTAGAATTGAGTCTAAGGGTTAGAAATCTAGGTTTGGAAGCTGCCCTCAAGACCAGGATTTTCTGTTTGTAGACTAAGTCATGTCGTCGAGCTCAGCACGACGATTCGTCGAACTCCGATCGACGATCGTCTAGCTCAACTTCGACAGATCGTCGAACTCCATTCGACGATCGCTGAGCTTAACTTCATCATATCGTCGAACTCCATTCGACGATCGGTGAGCTCAGTTCAACGATCTTGACTCTGCTTTGGATCTTTATCTCTGAGCTCAGTTCGACGATCGTTGAGCTCAGATCGACGATATTTTGCTGGTGTATTAGTCCATATCGCTGAGCTCAGTCCGACGATAGCAGAGCTCAGTTCGACGTTTTCAGATAACTTCAAGGATGTTTCTAGATTCAAATTCAAATCAGTTAAGGAGTTATTCTGCAATTAATTCAGAGATTTCCTAGCCGTTTTCATTCATTTCTGGACTAAGTTTCAAGGGATTTTTCAAGGAATATTTCTGTGGACTTTCCTCCAGAAGAGATTTTGCAATTAAGGATGCAATTAATGCAGGCCAACGGCTATACTTGACAGAGAATGTTATTCTATTCTGCACCAGAGAATAAAAGACAAGAATTTTTTGAATCAAAAAGACAGATTACAGAGAAACACAGACAGACATCAATAATCTTCAACAAAATATTCTGTCTCAAAGAACTCTCAAGAACACACATCCAAGGAGATCAAGCTCTCTCAAATCTTCAGATCTCTCTAGTTTTCAAGTGTTCAAGGCCAACATATTTCAAGACTCCAGACATCTAACATTTCAGTTATTGCTGAAATCATCTATTGCTGGAGTTCAATCTTTGAAGGCCTATCACCCTACAGCAAAGCTTTTCTTCCTGAAGATCTCAAGGACTCAGGGGGAGCTTTGACATCATCAATCCACATAGTCTTCTCAGTTGTTTGAGAAAGAGAAGACTTCCATCACTCTCTCACCCCCTCTCTGTAAAGGGTTTCTCAAACTCCCTTCAAAAGTTTGAACTTGGTTTTTGAGCACCTTGTCAAAAGCTCATTGGTGGCAAGACACCTGATCAAAAAATCTGATTTGGTTTTTGAGCACCTTATCAAAAGCTCATTGGTGCCCAGGACACCTGATCAACTCATCCTGCAGTGGATTCCTACCTAGGGTGGTAGAAGAGTGGATGTACCCAAGTTTAGGGGAACCACTATATTTCCTTGTGTCTTCTGGTTTTGCTTGTCTTTATTTTTGTTTCTGGCCTTGATTATTCTGTGAATAGCTTTTGATTAGTGTAGTTCTGTGATTAGATTTTTAACTGCTTCCCTGCTCACTCTTATTACAACAATTGTTGTAAAAAGTTTCAAAGCACCATATACTCTATTCACCCCCCCTCTAGAGTATATCAGATCTAGCTGCCCTTTCAATTGGTATCAGAGGGAGGTTGGTTAAACATACCATACCTGATTGGTTGTACAGGCTAACACCTGAACCCAAAGATCTCAAGTTAGATCTGTTTTTCTGTTGTATTTTATTATTAGATTTTGTTTTCACAAATCATGGCCCAAAATAAAGATTATGCTAGCACCAGACCTCCAATGTGCAATCTATCCAAGTTTGCACTTTGGAAAGCAAGGATCAGACTATACATGAATTCTATTGACGAAGATATTTTTAACTCTGTTTTGACAGTATGTCCAAGACCTCCAGAGAACTCCAGTACAAATGATGTTCCACCTCCATCAGGAACAGATGTTGACATCAAGAGATGGAAGGTAGCTGATGCCAAGGCTATGAACATCTTAGCCCAGACAATGTCTGATGACATATTCCAAAAGGTGGCTGAATGCAATTCAGCGAAGGAAATTTGGGACAAACTCTCAGAAATAGTCTCAGGCTCAGCTGATGAGAGAAAGGATAGGAGATCCCACCTCATATCTCAATATGAGAATTTCAAGAAGGGAGAAACTGAGTCAGTGGGAGATATGTACAACAGGCTCAGTCTAATTGTCAGTGAACTCAGAACATTGGATAAAGAGATCTCACTAACTGAACTCAATGACAAGATCCTAATATGCTTCCCTAGCACTTGGGATTCAAGAATCTGGCCAATTAAGGATGCCAGAAGTCTGAATGAGATCACCACTGAAGCTCTATTGGGTAAGCTCAAATCTTATGAGCTACTCATCAAAAATAGAGAAGAAGAACAGAAGGCTGCCTCACCAGCCACAAGAAAAGAGAAGACCATAGCCTTCAAGGCAACTGAAGATCAGCCTGAAGACAATGTCACAGGAAATGATGAATTGCTCAGTCTATTGGCCAAAAGATTTTATAAGATGGCCAGAAAGGACTTCAGAAGGAGATCATACAAGGAACATGATAAGCCAAGGTATGACAAGTCCATCAATAATAATAATAAAGACATTATTTGCTTTTGGTTGCAGGAAACCAGGGCACATAGTTCCTGACTGTCCAGAGAACAAGAACAAGGACAGAAGGGACAGGAAAGAAAGAAGAAAGGAGAAAGACTCCAAAAGAAATGGCAATGGCAAACCCTCATCAAGCAAAAACAAACATACAAGAAAAGGGTTTATTGCTGAATCCTGGAGTGAGACTGAAGAGGAGTCAGAAGCCTCATCCAGCTCTAGTGATGATGAGGATGATGCAGAAGAGAAAGAGTTCTGCATGATGGCAATCAATGCCTCACAGCATAATTCAGAAGAAGAGGAGTCAGAGTCAGACTCAGAGACTCAACCTGAAGAAGATCAGGTAATTGGCTCTTTTGATTTTAATTCAGAGGACTTTAAATCTAAATTTAAAGCATTGTGTTTAGACCTGCTAAAGTCTGAGAAAGAAATTATCTCTCTCAGAAATCATTTATCTGAACACAATACTTTAAAGTCAGAAAACCTCAACTCTCTCAGGAGTTGGAGTGCTGTAGGGAACAGATAGCTTCACTGAAAAGTGAGCTCTCTGAGGCCAAGAAGCTTGAAGAATCCCTCAATGGGAGAAGCATCAAGCTGATGGACATCACAAGCACAGTGAACTCCAGATTTAACAGTACACTGGGCTTGGGTGCTTCATCCAGCCAACCCATAGTTCTAACAACTCCAATCAAATTCATTTCTGACAAAGGAAAGGGAGTTGTAGAGGTTGCTAGGAAAAATTCTGATCTGCCCCAGAAAACTAAGTCCCAGCAGAAATCGTCGAACGGAGATCGACGATCGCCAAACGGAGATCGACGATCGTCGAACGCAGATCGACGATCTCAGGCAAAATCGTCGAACGCAGATCGACGACCTCAGCCAAAGTCGTCGAACGCAGGTCGACGATCTCAAGTACCTGATCTCAGCCATAGTCGACCGTCGAACGGAGCTCGACGATCTGACCCAAGATCGTCGAACGCAGCTCCAAGATCGTCGAACAGAGGTCAGAGCTCTGGAAAACTTTTCAAAGGCAAATCAAAATTCAATCCTAAGGGTCCTACATCCAAAATCTTTAACCCTTATACTAAATAGATTATACCTCCAAGGAGATATCATCCTGAAGGATATAAGAGTCAACCTGGGATGTCTTTCATTTCAGAATTTAAAGGTTATCAACCTAGGCCCAAGGTAAACTGGGTCAAAAACAAATGAATTGTCTTATGTGCAGGTGAAGACCTATCCAACATCTAACCAGCAATGGTACTTGGATAGTGGGTGCTCTAAGCACATGACAGGGAACAAGAACAACCTCACATCCTTCAGAGCCAAGCTTGGACCCAAAGTTATCTTTGGTGATTCAAACTTTGGACAGACTAAAGGATATGGTGCAGTCCAGATTGGATCAGTAACTTTCAAGAAGGTAGCTTATGTGGAAGGACTGAAGCACAACCTAATTAGCATCAGTCAGCTGTGTGATGAAGGCTACCAGGTGACCTTCAGCAAAGCCTTATGCAAAATCAAGTCAGAGGACAACACAACTGTGTTGACAGGTAAAAGGAAAGGTAACATTTATCTAGTAGATTTTCTTTCAACATATATAGATATTTGCCTGTTTAATTCTGTCTGTAGACCAAACATTTTATGGCATAAGAGATTAGGACACCTAAACCTTAGAACTATTGCTAGGCTATCCAAGGACAACCTTGTTAGAGGACTACCTTCTGGCCCCTACAAGAAGGAAGGACTCTGCAGGGCTTGTCAATTAGGCAATCAAACTAAAAACAGCTTTAAGTCACTTAATAAGAGTGATTCACCTAGGATATTGTATCTGTTACACATGGATCTTTTTGGACCAATCACAGTACAAAGCCTAGGAGGGAAATCTTACACTTTAGTAGTTGTAGATGACTTCTCTAGATTCACTTGGGTGTTCTTTCTAAGGAAGAAGACTGATAACTTTAAGTGTCTGACAGAGTTTCTCAAATGTATACAGATTGAGTTCAATACTCACATTGCCCTGATCAGAAGTGATCATGGGACAGAGTTTGACTCTCTTCTTATGCAAGAGTTCTGTCAGAGTGAAGGGATCAGGCATACTTTCTCAGCTCCTAGAACTCCTCAACAAAATGGGGTAGCTGAAAGGAAAAATAGAACCCTTATTGAATCTTCCACTACACTGTTGTCAGATGCTCATCTACCTCTATCCTTTTGGGCAGAGGCAGTGAACACCTCCAACTATGTGCTGAATAGAAGCCTGATACATAAACTAAAGGGAAAGACTCCCTATGAATTACTCAAAGGGAAGAAACCTAAAGTTGATTATTTTAGAGTCTTTGGTTGCATTTGCTACATTCACAATAATGACAAGAAATATTTAGCAAAATTTCAAGCTAAAGCTGATGAAGGAGTGTCTCTGGGATACTCCATGATCAGCAAGGCTTATAAGGTCTATAATAAATCATCTCTAAAAATTGAGTAATCTGTTCACATTTCATTTGATGAATCTAACATGTCTTTCAAGGAGAAGATCTCTTCTACCATAGAACCCTTGCAGGAACATTCACTAGTTGAAGACTTGAACAAGTTACAGGTTACCCAAAGGGATGAAAGCAGTGAAGATGAAGAAAATGCTCAACATATTGAAGAACAACTTAAAGAGCCAGTTGTTGTACCATAAGAGGAAACAACAACACAGGTTGGTGAACAATCAACACCCCCTGTTGATTTAGTAACATCAAGAGACCATCCAATTTCCCAAATAATTGGAGAAATCTCAGCTGGTGTGCAAACCAGAAATCAGGTCAACCAAAACCTGTTGCACACCTGCTTCCTATCTCAAATTGAACCTCAGTCCATTCAAGATACAGAGCAAGATCCACACTGGATCATTGCAATGCAAGAAGAGTTGCATCAATTTGAGAGAAACAAAGTATGGGAACTAGTGCCAAAGCCTAAGGATCACTCCATTGTTGGAACAAAATGGGTATTCAGAAACAAACTGGATGATCAAGGAGTAATTGTAAGAAACAAGGCAAGGCTAGTTGCTCAGGGATACTCTCAAGAAGAAGGAATAGACTACGACCAGACTTTTGCACCTGTTGCAAGATTGGAAGCCATCAGAATATTTTTAGCTTATGCAGCACATAAAGGCTTCAAGGTTTATCAGATGGATGTCAAAAGTGCATTTCTAATGGAGACATCAAAGAGGAAGTATATGTCAGACAACCTCCAGGTTTCATATCTCCAACTTATCCTGATTATGTTTTTAAATTGAACAAAGCATTATATGGTCTCAAGCAAGCTCCTAGAGCATGGTATGAGACTCTAGCATGCTTTCTTTTGGAAAATGGTTTTATAAGGGGTAGAGTAGACCAAACTCTTTTCATTAGAACCCATAAGTCCCATACCCTACTAGTACAGATTTATATAGACGATATTATTTTTGGTTCTACTGACTCCAAATTATGCAGAAGGTTTTCCAACCTAATGCATTCTAAATTTGAGATGAGTAGCATGGGTGAGCTATCTTTCTTCCTAGGATTGCAAGTCAAGCAGCATGCTGAAGGCATCTTTATTTCTCAAACCAAATATGCAAATGAACTGGTTAAGAAATTTGGTATGTCTGAAGCATCCTGTATGAAAACACCCATGCCTACTAATGATGTATTGGATGCTGATGAACATGGGAAACCTGTTGATCAGACAACATATAGAGCAATGATTGGCTCTTTACTGTATCTTACAGCCAGTAGACCAGATATAATGTTTGCTACATGTATATGTGCTAGGTTCCAAGTAAGCCCTAGAGAGTCACACCTAACACTAGTAAAGAGGATTCTCAGGTATGTTAAAAGTTGTCCAAATCTAGGTCTCTGGTGTCCAAAAGATTCAGCATTTGATTTAACTGGATTCTCTGATGCTGATTATGCTGGATGCAGAATTGATAGGAAAAGCACCAGTGGAACTTGTCAGTTCCTTGGTGACAGACTTGTCTCTTGGTTTTGTAAGAAACAAACATCCGTGTCAACTTCAACTGCTGAAGCTGAATATATGGCTGCAGGCACTTGCTGTTCACAAATCTTGTGGATTCAAAACCAACTCCTAGACTATGGCTACAACTTAGAGAAGTCTAAAATCTTTTGTGATAACACCAGTGCTATTTCTGTAGCTCAAAATCCAGTCCTCCATAGTAGGACAAAACACATAGAGATTAGGCATCATTTCTTAAGGGATAATGTTGAAAAGAACAAAATTGAACTACAATATATCCCAACTGATTTACAAAGGGGAGATATTTTCACCAAGCCCTTGGATGTAAAGAAACACACCTTCTTCCTAAATCAGTTAGGAATGTTAGATGGAGGAAGTCTTAAATAATATCCAAGATTTTGAAAGCTTAAAAATTGACCAAGACTAGGCAAACATCCTGTTTTTTCTTAGTGTCTAGAGTTTTTCTGATCTCTGAACTGCGCTCGACGATTTTCCCCCAGATCGTCGAACGGAGATCGACGATTTCCGAAATTGTCGACCTGAGTTCAGCGTTTCTCAGATAGTATGAACTATCTCTTCCGGTCAACGATCGTCGAACGACGCTCGACGATTTAGTTCTTTGAACGATCGTCGAACAGAGCTCGACGCTCTCCAATATCGTCGAACGGAGATCGACGATGTTGAAGACTCTTCAGATTCCTTTAGAAGACTCGATCGTCGAACTGAGTTCAACGATCTTTCCAATTCTGCGTCGAACCCTAATATAAAATTCATTTTTCGCCGTCGTTCTCCTTTGCGCTTTCGATTTCTCTGCAAGAATTTTCTTTCCCTCCAAACAGTTCTGCACTTGGTCGTTTTGTTTGTTGAATTTTTGCAGGTACCCATGGCTGTGTCTGTTGCCGTTCTCGCCGCAATGAAGTTTGATGCTAGTTTCGACATTGACATGGAATCCTTCAGCACAACTGACCAGGCTTTTCAGGATATTTTGGGGTTATTCAAAGAGCAGAACCTTACAGCAATTATGACTACAAGGATCAAGCTTGCATCTGATGAGATAAAGGAATGCGTCTACACTGCCCACAATCAAGACAACTCCACCATTGTTGGGTCTATATCTGGCACTCAGGTACCCTTAACCCCAGCAATTCTATCAGAGGTTTTTGAGTTGAGAAATGGTGAAGATACTGCTGACCTGTCTGGAGAAGAGTATATTGAATTGCTTACCAGAATGGGTCACTCAGAGGCCAACCCTAGCAAGCTCTTGAAAAAGCACCTATCTGTGGAATACAGATTCATGGCAGATGTAGTTGGGAAAGTGCTACTGGCTAAGCACTCTGCCCATGATACAATCTCAAGGTATCAGCTCTACCTCATGGGAGCTCTTGTAGACAGAAAAAATTTGAATTGGGGAGAAGTCTTCTTTGACCTTATCAAGAAGAAGATCAACAAAAGTTTTGTCAACTTTGGAAGGATTATAGGGGTGTTTCTGCAGCATAGGTGCCCTGCTTTGCTGGTCTCTTCTGGAATCCATATCAATGCTTCCAAGAGACTGTCTTGTGCCCTATTTGGAAAATGGGACAGACAAATCAGCAAGCCCAGCAGGCCCTCCTCCAGCACTCCTTCAGGCACAAGGACTCTAAGAGTCACTTCTCCACAGGTCTCTGCCCCTGCAGATGACCTGCCTGCTGTTGTTGCCTCTCCTCCTCCTCCTCCAATTCCATCCCTTCCCATACCATCTACCATTCAAACTCCATCCACCATCATCATATCCAGCCCCTCTCCAACATCTACACCATCTCCAGTACCTATTCTTCCAACAACAAAAGAACATTTCCATCCATTATTCTCCTACCCTCCACCAGATGCCACTTCATCACCCTCCATTCCATCCTTCACCCTCATTGATGATTCCTTTATGGATGATTCACCATCCTCTCCTCCTGAGCTACCCTCATCCTCCACTTCCTATCAAGACCTTCTACAACAAATTATTGACCAACCCACATTCACCCCATCTATCTCCATCCCACTATCCTCCATATCCACCTTACCCACACCTCAGCCATCTCTTCCCCCATTCACCAGCTCTCCACTACCCTCACCCTCAGCTGCTCCTCCATCTTCTACCTCTGCTCCAGTCCCCCTTGAGCAAGTAGACCTTCCAGCCCTTGCTGACAGGTTGTATGAGTTGCTGGCCCCCAGGCTCTCTCTTCTTTTGGAGACCTCCTTGGCTCCACTACACCTATCAGTGGCAGCTCTCTCTGCCAGGCTCTCATCTCTATTCCCTCAGGCAGCCCCTACAGCAGTGTGCCTTGATCCAGCCTTGTCTGAATCTAGGCAGGGGGAGATGCCCTATGAAGTGAGTCTTCCTGCTGCTGCTGTTGCTGCTGTTTCTGTGAGCCTGTTTGTTGCTGCTGCTGTTATTGCTGCTTCTTCAGCTCCTGCTCTTACTGCTGTTGCTGTGTCTCAAGCACAAATTCCTCCTGCTGCAGTCCTTGCACTAGACCTCAGGTCTTTGCTATCAAACTTTGATCAGTTTTATTTCAGCTGTCTGCCAGAGCCAGTTGCTGTCCAGCCTCCAAAGGATCTATCCAAGGCACTTGTGCCATTTTCTTGCTGTGACCCAAGCATCATCACCTCTTTTGTCAACTCAGTGTATACTGCTGCTTCTTTTGAAGAAAGCATTATTGTTGCTTCTGATAGTGTTGCCTCTACTGCTGCTGAACTTTCTGATACTGCTGCTGAAGTTTCTGTTATTACTGTTGAACCAATTTCCAAGGAAATTCATATGTCAGAGGCACCTGAGTTTGAGCCTTCTGCAGTTTCTGATGATATTCCTCCTGTTGATGCTGTTGTTAGTGAAGTTGTTGTTACTGTTGTCACTTCTCCAGATCCTATAGTTGCTGATGCTGTTGTTACAGCTTCTACTCCAATTGCAACACCTTTTGTATCTGCTGCTGTCATTTCTGTTACTGCTTCAACACCTGCTGCTACACCATCTGTTGCCTCATCTGCTTCTGTACAGCTCAAGAAGGACTTAATGAAGAAAATTGATGCTCTTTATGATGACCAGAGTTCTGAAAGTGATGAGTTTAGAACAGACTCTGATGACTCTTCTGCTACCATTGCCAGGAAAAGAAAGGCAAGGAGCAAAGCTATGAATAGAGTACCTCCTGCTAAGGTCAAAGATAACAATGATATTCCATACTACATTCTTCATGACTGCCCTATCACTGAGCACTGGATGCAGTACTCCAAGAACCAACTGAAAGCAATGAAAAAGAAGAGAAAATATGAAAAGGGTTCCTCTCAATTCCAACACTCTCATCCTCCTCCACCACCTCCTCCTGATGCAGGTGCAGGTGGAAGCTCTGCAGCTCAACCCCCAGCCAGAAGTCAGGCCCCATATCAGCCTCATGCTAGATCTTATAATAGGGGAAGCCAATCCAGGGGATCTCAATCCAGGAGAGGAGGATACAGAGGAAATCAAAGAGATCTCCAAGTATACTCCAAAGGTTACTCAAGGCAACACCCATGTTCTAGGGGAGGACAAATTTCAACTGATACCACTTCTGGTCCTTTTCCCTACAAATTGAAAGAAACTGTGTCTTCCAGGCCTCCTCAAGACAATCCCTCTAACAGATATGAGCCCCCTGTACCTTTTTAGGATCCTGAGAACAATCCAGCTGCTTGGACTGCAAGATTAAAGGAACTAGCTGCACTGGATCAGATCAAAAAGGCTAGAGAGCAAGGAAAAGATTCATCTAATATCTCAACAATGTCTGAACAGAGAAAGAAGGAGCTAGAAAGATATGCATCAAGTAAATTCTTTGATTCTGACAGGTATATGGAACTACATCCTGAAGCTGTGGTTCCCAGGCCTAAACAACAAACATCTTTAGGTGCAGCAGATGATACCAGATCAAAGAAGGAAGCCCTCAATCCCAATAGAGAGATCAAACTTGTTAAGGGCAAGGAAAAGAAATGACAATGTAAGGTGACATTCTCTGTGATTTCTGATTACTATCTGGATGTTATATATCTCTGTGGTTCTGCAATGTCTAGCTTGTTGTTTTTCTGTTTTGCTGCTTGTATGTTGTTATTTAATTTTTTCAAAGTCTGTAAATAGTAATCCTAACCCAAATAGGGGGAGATTGTTGGAACACCCTATTACAAATTTGGGTCAGAATCACTATGTCTCTAGGAAACAAATGTTTGACCTCCTGTATAGTCCTAAAGGTCAATTAGAATTGAGTCTAAGGGTTAGAAATCTAGGTTTGGAAGCTGCCCTCAAGACCAGGATTTTCTGTTTGGAGACTAAGTCATGTCGTCGAGCTCAGCACGACGATTCGTCGAACTCCGATCGACGATCGTCTAGCTCAACTTCGACAGATCGTCGAACTCCATTCGACGATCGCTGAGCTTAACTTCATCATATCGTCGAACTCCATTCGACGATCGGTGAGCTCAGTTCGATGATCTTGACTCTGCTTTGGATCTTTATCTCTGAGCTCAGTTCGACGATCGTTGAGCTCAGATCGACGATATTTTGCTGGTGTATTAGTCCATATCGCTGAGCTCAGTCCGACGATAGCAGAGCTCAGTTCGACATTTTCAGATAGCTTCAAGGATGTTTCTAGATTCAAATTCAAATCAGTTAAAGAGTTATTCTGCAATTAATTCAGAGATTTCCTAGCCGTTTTCATTCATTTCTGGACCAAGTTTCAAGGGATTTTTCAAGGAATATTTCTGTGGACTTTCCTCCAGAAGAGATTTTGCAATTAAGGATGCAATTAATGCAGGCCAACGGCTATACTTGACAGAGAATGTTATTTTATTCTGCACCAGAGAATAAAAGACAAGAATTTTTTGAATCAAAAAGACAGATTACAGAGAAACACAGACAGCCATCAATAATCTTCAACAAAATATTCTATCTCAAAGAACTCTCAAGAACACACATCCAAGGAGATCAAGCTCTCTCAAATCTTCAGATCTCTGTAGTTTTCAAGTGTTCAAGGCCAACATATTTCAAGACTCCAGACATCCAACATTTCAGTTATTGCTGAAATCATCTATTGCTGGAGTTCAATCTTTGAAGGCCTATCACCCTACAGAAAAGCTTTTCTTCCTGAAGATCTCAAGGACTCAGGGGGAGCTTTGACATCATCAATCCACATAGTCTTCTCAGTTGTTTGAGAAAGAGAATACTTCCATCACTCTCTCACCCCCTCTCTGTAAAGGGTTTCTCAAACTCCCTTCAAAAGTTTGAACTTGGTTTTTGAGCACCTTGTCAAAAGCTCATTGGTGGCAAGACACCTGATCAAAAAATCTGATTTGGTTTTTGAGCACCTTATCAAAAGCTCATTGGTGCCCAGGACAACTGATCAACTCATCCTGCAGTGGATTCCTACCTAGGGTGGTAGAAGAGTGGATGTACCCAAGTTTAGGGGAACCACTATATTTCCTTGTGTCTTCTGGTTTTGCTTGTCTTTATTTTTGTTTCTGGCCTTGATTATTCTGTGAATAGCTTTTGATTAGTGTAGTTCTGTGATTAGATTTTTAACTGCTTCCCTGCTCACTCTTATTACAACAATTGTTGTAAAAAGTTTTAAAGCACCATATACTCTATTCACCCCCCTCTAGAGTATATCAGATCTAGCTGCCCTTTCAGCATACATGTTGCATAGTAGGCCCCTTTTTATTATATGCTCAACATAGAAAACGTGTTTGTTGTTTGAGACATCCAAACCTGTTCTCTTAGTGTTGTACATGTTTTGTATATGGTATGTGAAATGCTGACTTCCAGGTTGGAGGGGTACCCCGGGGTCCATTAGGGGCGGCCAGGAGGAGATGTGTTTGTTGCACAGTTTGAGGTCAGCCTTTGCTGACCCACGTTACAACCAATTTTTACAGGGCAAAGATCACAAGCAGGAGCTAGCTCGCCGGCCAAAAGGGCCTAAGCCTCACGAAGTGTTTTAGCTCGTACTAGCTATATTTTGTGGCATTGTGTGTTTTGATACTCTTATTTTTCGGCTTGCATGTCGATGTAGTTTAGGAGTGCTCATGCACATTGATGCTTGATGTTATCTTTTTGGAATGTTGAACTCTCTTTTATTGTAAGGCCTTAAGGCTGTTTCTATACTCTTATATGTGGATAGCTTCCAGTCTTGTCTGTTATTTCCGCTGTTGTTTGGTCTTGAGTTTTGAGATTGGGTAGTTCATATCATCTTTAATGTTAAAGCTGTGGCTTCTGTATGTTGTGGGGCCCCGGCCAGACCCATATTATACGGTCATTACAGGGGAGGTGTTACAATTTGGTATCAGAGCGAGGTTGCGTCCAAAGTCAGTGTGTATAGAAGTTATCCACATAGGAGTAACACAGGACCATGAGTGTCCTTTTGTTTGAGTCTTGCGATTAAGAGACTGATTCCTTGTTTCCTTGTTTTTCTTAAGAGTGCAAGCAACGAGGCAAGTACGTCGAGACCAAGAGAAGAGCTTTCAGCGAGCAGCGCTACTGCTCAGGGTCCTTTGGTCATGGGTGTAAACCCAGCCGACTTCTGTCGCATGCTTGCAGGAGCAATGGTGGCAACCCAAGCTGCGGCGACAGCTCAGGTTGCAAGCCCTGCTACACTAGATATGGCAACGTCCATGCCGGGCGGATAAGCCAGGCGAGTAGAGCCGTTGGCCGAAAGAGTGGTGGTCGGGCATGGAGACCGGCAGATGAAGTATTTTCTGAGATTCCATTCTCCCACGTTCAAGGGAGTTATTTCGCCGACTAATGCGGAGGATTTGTGGGCACAGATGCAAGAACTTTTGAGGGTGGCAGAGACTCCAGTGGAGAAGAAATCTGAGTTTGCGGCCTTCATGTTGGAGGTAGATGCAAAGTTGTGGTGGGTGAGCCATCGCGGCCGCCAGTTTCCTGGACGCACCCCGTCCATGGAAGAGTTTGGGAATGCTTTCCTGAAAAAGTACATTCCAGTTTTGACAAGGTTGGCCCTCCAAAGACAGTTTCTGCATTTGGTGCAGCGGTACAAGACGGTGGACGAGTATGTACAGGAGTTCACTCGGTTGGGTCGGTATGTAGGAACGATAATGACAGATGATGAGGAGAGGGATAACCTCTTCTACCAGGGGCTGAGGGAGAATCTAAGGCAACCCTCATCGCCATGAAGAGTGCTGGTTTCAATGAGTTGGTTGAGGCTGCTAGGACGTTTGAGAGTGATCTGGAGCGAAGCCAATGTCATAAGGGTTTTGCTCCTAAGCAAGGGAAAGGGAAGCCTCCTCAATCCCAAGGAAATTTTGAAGGGAATAGGTAAAGGAAAAATCCCCACCCATTCAAGTCTGGAGAGAAAAGTAAATGGACGTCCGGATGGTCTCAATATAAGGGACCACCGACGTGCTTCAATTATGGTAAGTGGGGCACATAGCTCGTTTTTATAATCAAGGAGGTGTGGAGCAGGAGGCAAGGCAGGAGCAAACTGTGCGCTCCGGCCCCAGTGCAGTAGAGAAAGGGAAGATGGCGGAGTCTTGCGCTTCTCGGTTCCAACCAGTGCAACCAAGGGCTTACAACCTTTGACAGAAGGAAGCGATCCGCCAACCCGATGTGGTGACAGGTATGAGGAAGTTTAAGTTTAACCTTATGCTTCATACTTTTAGACCGTTATATTTGATGTCTATGTTTTAGGCTTTGTGTTTGTTTTCGGATACCCCGCTAGGGTATTGTTTGATACGGGAGTTTCGCACTCCTTTTTTGCGGAAAGCTTCATCAGGAGAATTGGAGTTGAGTCATTTTCGGCGGACGCAGAGCTGAAGGTGCGCATGCCCAATGGGTCACCTATGACCACCGGGGAAAAAAGGCGCATTTGTTGGGAGCTAGGCGGAGTTGACTTCGTGTTGATAGAAGCGGTCATACCATTGATTGAGTTTGATGTGATATTGGGGATGGACTGGCTAGCAGAGCAGCGTGTCAGTATTGTTTGCCTATCTAAGGTGTTGACCCTAAGAAGCGAAGGACAGACAAAAGTCAAGTTTGACGGCCTTAATGGAGTGGCCTGTTCCCTGATTTCGACCATGCAGTTGGTGCGGGCAGTTAACCAGGGTGGAGTAGCCATTGTAGCATTACTGGAGGTTCGCCTTTCCAAGTTATCACTTGGGGAAGTGCCCGTAATGGCAGAGTTCAAGGATGTGTTTCAGGATGAACTTCGTGGAGCACCTCCTCGACGGGAGATTAATTTCTCGATTGAGTTAGTGCCAAAGGCTATGCCGGTGTCACGTCCTCCGTTTAGGATGGCACCAAAGGAGTTGGCCGAACTTAAGGTACAGTTGTAGGAACTGTTGGACCAGGGATATATCAGACCCAGTTCTTCACCGTGGAGCGCGCATGTGTTGTTCGTGAAGAAGAAAGATGGTAGTATGCGGTTGTGCATAGACTACCGAGAGTTGAATAAATTGACTGCCAAGAATAAGTATTTGATTCCTCAGATAGACGACCTGTTTGACCAGCTAGTAGGGTCGGTGGTGTATTCAAAGTTGGACTTGAAGTCCATATACTATCAGTTGTGAATTCGAGACGAGGACATACACAAGACAACATTTGGTACGAGGTATGGTCACTTTGAGTTCTCGGTGATGCCGTTCGGGCTGACGAACGCACCATCCGTATTCATGGATTTGATGAATCGAGTATTTCAGAAATACTTGGACTCTTTTGTAGTTGTCTTTATTGATGACATTCTGGTGTACTCCAAATCGGAGGTGGAGCATGAGACTCACTTGAGAGTAGTCTTGCAAGTGTTGAGAGAGAACAAACTTTATGCAAAGTTCTCAAAGTACGAGTTCTGGCTAGAGAAGGTGGCATTTTTGGGCCATGTGATTAGTTGGGATGGGGTGGAGGTAGATCCAACAAAAGTGGAATCCATCAGAGATTGGCCGATCTTGAGAACCGTGGCGGAAGTCCGAAGTTTTCTTGGACTAGCCGGGTACTATAGAGGATTCGTAGAAAACGTTTTGCGGATAGCTCTACCCCTCACGTCAATAACTCTTAAGGATCAGAAGCTTGTGTGGACTCAGGAGTGCAGACAGACATTTGAGACACTGAAGGAAAGGCTGATGATGGCTCCAATCCTAAGTCTACCGAAATGGACCGAAGAATTTCAAATTTTCAGTGACACATCAGGATGCGGTTTGGGTTGTGTATTGGTGCATCATGGTAGTGTGATAGCATATGGGTCTTGGCAGTTGAAGCCTCACGAGGGGAATTACCCCGTCCATGAGTTGGAGTTGGTGGCGGTAATTTTCGCATTGAAATTGTGGTGGCACTATGTTTTTGGTGCAAAGGTGGAGATCTTCACGGATCACAAAAGCATGAAGTATCTCCTAGATCAGAAGGACTTGAATATGCGGCAGCGCAGGTGGGTCGAGTTCCTTGGAGACTACGAGGTGTCGATTCAGTATATGCCAAGCAAAGCTAATGTGGTGGCAGATGCCTTGAGTAGAAAATACTCGGGGCAAGGGAATTGGATTGAAGCTCATGATAAGCGGTTGGTGCTGGACTGGGAGTCCCTTGGCTTGGAGTGAGTAGCAAGGGGCGAGTCTATCATGGCTCGGTTGAACTGGATTGAAATGCAGAACGATTTGTCTGATCATATTTGGGAAGCGACTCATTTGGATGGAGAGTTTTAGCCTTACACGGTGGAAGCTCAAAAGGGCGAGAGTAGCGCATGGGAGTTGATTGATGGGATCCTGAGGGATGGAGGAAGGATTTGCATACCGCAGTTTGGCAAGCTACATGAGGAGTTAATGTTTGAGGCTCACTTCACAAAGTGCTCCATTCACCCGGGCAGTACAAAGATGTACCTGGATATGAAGAAATCCTTTTGGTGGCCTGGACTGAAGCGGGACGTAGCTTTGTGCGTGAATCAATGCCAAACTTGTGCCTTGGTGAAGGCCGAGTGTCAAAAGCCGGGCGGGTTCCTGAAGCCTCTTCCAATCCCCGAGTGGAAGTTAGATGACATCTCCATGGACTTTGTGCATGGGTTACCTAGATCACAGCAGGGTAACGACGCGATTTGGGTGATTGTGGATCGCTTAACCAAGGTGGCTCACTTCATCCCAAATCGGAAGGAGGACAACATGGAAAAGCTGGTAGAGTTGTATGTTCGCAATATTGTGCGACTACATGGGATTCCTAAGAGTATAATTAGTGATCGCAATGGATGTTTCACGTTCAAGGACTGGAGGTTGGTTCAGAAAAGTATGAGCACGAAGCAAACGTTCAGCACGACTTTCCATCCTCAAACTGACGGGCAAACCAAAAGGACAAACCATACTATGGAGGATATGCTGAGGATGTGTATTCTGGACTTCGGAGAGAAGTGGGAGGATCACCTCTTTATGGTGGAGTTCTCCTATAACAACAGTTACCAAGAAGTATCAAGATGGCGCCACACGAAGCTTTGTATGAGAGGCGGTGTAGAACACCGATGTCTTGGACAGAGGCGGGATACACCAAACTTTTGGGAAACGAAGTGGTAGCTGATGCATGCGAGCTGGTGCGAACCATTCAAGGGCGCATGAAGGTGGCTCAAGATCGGCAAGCAAAATATTTTAATGCTCGCCACAGCAAGCTGGAGTTCGCGGTAGGCGACTGGTTCGATCTAAAGATCAAGCCGTTCAAGGGCGTTTCACACATTCGCCGACTCAAGAAGTTGAGTCCAAGGTTTTTGGGGCCTTTCGAAGTTATAGAACGGGTGGGAGAAGCAGCGTACAGGTTGGCGTTGTCCGCAGAGCTGAGTGGATTACACGACGTCTTCCATGTCTCCGTCTTGAGGAAAGCCTTAGTAGAGGCTATTGTGGTGATCGAATCGACATCGGTGTTGATAGAAGAGGACTTGAGGATGCGAGTTCGTCCAGTTGCTATAGAGGATTCAGAAATTCAGCAATTGCGAAAGAAAGAAGTCAAACTCGTAAAAGTCTGATGGGACAACTGCGGTCGTGAGGAGCTCCCTTGGGAGCGAGAACAAACCTTGCTGGAGGAGTATCCAGAGTTTTTCCGTTCAGGTATCATTTACGTTGTGCGTACCTTTTACTTTCTTTAATTTCGGGACGAAATTCTTTTAAGGGGGAGAGAGTTGTAATGCCCCAAAATTCGAAAGAGGGACGGACAGCGTTCAGAGCCAAGTTTGGGTCTTGGCAAGGGTCACACGGCCTAGGACACGGGCATGTCCATGGCCGTGTGGTGCTCGGGTTCGACGAAGAACTCGGGTGGTCAACAAACTGAGCTCGACGAAGTGTCGAGACAGTGAACACGGCCTTGGACACGGGCATGTCCATGGCCTTGTCTTGTACTGGTTCGATGATTTTCTCATAGTCGACGAAAATGGGCTCGATGAATGTCGAGAGGACGAACACGGCCTGAGACACGGGCATATCCGAGGCCGTATCCTGATCGGGTTGTTAATCGGGCCGTGTGAGGGGATAAACACGGCCTAGAGCCCAGGCATGTTTGTGTATGACACGAGCGTGTCAAATGTGACACGGGCGTGTTGAGTACCCGTGTTCTCCTCGGGTTATGTTATGTCCTGTGTTGATGGAGGAACACGCCCAGGCACACGGGCGTGTAGTGGGTGACACAGGCGTGTCAAATGTGACATGGGCGTGTTCAGAGCCCGTGTCCTTTTCTCGGTGCGACGGTTTCGGCGTCGATTGAGGCATACGGCCATGGACACGGGCGTGTCTTAAGCCATGTTGGGCACATGAATTTTGGTTTTAAGTGTGAATCATGGCCGTTCATTTCCTTCTTTTAGGATCTGAGGGTTCAGGGCTATCCTGGCTGTGTTATGACTTGGAATAGGGTTTGAAACCCTCACTCTTCTTCAATTTCTCTTTCTAAGGTTTTAGAGAGAAGGTAAAGCAAGGAAGAAAGAGGAGTAGAGATTCAGCTATCAGAGAAGCTTTAGAGTCCCAAATCGTGAGCCGAGTCCAGATCCTCGGAGGCAAGTCTGTTGTGGTGGTTTTAATCCGGCTAAGTATCCATGGCTAGGAAGAGGGGTCGTAAGATAACAACACTTCTCCTCTTAGTTTTAGGATGCGTGTTTAGCATCTTTTCTTTCAAGCTTTTGGGCATCAAATCTTTCAAATGAGAGGGGTTGGGTCGTCATGGTTCAAGAGGAACATCCGGGTCGATTGAGTCCGTCCCTGATATGATTTTGCATTAGAGATCCGGTCCGTTAGTGGATTAGGCATGGTGGGTGAAGTCGTCGTCGCGACCGTTAGTCCGACTCGGTGATGTTGCATTACGAGTTTTAAGGATTTTGTAGAAATCCGTTGCGGCAAGATGTCGTTTGTGATGTTTGTGTTTTTCCCCTTTTCTTGAATGAGTACGTGTAGCCGGAACCGGACAAGGTTAGCTCCGTAATGGCGGTAGATGGTTTCCTTGGTGGACAAGGTTAGCTTTGCATTGGCGGTAGATGGTTTCCTTGGTGCACGGGGACGTTGTAGTACAAACGAGGGATTAGGGTGGGAATGATTATGGATTGTGATGTGATATGGTGCGGCTTTGTCTCAGTGGTCGGCTGGCTATCCCGTGACGTGCAAGTCATGTGGGGAGAGTGTCCCGGCGAGACTAGTCCCCTTTTGTGAGACTAACGAGAACGCCAAGCATGGGGCAAGCCCGGGCAATGAGGCCATGAGCGGGTGGGGTCCAGCAAGGGTTCTTAGAATCGGTCAGTGTGTGAGATGGAATCCTGACGCGAGAAGTCAGAGCTTGCAGGCAAGCCCGGGTCTAATACCATGAGCGGGTTGGGCCTTGGCAAGAGTTCCGTGTGGCAGCTTGTTTGTCGTTAGGGGAATTGCAGTGCCCCTTTTTGTTTGTGGCTTAACGCCAATGGGGAAAGTGGAAGTACCCAGATGTTATGATGATGTGCTAGTTGCATGCGCAATAGGGTGCCTTGGGTGAAGCCCGGGTTTTGTATACATGCTGCATAGTAGGCCCCTTTTTATTATATGTTCAACATAGAAAACGTGTTTGTTGTTTGAGACATCTAAACTTGTTCTCTTAGTGTTGTACATGTTTTGTATGTGGTATGCGAAGTGCTGACTTGCAGGTTGGAGGGGTACCCCGGGGTCCGTTAGGGGCGGCCGGTAGGAGATGTGTTTGTTACATAGTTTGAGGTCAGCCTTTGCTGACCCACGCTACAATCAATTTTTACAGGGTAAGGATCCCAAGCAGGAGCTAGCTCGCCGGCCAAAAGGGCCTAAGCCTCACGAAGTGTTTCAGCACGTACTAGCTCTATTTTGGTGGCATTGTGTGTTTTGATACTCTTGTTTTCTGGCTTGCATGCCGAGGTAGATTAGGAGTGCTCATGCACATTGATGCTTGATGTTATCTTTTTGGAATGTTCGACTCTCTTTTGTTGTAAGGCCTTAAGGCCGTTTCGATACTCTTATATGTAGATAGCTCCTGGTCTTGTCTGTTGTTTCCGCTGTTGTTTGGTCTTGAGTTTTGAGATTGAGTAGTTCATATCATCTTTAATGCTAAATCTGTGGCGTCTGTATATTGTGGGGCTCCGGCCGGACCCATATTATACGGTCATTACAGGGGAGGTGTTACATGTGAAAGTCCACCTAGTGTCAACTACCTTCACCTATGGGGGGGGGGGGAATAGGTGACGTGCAACGTATTTGCGGAATTAAAATTGTACCTGCACACGAAAATAAAACAGCACAGCAAATAGAGTACACAAGCTATTTATAGTGGTTCTCCGATTTGGGTACATCCACTTTCCCCCTTCGACCTATCTCCCAACAAGGGACGACTCGGTCTCTTCACCAACAGGATTGAAATCCAATCCTTGCACTATCGGAAGGAACCCTTCCACACGTAGGAGACAACACTCCCACAACACGGGTTGCACCCAACCCTTACAACTCGGAACCAACGTTCCTTTACAACAAAAAAAAACTAGAAAGTACAAGAAATACAAACTACTTTCGGAGACTAAGGTGTCCCTCTTCGTTTGATGACGTGTTCTAGAAGTCACGAAGAGTCCACAACCCTAGATCTCACTTGGAGAGAATCTCCCCGAAATCGGCGGCGGCAAGACGGGCGACGGCTTGGTTCTCGGGATCGGCGGCGACAACGGTGTGCGGCTACTGTACTTTGGAGAATCAAACTTCGTAGCGAAGCTAGCTAGGTCTTCCAACGGTCACACTAGGATCGATCGTCTCGATCGATTCGGACGGGGAAGGTTTTCCCGATCAACAAATCAAGAGACAAAGGATCTCTGGTTAGACGCATGAGACACTAAGCTTGGCTAAGCTTCTGTCACCGGAAGATCTAGAAGAATCACGATCACGGCCGGTGATCGACTTACACGAGCGGCGACGGCGGCGGAGTAGGTATCGCGATCTAGGTCACGGTCGGCAGCTCGTGTATTTCTTTCTGTGTGTACTCCCTGTTCAAAAACACGTGTGTATTTATACACAAGTATACTCCTTAATGACCGTTGTGGGTCCCACCAGAAGAAACCCTAATTCTGGTTCAAAACAGTGCCAGCGGCAGAGTCCGGTCCGACGGTTTCCAGAAAATTGACCAAGTCAGATTCGGTGAAATCGAAGGTGATTCTCGACGAGTCGGCGAGAATCAGCCGGTGATTCTCGACGAGTCGGCGAGAATCACTAGTGATTCTCGCCGAATCACTTGATGATTCTCGATGAATATGACTTAGCGCCAGATTTGCACGCTTTAATGTAGCCGGAAAGAAACGGCGAGAATCAGCCAGTGATTCTCGACGATTCGGCGAGAATCACTAGTGATTCTCGTCAATTATCACTTAGACGATTTTTCGTCTTTCCGCCCAAAAGCTGCTCTTTGACCCATCCTTGCTCCTTGTCTGCTCTTGCATAATCACAGCCCTGTACTTGAAATTAAGTACACTCCAATAGAGAGAGTACACGTAGGCCAACACACTGATCTGCTCAACGAAGGATTAAGTCGTGCAGACCCGTGTATATTGACCTACTGCACCCTGACATTGGTGTGCACTTAGCGTGGAATAACTGCAAGCACAACTTGAAATATTTTGTCAAATACATTGTCTATTTACCTTAGCTTGTTCAGGGGCTTCTTCAAATCAGGTACGTTGTGGATACAATACCCAACAATCTCCCCCTATTTGAAGAAGCCTAAACCCTACAAGCTAAGGTGAATAACGCGTATGGGAATGAAAAACATAACCTTGAAATTGAGTTGAGAGAGATAGTCATTACCAAAGAAAGCAAACCTTAGCCAACTTGGAGCCAACTTAGCCTTAGCCGAGAGGGTAATCTCCCCCTTTTCGGCTTCTGCAAATCTTGGTCTGTAGCATTTGACCCCTTGCTCCCCCTCAGTTCTTGCACCTGTGCTCACACTTGAGTTCCTGGCAGAGGCTCCCCCCTGGATGCACGAGCCTGGAGCTTCGGTAGTCTTCATTCCTCATAGTTTAGCATCCCCAATTCAGTTTTGAAGAGACTGAACTTGGCTTCGTCTAAGGGCTTTGTGAATATATCTGCAATCTGCTTGTCCGTGGGGACATAACAGAGAGAGATGTCCTTGTTCTCCACGTGCTCCCGAATGAAGTGGTAGCGCACTTCAATATGCTTCGTTCTGCTGTGCGATACCGGATTGTTGGCAATTGCAATTGCACTGGAGGAGTCGCAGTACATAGGTACTTCCTTGAACTGAAGGTCGTAGTTGGCTAACTGGTATCTGATCCATAGGAGTTGTGCGCAACAGCTGCCTGCCGAGATGTACTCAGACTATGTTGTGGAGGTAGCTACACAATTCTGCTTCTTGCTGTTCCATGAGATAAGCCTTCTTCCGAGGAATTGACACGTCCCGGAAGTGCTTTTCCTGTCATCCCTACTCCCTGCAAAATCAGCATCTGAAAAACCTATTAGCTCGACATCATTGTTTCTCGGGTACCACAAGCCAAGATTGGGAGTACCTTTAAGGTATCTTAGAATTCGCTTTGCAGCGACATAGTGAGATTCCTTAGTGTTCACCTGATATCTGGCACAGACACATGTGGAGAACATGATATCCGGTCTACTGGCAGTAAGGTAGAGCAGGGATCCAATGATGCTTCTGTATTTGGTTTCATCGAAAGGTTTACCTTTCTCATCCTTATCCAGAGACATAGTGGATCTCATTGGAGTCCTCATAGAGGTTGCACTCTCCATACCTAATTTCTTGAGGAGTTCATTTGTGAACTTCGTCTGAGAGATGAAGATTCCATCCTCAGACTGTTTCACTTGAAGTCCCAAGAAATACTTTAGCTCTCCCATACTGCTCATTTCAAACTTTCCTTGCATAAGTTTGGAAAACGTTTTGCAAAGATTGTTGTCCGTTGAGCCGAATATTATGTCATCGACATAGATTTGCACCAGCAAAATCTTGCCTTTGACTTCCCTGAGAAACAATGTCTTATCTATTTTACCTCTAGAGAACTTGTTCTCAAGAAAAAAACTAGATAAAGTCTCATACCAAGCTCGTGGAGCTTGTTTTAAACCATATAAAGCTTTATTAAGAAAATATACATGATTGGGATAAGTAGGATTGACAAAACCTGGGGGTTGAGCGACGTATACTTCCTCTTTCAGGTCTCCGTTCAAGAATGCTGATTTCACATCCATTTGATAGACTGTGAATCCTTTGAGCGAAGCATACGCCAAGAACAATCTGATTGCCTCGAGCCTAGTGCAAAGGTCTGGTCTAAGTCAATCCCCTCCTCCTGTCTGTAACCTTGAGCCACCAGCCTGGCCTTGTTCTTTATGATGACACCATGTTCATCCAGTTTGTTTCTGAAGATCCACTTGGTGCCAATCACATTCTGCTTGTGTGGTCTGGGAACCAGCGTCCAAACGTTGCATCGTTCGAATTGATGTAGTTCATCTTACATGGCCAAAATCCATGCCGCATCTTTGTTCGCCTCGTCGAACTTCTTTGGCTCAACCTGTGACAGGAAGCTAAGATGCAAAATCTCGTTAAAAGTACCTCTTCGAGTTCTGACACCGTCACGAGGATCTCCAATGATCTGATCTCTAGGATGATCCCGCACGTGCCAGAGCTCTAGAAATCTGGCGTCTGGAGCTTCGACTACTTCTTGGGCTTCTCCTTCTTCTAAGAGATTTGTTACATTTTGATCTTCAACATTCCCAGTTGACGTTGAGGTGGAAACTTTGACGTACTTAGGAGTTTCATCTTTAGCGGTCTCATCGAGACTCAGCTGTTCAAGTCGTGCACCTGCATCTTCAAGAATACCACTGGAAGAATTGCTGTTAAGCAAACTTCCTTCATCAAATACAACGTTAATTGATTCTTCTACCACTAGGGTTTTCTTATTGAAGACCCTATATGCCCGACTGTGGGAACTATAGCCCATGAATATGCCTTCGAAGCATTTTTCACCAAATTTAGTACGCGGGTACTTCCCATTATTCAGTACATAGCATCTGCAACCAAAGATCCTCAAGTAGGACATGGTTGGTTTCCTGCCTCTCAGTAGCTCATAAGGCGTCTTACGATGATGCTTGTTGATCAATGCTCGGTTTTGTACATGACAAGCTGTATTGACAGCCTCTGCCCAGAAGTATTCTGGGAGAGAAGCGTCTTTCAACATTGTCGTGCAGGCTTCAATGAGAGTTCTATTTCTCCTCTCCGCAACTCCATTTTGCTGAGGAGTGCTCGGGGAGGAAAACTCATGAAAGATACCTTGTTCTTCACAAAACTCTGTCATAGCACCAGATTCGAATTCTGTTCCATGGTCACTTCTGATTTTGACCACTGAGCAGTTAAATTCGTTCTGAACCTGCTTGACAAAACTAGTGAAGATGTCAAACGTATCCGACTTTCGTTTTAAGAAGAACACCCATGTAAACCGAGAATGATCATCAACTATCACTAGCGTATAGGTCTTGCCTCCCAAGCTATGAACTTGCATTGGACCAAACAAGTCCATATGTAGAAGGTAAAGACATCGGGAAGAGTCTTTGTCTGCAATGCTCTTAAAGGTAGCCCGAGTCTGTTTGCCCATTTGGCATGCAGGACAGGGGCTATCTTTGATGCACTTGATAACGGGAGCATCCCTTACTAAGTTTTTAGAAAACAGCATACTAATTGTTTTGAAATTAATATGTGTCAATCTCTTGTGCCATTGTTCACAAAGAGATGCACTGCCTGTTGCCACAAGGCATACAGGGGTAGATGAATCTAAACTGAGAAAATTTAAGCAGAAGATATTTCTGCTCCTAATGCCTGTTAATACCGTCTCAGAAGAGGCACATGATATTATCAAACATTTATCCTTGCAGAACTTAACATCATAACCTTTGTCACATAACTGACTTACACTGATCAGGTTATGGTTTAACACTTCAACATAAGCCACGTCAGTGATAGAGATTATACCGTTGGAAATCATACCGTAACCTCTGGTGACTCCTCGATCTGACCCTCCAAAGATGACTTTGGGTCCATTCCCGACTGGAGTGTAATCACGCAGCAGGCTTCTTGTCCCAGTCATATGCCGGGAGCATCCACTGTCCAAGTACCATATTGGCGTTTTGGTGGCCTTTGGACATTCCTGCAAAACAAAATTAATTTCCCTTAGGAACCCAATCGAACTTGGGTCCTAGATTCCTGGTTAGCATACTCCCCCTCGGTTGGTTAACCTTACGAGTGGTCGGCCTCGCAGTGCTAACATAGGGAGTCTCGATATACCTCGGGTTAAATTAACAATCCACGGCAAAGTGACCGACTTTGCCACAACACCAACAGTCAAATCTGTTGTACCTCTTCCTAGGCTCCTGCCTTACCCTGGGAATGGTGGGTACAGCCGGGGCCTTGGATCTGGAGGTGGAGGCCTCATAGTGATTGCAGTCACATGACTTCTTCACCTTCTGTTTCGCCAGTATAACAGGCTTGACTCTTGGTGCCTGCTTTCCATTATGGCCGCTAGAGAATTGACCATAATTTCCCATGTGGATTTCCTCATAAGGTGCCTTGAAGGCACTCTCACCGAAGTTCCGGGGAAAGGTCCAACCATCATATCGGCTCTTTGGCTTTGCAACCGAGGGCCGGAAATGATGACCAAAGGTTGATTCAAAGTCATGTTGGTTGCAAGGAAAGCTAGGCTTTCTGAACGCAACAGGACTGAGCGGAGCCTTTCCCTTTTCAGCAGCAGAGGCCTTCTTGGCGGCCTTATTCTTCCTCTGGTTCCTGTTTCTCCTGGATGAGGAACCAGATACCCCTACATGCCCCAAGCCAGCTCCTTTGTCCTGAGCAGAGAAGGTATCAACTACTGGAAGAACTATTTTTGGCATAGAGAAGCTCTTGACGATCTTCCTTTCTGCCGCAAGTTGTTCTTCCAACTTGTCGACTTCCTCCTGCTTAAGATCAAGGAGCTTAAGAGACTCTGAATGCTTTGAAGTCAGGTCAAGGTGCTCCTGTCGGAGAGAAATCAAACTGGTGATTTCTTCCCTTAGGGAGACACTCTCACCCTTAAGGAATTTCACTTCCTTTTTCTCAGCCTTCAATCTCTTACGACACTCCTCGAAAGTGTTGAGCAGAAGCTCATACTTCTCGAGGAGCTCCGCTTCACGGGCCGAAAGGCTATCCTCAGGGTCATCATCCTGAGACTCAGGATCAGATTCAGAGTCGGAGAGAGGGGTGTGAGCTTTTACCTTCCCAGTAAATGGGGGACATTCACCTTCTGAGTCGGAGCAACCCACCAGCCCGAAGTAAGCTTCCTCATCATCACTGGAGTCTGAGGAATCAGAATCACTCAGTGTCTTTAGCCTTTTGGCGATGTAGCTCCGCTCTTTCTTCTTATCTCTAGAGGATTTGTGCTCCTCTCCTTTCCCTTTTTCTCTCTTGCCTTGGTAGCAGTCGGCCACGACGTGTCCTGGCTTATTGCATCCAAAACAAATAATGTCAGAGGAGCGATGTTTGTTCGGTTTAGAAGCATACCTGTCAGAAGAGTAATTTTTCTTCTGATGCCTGGAGGAGGAGCCGTCTTTCTTTCTTTGATTCCTCATCTTGAGGAACTTCTTGAATTCTCGGGTGATGAGGGAGAAATCCTCCTCCGACAGCTCTGAGCTGGAGGAGCATGGCTCGGAGTCCTCCTCCTCATCCTTTTTCCTGGCACGGTATGAAACCGCACCCTTACCTTTTCTGGAGTGAATGGCTTTTAGAGCCACAGTCTTTTCTTTGGCAGCAGCCTTCTCTGCTTCTTCTTATGCTTTCCTGGTGTTCAGTTGAAGCTCATAGGACATCAGCTTCCCAAACAGAATTTGCGGGTCTGTTTCAGCTAGTCTGTCAAACTCTCGGATGGCGCAGATCTTTGTGTCCCATTCCTTAGTAAGGGACCTAAGGAATTTATCATTAAGTTCACCATCAGTGAACACTCGTCCATATCCTTTGAGGGCATTGACAATCTTGAGAAAGTTCTCGAAGGTGACTCCGATCTCTTCCTTAGGCCCTTGTCTGAAGGCCTCATATTTCTGGTTCAGAAGGGATCTCCGATCATCCCTCACTTCATCAGTGCCCTCCATTAGGATAATCAGGCAGTGCCAGATCTCCTTTGCTGTCCTGCAATTGCAGAAGTTCTGCATCATTGAGTCATCGACCGCACTGACCAGAATGTTCTGCACCTTCTTGTCAAGTCCCACCAGCACCATTTCGTCCTTGTCCATTTCAGAAATTTTCTTTGGCACTTTCTTGGTAGGATCTATGGTGGAGACCTTAGTGGGGACATAAGGTCCCTCCTCCATGATCATGAAGAGTCGAGGATCAACTGCTTCCATGTAGAACCTGATCCTTTCCTTCCAGATAGGAAAGTTGAGCCTGGTGCACACTGGGATCTAGCCTGTGAACTTGAGCCCGTCCATAGTAGATGTTTGCCTTCTTCTTGACACTAGCGGCAGGATTCTACTCAAGGCGTTAACCTTTTTGATGAGGAACCTCCCTCTGATACCACTTGAAAGTCCACCTAGTGTCAACTACTTTCACCTATGGGGGGGGGGGGAATAGGTGACGTGCAGCATTTTTGCGGAATTAAAATTGTACCTGCACACGAAAATAAAACAGCACAGCAAATAGAGTACACAAGCTATTTATAGTGGTTCCCCGATTTGGGTACATCCACTTCCCCCCTTCGACCTATCTCCCAATAAGGGACGACTCGGTCTCTTCACCAACAGGATTGAAATCCAATCCTTGCACTATCGGAAGGAACCCTTCCACACGTAGGAGACAACACTCCCACAACACGGGTTGCACCCAACCCTTACAACTCGGAACCAACGTTCCTTTACAACAAAAATAAACTAGAATGTACAAGAAATACAAACTACTTTCGGAGACTAAGGTGTCCCTCTTCGTTTGATGACGTGTTCTAGAAGTCACGAAGAGTCCACAACCCTAGATCTCACTTGGAGAGAATCTCCCCGAAACCAGCAGCGGCAAGACGGGCGGCGGCTTGGTTCTCGGGATCGGCGGCGACAACGGTGTGCGGCTTCTGTACTTTGGAGATTCAAACTTCGTAGCGAAGCTAGCTAGGTATTCCAACGGCCACACTAGGATCGATCGTCTCGATCGATTCGGACGGGGAAGGTTTTCCCGATCAACAAATCAAGAGACAAAGGATCTCTGGTTAGACGCGTGAGACACTAAGCTTGGCTAAGCTTCTGTCACCGGAAGATCTAGAAGAATCACGATCACGGCCGGCGATCGACTTGCACGAGCGGCGACGGCGGCAGAGCAGGTATCGCGATCTAGGTCACGGTCGGCGGCTCGTGTATTTCTTTCTGTGTGTACTCCCTGTTCAAAAATACGCGTGTATTTATACACAAGTATACTCCTTAATGACCGTTGTGGGTCCCACCAGAAGAAACACTAATTCCGTTTCAAAACAGTGCCAGCGGCAGAGTCCGGTCCAACGGTTTCCAGAAAATTGACCAAGTCAGATTCGGTGAGAATCGAAGGTGATTCTCGACGAGTCGGCGAGAATCAGCCGGTGATTATCGACGATTCGGCGAGAATCACTAGTGATTCTCGCCGAATCACTTGATGATTCTCGACGAATATGACTTAGCGCCATATTTGCACGCTTTAATGTAGCCGGAAAGAAACGGCGAGAATCAGCCAGTGATTCTCGACGATTCGGCGAGAATCACTAATGATTCTCGCCGAATCGGCGAGAATCACTTGGTGATTCTCGTCGATTATCACTTAGACGATTTTTCGTCTTTCCACCCAAAAGCTGCTCTTTGACCCATCCTTGCTCCTTGTCTGCTCTTGCATAATCACAACCCTGTACTTGAAAGTAAGTACACTCCAATAGAGAGAGTACACGTAGGCCAACACACTGATCTGCTCAACGAAGGATTACGTCGTGCAGACCCGTGTATATTGACCTACTGCACCCTGACATTGGTGTGCACTTAGCGTGGAATAACTGCAAGCACAACTTGAAATATTTTGTCAAATACATTGTCTATTTACCTTAGCTTGTTCAGGGGCTTCTTCAAATCAGGTACGTTGTGGATAAAATACCCAACAACATGTGCTGTCTACGGTAGCGGAAGTCCGGAGTTTTCTGGGGCTTGCCGGCTATTACAGGCACTTCGTGGAGAACTTCTCACGGATAGCGTTACCCCTTACGACTCTGACGAGAAAAGAGCAGAAGTTTGTTTGGACGCCTGAGTGCGCACGCACTTTCGAAGAGTTGAAAAGTCGGTTGACCACGGTGCATGTTCTATGTTCCTCGAGTGGGACCAAAGGCTTTGAGATCTACAGCGATGCTTCGGGCAGTGGATTTGGTTGTGTTCTACTGCAGCATGGAGGTGTGATAGCTTATGGCTCGCGTCAACTGAAGGTGCATGAGAGGAATTATCCGTTCCATGACTTGGAGTTAGCGCCCGTGATATTTTCCCTGAAGCTGTGGAGGCATTATTTGTACGGTGTGAAGGTCGATATCTATACCAAACACAAGAGCCTGAAGTACTCGTTGGATCAGAAGGATCTAAACATGCGGCAGCGGAGATGGATGGAGTTCCTGGGGGACTACACATTCAAGATTCATTATGTGCCTGGGAAAGGCAATGCGTTTGCGGATGCATTGAGTCGCAGGGCCCCAGCGCAAGCCAACTGGTTGTCGGTTCATGACGAGTGTTTGGTTCGGGAGTTGGATGGCATTAGAGATCTCTTTCATTGACAAGCAAACTAGTACCGAAGCGCAATTGAACTGGACATAAGTTCAGTATGACCTGGCTGATCAGATTCGGCATGCTTTGGATTTGGATGGCCACATGAAGCAAATCATGGTTGAGGCTTTGGATAGGTCAAATTCCCAATTTGATGTTGTGGATGGATTGTTATGGAAGGACAGTCGTCTGTGCGTCCCAAATATGGGCAAACTGCGGGTGGAATTGATGTACAAGGCTCATCATACCAAGTACTCGATTCACCCAGGGAGCACGAAGATGTACTGTGATATGAAGAAATTGTTCTGGTGGCCAGGACTTAAGAAGGATGTGGCACTGTATGTGGCGAAGTGTCAAACGTGCACCTTAGTGAAGGCGGAGTGCCAGAAGCCTGGAGGTTTCTTGAAGTCCTTGCTTATCCCAGAGTGGAAGTTTGACGATATTATAATGGACTTTGTGCATGGGTTGCCAAGGTCTCATAAGGGAAACGACGCCATCTGGGTGATCGTAGATCATTTGTCGAAAGTGTCGCACTTCATTCAGCATATGAAGGATGATTTTGTGGAGAAATTGGCAAAATTGTATGTGGATAACATTGTGCGGCTTCACGGTGTGCCCCGCAGCATCGTGAGTGACTGAGATGGGTGGTTCACATCCAATGACTGGAGGTTGGTGAAACAGATGCTGGGAACAAAGCTGACTTTCAGCACGGTCTTTCATCCGCAGACAGATGGTCAGACCGAGAGAGTCAACGGGATGATGGAAGACATGCATCGCATGTGTGTCTTGAATTTCGGGAAGCATTGAGAAGATCACATGTACTTGGTGGAATTTGCTTATGACAACAGCTACCAGGAGAGCATCCAAATGGCGCCCTTCGAGGCCCTTTATGGTAGGAGATGTCGCACGTCGTTGTCATGGTTGGAAACGGGTGAGTCGAAGCTGTATAAGCGACAAGAAGTGGAAGATGCAACCTTGTTGGTACGAACCATTTGAGAAAGATTGCTAATCGCTCATGACTGACAAGCTAAGTACTATAATGCCAAGCATAGGAACGTGGAGTTCACTATTGGCGACTGGGTGTACTTGAAGATTAAGCCGTTCAAGGTTGTCTCACGGGTACGGCGCTTGAAGAAGCTAAGCCCGAGGTACCTTGAACTGTTTGAGGTTTTGAAGCGGATTGGCGAAGCTGCATATTGATTAAAGCTATCAGTGGAACTAAGTGGTCTATACAACGTATTCCACATATAGGTGCTGTGGAAGGTGGTGCAAGAGCCTTCGCAAGTGGTTGTGGTCGATCAAGTACCTGTTGATAATGGGTTGACGACGAAGGTCAAGCATGTTCTCATTGAGGACTCGAAAGTCAAGCAATTGCGTAACAAAGACATCAGGATGGTCAAGGTCCGTTGGGACAACTTCGATCAGGAGGAGCTCTTGTGGGAACGAGAGCAGAGCATGCTTGAGGAGTACCCAGAGTTATTTCACTCAGGTACTATTTAAGTTTTGTTTATATCTTTTCCTTCCTGTAAATTTCGGGACGAAATTCTTTTAAGAGGGAGAGAGCTGTAATGCCCCGAAACTCAAAAGAGGGACGGGCAACGTTTTGTACCAAGTTTGGTGCTTGGTAGGGGTCATATGTCCTGGTACACGGGCATGTACCAGGGCCGTGTCGTGCTCGGGTTCGATGATCTGGCCGTGTGGTCGATGAAAATGCAGGCGACGATCGTCGAGACAGTGAACACGGCCTGAGACACGGGCGTGTCCCATGCCATGTCCTACTCGGTAGTTAGCCTAGTTATGTCGTGGGAGGAATGCGGCCTGGAGCCCAGGCATGTTCGGGTTGACACAAGCGTGTCAAATTGGACACGGGTGTGTCGAGAACCCGTGTTCTCTTCGGGATGGTTTTGGTCCTGTGTCGATGGAGGCACACGCCCCACAACACGGGCATGTACTGACTGACACAGGCATGTCAAGTGTGACACGGGCGTGTTGAGAGCCCATGTCCTGGTCTGGACATGATGGTTTCGGCGTCGATTGAGTCACACGGCCTTGGACACGGGCGCGTCACAAGCCATGTTCGGCCAAGGAAAGTGATTTTAAGTGTGAATCGTGGCCGTCTGTTTCCTTATTTTGGGATCCAAGAGCCCTGGCTGGTCCTGGCAGTGTTTAATCCGGGAATAGGTTTTGAAACCCTCATTCTACTCCAAGCTTTCTCTTTCTAAAGCTTTAGAGAGAGGGGAGAGCAAGGAAGAAGGAGGAGGAGAGTTCCGGCCGCGGGTGGAGCTTCAGAGCCCCAAATCGCAAGCCGAGTTCGGATCTACGGAGGCGAGGACATTGCGGTGCTTTTCATCCGTCTAGATCTTCATGGCGCCGAAGAGAAACGCAAGGGTAATGATTCTCATCTTGGACATGTGAAGTCCTCTTTCCTTTTGCATAGGAAGCCCGCTCTCGCGAGTATGCGGTGAGTGTGAGGGGTTCCTTCGGATAGACATGAATAGTCCCGGTTATTTTGCATGTAGAGTCCGCAATCGAGAAACAGTCATAGGCATGGTGTGTGAAGCCTACCCGGACAAGTTGGTCTGGATCGGTTTTGTTGCATTGCATGAATGGTCGGAGAAGACTCCGCGCCGATGGTTGTTTTTCGGGTTTTCTACGCGGTAAATTACAACAGGGAACCTTGGGGACTAACTCCAAGGTGCACCCGGAAAATTGGGCAGAAGCGTGATACTGCCATCTTGGTGGCCTCAGAGACAACTTGCACATAACTGGGTTATGTGTAGTATGTTATCGGATTGGGACTCGGGGAAGCTTGACCCGCGCATATGGCTTAAATTAATATTGTAGCATGAGCAACGGGTCAGGCGGAACCGTACCCGCTCTATATTGTTCGGTTAGAGAGTCCTAAGGTACGTGGTACTCGTCGTTGACATAGATGTAGGGTCTTAGGCATAGGACGGTAAGACTATAATGCTCATGAGATTTGTCGTCCAATGGGTGGTGGTGAGACCGCAGGTTTTCACCTGGTTCACCGAGAATGTGCCTTGAGAGCACGGGGTGTGTGACCGTGCGAGCCTACATCTTTGATGATGTGTAATTTCACTACTGTTAAGCTGTTAATATAGTCCATGGAAGGAGCATCGCCGCCCCGAGTTTAGGGGCGGGGTCGTTATAATTTGGTCAGCTTTAGCTGACCGTTGCTTTGTTTGCCACCGTTTTGGTGGATTGTTGCTTGCAGGTGCTGCGAAGCCTAGTGGCAAATAGCTGGCAAAGGCCCTTGTTGTTGAGCTGGCCCTCAAAGGACTATATATGATTGTTTACTTTTATTCTCATGTGTGACCGACCTGTATGCCGAGGTTTGGAAGACATTATTTGTATAAGTAAACTCCTGTAAGGGCATAAGGCCAAGTACTTGTGTATTTGTACGCTCATTCCTCTTAGTTTGTTAATGTTAGTGGACATTCATACTGTGGCTGGGTTCTTAATTTGCAACATTTAAATTGCTTCCGCTATAATGTACTCTGTGTATGACGTTGGTTATTAGAAGGATGGTTTCATTGCGTAACCCTTCGGTCTGTCTGTGGTATATGGCGTCGGGCCCCGGCCGGACCTACTATTATATTCTATGTGACGGATAGGGGTGTTACACTGGCCTACTACTCGGGAGGGCGGGTTCCACCAGTGGCGTACTACCTACAGTTCTACTAAAACTCATCAGGAACAATAGTAGGTAAGGCAAGATCACGAAGATTGAGGTAAAATGTATACGAATAGTTACCCTACCAGTTTGAGTAGTCGCCACTTTGGAATGGCGACCAACCTCAGAAGGCATATAGTATGCTTCTCGGCCGCAGATGTGGGCACCTCGATAGAATGGGTGGCATCGACGACGTCCGGCGTGGTGACCAGCACCTCGTGGGGTTGAGTCACCTCGTATTGCACCAGAGGTGTATCCAAAAGAGTATTCGTCTGACCTTCAGGGCGAGCAGAGTCATCCCCCGAAGGATCGATGTCCTCACATAATCCCATCTTATTTAACATATCCCTAGTCAGATCCAGAGTAGGAGTAGAGTCACCTTGGTGCAGCGGGCTCCTTTTCTTGAAGGGTGGTGGCAGGCTCCTATTTAGCAGATGGATTTTTCTTTGGATTCTTCTTCTTCTTCCTTCGACGGTCATCTTCCTCATCATGACCTTTTCGTTCGCGCTTGTTCGAAGGATATTGAGGATGAGTACCTAGAAAGGCAACCATGACGTCAAGCCTCTTAGCGACTTCTTCAGTGGAGTAGACCATCGTTCAGTTAGAAAGCGACGCCCGAGAGTATTCCCCTCCCCCTTTATTTATAGAATTCGGAGGGGGTGTCCGCCGAGCATCGTACGGTTGAGAGCTTTCCAAAATCCTTACCAAATGCGGGGTTAGATGTTTCTTTTCGAGCTTCTAGGTCGCTCAAAAAGAGCGGCGATTTTGTACAATCTCTATTCGTCAAGGGTCAACGGTCAACAATCAGCAGTCAAACAGTCAACGAGCAACACCAGTACATAAAGATCTGAATGGTATTCGATGGCAAGCAAGGAAGTCAAGGGGACCTTTAGACACAAGCGAGGATCATGCTAGCTAGGTTGCATAACCACCCAACAACGTGAGCGAGCTTCAGATACCTTTTTTTAGTACAGGAGAGCTCTGAGCAGTACTAATGGCGAGCAACAGCAATACTTGCCTAGCATGCGACTTCCGACTGGCATCACAGATGATAGCCAAACAATACTCGATAATGACTGAGCCAAGTCGCCAAAAGGTAGCAGTCAATGATCGCAGGATTTATTCTTCTCGCCTATAGACCCCCTCTCTTTGCATTTGCCTATAAATAGGTCCCCAAGTGTATAAGAATATGGGTTTCAAAATCTTGAAAAAGATCTTGACCACTTCATTCCCTGGACTTCTAGCTTAGCCTTTGGATCCTTTCTCTGAAGATTCAAGTTCCCAGCTAGTGTCCCCCTTGTACCCTACTCGGTCATCTTTGGTTGTGGAGGGGAAGCTTCTTCTAAGCATCCGGATACGTGGTGGGACCTCCCTGCCACAGCACATGTGGTCCGTTTTGTTGTCCTTATTTCTGCGTTCTAGCCCGCTGAGTCGTTGAGCCAGACCGCTGGACTAGTAACCTTAGGATTTATTGATCTGAATTATTGGAGTTGAGATTTTCCTGGCTTCAACAAGGGACATTCAGATCATTTGTCAGTGGCGGCGATGGTACGATGATCAACAGAGTAGAGTACTGCGGTGAAGGCACGATACTTGCAGGAGGCGCTGGAAGAGGATGACCATGGAAGCTGTGATTTAAGCCATTGAGGAGTGAGTACTTGCAAGCAGCACTGGTACTTGCAGGAGACGGTGGCCTCCAGAGAGCTTAAATTATATATATATATATACACACACACACACACGAGTGCCCGATATGGAGTTCTGCCCCTATGGTCATGCGCGACAGTACCCGACCGGCGACGACGGGCTTCGCCCGCCGCATCAAGGCAGGTTTCGCCCGCAACATATACATATTAGTACTCAGAAAGACCGTAAAAAATATACATAAATATTATAATTTTTATTTTGTAAAACAATATACGTTTTGACCTAAAAATATTAATTTTGAGTTTAATAAAGTTGATTGATTTAATGTCATCACCTCGAAAATTCCACTGATATGCCTAATGCCAACCTTCCTTGAATAGACCGCTGACATGCCTAATGACAACCTACCATAGTGTAAGACCCCTCCCCCTTACCAAGGAGGCTCCTGATCTTATGCCCAGAACTGTCGTCTTATGGTGGCACTAACACATGAGTTAGTCGACACCGCAACACGCCGATCCTGCCGGCTAGTACGATCATATACCTGTTCGGCCAAAAGAGAGAAAGAAGTATAAGCAGTATAAAGAAGCAACTGTCCACAAGTCACAGCATAATCAAATAATAATGAAAGCACACAAGTCCAATATGAGTACATAAAAAGTGAGAAAAAGGGCTTATGCCCAGTGCATAATGACAAATCTCTCTCTCACAAATGTCAACAAGCGGAAGTTATGCTATCACAATAGTCTCATCCCACCTGACACGAGCTGCAGTAGTAGTAGTAGGTAGTGGCGGTATCAGCTCCTCACTTCCTGCCACCTCGTCCTGCTGGTACTCCCTCTCCTCAAGCTCCTAAAATTATTGGTCATACCGACCGTTAGTCAAAAGGACTAAGTCGTTTCCTCCACACCTCGCCCCCGCAACTCCTAGGCACCGGGCGGGATGACGAAGCGGAGGACAACAAGGGGTATAACAACAGAAACAGGTGACAGTGGAACTATACTAAGAGTACATATATATCAGTTAATTCTACTTTAGCAATTCTATATATAAGGTATATGAAAGGTTTGAAGAACTGAACAATAATAAGAAAATTGTTGTAAGTAAACAAGTACTGAAAGTAAGCAAGGATAGACAGCAAGTAAAATAAGCTACCACTACCATCACAAAAGTACCTTAACTTATATGAATGTCCATACAAAGTTATAAGTTAAGGTTTCTATAAATATAACTTATCATATAAAAGTGCACATACTAATTTTTATGATAAGGATCTATGGTGCGTATAACATAGTTATGAATGTATGATATACATGCATTTTATGATTCATACAAGTACAACTCACACACATGACTTTGTGATCACAGACCTTTAGTTCCCACTTTTCGGAGCTAGCATCACTCTCTGGTACCACCGTTGTGGCTACGACAGCAATGGAGCGGGCATCTCCATTCCTAGGCGGGTATACACACTATCGGGCCTAGACCTCCCATATGCCTCTCTACACATCCTAGGTGAACTCTAGAGTCTTGCGTACTATTTGTTGGCTACCCACCAGTCATTTTGGTCGAGTGTGCGTTCTTGGGGATCGTCCACCAGGCCGCAGTGTAAAAGAACCCACTGGCCCCTCAAACCCTCACACCTCGCCAGAGTCACCGTACTGTCATCGGTGTGACGATCGGCCCAGTACCGCATGACACACCACAGGTTTATGACCATGCAAGATATTCCATCCCGAGCCTCCAGCTCGCAGGACCAACCAGTCCTAAATCCCTCCAACCCATCACGGGTGAGTTTGCACATTAGTTCCTTGTTTCAAAATCCCTCCAACCCATCACGGGTGTGATTGAACATCAATGTCTTAGCCTATTAAACTACTCTTGTCTAGTGTTCTTTATACCTAGCAGTTTAGGGTTAATCCCAGTACTACCCAGGGCACGCCCGGTGAAGGGCTCTCGAGGATACTAGGAGCTATGATGGGTTGAAATCCCAATGCTCTTTTTGCAAGGATATTTATTTTTATTAATTTCTACCCATGATCCATTCTCAGCTCTCGTTGTTACTCTAGAACGAACCTAATGAATTTAGTTATTATCGGGGAATCGGCGGTCTTCCGCCGGTGTCCGTTCTAGCCACTGTCCTTAAGGTCTTGCACTCTATTGCTCGATATTATAAAGTGACCTAATAGACACCAATCAGGGTTTGACTTCCCAATATGGTCACCAACTCAACCCTCTATCGTATCCCCTGTGGGTCCCAGTGACGTGAGCTATATTTTGCTAAGCGCACCCATGACCTAGTGTTGACCCATATATCGTGTCATTCAAATGCTTGGATCAAATGTTCATAATTACATATCATGGTTATTATGATGTGTGATAATGATTGAACTAAGTTTCATTGTCTTCTCAAGGATTAAGAGACCTAGATTAATTCTTTAATCGTGCGACCGGGTCGCCTTGAACATGAAGTGCTATATATAATGGTTCAACCTACCTGAGGTTTTCTTTAGGTGTTTCTTAAAGTTAATTAATACTGCCTACCAAGTTTCATAATATTTCCATTCAAAATCCTATTTATTTCCCATTTAATAATAGAATTCCAATTTAACCACTTTACAAACAAAGTACCTCAATCACTTACCCCAAAATTCTGAGAAAATTAGTGGGTGTTCATGTTGATATAATATAGGTAATTACATAATATCAAACTCTTAAGCAATGATCTGACCTATCTTATGACCATTTAAGAATTATTACCAAAATGTCATTATTAGGGTTTTTAATATATAGAAGCATCCAAAAATTCTCAAATAAATTATCAGGACCCCAAACACCATAATAAGCCACTGTAAAAATTTTCATAATTCTAATACACAAATTTCTCATATTTTCAATTAATTTCCAAAAGGGCAAAATGGTAAATTTTACTTGAAACCCAAGGAAACATTAATAAACAATGCCATGAATTTTTCAAGGAGTGAACTTTGCCCTACCAGAGCTTGTGTCAAAAATCCATAATTTGATGAATTTTATTGCCCTATTTTCCAATTTATTTTTTAACTAGACTCATTTTCCAATAAATTCAAATAATGGGATTTTTGACCCCAAAAGTCCCAAATAATTCATGGGAGGTGTATTCCACTCCTATAAGCCCCTGTCCTGAGTTTCATGGGCTGGTAATTGTTGGAGCATGCATTCCACGCTTCCTAGTTTGCTAATAATAAATCTTGTTTGTATTTGATATTTGGATGTTTTTGGTGTGTAGATAACACAGGTTAATATCTAATATCTTTTTGATGCTGAATCGGATCAGACTTGAGCTCGGGAGATATTGCCAGGCGATATTGGTTATCGCCAACAGGAGATAGTACCACTCGACGCATTTCCGCTCGACGCTCGCCGAAATCGTGGCTTCCGTTATTTCGCAATCGCCAGACGGCGATAACCGGTATCGCTCGGCGATAGTGCACGATTCAATGCTCAATGTTTGTGCGATACGAAAATGAGGAGTTCGTGGGACATGTGGTAGTGGTTACCGATATCGCCAGATGGCGATACCCAGTATTGCCTGACGATAGCGCCAGAATATAAAAACCTTTCATTTTCTGAGAAAATCACGAATTTCATTACCTGGAGTGTATTTTCCTGCATTGACATTTCAGAGAGCTCCATAACTCAAAGATACTCCATACTCTCAAGAAGGCCAAAAGCGTGAAAGATTGACGACACGTGCGAAGCATTCGAAGCATCTCTAGCAAGGATTCGTCGGCATCTTCTGCGCATTGTTTGAAGGGAGTGTCTAGCATAAAGTGTTCAATTTGTTTTTGTTCTTTTCTTTTACTTTCTCATTGTAATCGGAAGAGAAATCGCCGCCTTGTGCGTGGCGTCTAGGTCCTTGTGTGGCTTAGGAGAAATCGCTGCCTTGTGAGTGGCGTCCAAGTCCTTGTGTGGCTTAGGGAGAAATTGTTGCCTTGTGTGCAGCGTCTAGATCGTGGTTAGATCTAGGGGAGGCTAGAAGCAAGATTGAGGAAGAGATACGCTTTATCCTGCCGGTTCTTGGTAGAAGAACCGGAGAAAACACTAGCAAATTATTTATTTCATGTGCCTTTGTCTCTAGATCTATAGAGACACTTTGTATTCAATTTAACTCTTTTGAAATATATCATTATTATTTCTAGCTAGTATCCATTTGCACTCTTCAATTATATTGTTGTTATTCATCTAGTAAAGTTTGCTTAATTTTTAAGAAAAATTAAAAGAACCCTTATTCACCCCCCCCCCCCATCTAAGGACGTCGCAAGGTCCAACACTTGGTATCGGAGCGAGGTTACTCCAAAAATGGTTTGACCACCGGGAGTAATGGCGCAAAACACTCACGCATTTTCTGAAGGGCAAGGTATAATTAGACCTCCCTTATTCACGGGCACTGACTACAACTATTGGAAAGCTCGAATGTGATGCCTTCTAATAGCACTAGATATCGATGTTTGTGGCATGGTAGAAACATGCTACATTGCTCCTAAAACTTGTTGTAGGAAGTGTCTCTATGGAAAAATGCAAGGACAAATGGGATGAAACATATAAGCTTCGATGTAAGAATAATGCTAAGGCAATGAATGCTTTATTTTATGCGTTAGATAGGACTGAATTTAACCGTGTTTGTGCATGTGATACTGCATATGATATTTGGAATCTTCTTGAAGTTACTCATGAAGGAACATCGCAGGTAAAGGACTCAAAGCTTTTCCAGCTAGAATCAGAGTTTGAGAAGTTCAAAATGGAGGTTGATGAAGATATAGACTCCATGTACACGAGGTTTAGCAAGATAGTAAATGACTCGAGGATTCTATGGAAGAGTTTCTCAAATGGAGATTTGATGAGGAAAATACTTAGATCGCTTCCACCGATTGTTTAATCCTAAAGTGACTGCCATCTCGGAGTCACACGATCTAAAGTCTCTCTAAATTGAGAATCTCATAGGCAACTTGAAAACTCATGAAGTAGGGTTGAGGATTCAACAACAAGAGTATAGCTTGGAGCCAAGAAAGAAAGCTTTGGCGTTGAAGTCCAAGAAGGAGAAGGAAAGCCAGTCCGATGAAAGTGACGATGAAGATGAAGAGAGTTTGTTTGTGAAGAAATTCAGGAGATTTATGAGAAATTCTGAAAGAAGAAATTCTTTCAAGAGATTTTTCAAGAGGCAAGAATCTGGGAATAGGAAAGGAAAGTTCCAAGCTGAAGGAGAGGATGACAAAGATAGACCACCACCTGAAAGCTATCATTGTAGGAAGATTGGCCACATAAAGAGCAAGTGCCCAGAGTATCTGAAAGAGCTGAAGGAGAAGCGGCATGGAAAGAAAGATAAGAAGAAAGTTCTAAAGGCTGAAACATGGGATCAAGCAGTTCAGGGTCAGAAACTGAAGAGGAGGCCAACATGTGGTTGATGGGAAAGAGCGCTTCATCTTATGATGAAGGAAGTAGTGTCTAGAGCGACACTGAGGTAACTCCTGAAACCTATAATGATTTGTATTCTGAATTCTTGAGAACTTGCGAGTTTTTAGACAAAAAACTGCATGAAATTAAAGTGATTACATTTGAAAATAAAGTATTAGTTAAGGAAAATTAAAAACTTAAAAATGAAGTAAAAGTTCTTGGGAAAGAGAAAGCGACTTGTCAAGAGGATTGTCCCTCCTTGACAAAGATAGTAGAGCTTGAGAAAGATCTCTCTAAGACTCTGCCTCGGGTTGAAACTCTTACAAAAGAGAAAGAGGCCTTAGAGAGATCTCTAAAGTTTTCTCAATCTCAAGTTGAAGGCAGTAGAAATTCCTTTGCAAATTGTTGCGGCACCATAGTTGTCGAAAATAATGTATTAAGGTGACAAGTCCGTAATTTAGAAATGGCCACTAACAAATTTGGAGTGGGCCAAAAATCTCTAAATATGATTTTGGGAAACCAGTACTAAGATTTTGAAAAATTCGGACTTGGATACTCTCCTGGGTACTATCGCCCGGCGACATCCACTATCGTCGGTGATAGGAAAAATTCCAGGAAAGGGTCAAAATCTGGTTTTCAGATTAAAAACAATAAACCCCCTGTCCCTGTAGCTTCCAGGAAAGGGTCAAAATTAATTTAAAGAATCTGTCGACTTCTTTCATCAAGTGTGCCAAATGTTATAAGTTTGGTCACACAACTCATACTTGTAAGAAGACGGGATACTGCTTAGTCAAACAAATCTGGGTTCCTATGGCTTCCACCTATTCTATCGGAGGAACCACTTGGGTAGCCAGAACCTTACTCTCATCCTCTTTCTAGGTGTGTTGGCAGGCTAAGGCCAAAGAAGATATGTGGTACTTGGACTCTGGGTGTTCCAAGCACATGATAGGCAATAAATCAAAGTTCCTTAGCCTGGAGATGAAGAAAGGAGGAGTAGTTACTTTTGGAGACAACAGAAAGAGAAAAATCATCGACATTGGAGTAGTAGGTAACAAATCATTTACTATCTCAAATATTTTGTATGTTAAAGGTTTGAAACATAATTTAATTTCAATAAGTCAATTATGTGATATTGGCTTAAAAGTCTTGTTTGACTCATCTTCAAACCTATGCAAGATTATTAACTCTAAAACAAATGATATTGTTATTACCGTTCCTAGATTTCAAAATGTTTACATGATTAGATTTAATGATTTGTCACATTCTTCATTAAAGTGTTTTATTTATAAAAATGAGGAGTTAAATCTGTGGCATAGATGTCTTGGACATTCTAGTTCCAAACTAATCATAAAATTGTCTCAAAATGAACTTGTTAAAGGTTTACCTTCTTTGCATGGAAATTTATCATCTTTATGTTCACCATGTCAAAAAGGAAAATTTATAAAGTCTTCCTTTAAAAACAAAAATGTCATTTCCACCACTAGGCCTTTAGAATTGATACATATGGATTTGTTTGGTGTTGTTAATCCACTAACTCTATGTGGTAGAAAGTACACTTTCGTTTTGATTGATGATTTCTCTCACTTTAGTTGGACAATTTTCTTATCGTCTAAATCTGATGCGTTTTTAGAATTTTCCAAAATATGTTTACGTGTTCAAAACGAAATAAAATTAAAAATAAAATGCATTCGTTCAGATCATGGAGGTGAATTTGATAATGAGAAATTTGTTTCTTTTTGCAATGAGTTAGGAATTAAACATGAATTTTCTACTCCTCATACACCTCAACAAAATGGTGTGGTGGAAAGGAAAAGTAGAACTTTGCAAGAACTAGCTCGCACTATGCCATCTGAATACAAATTACCTCGATCATTTTGGGCCGAAGCTGTTAGTACTTTTGTTATGTTATTAATCGTGTTATGCTTCGACCCCTCTTAAAATTAACACCTTATGAGTTATATTTTCAAAAAAAACAAAATGTGTCTTATTTTAAAGTTTTTGGATGTAAATGTTTTGTTTTGAACACTAAGGATAATTTAGGAAAATTTGATGAAAAGTGTGATGAAGGCATTTTTATTGGTTATTCTTTTACAAGTAAAGCTTATAGAGTTGACAATAAGAGGACTAAAATGGTTGAAGATTCGATACATGTTAAATTTGATGAGTTTTTTTCCTTGTGTAAAAGCTAATAATACAGGTAAAAATGAAGAGTTCTCCCCTCTACAAAGGGTGGATGACGATGAAAACCTTGGAGACAAAGATGAAGAAAAAGAGTCGAACAAGAAGAAGAAGAAGAAGGGTAACGATACGTGCCTCTAAGCGAACTAAGATTTTCAAAAGATCATCCCCAAGATTTGGTTATTGGAGAACCATCAAGAGGGGTAAGTACTCGTTCATCCATACGTGAGTTATTTTGAAATATGTGATTTATTTCTGATATAGAACCTAAAAGCGTTGAAGCTGCTTTAAATGATAATTCTTGGTTTTTAGCTATGAATGACGAGCTTAATCAATTTGAACGTAATAAGGTTTGGAAGTTAGTAGAAAGACCGTCAAATCATCATGTTGTAGGGGTTAAGTGGATTTTTAAAAATAAACTAGATAGTGAATCTAGGGTCACTAGGAACAAAGTTAGACTCGTAGCAAAAGGTTATTCACAAATAGAAGGAATAGATTTTGATGAAACTTTTGCACCTGTAGCACGTTAAAAACCAGTTAGAATATTTCTTGTATTTGCTAGTTTTAAGAAGTTTAAATTATTTCAAATGGATATTAAAACTGCTTTTCTTAACGGGTATATTAAGAAGGAGGTTTATGTAGAACAACCTCCAGGCTTTGTTGATGTTAGATTTCCTGATCATGTTTTTAAATTAGAAAAAGCCCTTTATGGTTTGAAACAAGCACCCCAAGCATGGTATGATAGATTGACTATTTATTTACTAAAAAATGATTACAAAATGGGTAGTGCTGATTGTACTTTATTTGTTAAACATATCAATGATGTGAAAGTGATGTGTTAGATCTAATATACTCTAGAGGGGGTTGAATAGAGTATTTGTAGGTCCTTATAACACTATTACAGCTTCTACTGTAATTAAAAAGTGTAGAATTAAAATAAAATAAATAAGCACACAGTAGTCCTAAAAACACAAGCACAACAAGAACAAAAAGAAAAGGGGCAACCAGACGACACAAGAAATTTTATAGTGGTTCCCCAACCTGGGTACATCCACTCTTCTACCACCCTGGTAGGAATCCACTACAGGTTTTGATCAGGTGACTGCCACCAATGAGCTTTTGATCAGGTGCTCAAAACCAACCTCAAGTCTTTTGGAAGGAGACTTGTGAACCAGAATAATTTTGAAGGGAATTAAAACCCTTTACAGAGGTGGGGATGAGAGAGTGATGAGGTCTTCTCTTTCTCAATATACTGAGAAGACTTAAGTGGATTTAGTGATGTTGTCAAAGCTCCCCCTGAGATGTAGAAGAGTTCAGGAGAACTGGAGCTTTGCACAAGGTGATAGGCCTTCAAGCTTTCAGCCTTAATCAGAGAGATCTTCAGTAACTTCTTTGACAGATGGAAGATTTGTTGTCCTGTGAAGTGTCCTAGAGAGTTTGAAGAATGAAGACTCTTGATATTTGAATGATTATTCTTCTTCTTCAGATGACAGATGATGTTCTGGTTAAGGGCTTTCTTCTATATCAGAAATCTTGTGTAAAACTGAGAGCAGACGGGTTGTGTTTTTTTTCTTGTCTGATTCAGTAATCTTCTCTCTATATATTTTTTTTGACTTTCTTTCTATCTATTTGTATAAGAAAAGAGAAAAATCTGTTTTTATATTTTCTGGGGAAATTGGTATTTCGAAGTTTGAATTCCTTCTACATTCAATGCTGACGGCCTAGAGAATAAGCATCATTGAATAATTTCCCCAACTGTCCCGTAGAAAAATGGCAAGCATTGATCCTGAAGAATATCCTAATCAATGATCCTCTAACGGTTATATTCAGAGAATGTTAGAGCATTGATTACCCAGGAATTATTGCAGTAATAATGGGGATAGGGCTGGAAATGACTTAGTTTGGAATCGTCGAACAGATGACAGAATTCGTCGAGCTGAGTCCACAGTTCGTCGAGCTGAGTTACTGTGTTTGTCGATCAGATAACTTCTGTTCGTCGAGCTGAGTTCCAAGATCGTCGATCTGATAACAAACTGTATGCTTTAGAAACTTTGCCTTTTCTGTGTCTGAAGTTTGTCGAGCTGAGTTTCTGGAATTGTCAAATATTCTGTGTAGTGTCGACACAACCTTTCCAAAGTGTCGAATGATGATCTGGGTGTCGACACAAGTTATTCTAGTGTCGACTCAGTTGGTGTTGACATATACTCTGAGTGTCGACACAAGTCTTCTGGTTCTAAGTTGTTGAAGTAGATAATCTAGAATTCGTCGGGCAGAGAATTGAGTTCGTCGAGCTGAGAATAGAGAACATAGTCTTAACAGAATGCTGTAGTAGTCCCAAGATTCGTCGACCAAAGAATAGATTTCGTCGAGCTGAGAACTAAGTTCGTCGACCAAAGTCTGATACTAAGGACTTAGAATATCTTGATGTTTTCTGAACTTGAAGTGTTGTTGTAGTGTCCAAGTTTTCGTCGACCTGAGTACTAAGTTCGTCGAGCTCAGCTCAGAGAATTTACTCTGAGATCGTCGAGCTGAGCACGACTATCATCGACCTGAGTTCGACGAACATCGAACTCACTTTACAGAGTCTTGAAATCTTCCAAGTCTTGAGTCTCTGGCAGTCTTATTGATAGATGTTCCATGTAATGTTGACTCTAAGGACTTGGCCTAGACTCTAAGACACGACTATGACCCCTGCTATACATTGTGGTTCACAAGATCCTAAGTTAGTGAACCTATCCCAAATCAAACTATGGATCCAACAATCTCCCCCTATTTGGGTGAGGTTACTAACCACAGACTCAGACTTAAACTGAAAATAACCAAAGCAGAAAAAAACATATATCTGGCAGAGATAGATAACACATGCAGTAGATGTATATATACATGAGCTTTGTTCAGAAAATATAAAGCAGTTATAAATAATGAAGAAAGATAAAGAGAGTTCAAAATCACTTCTTCTGCTTCTTTTCCTTTGGCATTGCATCCTTGCTCTTGCTCCTGGCTTTGTAAATATTATTTCTCTGTTAGGATCTCAAGCTTGCACACTGGTCATGGTCATGTCAGCATCCCCTATAATCTTCAGAGATGTAGCCCTGGTGACAACTGCTTCTGGGTGCAACTTCATGTAGTCATCCACATTGAAAATCTTATTAGCTTTATCAAATCTCTTAAGTTCTTATTTCCTGTACTTTGACATGGTAGTATATTCAGAGGGATCCTTTCCTTCAGCTTTGGCCTTGTTAATCAGAGAAAGGCCTACAAGTTCCTGGAACCTGGCCATTCTAGCAGTAGTAGCTGTTTCAGGATCTTCAAAAGGAACAGGAGGAGAGGATGGTCTTTTAGAGCCTTCAGCTGGTTGATTTTCAGTGGATTGTTGTTGTTGTTGTTGATGTTGTTTCTACTGCTGATGTTGCTTTCCTGAAGAATATTGCATGTGCTGGCTACTTTCATGATGAGATCTCCCTTGATGTCTTTGATATGTTTGAATATGGGCAGATCTTTGAGAACTAGAACCTGAAGCACCAGCAGCTGGAGGAGGTGGAGGAGGTGGATCTTTTCTATATCTTTGAACTAGAGGATGAGAGTACCTTCTGCTTTTCTTCCTCTCCTTCTGCTGATTCTTGGACAGCCACATCCAAGCTGGCATCCCTTTATATGGTGTTATCTTTTGAAGAATGTAATAAGGAGTGTCGTTGTTTGGATTAGGCTTAGGAGCAGGAGGAGGAGGAGCTTTTCTTTTCTTGGATACTGGTTTCCTATTTGGTTCATCATCAGATTCATCATCATCATCCTCATCATCACTATCCTCATCATCAGATCTTTGAGGATTATGATATAAATCATTCAGAGCCTTTAGTGCCTCAGCAGAAATGATAGGCTTATCAGGTAGAGAAGGATCTTGAGCAGGAATATCAACAGGAGCTGGAGGAGAAGCCATAGAAGAAGCTGGAGTGTCATCAACTCTGACAGTACTTTCAACAGCTACCTTTTCCTCTTGTTGAATGTCAGCCAAGATCACATCATCCAGATCTAGCAATGGAGAGTCATTCATGACATAACTAGGAGCAGAAGAAATTGTTGAAGGAGCTGGAATAACTATGGTCTCAGGAACAGCAAAACTATCACTAAGTTGCTTTGCAACTTGTGGACTTACTGGGGATGTATATGGTACAATAACCAAGGATGGCTTAGTAGTATGTTCTGCTGTAAGACATCTCAAAAATGCAAATTCAAAATTCTTCAATAAATTCTCTAAATCAACTGTGGGATTAATGATGAAATCACCACCAATAGTTATTTTCTCAAAGACTGACTCTTCCAAGTCCATGTCAGTATCAATAAAATTAATAAAATCAATATCATATGTATCAATATACTCTGTACAATCTACTACTACTGTTGCTGCCTCTACTACTGGAGCTGATACTGCTGGAACTACTGCAGCTTCATCATCAGACATCTCCCCCTGCATGGTTTCAGTAAGACCTGAAGCCAGGCCCCTGACTGAAGATGGGGCAGTAGTGAGGGCAGTGATCTGTGCTGATAGGGTAGTAATGGAAGTAGCAAGAGGTGTAATGGCCTCTGCTATTAGTGTTTTGAGAAGGGGAGTGAGGAGGGCAATGAGAGAAGCAATTGTTGAGGTGTCCAATGGTGGAGTGGTAGATGGTGTTACAGAAGGTGTAGAAGTGGGAACTGTGGGAGGGATATGAGGTAGAGCATCTGGTATGTGAACATCTGGAGGGGATGCATGTTGAGGGATGGTAGATGTTGATGGGGATGGATGAGTGGAATCTTCCATGTGGGTGTTTGGAGGAAAAGGGGAATTGGGAGGTGATGGAGGTATGTTGAAAAATGGTATGGAGGATAAATGAGGAGGAAGTGGAGATGATGGAGGAGTTGGTGCTGGTGAAGCATGTGGAGATTCTAGTGGAGTAAGAAGTTGAGTAGGGGATGATGGAGGTGGGGGAGAGGGATGGATTTGTGTTGCTGGAAGGTGGGCTTGAAGAGATGGTGGTGTTGGATGAATCTCTTCAGTGGGTTGGGGAGTGGCTTTAACAGCCCTGATGCCTTCAGAAGCTGGGGTGGAAGAGGTAGAAGCCTTGGAGGGCTTAGTTATGGTCCTCTCCCACCTGCCAAACAAGGCACAAGTAAGCCTTTTGCTGGCATTAATGAATATGGTCTTGGAGACCAGGGATTCAACAGTCTTCTCCTTTAGGAAGATCCCTAGGATCCTTCCAAAACACACTTTTTTCTTATTATTTTTCTTCTTTATCATATCAAAGATGATCTGAGCCCAATCCACTTTCTTCTTATTTATCACTGCACACATGACCAAGAACTGATGCCTTGTGATGTAGTCATGGGCAGTATACTTGCCAAGTAAGACCTTCCCAACAATGTCTGCCAGAAACTTGTATGCTGCAGACAGATGTTTCTTCAACAATTTGTTTGGGTTGTCACCAGCATAACCCATCAGACTTAGCATCATATCAAACTCTTCAGAATCAATTTCTAATTCCTCTTCTCCATTTGTCAAACCAAAGATTTCAGTTAAAACTGCGGGAGTTAAGGAAACAGTGTTACCCGCGATTGATCCTGTCATAGTATTATCTTCAGATGTGGATGAAGTATAGAACCATTCTCTGATTTCTGTTCCTGCCAACTTTATCCTTGTAGACATCAGGTTCTTCAAATTCTGTTCTTCCAGAAGTTCCAGAATATATAGAAAGATTGGATCCGAGTGCTAGAACGATTCGAAGTCGACATCAAATCCGGTGTCAAACTTCATAATGGCTAGAGCTCCTGCTTGAATCGCCATGGAATCACCTGCAAAAGAGAGAAACGGTGATCAAGTGAAAGAGAATAGAAAGCGCGGGACGGAGGTCGAAGAAAACCTAGATATAAGGTTTTCTAGAATATGAATCGACAAACTCCGTTCCACGAAAACAAAAACAATTCTTCGAACTGAGTTCGACGAAATGATTTAGAAGTAAATAATTTGTCGATCTCATCCTGAAAAATTGAAGGCAATTTGTCGAGCGCCGTTCGATGAATATCTTCTAAAGCAAGTTCGTCGATCTCCGGTCGACGAACATTGTTTCACTCACAGAGAGTTCGTCGACCTCTATTAGACGAAGATCTCTCAAACTCTCCCCGGTTCATCGAACTCCATTCGACGAACTTTGGAAAATTCATCGAGTGCAGACAGAACTTAAACTAAATCTTCTCCATTTATCATTCCAAGCTGATTTATAAAGAATACATGATTTTTCTTATCCAGAGGTTTGGTTAATATATCAGCTCTTTATAAATCAGTGTAGATATAGACAAGATTAATTTTATTTTTGTCTACACACTCTCTAATGAAATGATGCCTAATGTCTATATGTTTAGTCCTATTGTGATGGACTGGATTTTGTGTTATTGCTATAGCACTTTTGTTATCATATAGTAGAGTTGAATTGTTTAAGTTGAGACCATAGTCTAGTAATTGATTTTGTATCCACAGCATTTGTGAGCAACAGCTATCAGCTGCAATGTATTCTGCCTCAGTAGTGGAGGTTGACATAGATGTTTGCTTTTTACAAAACCAGGACACTAATCTCATACCAAGGAACTGACAAGTTCCTGAGATACTTTTTCTGTCCACCCTGTATCCAGCAAAGTCAGCATCAGAATATCCAGTTAAATCAAATTCTGACTCTGTTGGATACCATAGGCCTAGACTAGGACAACTCTTTATATATCTCAAAATACTTTTTAGAAAAATTAGGTGAGATTCTTTAGGGTTCACCTGGAACCTAGCACAAAGGCATGTGACAAACATGATATCAGGTCTGCTAGCTGTAAGATATAGTAAGGACCCAACAATGCCCCTATATAGTTTCTGATCTACATGTTTCCCTGATGCATCAGAGTCAATCAAAGCATTTGTAGCCATAGGTGTTTTCTTTGCTGAGGCATCAGCCATCCCAATCTTCTTTATTAGCTCTTTAGCATATTTAGCTTGGGAGATGAAGATGCCATCAGGGAGCTGTTTCACTTGGAGACCAAGGAAATAGGAAAGCTCACTCATGCTACTCATTTCAAATTTGGAATGCATGAGGTCAAAAAACCTCTTGCACAATTTTGAATCAGTAAACCCAAAGATTATGTCATCCACAAATATTTGTACTAACAAGATTTGGTCCTTATGATATCTAGTGAAAAGTGTTTTATCTACAATGCCTCTAATGAATTTTTGCTCTAATAAAAAGCTTGTTAGAGTCTCATACTAAGCTCTTGGAGCTTGCTTTAGACTATAGAGGGCTTTATACAACTTGAATACATGCAAAGGATGAGTTGGAGAGACAAAACCTAGAGGTTGTTCCACATAAACCTCTTCTTTTAATACTCCATTCAAGAATGCACTCTTAACATACATTTGGTAGACCTTGAATTTCTTGTAGGCTACATAGGCTAGGAATATTCTTATGGCTTCTAACCTTGCAACGGGAGCAAAAGTTTGATCATAATATATTCCTTTCTCTTGCTTGTAGCCTTGAGCAACAAGCTTAGCCTTGTTTCTCACAATAACTCCTTGGGCATCAAGCTTATTTCTGTATACCCATTTGGTTCCAATAACTGGGTAGTTTTGTGGTCTTGGAACCAAATCCCAAACTCTACATCTCTCAAACTGATTTAATTCCTCCTGCATTGCAATGATCCAGTGGGGATCTTGCTCTGCATCATGAATGGATTAAGGTTCAATCTGAGAGAGAAAACTGGCATGCATCACATCTTAATTGAGTTGATGCCTTGTTGGTACACCTACTGATATGTCTCCAATAACTTGAGATTTGGGGTGATCCCTAAGTGTGACAAGATCAGTGGGTGGATTTGGTTGTGCAACAGCATTTGAAACCAATTCCTCTTGCGGAATTATGTTGGCTGTTGGAGGAGAGTCAATCTCTTCAATGCTTTCTTCTTCACTATCTTAATTGACTTGTGGAGAGGGATGAGTTGGAACCCCTTGGGTAAGGTTTAGGTCATCCAAATTCTCACACAAGTGAGGTACCTACAAAGAGTTACTGGTAGAAACTTCTTTCTCCTTGCAATACATGTTAGTCTCATCAAAGCTTACATGAATTGATTCTTCAATTTTCAGTGATGATTTATTAAAGACCCTATAGGCTTTGCTTACTTGGGAATATCCTAGAAAAATTCTCACTTCAGCCTTAGCCTCAAACTTTCTAATGTATTTCTTGTTGTTATTATGTATATAACAGGTACAACCAAATACTTTAAAATAGTTGATTTTAGGTTTCTTCCCTTTAAGCAATTCATAGGGAGTCTTGTTCTTTAGTTTGTGAATTAAGCTTTTGTTCAGGACATAGTTTGCAGTGTGTATAGCCTCTGCCCAAAAGGTTAGTAACATGTATGCATCAGCAAGCAATGTACCTGCAGCTTCAATGAGTGTCCTATTTTTCCTTTCTGCTACCCTATTTTGTTGAGGAGTTCTAGGAGCTGAGAAGCAATGCCTGATACTTTCCTTCTCACAGAACTCATGCATAAGAAGAGACTCAAACTCTGTGCCATGATCACTTCTGATCAATGTAATATGAGTAGAGAACTCAATCTATATAGTCTTGAGAAAATCTGTAAGAACCTTGAAGGTATCTGACTTAGATCTCAGAAAGGATACACAAGTGAACCTTGAGAAGTCATCCACAATGACTAAGGTATATGATTTCCCTCCTAGGCTTTGTACAACTATGGGTCCAAAAAGATCCATGTGTAGCAAATATAAAATCCTAGGTGAATCACTTTTATTAATGGATTTGAAACTAGATTTAGTTTGCTTGCCTAATTGACAAGCCCTGCAAAGTCCTTCCTTCTTGTAGTGACCAGGAGGTAGACCTCTAACAAGGTTGTCTTTAGATAGCCTAGCAATCATTTTCAGATTTACATGACCTAGTCTTTTATGCCATAAATCATTCTGGTTACTAATTAAATTAAGTAAACAGATATCAGAAGTGGCAGATAGAAAATCAACTAAGTATATGTTGCATTGTCTATTTCCAATTAAAACAGGTTTGTTTCCTTTAGATGAAATAATACAAGAGCTAGAGTTAAAAGTTACCTGATAACCTTCATCACAAAGTTGACTTATTGAGATGAGGTTATATTTGAGTCCTCTTACATATGTTACTTTCTTGAATGTAACTGCTCCAATCTTCACTACTCCATATCCTTCAGACTGACCACTTTTTGAATCACCAAAGATCACCTTTGGCCCTAGCTTGGACTTGTAATTTGTGAGATTGTCCTTGCGACCTATCATTTGTTTGGAGCATCCACTATCCAGGTACCATGGCTGATTCACTCCTGGACAGCTCTTCTCCTACAATGAAAGCAGTTAAATATTCTTGACCGAGGTTACCTTGGGTCCTTTATTTTGTTGATATGAAAAGCTGGAAATAACTGAAAATTCTGGTTGGGATTTAAATCCTAGACGGTGATATCTTCTAGGTGGTATAACCCAATCTGCTAGAGAATTAAAAGCTTTTTTAGAATTATTTAAGTTGCAGTTATAATTAAAATTTTGGTTAAGTCTTTCTGGGTTCAATGAATTGATGTAAGTTCATCGACCAGAGTTCGACAAATTGGGTTGAGATCGTCGATCTCTGCCCAGAGAATGAACATATTCATTTTCTGTGTCCCACGTTTGCCGACCTCTGCTTGACGAACCATACAAAGTTCGTCGATCGCAGTTAGATGAACGAGTATTATTATTGAAGTTTGCGTTCAGAGATCGTCCTTCTGAGTTTGACGATCTGTTCCTATATCGTCGATCTGAGTTCGACGATAACTGCTGAACATTGTTATTTTTATCATTCTTCTGGTTTTTAATTTTTTCCTTAGCTTCAATTTTTTCTAGAATTTTATTAACCTTATTTACTTGTTTAGTGTTTTTCTTTCTTTTATCAGATATAAAATTTACAAGTTTTGAAAGATGATTCCTTTGGATTTGGGTTGGTTCACTGGATGTGGCTCCTAATCCTAATCTGTAGTTATTTGTTCTAGCATTTACTGTGCGGGTTATATCTAGAAATTTCAAGCTTCTCCCATTTAATGATTCTTCTAATATCTTATCTTTGCTAAGTTTTGATTTCAGAAAAGTAATTTGTTCATTTGCAGATTTCAGTTCACTTGATAGATTTGCATTTTTAGAAGTGATTTTATCTAGATCATTCAATTTATCTCTGAGAAGTTTGATTTCCTTCTCAGATCTTATCAAATCTAAGCATAGGTTTTTAAATTCAAATTTAAATTCATCAGATTCGAAATCATAAGATGTTATTACCTGATCTTCAGCTGACAGATTTTCTTCATTATTAGATTCATCTGTATCTAATATGCTACTGCTTGCATCAATTGCCATGAGGCAAACCTCCTTTGCCTTGGCCTCCTCTTCTTCTTCACTGGAGCTGGAAGATGTGGATTCATCTTCTGTGTCACTCCATGTTTCAGCCACAAATCCTTTGTCCTTCTTTTTGTGCTTGCTGGAAGAGGGCTTGCTGTAATGCTTACTTCTTGATTCATTCTCTCTTCTTCTTTCCTTGTTTTGATTTTCAGGACATTCAGACATGAAATGTCCTGGTCTCCTGCACCCAAAACACACTACCTCTTTAGTGGGGGTTTTGTCATACCTTGGCTGGCTGTCATTTCTGGATGACTTCCTTCTGAAATTTTTCCTTGCCATTTTGAAGAATCTCTTGGCAAAGAGACTCATTAGGTCTTCATTGACTATTAGGGCTTCAGTTTCTTCAGCAGCCTTGAATGCAATGGATTGTTCTTTCTTTGTTGGAGGAGGAGTCCTGTGTTCCACTACTTCTTTGGACTTGATTATCTGCTCATAAGATTTGAGCTTTCCCACGAGAGATTCATTTGAAATCTCATTCAAGCTTCTGGCCTCTTTGATTGGCCAGATCCTGGTGTCCTATGAGCTTGGGAAGCACATTAGGATCTTGTCATTCAGTTCAGTCAAGGTGATTTCTTTATCTAAGGTCCTTAGCTCACTGATGATGGAGCTAAGCCTGTTATACATCACTTCAATTGTTTTTGCCTCATCCTCCTTGAAGTTTTCATATTTTGTGATGAGATTTGATCTTCTATCTTTCCTCTCATCTGCTGAGCCAGCAACCATTTGATTGAGTGAATCTCAGATTGCTTTTGCAGAGGTGCACTCAGCCACCTTCTGAAAGATGTCATCTAACATAGTCTGAGCTAATATGTTCATGGATTTGGCATCAGCAATCTTTGCTTTCTTCTGGGATTCAGTCCACTCAGGTGGTGGGACTACATTGTTGCTGGAAGATGTTGTAGATGTAGATGCATGTGGGGAACCTGTCAAAATAGAGTTGTAGATGTCTTCATCAATAGAGTTCATGTATAACTTGATTATTGCCTTCCAGATGGCAAACCTATTAAGGTTGCAAACTGGAGGTCTGGTGCCTGCATAATACTTGTTCTGTGTCGTGGATGTGTTTATAATCTAAATGAAAATGAAATAATGTTTAGATCTAACAAAGGATCTTTGGTTCAAGGTTTAGCTTGTACAACCAAAGGAACCTGCTCTGATACCAATTGAAAGTGATGTGTTAGATCTAATATACTCTAAAGGGGGGTGAATAGAGTATTTGTAGGTCCTTATAAAACTATTACAGCTTCTACTGTAATTAAAAAGTGCAGAATTAAAAAAAATAAATAAGCACACAGCAGTCCTAAAAGCACATGCACAGTAAGAACAAAAATAAAAGGGGTAACCAGACGACACAAGAAATTTTATAGTGGTTCCCCAACCTGGGTACATCTATTTTTCTACCACCCTGGTAGGAATCCACTACAGGTTTTGATCAGGTGACTGCTACCAATGAGCTTTTGATCAGGTGCTCAAAAACTAACCTCAAGTCTTTTGGAAGGAGACTTGTGAACCAGAATAATTTTGAAGGGAATTAAAACCCTTTACAGAGGTGGGGATGAGAGAGTGACAAGATCTTCTCTTTCTCAATAAACTGAGAAAACTTAAGTGGATTTAGTGATGTTGTCAAAGCTCCCCCTAAGATGTAGAAGAGTTCAGGAGAACGGGAGCTTTGCACAGGGTGACATGCCTTCAAGCTTTCAGCCTTAATCAGAGAGATCTTCAGGAACTTCTTTGACAGATGGAAGATTTGTTGTCCTGTGAAGTGTCCTGGAGAGTTTGAAGAATGAAGACTCTTGATATTTGAATGATTGTTCTTCTTCTTCAGATGACAGATGATGTTCTGGTCAAGGGCTTTCTTCTATATCAGAAATCTTGTGTAAGACTGAGAGCAGACAGGTTGTGTTTTTTTCTTGTCTGATTCAGTAATCTTCTCTCTGTATATTTTTTTGACTTTCTTTCTATCTATCTATATAAGAAAAAAGAAAAATCTCTTTTTATATTTTCTGGGGAAATTGGTCTTTCGAATTTTGAATTCCTTCTACATTCAATGCTGACGGCCTAGAGAATAAGCAGCATTGAATAATTTCCCCAACTGTCGCGTGGAAAAATGGCAAGCAATGATCCTGGAGAATATCCTAATCAATGCTCCTCTAACGGTTATATTCAGAGAATGTTAGAGCATTGATTACCCAAGAATTATTGCAGTAATAATGGGGACAAGGCTCGAAATGACTTAGTCTGGAATCGTCAAACAAATGACAGAATTCATTGAGCTGAGTCCACAGTTCGTCGAGCTGAGTTGATGTGTTCGTCGATCAGATAATTTCTGTTCGTCGAGCTGAGTTCCAAGATCGTCGATCTGATAATAGAACTGTATGCTTCCGAAACTTTGCCTTCTCTTTGTCTGAAGTTCGTCAAGCTGAGTTTCTGGAGTTGTCAAATATTCTGTGTAGTGTCGACACAACCTTTCCAAAGTGTCGACTGATGATCTGGGTGTCGACACAAGTTCTTCTAGTGTTGACTTAGTTGGTGTCGACATATACTCTGAGTGTCGACACAAGTCTTCTGGTTCTAAGTTGTTGAAGTAGATAATCCAGAATTCATCGGGTAAAGAACTGAGTTCGTTGAGCTGAGACTAGAGAACATAGTTTTGATAGAATTATGTAGTAGTCCAAAGATTCGTCGACAAAGAATAGAGTTCGTCGAGCTGAGAACTAAGTTTGTCGACCAAAGTCTGATACTAAGGTCTTAGAATATCTTGATGTTTTCTGAACTTGAAGTGTTGTTGTAGTGTCCAAGTTTTCGTCGACCTGAGTACCAAGTTTGTCGAACTCAGCTCAGAGAATTTACTCTGAGATCGTCGAGCTGAGAACAACTATTGTCGACCTGAGTTCGACGAACGTCGAACTCACTTTACAGAGTCTTGAAATCTTCTAAGTCTTGAGTCTCTGGCAGTCTTGTTGATAGCTGGTCCATGTGATGTTGACTCTAAGGACTTGGCCTAGACTCTAGGACACGACTATGACCTTGGCTATACATTGTGGGTCACAAGATCCTAAGTTAGTGAACCTAGCCCAAATCAAACTAGGGATCCAACATAATGATCTTATCGTTTTACAAATATATGTTGATGATATTATTTTTGGATCCACAAATAAAAAATTATGTGATAGTGTTGTTGAAATTATGAAAAATGAATTTGAAATGAGCATGGTAGGCAAACTCACTTATTTTCTTGGTTTTCAAATCACTCAAAAGCATGATGGAATTTTTATTTGTCAATCTAAATATATTCATGATATTTTAAAAAGATTTGGGTTTGAAAATCTAAAACAAGCAAATACCCACATGAGTGTCTCATTAAAGTTAGGAAAAGATGAAAGTGGAATATCAATAGATCAAACACTTTATCGAGGAATGATAGGATCGCTATTGTATTTGACTGCCTCTAGGCCTGACATTATGTTCGTTGTATGTTTATGTGCTAGATTTCAATCTAATCCCAAAGAGTCTCATTTAAAAACAGTTAAACGCATTTTTATGTATCTTATTGGCACATCTAAATTAGGTTTGTGGTATCCTCATAACGATACATTTATATTACATGGCTTTTCTAATTCTGACTATACTGGGTGTTCATTAGATTGTAAAAGCACCAGTGTCACCTGACACTTTCTTGGCCCTTCACTTATCTCGTGGTTGAGTAGGAAACAGAATTCTGTTGCCTTATCCACTACTGAGGCCGAGTATATGGTACTAGGCAGTTGTTGTGCACAAGCTTTATGGATGAAGAAAACTTTAGAAGATTTTGGAATAGTTCATGAAATAATTGAATTGAAGTGTGATAATAAAAGTGCAATTGACTTAACATATAATCCAGTTCATCATTCTAGGTCCAAACACATTGATGTACGTCATCATTTCATAAGAGACCACATAAAACAAAATACGATAAAAGTCAATTTTATAAGCATTGATTCACAATTTGCGGATATTTTCATGAAACCACTTTCAGATTCCCGTTTCTCTTTATTAAGATTAGAACTAGGCATTCTAGACCTTTCAAATATATAGACAACCATCACAAGCCAAGAAAAAAATAACATAATTAAATTGTTAAAATCATGAACATTAAGCAAAATTAAAAATTACATAGCCCATAAATGGAAACACCATATACTGAGTCTTATACTATTACAGAAGCACAATACCATATCTAAGTCCCACATAACATTACAGCATAAATAATTACTGAAATTGAAGAAAAATTCACTGTCTCCAGCGACAGTGACTGTCGCCGGGCGATAGCGGCAAAATGTCCAGCCATCCCGAAATCTTCAAAAATTTCTAATGTCACCTGCACTGGTCTCTCCTTAGTCATCTGCCGAACTGTGCTCGCTGCTCCGCGTCCGATGTGCTCGATAAGTCGATGTACGGAGCGGCTCCATGATCGGATCTTCCCATTCTGCCGCCTCTGCTGGAGTGGGCTTCAACTTCAAACTTTTTGTCAGAAATTTAAAAAATTTCTGAATTCCCAAGAAGTTTTTCTTCACATCCCTCTTGTGTTCTTCGAACGACTCTCGCAAGTCGTCCAACCCTTCTCGCAACGATCCACCTTTAGGAATAGGCGGGTTTCGTATAGTGGACACCGGTTCACTCCTCCTTGATGACCCTCCTCGTGTTGATCGGCCGATGGAAGGCGTTCCACTCATCGAATATATAGATGGGATACAATCATTGAAGTACAAATCGGGGTCGATCCTCGTATATTTCTTATATAAAATCCGTTGGATGACAGCTCCAAGTGGTAGTGTGTTCAATTTCTTCCAATTAGGACTATTCAATCTAAATGCATAGCGTACTATCAAAAGGACAAAATCCGCCATGTAAAACGGCTCACGCTCCAAAATCATGTACGTCACATAACTGAGTTGAGCCGTTATTTTCTGTGTATCTCCGGATTTCAGTAGGACAGTATGCCTCAGTATATCTTGCATTAGTCATGCATCCTCCGTAAGGGTTGTCGTTGATTGAATTAGTGTTTTATGGAATTTCCATGCAAAACCATATTCAATAATGTCCAATCCCTATCCTTTCGATAGTTCTCTACTATATCTAAAGTGTTTTCATACTCGATTAATCCAAACTCATCTCTCAGGTCATAGTGTGTTATTTCTACCGCATGTCCTTGGATTTTCAATCGGACTCCGTCATTCACTTCCGTGAAATGCGGATCTTTGAGATAATTATAAAATTCTCGAATCAGTACGGAGGAGAATGTGTCTGGAATAATAATCGACATTATTCCAGCCATTGCTAACAAATCATGGATATGTGCATGCCGGGACGGCTCGAATTCGATCACCCGTCTGATTCCTATGTTAGCGTTCTCTATTCCCGAAAATGTTTGATATGATGAATATGAGTCACTCCCTGTGCTTCTTCGCACTTTGGAACTGGAATCCATTCCTGCATATCGAATTATTTTTGTTAGAAATAAAATTTTTGTCGGTATCGCCATCCAGCGACACCCACTGTCACCGGACGATAGCGGGAAATGATTTTCCTCCATTTCCAACTTCAGATCTGGTTTCCCCCTTCATCCAACATACCAGATCTGCAAGGTTTCTTTTTCCAAATCCTTTTACAACTTCTTAAATTCAAGAAACTATACTCATCTTTCACTAAAACAACCATAGTTTCTTATGATCCATAAAAAAAAATTTAAACACTTTAAAACCTGGAAATTTCTCATCTAAGATTACATGCTACACTATCCTAACAATTAGATACATAAAAATCCAAGGAATTAAAGACAAAATCCAAGTTTTCATACCTAGGTGGTAGGGTTTCCCCGACTTCTACTCCGCCTTCCGCAATCTGCCTTCAGGAAAGAGGTTTGGTTTGATGTCTTTGACTGAATGAGCCTGTTTTTATACTTTTACCACTATTGCCGATCGGCGATACCCAGTATCGCCCGATGATAGTGACTTTTTGTTGTTTCTTCAAATTGTCTTCCTGACTCAGTTTTAGGCCAGGTGTAATGTTTTTTTTGAGTGTTATACTAACTTAGTTCTCTAGTTCACCACTCTTATATCCGTTCTACATATTTTAGTACTAGTGTTCTTAAACTCGTGAAATTGTTTTCGCATGCCTCTAAGTATGAGAAATCATTTAGTTATGATAATGTTATTTCACTCACGGTTATGCAAATCTTCGTATGCATCCATCTTACAAAATGTGCATTGTGAATGTTTTACCATAACCACTAGTGATGCATGTTTTCTGCTTCTGCTTTATCCGAGTTTGGTACAGTGCACCATACTATTAAATTATTATGTATGCCCTCACAAGTGAATTCAGACTCCTTTGTTCAGCTAAAAAAATGTAAGTAACAAAACTGTATCATCCCAAAGGTGCAAACTTTTCGTGATTGTTTCACACAACAAAAAACACTCAAATAATACAGGGTTGACAAGGAACCTCCACCAAGCACTACTTACCCTCCTGATAAGTATTCATAAGCATTGTGAGGTTGAGCACCTTGGCAAGAATTGTAAAGTGTCTTGTACAAATTTTTACATGAATAATTTCTTTCTTGTGTGCTCTGAACTCTTGGGTACGAGTATAGCTTCGCATGTCTACTTGTACATTATGTTGTTTTTTTAACATTCTCGTGTTCATTTTTTTTGTAAGACTATGCATAGGAATTTCCATCAACACCTCACATATACACAACATTATCCTCTCTAAACGTTCTTCTTATGAGCATTGGATTTAGAACTATTTCACAAAAACTACTCACTAGTGTATGTGTTTGTGATATAGTTTGTTGAACATTGCCACAGTTACTGTTTACACATTTTATTTTTTCTACATTGCTCACTTGTCCTCTATGAGTCTCTCTTTTGTGTTTTTCCTTCTTTCGCTTCCGCCGCACTTTTACCTATCTTTTGACAATACCAAAGGGCGAGACACTTTACAAAATATATCATTCACCAAAGTCTGGTCATATATTTTTGTGCACACTTGGAAAAATTATTTTTTCACATCTTTAATTAAAATACATGAATTTCCCTATACTTCCATTTAGGGGGAGATCACATGTAGGGGGAGTGTTTCATCCAAGAGCAATTTATGCACATACACATGCTTCATCTTGATACTCAAATTAGGTGGACCTTTTTAACATTAATGATTTCTTTCTTAATAGATTTGTTATTATCAAAAGGGGAGATTGTTGGAGCATGCATTTCACGCTTCCTAGTTTGCTAATAACAAATCATGTTTGTATTTGATATTTGGATGCTTTTGGTGTGCAGATAGCACAGGTTAATATCTAATATCTTTTTGTTGCTGAATCGGATCAGACTTGAGCTCGGAAGATATCGTCAGGCGATATTGGGTATCGCCAACAGGCGATAGCGCCACTCGATGCATTTCCGCTCGACGCTCGACAAAATCGTGGCTTCCGTTATTTCGCTATCGCCAAACGGCGATAACCGGTATCTCTCGGCGATAGTGCACGATTCGGCGCTCAACGTTTGTACAATGCAAAAATGAGGAGTTCTTGGGACACGTTGCAGCGGTTACTGATATCGCTAGATGGCGAGACCCAGTATCGCCCGGCGATAGCGCCAGAATATAAAAACCTTTCATTTTCTAAGGAAATCATGAATTTCATTACCTGGAGTCTATTTTCCAGCATTGACGTTTCAGAGAGCTCCAAAACTCAGAGATACTCCATACTCTCAAGAAGGCCAAAAGCGCGAAAGATTGACGGCACGTGTGAAGCATTCGAAGCATCTCTAGCAAGGATTCGTCGGCATCTTCTGCGCATTGTTTGAAGGGAGTGTCTAGCATAAAGTGTTCAATTTGTTTTTGTTCGTTTCTTTTACTTTCTCATTGTAATCGGTAGAGAAATCGCGGCCTTGTGTGTGGCGTCTAGGTCCTTGTGTGGCTTAGGAGAGAATCGCCGCCTTGTGAGTGGCGTCCAAGTCCTTGTGTTGCTTAGGGAGAAATCGTTGCCTTGTGTGTAGCGTCTAGATCGTGGTTAGATCTAGGGGGAGGCTAGAAGCAAGATTTAGGAAGAGATATGCTTTAGCCTGCCGGTTCCTGGTAGAAGATCCGGCGAAAATACTAGCAAATTATTTATTTCATGAGCATTTGTCTCTAGCTCTATAGAGACACTTTGTATTCAATTTAACTCTTTTGAAATATATCATTATTGTTTCTAGCTAGTATTCATTTGAACACTTCAATTATATTGTTGTTATTCATCTAGTAAAGTTTGCTTAATTTTTAAGAAAAATTAAAAGAACCCTTATTCACCCACCCCCCCCCCCCTCTAAGGGCGCCACAAGATCTAACAGTAATGACCCAAATGGTCTAAATTCACATTTTTCCCATTTTTGCTATTGGCACCCCCTAATTTGAATATGCCAAGCTCATGCATGTGGGATTTCCCATACATGCAGAGGTCAAAATGACCTGAATGTTTTATCAATGATTTATCTTGACCAAATGAACATCCCACCCAAATTTGGGGGTATTTGGACTCATATATCTCCAAAAATACACATAATTTAATTTTAGTGTTTCATCAAAAACTATAGAAAACTTCTGACCAAAAATTCTCATTTTTGGTCAAACACTAGTTTTTCACCTAACACAAGGCAGGCCAAAGTTTGAAGTCATGGTGACTTATGGTTTGGCTTGGGCATTTATTTTAAAATTAGCCCGAACCTAGGACCAGTATTGTTAGAATGGACCTACAGGGAGCCCTACAGCTACAAAACTCAAGTTTAGGGTGACAAAATAGAGTTAAGACCTAGATCTAAATATTTTATGTTGATGTCTGGTTCTGAAATTGCCTCTAAGGGGCCTATTTTTATCATGCAATGTCATTGAAAAAGTGTGACAGAAATATTACTATTCAAAATAATTAAAATTATTAATCAAATTGGAAATTAATGGACGACATCCGTTCATCGTCCCAGATAGCCAACGGCTGAGATTGACTCTTCCTGGGCCATATTTGATGGCTAATTCCGGCCACCTGGGCCAGCGCCACCGCCGACGATTATTACCACCACCATCGTTGAGGTGGTGGTTAGCGTTTCCTGACGGTAAGACTGCCGGAGGTGGCTCCTCCGGCTATCCCAAGCAAGAAGAAAAACTCGGAAAAATCTACACTTTATCCCATGGTATCGGGCTCGATTGAGCCCGATGTCTCGATTAATTAAGCTAGAATGCTAGCACGGGGTGAGGTGAGGTGAAACGAACCTGCATCCGGGCTTGGTAGCGCGTGCGTTGGCGGTTCTCCATGGTCGATGTTTGCTCCGGTGAACTAGCCCAATTCCTTATTTCTCCAGCAAAAGCTTCGCTCCAGTAGTCGAATTCCACTTGTTTCCTCCTCCTGAAGCTGATGGTGGGCTCAGATTTGGCTGGGGGTGGCTGTGGGAGAAGTTAGAGTTAAGGGGGGGGGGGGTCAGCCATGCTTTGGAGTTTCCTCCTGGCCACCAGGTGTCCCCAAATTCCTCCACCTTGCAGGAATAATCCTGAAATACTAAGCCAGCATCTTGGGCAGAGAGAAGGAGGGCCACATGGCCTCCATCTCCTCTCTTCTCTCTCTCTCTCCTATTTTCCTACAAAATGTCCAAATTGCCCCCATGCATGCATTCTCTCTCCATTTTCAGGAGGGTAGGGGCTGTCATTGGCCCTCTAGGCTAGTCTTGGGCCTTGGCTTATGAGCTTAGCCCATGGGAATGGGTTTGGTCTCCAAATTCCTTAAATAGGCCTAAGGTTGACCAAGTTGACTTCTAGGGTTGACTTGGTCAACATAATGAGTGGGTTGTCCCCACTTGATGGTCAAGGACCCAAAAGTACCTCCCAACTTGGGTTGGGCCATGGTGGTGCCCCACTTGGACTAATTGGGCCTTTGGATGTGGGTTTGACCAATTTAAAGTTAAGGGTTGACTTGGGTCAACTTGGGTCAAAACGTGACTTAGTGATATGGCTTATGGTTTCCCCTAGGTTGGTATTAGGGTTAGGGGTGCTGTGGTGGAACCAATGTGTGGTCAGGACCCCAATTGGGCTAGTTTGACTTGGGTTATCTTAGGTCTTATAGTGGGTCCCATGTCACTACACCCTAACTCCATGGTTCAAACCTAACCTAAACCATGTCCCCACCACATGTCCTAACCCAACCTAAGTAGAGGGGTCTAATTGGAAATGGGATGTTACAAACTCCAATAAACAAAAGAAATAATTTCGTCCCCGAAATTTAAGTTCGGGTCTACGGGGTTTCCAAAAAACAATTGATGTACTTTAGACGTTAATTAAAGTGTTACCTGAGGTAAAAAGCTCTGGATGCCGCTCCAACATCAGATCTCTCGGCACCCAGGTGTGCTCCTCCTATCCATGGTTGGACCACAACACCTTTACCAAGGAAACTTTCTTCTTCCGCAACACTCGGACCGCAGTATCGTCGATCCAGAGCGGCTCTAAACGAACTGATCTGTCAGATGCTAACGGGCATGTTGTAGTGGTGATATGCTGCTCCGGCCGAAGGAGAGCTCTCCGTAGAGAAGAGACGTGGAAGACGTCGTGCAAGGTCCCTAACTTTGGCTGCAGCTCCATACTGTAGGCCAAGGGGCCGACCCGCTCCAGGATCAGATATGGCACCATATATCGAGGGCTGAGCTTCTTGTGCCTCTACACCCGAGAAACACCATGCATCGGACGTATCTTCAAGAACACTCTGTCCCCCACCTATAAATCCACCTTCCGATGCCGCGCATCGTAGTACTTAGCCCGTCTACTTTGAGCCACCAACATATGTTCCCTGATTAGTCGTATCTGAGCATCTGTATCCTCAATGTACTCTGATCCAAGTGCCCTGGGGTCCTCATCCTGAACCCAAGATAGCGGAGTCCGGCACTTCCTCCCGTAAAGTGCCTCATAAGGTGTCATCCCAATGCTCGCCTGGTGACTATTGTTGTAGGAGAACTCGACCAATGGCAGCAGTCTCTCCCAGGGCCTCCCTGTATCCAGTATACACAATCGTAGCAAATCCTCCAGGGTCCTGATGGTCCGCTCTGTCTGACCATCGGTTTGTGGATGGAAAGTGGTGTTAAATGCAAGCTGAGAACCCAAGTATGCCTGCACCGCTCTCCACTCCCTGGAAGTGAATAGACCATCACGATCCAAGACAATCGTCCTGGGGACCCCGTGGTACCTGAGGAACTGCTCCACAAACAACCTCACCAGAGCAGCAACAGAGCTGACCTTCCTGATAGGTATGAACCAGGCCACCTTGGCCAGCCTATCGACAATGACTGAAACAGAATCATGCCCCGAGTGGGAGCGAGGCAATCCATGCACAAAGTCCATAGCAATATCCTCAAACTTTCACTCAGGAACCGGCAGTGACTGTAGCAACCCTCCTTGGCTCTTGCATTCTGCCTTTACTCACTGGCATGTCTCGCAGTGTGTCACATATAAGATGATCTCCCTCTTCATTCCATGTCAATACATGCTCCTCTGTAGATCTGCGGTCTTCTTGGTGATACCGGGGTACACTGAGTACTGAGAACTGTGTGCCTCCCTGAGTATATCCTCCCGGATACCACCTCCTGCGGGTATATAAACACGACAACGGAAATGGACGAGGTCATCAAGCAAGGAATAATTACCTAGCCTGCCCCCTTCTAGAGCCCTGAACACCGGCACCAAAGCTACATCTAACATCTATTGTACCCTGATGCACTCTCATATATCACACTCCACGATCAGAGAGTTCAAGTACTCCCGGTAGATCTCCGGCTCGGACTCGAAAACGACAGAAATATACATATCCTCTAACATTTGCAGCAGCTCTATAGACATCACCCGAGGCTCTGGTACTGAGGTGCTGGCTCTCCTACTCAAGGCATCTGCCACGGTGTTCGCCTTCCCAGGATGATAATGCATGGTGTAATGATAATCACATAAGAATTCAAGCCACCTTCTCTGGCGCAGGTTCAGGTCTTTCTGCGTGTCAACATACTTATGGTTCTTGTTATCCGAGAAGATGTCATACTGAACCCCATATAGGTAATGTCTCCAGATCTTTAATGCAAATACCACCGCCCTGAGCTCTAAATCATGTACGGGGTAATTTTGTTCGTGCTTCTTCAACTGCCTCGAAGCTTAAGCAATGACATGCCCGTACTACATCAGGACCACACCCATCCCCTGATATGATGCGTCAGTATAAATGTGAAATCCTTCCTTCCCAGATGGAAGTGCAAGGATGGGGGAAGAGGTGAGCCTGTACTTTAGCTCCTGAAATGCCGCCTCGCACTTCTCCATCCAAATAAAAGCTGCCTCCTTCTTCGTCAAGGACGTGAGGGGGAGTGCTATCCTCGAGAACCCCTCCACGAACTTGCGATAATATCCTGCGAGTCCTAGAAACCTGCGTATGTTTGATGCTGACTTTGGTCGTGGCCAATCTCTAACTGCATGCACCTTGGCTGGGTCCACGGCCAAACCTGCCCCACTAATAGTATTCCCCAGGAATGCCACCTCTTGCAGCCAGAAGTGGAACTTGGAGAACTTAGCGTATAACTGGTGCTCTCTCAGCTTCCCCAAAATCAACGTCAAATGCTGAGTATGGTCCTCCTATGTTCGGGAGTAGATCAGTATATCATCGATGAAGACTATGACAAAGCTGTCCAAGTAAGGCTTGAAGACGCGGTTCATCAAACTCATGAATGCAGAAGGCACATTCATGAGCCCGAAAGGCATCACCGTGAACTCATACAATCTATAGCGGGAAGTACTTGTTGGATCAGAAGGATCTGAACATGCGGCTGCAGAGATGGATGGAGTTCCTGGGGGACTACACATTCAAGATTCATTATGTGCCTGGGAAAGGCAATGCAGTTGCGGATGCATTGAGTCGCAGGGCCCCAGCTCAAGCCAACTGGCTGTCGGTTCATGACGAGCGTTTGGTTCGGGAGTTGGAGGAATTGGAGATCTCTTGTGTAGACAAGCAGACTAGTGCTGAGGCGCTATTGAACTAGACAGAAGTTCAGTATGACATGGCTGATCGGATTCGACAGGCTTTAGATTTGGATAGCGGCATGAAGCAGCTCATGGTTAAGGCTTTGGATGGGTCAAATTCCCAATTTGAAGTTGTGCTTGGATTGCTATGGAAGGACAGTCGTTTGTGCGTCCCGTATGTGGGAAAACTGCGAGTGGAATTGATGTACGAGGCTCATCATACCAAGTACTCGATTCACCCGGGGAGCACAAAGATGTACCGTGATATGAAGAAATTGTTCTGGTGGCCAGGACTTAAGAAGGATGTGGCACTGTACGTGGCGAAGTGTCAAACATGCGCCTTAGTGAATGCGGAGTGCCAGAAGCCTAGAGGATTCTTGAAGTCCTTGCCTATTCCGGAGTTGAAGTTCGATGACATTACAATGAACTTTGTGCATGGTTTGCCAAGGTCGCAGAAGGGAAACGACGCTATATGGGCGATCGTAGATCGTATGACGAAAGTGTCGCACTTCATTCCGCATAGGAAGGATGATTCTGTGGAGAATTTGGCAAAATTATATGTGGATAATATTGTGCGGCTTCACGGTGTGCCCTGCAGCATCGTGAGTAACCGAGATGGGTGGTTCACATCCAATGCCTGGAGATTGGTGCAGCAAAGGTTGGGGACCAAGCTGAGTTTCATTACGGCCTTTCATCTGCAGACGGATGGTCAGACCGAAAGAGTCAACAGGACGATGGAAAACATGCTTCGCATGTGCGTCCTGGATTTCGGGAAGCAGTGAGAAGATCACCTATACTTGGTGGAATTCACTTACAATAATAGCTACAAGGCGAGCATTTAGATGGCGCCCTTCGAGGCCCTTTATGGTAGAAGATGTTGCACGCCATTATCGTGTTGTAAATGGGTGAGTCGAAGCTATACAAGCGGCAAGAAGTGGAAGATGCAACCTCGTTGGTACGAACCATTCAAGAAAGACTGCTAATCGCTCAGGACCGGCAAGCTAAGTACTATAACGCCAAGCATAGGAACGTAGACTTCGCTATTGGCGACTGGGTGTACTTGAAGATTAAGACATTCAAGGGTGTCTCGCGGGTACGACGCTTGAAAAAGCTAAGCCCGAGCTATCTTGGACCGTTTGAGGTTTTGGAGCAGATTGGCGAAGCTGCTTATCGATTAAAGCTATCAGTGGAACTAAGTGGTCTACACGATGGATTCAACATATCGGTGCTGTGGAAGGCGGTGCAAGTTGGTTGCGATCGATCGAGTACCGGTTGATAATGGGTTGACGACGAAGGTCAATCCCGTTCGTATTGAGGACTCAGAAGTCAAATGATTGCGTAACAAAGACATCAGGATGGTCAAGGTCCGTTGGGAAAACTACGGTCAGGAGGAGCTCTCGTGGGAGCGAGAGCAGACCATGGTTGAGGAGTACCCAGAGTTATTCCACTCAGGTACCATTTAAGTTTTGTTTATATCTTTCCTTTCTGTAATTTTGGGACGAAATTGTTTTAAGAGGGAGAGAGCTGTAACGCCCCAAAACTCAAAAGAGGGACGAGTAGCATTTTAAGACAACTTTGGAACTTGGTAGGGGTCATACGGCCTAGGACACGGGCGTGTCCCAGGGCCGTGTCGTGCTCGGGTTCGACGATGGCTGTGTGGTCGAAGAAATTACAGTAGACAATCGTCGAACAGCAAATACGGCCTGAGACACGGGCGTATCCCAAGCCGTGTCCTACTCGGGTGGTTAGTCGTGCTGTGTCGGGGGGTGGAACACGGCCTGAAGCCTAGGCGTGTTCAGCGTGACACAGGAGTGTAAAATTCGACACGGGCATGTCGAATACCCGTGTTCTCCTCGGGTTGGCATTGGTCTTGTGTCGATGGAGGAACACGCCCCGCTACACTGGCGTGTACTGGATGATACGGGCGTGTCAATCCTGACAGGGGCGTGTCGAGAACCCGTGTTATTTTCGGGATGCGACGATTTCGGCGTCGAATGAGGCACACGGCCTTGGACACGGGCGTTTCACAAGCCGTATTCGTCCCAGATTTTGGATTTTAAGTTTGAATCGTGGCTGTCTGTTTCCTTCCTTTGGGATCTAAGGGTCCTGGCTGATCCTGACAGGGTTTAACCCGGAATAGGGTTTAGAAACCCTCATTTCTTTTGGGTTTTCTCTTTCTAAGATTTCTAGAGAGAGGGGAGAGCAAGGAAGAAGGAGGAGAGATCCGGCCGCAGGTGGAGCTTCAGAACCCCAAATCGCAAGCTGAGTTCGGATCTATGGAGGCGAGGATGTTGCGGTGCTTTTCATCAACATAGATCTTCACGGAGCCGAAGAGGAATGCTAGGGTAAAAATTCTCATCTTGGACATGTGAAGTCCTCTTTTCCCTTGCATAGAAAGCCCGCTCTCGTGAGTATGCAGTGAGTGTGAGGCGTTCCTTCGAGTAGACATGAATAGTCCCCGTTGTTTTCATGTAGAGTCTGGAATCGAGAAACAGACATAGGCATGGTGTGTGAAGCCTACCCGGACAAGTTGGTCTGGATCGGTGATGTTGCATTGCATGAATGGCCGGAGAAGACTCCGCGCCAATGGTTGTTTTTCTGGTTTTTTACGCGATAGATTGCAACAGGGAACCTTGGGGACTAACTCCGAGGTGCACCCGAAAAACTGGGCAGATACATGATTCTGCCAACATGGTGGCCTGGGAGCCAACTTGTACATAATCGGGTTATGTAAAGTGTGTGATCGAATCGGGATTCGGGGAAGCTTGACCAGCGTCGATGACTTAAAGTGCCGTGGCGAGGTGAGCAACGGGTTGAGTGGAACTATACCCGCTGTATGTTGTTCGGTTTTAGAGGCCTACCGATGGCATAGAGCGCGGGTCTTAGGCTGTCGATGTCTTCAATTGACATGACTTCTGCCGGAAAGACACAAATGCTCACGAGAATTGCCGTCCAAGGGGCGGTGGTGAGACCGCGGACTTTGACTGGGTTCACTGAGAATGTGCCCTGAGATCACGGGGTGTGCGGTCGTGCGAGCCTACGCCTGTGATGATGTGAAATTTCTCTATTATATGGCTATGCTAATAAAGTGCAGGGAAGGAGCATCGCCGCCCCGAGTTTAGGGGCGGGATCATTATAATTTTGTCAGCTTAGCTGACCGTTGCTTTTGTTTTCCACCGCTCGGTGGATTGTTGCTTGCAGGTGCTGTGGAACCGAGTGGCAAGCGGGCAAAAGCCCTTATTGCTGAGCCGGCCCTCGAAGGCCTTTATTTTAATGTTTACTTTGTTTCTCATGTGTGACCGGCCTGCGCGCCGAGGTTTGGAAGACACTTTTATTTGAGAAAACTATTGTAAGGTCATAAGACCAAGTACTTGTGTATTTGTACGTTCATTCCTGTTGGGTTTTTGTAGTTGACATTCATGTTGTTGGCTGGGTTCTTATTATGCAACTTTTAAATTGCTTCCGCTAGAATGTACTCTGTGTAGGATGTTTGTTATTGGAAGGATGGTTCCATTGCGTAACCTTCTGGTCTGTCTGTGGTATATGGCGTCGGGCACCGGCCGGACCTACTGCTATATGCTATGTGATGGATAGGGGTTGTTACATGCAGCCATAATGAGAGCAGAGAAAACGAGAAGCACTGCGGTCGCCAAATTGGTGACTGAGGCCACTAGAGCCACTCCGTTGAGTCTGGTGAGCGTAGTTGTCCGGTTGAGGAGGGGAGGATAACAACGAACATTGTAGGAGAGAGGTAATCGCGGCTATGCAGGCAGCAGTGGCATCCAGGGTGGGAGACTCTGCCTTGACAAGTATCTGTTGACGGATCATGTCATAGGACTCAAGAAGTCGTAGAAGGTAGCACACAACCAGAAGATCCTGGAAGTGTTTGTGTTGCTCAGCTAGATCCGCAGAAAAGGGGCGATTCTCGAGAATTTCAGCTTCAAGAGCCTGAACTTGTTGGTAAATAGCAGCAGGAGACATGGAGGGATGGGCAAAGAGGTCTGCATACAAAGTATAGATGCAAGATGCCTGAGCCCCCTTGGAGTAGAGAACGGCAAGATGAATCCAAGCAGCCTTGACTGTTTCATCATGACGGATGACGGGTAGGCATTCATCAGAAAGACTGTTATCCAGCCATGTGCGGACAAGAGCATCGCTGGCATCCCAATCATCAAAGAGAGGAGAGTCTTGCGGAGGAGGGTCATCGGTGAGATGATGGCGTTTGCGTTGAGAGCAGATAAGGAAGGTGAAGGATACACTCCAGTCCGGGTAGTTGGGACCGATGAGTTTGGAAACGGTGCCAAGGTTACCCGAAGGAGTAGGAGGAGTGGCAACGGGAGTAGTGGTGGTAGAGATATCGGAGGTTGCCAAATTAGAGAGCAGAGAGCAGTGAGAAGAACAAGTTGCGGCTAGAAAAGGAGGGTGCGACGACTAATCACAGGTCGCGGCAAGCAAGAACAGGTCGCAGCGACTTAAGAACAGGTCGCAGCGACTTAAGAACAGGTCGCGATGACTTAAGAACAAGAGCGACTAGAAAAGGAGTGTGCGACAACTAAGCACAGGTCGCGGCGACTTAAGAACAGGTCGCGGTGAGAAGAAAGGTGAATCAGAGAGGTCGCGCACACAAAAGAGCAACGACAAGGATAGAATGAAGCCGCGCGAACAGGGCGCAAACCGGTGGAAGAAACAAGTCGCGAAGACAGGTTGCGAGAAGAAGGATCAAGCCGCGCAGACAGGTCGTGCGGACAATGAGAGCTCACAGAATTAGGAGGAAAAGATTGATTCCTCTGATACCATGTGCGAACAGAAAACAAGTAGACCAAAAATTTAGAGTAACAAAATTTTTATTATCCAAAAAGGTATATATTACAAAGGTATGACCTCCCTTTTATAGAATGGAGGAGAGAAGAGAGATTACAAATAAACAATGTGAGACTAATAATTACAGGAACAAGCATCTATACAAGCATCTTAAGCCGCGTGGTTAGACTAACCGCCTGACAAATAGAATGTGCAGAAGACAACCTGGCAATATCTTCAAGTCCCCATAACAAACCGCTAGGAGAAGCCGCTAGACCGCCAGACACCAATCATCAATAGCCCGTATACCAAGCCGTTGGGAGAAGCCGCCAGACCGCCAGACACCAATCATCAACAACCCGGCTACCAAGCCACTGGGAGAAGCCGCCAGACCGCCAGACAAACTGCCAGACCGCCTGGTCTTCATACTGTAACAACATCATTCACTTAAGTAATTAAGTTGAAAATATAGCAAAAGAGACAAATAACCTATTCACCCATTCTAGGTAATTTAGCTATCCTTGAAAACAAAGACTTTCAACGCTCTTGGAGGTTGTTGTGCCAAAGCCCAGTTTGAGTGATGTTCCTTTTATATCAGAATTTGCTGGTGTTTTTCCTAAGGATCTCCCCGGGCTTCCACCCCAGCGTGAGATTGACTTTACTATTGTGTGGGTGCCAGGTGTAAAATCTGTGTCACGCTCACCATAGCGAGTTGCGCCAAAAGAAATGGCAGAACTGAAATTTTAGTTGCAAGAATTGCTAGAGCAAGGATATATGCGTCCAAATATGTCACCTTGTAATGCACCGGTCCTCTTTATGAAGAAGAAGGATGGAAGCTTGCGTCTATGCATTGACTATCGAATAATTAAATAAGCCTGGTTCATGCGGTCGTTTGCTACATGGCAAACGAAGAAGTACAAGTATCTGATTCCACGGATTGATGACTTGTTTGATTAACTGGTGGGAAAAACTGTCTATTCAAAGCTAGATTTAAAGTCTGGCTATTACCAGCGCCATTAACGGACAAGAACAAGTATCTGATTCCACGGATTGATGACTTGTTTGATTAACTGGTTGGAAAAACTGTCTATTCAAAGCTAGATTTAAAGTCTGGCTATTACCAGTTGTGGATTAGGAAATATGACATTCACAAGACAGCGTTCAATACACGCTATGGTCACTATGAGTTCATTGTAATGTCATTTGGGCTAATAAACACGAAATCGGTATTCATGGACTTGATGCACCGAACTTCTCAGGAGTATTTAGATCAGTTTGTGATCATCTTTATTGACGACATACTGGTATACTCTTAATCAGAAGATCATGCAAATCACCCGAGGATGGTTTTGCATACTATGAGAAGGAATAAAGTCTATGCCAAGTTGTCAAAGTGCGAGTTTTGGCTGTTGTCAGTGTTTTTTGTTTTTTGACCGTGTGGTTAGTGGAGAGGTATTGTGATGAATCCGGCAAATATCGTTGCAATACAAGAGTGTCCTGTGTTGGCTACGGTAGCGGAAGTCAGGAGTTTCCTTGGATTTGATGGCTACTACAGGCGCTTCGTGGAGAACTTTTCGCGGAAAGCCTTACCTCTCACTATACTCACAAGTTTGTTTGGGTGCATGAGTGCGCATGAACTTTTAAGGAGTTAAAGATTCGTTTAACCACGACGCCTATTCTGAGTTTGCCATATGGTACAGATGGCTATGAGATATATAGTGTTGCTTCAGGGAGTGGCTTCGGCTGCGCTCTTCTTTAGTTCAGAAAGATTATTGCTTATGGCTCACGCCAGTTGAAAGTGCACAAGCGAAATTATCCAGTCCACGACTTGGAGTTGGCGGCTGTGATTTTTGCACTTAAGCTGTGGCGACACTACTTGTATGGCGTGAAATTTGATATATTCACGGACCATAAAAGCCTTAAGTACTTAATAGATCAAAAGGATCTGAACATGCGACAACAGAGATGGATGGAGTTCCTCGGGGACTATACTTTCCAGATACTTTATGCTCCCGAGAAGGGAAATGTGGTCGTAGATGCCTTGAGTCGTAGGACTCCAGTACGGGCAAGTTGTCTACAGATGCATGATGAGCATCTGATCCAGGAGTTAGAGGCCTTAAACATTTCTTGTGTTGACAAGAATGCCACTGCAATTGCGTGCTTGAACTGGACGGAGGTGCAATATGATATCGCAGACATAGTTCGACGAGCAATGGAACTCTATGACAGTATGAAGCGCTATGCAGCGGATGGGTCAAATTCCCATTTCTCCTTGGATAATGGTCTTTTAAGAAAGGACGGTCGTTTGTGCATCCCAAATATGGGTAAAATACGGGTGAAGTTGATGTATGAAACACACTTTACTAAATACTCAATCCACCCAGGGAGCACAAAGATGTATAAGGACATGAAAATGATGTTCTGGTGGCCGGGTTTAAAGAAGGACATAGCTCTTTACATGGCAAAGTGCCAAACTTGTGTCATGGTAAAAGATGAATGTCAGAAACGTGGTGGTATTATGAAGTCGTTGCCAATTCCGGTGTGGAAGTTTGATGATATTTCTGTGGATTTCTTGCATAGGTTGCCGAGATCACACAGCGAGAATGATGTTTTGTGGGTGATCGTTGACCAATTTAAAAATGTATCGCACTTCATACCGAACAAGAAGGATGATTCAGTTGAAAAATTGGCTAAGTTGTATGTTGACAATATAGTATGTTTGCATGGTGTGCCCCGTAGCATTGTCAGTGATCGAGATGGACACATTACTTCGAGTGATTGGAGGCTAATCAACCAGTTGTTGGGTACTCAACTGAAGCTTAGTACGACCTTTCATCCGTAAACAGATGGTCAGACCGAGAGGACCAACCAGACAATGGAGGATATGCTCTGTATGTGCGTCTTGGATTTCAAGAAGAGGTGGGAGGGTCGTCTCTATATGATCGAGTTCTCCTATAATAGCAGCTATCAAGCTGGCATTCAAATGACGCTCATTCAAAGCTTTATACAGTAGAAAGTGTCGTACACCTTTCTCTAGAGTGGAAATAGCGAATCAAAGTTGTATAAGCTTAAAGAAGCCGAAGATGCAAATTTGACTATACACATTATACGAGGGCGGCTATTGGTGGCCCAAGATACGCAAGCTAAGAAATACAATGTCAAGGACTGAAACGTGGAGTTTGCGGTTGGTGATTGGGTATATCTGAAGATAAAGTCATTCAAAGGCGTGTCCAGGATTCGACGCTTGAAAAAATTGAGTCTGAGGTATCTTGGTCCGTTTGAAGTGGTTGAGTGGGTTGGAGAAGCTGCCTATCGATTAGCTCTTTCGACGGAGCTAAGTGGTTTGCACGAAGTGTTTCACATATCGGTGTTGCGGGAAGCTTTATAAGAGCCTAAGCAAGTGATCGCTGATGATCAGGTACAAGTCGATAGTGGGCTGACGACGAAGGTTAGATCCATTCAGATCGAGGGCACGGAAGTCAGACAACTACAAAAAAAGCAATCAGGATGGTCAAAGTTCGTTGGGATAATTGTGGTAATGAAGAATTGACATGGGATCATGAACAAACCATGCGAGATGAATTTCCCGAGTTGTTTTTGTGAAGTAGAGTTGTAATAGTTTTGTACTGTTTATCCTACAGATGAATAAAATTTCAGGAGGAAATTTCTGTAAGTAGGGGAGGTTTGTAATACCCTAAAAACTATAAAATAGAACTCATGGGTTGCTATCGCTGGGCGATAGTGGGTATCACTGGCGATAACACTCGACACACTTAATGCTTTCAACGAAGTCTTGAGTAGACTCGACGAATCATTAAGTCGACTATCGCGTGTCGATAGTGAGTATCGCATGGTGATAATACTCAACGAACTCAACGCACTCGACGCACTCAACACACTTGATGCCCTCAATACACTCGACGCACTCAATGCACTCGATGCATTAAATAAATCGTCGAGTAAGCTATCAGAGTGGCGACAGTGGGAATCGCGTGGCGATATCGCCACGTTGTTTCTAGACACGTGTCGGATGGCCGGAAAGCGGGTGAAGAGTGGTGTTGATTGGGGTCAAAGCAGTTACCGATGTTATCGCCCCGAAGATAGCGTATATCGCCCGGCGATAGAGATAAATTTGACGGGTCAGCTGGAATCATAGTCATTCATTCCTATCGAAGAGAGGATCCTGTGTAACGCCCCGAAACTCAAAAGAGCGACGGGAGGCGTTCTGGGACAAATTTGGAATTTGGCAGGGGACACACGGCCTGGGACACGGGCATGTCCCAGGGTGTGTCGTGTTTGGGTCGACGATTTGGCCGAGAGGTCGACGAATGCTGGAGTCGACGATCGTCGAGCAGCGAACACGGCCTGAGACTCGGGCGTGTCTCAGGGCGTGTCGAGCTCTTATTGATGATCTGCCAGGGAAGTCGACGATTTTCGCTCGACAAAATGTCGAGACACAGAACACGGCCTAGGACACGGGCGTGTCCAAAGCCATGTCGGGTGGTCGACGAACTGTGTTCGACGAATTGTCGAGACTGTGAACACAGCCTGGAGCCCAGGCGTGTTCGCATATGATACGGGCGTGTCAAATAGGACACGGGCATGTCCAAGACCCATGTGAGTCTCGGGTTGGTGTTGGTCCTGTGTTGATGGAGGAACACACCCGGGAACACGGGCGTGTACTGGCTGACACGGGCGTGTCAAGTCGAACACGGGCATGTCGGGTGCCCGTGTGTTTTTCGAGATGCGTCGATTTTGAGGGCGAATGAGGGACACGACCCTGGACACGGGCGTGTCGCAGGCCGTGTTCGGCCCAGGTTTTGCTTTTTAGCTACGGATCGTGGCCGTTCATTTCCTTATTTTGGGATCCGACGGCTGCAGGTTGTTCCTAATGGAATATACCCGGGATTGGGCCTTTGAAACCCTCATTTTACTTGAGTGGTTCTCTTTCTAAGTCTAGAGAGAGGGGAGAGCAAAGGAGGAAGAAGCCTAGATCCGGTCACCGGCGGAGCTTCGGAGCTCCAAATCGCGAACCGACTTCAGATCTACGGAGGCAAGGAGAGTGCAGTGCTTTTCATCTGCGTACATTTTCATGGCGCCAATGAAAAATGCTAGGGTAATGATTCTCTACTTGAGCATATGAAGATCTTCTTTTCCCTTGCATAGGAAGCCCGCTTGGTGGGCCAAAACCCGAACAGGCAAGCGTACCTGTCGAATCGTAGTACCAAGGTCGTATTTAAACACGGGGCTGTCAATTACTTCTACTCACGCTTTAACTATTATCCTACCGGAAGACTATTGGGATTTTGAGAATTTTTTAAAGTAAAATGCACGATAAATTGCGAGACGAAAACTTAAATAAAAAAAGCTAGCATTCGATCATTGATTCACCATGAAATAAAACGAGAAAATAAAAGGGCATAGTTTTAAATTTGCAAATCCAACTCGGCCGTGACGGATCTGAAAATAAGACAAAATCTCGCTAGAGCATTAGGTCTCTTAACTTATAGACTCTTCGATCGAAATCTCTTTACAAACCAAAGAAGCCTAAAGTTGCATTATCGAGGTGATCCGCACTATTGGATTTGACTCCAATCCGGAGGATTTACGTCGTCCTATCTCTAGGGTTGCGTTCAACTCCTTCCTTCTTTGAGTGATCTTTCACATCCACGAGCCTCTCGGCTACTCGAATATGAGATCATAAGCCTACTACCGTATACCGGAAATACGGAGTCGACACAATAATTATTCAAAGAAGAACCGAGTAGAATTACGCAAAAATAAAACTATGAAATAAAAATAATTCTCATTTCAAATCATGGATCCTCATGATCAAATGCTAAGAGGGAATTAGCTATGCATATTGCAAAAGGAAACAACAAAATAAAGAGAAGAGAGAAATATTTTCATTACTTGCAAAAAGGAGTACACAAAATAAAAAAAAGACAAGATTATGCTATAAAGAAAACTTGCACTAATTGAAAAGAAAACTAATACAATAATAAAACTAACACTCACAAGCACTCTCCACTTAAACTAGCACTTCACTTGCTCTCCAAAATCCAATCTCTCAATCTAACTCCAAAGAAAAACTAACTCCCAAAGTATGGGTCTTGGGTTCCTTTTATAGATAAGGGAGAAGGTTCTAGAATGAAATGAAGAAGAGGGGGCAAGGGGGGTGGCCGGCCATGTAGGATGGAGAATGTGCATGCATTGCATTAAATGAGGTGGAGAGAATTCATGCATGATATTTAATTAGGTGGAGAGAAAGAGGTGAGTTCAATGCATGGATTTTAAGGGAATGAGTTGGAAAATATAAAATGGCAAAGGGGGAATGAATAAGAAATAAAGAGAGAGAGAGATGGGTTGAATGTAGAATAATAAAAAAGAGAGAAATAAAATAGGAGGAAGGAATGGAGGGGCGGCCAAGCATGAACAAGTGAATGCATGCATGCAATAAATGAAAGGGAGAGAAAGAGAACATGCATGTATGACATGAAAGGTGGCAAGAGAATAAAGGAAAGAGAGGGGGGTTGCCGGCCAATGTGGCTTAAATGGGCTGTATAGGGGGCTCGGGTAGAGGCTAGGTGGGCTGCTTGGGCTCGGGTAGAGGCTAGGTGGGCTGCTTGGGCTCGGGTTCTTCATGTAAAGGGTTGGACTTGAGCTTGAGGGCTGCACCAATCTTCAAAATTCGGGCTGCTCCAATCTTCAAAATTCGGGCTGCTCCAAGGAGAAGGCTGCATCATGTGGGCTGCACCAATGTGGGTTGCACCTAGAAGTTGGGAAGAGGCCGGCCATGCAAATTGTGGGCTGCATCATGTAGGCTTTATGGATGTTGACGGGCTGCATTAGCATGGGCTTTGAACCTATAAATAAAACAAAATAAAACATTAGTTAATACAAATGAAACTAAACATTACGAACATAATATATCATACTATTAATTGATTAAATTCATAACAAAACACAAGTAAATATAAGAAATAAAACATATACTAAAACTATATATTTTTAAATCAAAACATAACAAAATAAAATTGCAACATTATAATAACACTAGGAATTATAATATCCTAACACAAAAAGACTTTAAGAAGAAATAAAACAAAACATGCATAAAAATACATAAAACATATAATTAAACTAGGAATTTTTGCATACTAAACTACCCCAAATATGATGACTAAAATAAGTCATCAAATTCCCCCATGCTAGAGTATTTGCTTGCCCTCAAGCAAATAAAACTTAAAGAACTAGGGAATGAAAACAAAGAAGATTTAGGTTGCAATTTTTAAGAAAAACAAAACATGAAAAATTAAACTATCCTAATTCCTATGTTAACAACTAGTGGGGTGAGAAGTGCACAATAGAAAACTTGAAAGTGGAGACCTAAAAATATCATTAGAACATAAGAAAAGTCTACACATTTCTAAATCTTAAAAACAAGGCATCCAAAATAAATGAAAATAAGGACAACAAAAGTAGAGGTTCTAAATAAACGGCGCATTAACAAACTACTAGGTTGTTAGATAAATATTAACCCTAAGACACTCCAAGATAACCTCCAAAGAAATCCATCAATGATGGTGGCCATAGGCTTGTACGTTCACACTTTCTCCACTACGCAAAATTAAGTTCTAAGATCATTAGGACTTCTACTAGGCATTAAAACTTGGCTTAGGTAAATGATTAGGAAGTGGAATCAAAGATAAACATGAAGGTTTTAGGCACTAAACCAAGGTGAGCTCAAAAATAGACATAGCATAAAAAAAACGTGAGTATGTCATTTTTCCAATACGAAACTACAAATACAAGGCCATGAAAATTTTTCTTTTATAAACTTGGCCAAACATAAACTTTTGCATTCATTTTTTTTTATTTTTGTAATGATATATTTTTTTCTTTCTCAATTTTTTCCTTTTGAATAACATTTGATAAGAAAGCTCCGAAAATAAGCTTGAGAATTTCCTATTCATTTCAAAAATAATACCCTTCCCACTAAAATAATTTTTAAGCTCAAATTTATAGTGCAAAAATAGGAAAGATATTTGGCTTTGGTGAACATAATGGAATGAAAGGTGGAGCTAAAAACAAAGGAGATAAGGAAAAAGGCCCAAAATTGTTTTGCAAGGGTTTTGTTTTTGGTGGCATGAAAAGCTCAAACTATTCAAATGGTGGCCTAAATCATTTCTAAAGAACGTAAAAACGGCGCAAATGCTTCGAGAGTAGCTTGGTACAAGTTCTAGACACCAAGAAAGACTACCTCGCAAATGAAAAAGAGCTAATGATACCTAGCAACCATTCGTAAGCAACTAACCGAATAAAAAGACATAACTACAAATTGCTACTTATAACGTAAAAATCAGATGCCTATATTTAAGAAAAAGAAACTAGTAGAACTAAACTATGTAAAATGATAAGTTTAGAAAACATTTTCAATGGATTCTACATAGAACTACAAAAACCGCACGGGCCTACACTTCACTAGAAGAAACATAAAAATAAAGATAGAAATAATTTTAGGTTTTGTTTTTCAAATAGATTTTAGCACAATTTTTTGATTTTTGTTTTTCTAGTTTTTTTGGGTTTTATATTTTATAATTTTTTGGATTTTAGATTTTGATGACATAAAAAAACTATACTAATTTAAGACATAGATTTTTTTCTTTTGAAAGAAGAAGAACAGAAAAGAAAAGACCAAAAGAAACTAGACCCCCCCCCCATGCTTAAATCCTTCATTGCCCTCAATGAAGAAAACATAAAGAAAAAGAGAAGGGGACTGAGAAGAAGAGAAAAAGAAAAATGCAGGAAAAGTAAATAAATAAGAACAGGACTTCCCCGGGTTCGTGAGATGAAGGCGGCTGTCGCTCCCCCATGCTTGCTTTTTAGAGTACTTGATCGTCAGCAGGTATGACTTGATCCATCTGATATCAGCAACGGCGGAGCGGCGACCACGAACATGGACTTGATTGGCCTCCGGTAGGAAGAGCAAAATAAAAGCAAAACATAGATAGAGTCCATGGGCAGATGCCCGATAATGGTTTTTATTACAATCATTTAAAGTCCGAATAAAAGAGTTTCAGAATAATAATAATAAGTCCAGAAATAAAATAAAAAAAATTATCCCACACAAGATAAATGTTTAAGAGTCCAACACAAGATTCTCCTTTGCAGGAGGCACATAATCATTAGAAAAATAAAGTTTAAGTCTATGGCCATTAACTTTAAAGTCCCCCTTATCGGGGTGTGAAAGTAGCACAGTGCCGTAAGGAAAAACATCCTTGACCGTGAACGGTCCGGACCATCTAGATTTGAGCTTTCCCGGGAAGAGACGTAAACGCGAATTAAAAAGAAGAACTTGATCGCCTGGTTTAAAAGTTTTAGGGTGGCGCAGGTTCTTATCGTGATACAATTTCGTGCGTTCTTTATAAATTTTATTATTTTTGTATGCGTACGCTCGCCACTCGTCAAGCTCATTTAGTTGGTTTTTTCTATGCTCGCCGACCGAGTGCGGATCGAAATTGAAAAACTTTAACGCCCAGTACGCACGGTGTTCTACTTCTACCGGAAGATGACACGATTTTCCATAGACTAATCAGAAAGGAGTACAACCGATGGCGGTATTGTACGCTGTCCGATAGGCCCACAGAGCATCGTCCAATTTTAAAGACCAATCCTTACGAGAAGTAGAAACGTTTTTTTCCAAAATTCGTTTAAGCTTGCGATTGACTACCTCGACCTGACCGTTAGTTTGGGGGTGATAAGCAGTGGATAATTTATGCGTAACGCCATATTTGGCTAAAGCCTTAGTGAGTTGAGCGTTGCAAAAATGACTTCCCCTATCACTAACGATCGCTCGAGGAAAATCCAAAGCGAGAAAATAATTTTTTTAGAAAATTAACAACAACGCGAGCATCATTATTTGGTAGAGCTTGGGCCTCTGCCCACCTAGAAACATAATCGACTGCGACTAAAATATATTTATTTCCTAAGCTGGAGGGAAATGGGCCGACAAAGTCTATGCCCCATAGATCAAAAACTTCGCATTCGAGAAAGTAGTTTTGTTCCATTTCATTTTTATTTGAGAGATTTCCAGTCCGCTGGCATCGATCGCACCCGCCCACAAAGATTTGTGCATCTTTAAATATGCCTGGCCAATAGAAGCCAGCACTAAGTACTTTGTGTGCGGTGCGGTTAGCTTGATAGTGCCCGCCAGTTGGACCTTCATGAACATGTTTTAAAATTTGGTGACCCTCTTCCCGTGAAACACATCTCCTTACCACCTTGTCCGCACAAATGCGAAATAGAAATGGGTCTTCCCAAAAATAATACTTCAACTCCGAAAAGAATTTCTTCTTTTGGTGAGTGGAGTATTCTTTTGGAAGGACCCGGGCCACAAGATAATTGGCCAGATCGGCAAACCAGGGGGTAGGAGATGAAGAAATAATAAAAAGACGCTCATCCGGAAAAGAATCATTAATAAAAGTTTCATTTAAAAGATCTAGATTGGGATTTTCAAGACGAGAGAGATGATCAACTGCTAAGTTTTCCGCTCCTTTCTTATCCCGAATCTCCAAGTCGAATTCTTGAAGTAAGAGGATCCAACGGATAAGACGTGGCTTGGCATCCGGTTTAGAAAGGAGGTACTTCAGAGCGGAATGATCCGTGAAAACAATAACCTTAGAAAGAGTAACATACGGTCGGAATTTATCAAAAGCAAAAATAACCGCTAAGAGCTCTTTCTCCGTCGTGGTGTAATTTTCTTGCGCAGAAGTGAGAGTTTTACTAGCGTAGAAAATCGGATGAAAGTTCTTAGCGATTCGTTGACCTAAAACCGCACCTACCGCATGATTACTCGCATCACACATGATTTCGAAAGGTAAATCCCAAACTGGGGCGATTAAAATAGGAGCATTTAAAAGTTTTGATTTAATTAATTCAAATGCCGCGAGACACGATTCATCAAAAACGAAAGGAGTGTCTTTTTCGAGAAGCTGGGTGAGAGGCTTAGTAATTTTTGAAAAGTCTTTAATGAATCGTCGATAAAAACCCACATGCCCTAAAAAACTTCTAATAGCTTTAATATTTGTAGGCGGCGGTAACTTTTCAATTACTTCAATTTTTGCCTTGTCCACTTCAATTCCCCTAGCGGAAATGTTGTGGCCAAGGACTAAGCCTTCACGTACCATAAAGTGGCACTTCTCCCAATTTAAAACTAGATTCGTTTATTCGCAGCGTTGTAAAACTTTTTCCAAATTTTCTAAACATAAATTAAAGGAGTCGCCAAAAATAGAAAAATCGTCCATAAAGATTTCCATAATATTCCTACATATTTATCAAAAATAGCAAGCATACACCGCTGAAAGGTGGCGGGTGCGTTGCATAATCCGAAAGGCATTCTACGATAAGCAAACGTTCCAAAGGGGCAAGTGAATGTCGTCTTCTCTTGGTCCTCGGGTGCGATAGGGATTTGAAAGTATCCCGAGAGACCGTCGAGGAAGCAATAAAAATTGTGCCCGGACAAACGTTCTAAAATTTGATCGATAAAGGGGAGGGGGAAGTGATCTTTTCGAGTGGCATCGTTTAGCTTACGGTAATCGATGCACATCCTCCATCCCGTTATCGTCCTAGTTGGAATTAAGTCATTATTTTCATTTGTCACTACCGTAATCCCACCCTTCTTAGGAACAACCTGGACTGGACTTACCCACTGACTATCGGAAATAGGATAAATTATCCCCGCATCTAATAACTTAAGTACCTCCCCCTTCACAACCTCTTTCATATTTGGATTAAGACGACGTGGTTGAACTACACCCTTAGGATTGTTTTCAAAAATATTTTGTGTGTGCAGAAAGAGGGGCTTATTCCAGGAATATCACAAATTTGCCACGCTATAGCTCAGCGATGATTTTGTAGTAGTTCGATCAATTGATCGCTTTCGGATTGGGAAAGAAAAGCCAAGATTATAACGGGCAATTTTGAATCTTTTTCAAGAAAGGCATATTTTAGATGATCAGGGAGGGGTTTTAAATCAAGATGGGGCGGCTCATTATAAGAGTTTTTCAAATTCTTTTCTTTTTCAAAAATAAGATTTTCATACTTGTTTCTACCAAAGACATAATCATTTTCAAAATTTGCTTGTGCTGACATAACCGTGTTTTCAAAATCATGTGAAGAAATTTCAGAAAAAGAAGAGGAAAATTCATTTGAAGAGATGTTGGAAAGGGAAAGGGAAGAATCTTCATTTAAAACATCAATAAAGAAGCATGAGTCATCATTTTGTAAAGAATTTTTCATTGATTGATTAATTGAAAATGTGACCTCATCATCTCCCACACGCAAAAATAACTTTCCGTTACTAACGTCTATAACCGCTCGAGAGGTGGCTAGAAATGGTCGTCCAAGGATAAGAGGAACCTCGACGTCCTCTTCAATATCAAGAATGACAAAATCCACCGGGAAGATGAATTTGTCGACCTTTACTAGCACGTCCTCAACGATACCTAGTGGATACTTGATAGACCTATCGGCTAACTGGATACTCATTCTTGTAGGGCTAAGAGTGCCCAATCCTAGCTTTTTGAATAAAGAAAAAGGCATCAAGTTGATGCTCGCTCCTAGATCCGCTAACGCGTGTTTAACGAAAAGATCACCAAAGACGCAAGGAATGGAAAAACTACCCGGATCGTTTATCTTTTTAGGAAGATTAGAGTTTTTAACGACCGCCGAGCATTCTTCATTTAACGTTACATGCGATAAATTTTCTAATTTCTTTTTGTTCGTTAATAAATCTTTAAGATATTTGGCGTACTTAGGCATTTGGCTAATCGCTTCATGAAACGGCAAATTAATATGAATTTGTTTAAATATTTCAAGAAAGCGTTGATATTGATTATCTAATTTTTCTTGCCTAAGTCTAGCCGGATAAGGAGGTGGCGGAAATTCCTTTAGAACAATTGGAGCATCATTTTGAAAACCATTTGTCTCTTTTTCAGAATCAGAAATAATAGAGCTATCCTTTTCTTTTTCAAGTGTAGATTTTTCTTTTTCAAGATCTAAGTTGTCATTTTCCATGGGGGTACAAACAGGAGGGACAATCACCCTTGGCTCTTCCCTTGTGGTGGGCTCGTTAACAACTTTACCGCTCCGAAGGGAAATTGCATTTGCGTGTTCCCTTGGGTTAGGCTCAGTGTTCGAGGGAAGAGTCCAGGTGGTCTCTCATAAAAAGCCTTGGCGAGTTGGCCGACCTGATTTTCAAAATTTTTAATTGATCCCGTTATGCTTCTAATAGTAGCATCGTTTGAGCTTATATACTTAGCAAAGATCTCTTCCAAAGGGGAAGGTTTTTGAAAATTTTGTTGTGGTGGTGGTGGTGGTGTAAAATCGTGCGGTGGGCGTACTACGTTAGCATTATTACTCCATGAAAAATTAGGATGGTTACGCCATCCAGGATGATAAGAATTCGTAGCAGCATTAAAACCAGGAGGAGAAGAAAAATTCGAAAAAGTAGAAAAATTATTGCAGAATTATTTTGAGCAGGCCTGGGTATGTTCCCCAGATAATCCACCTGCTCGGCAGCAGCAGCATTTTCATATACCTTAGCGGCGGAGGGAGCAGTCATCTCCGAGATCTTCTTGTTTAGCATTTCCACTTGCATCGCCAGTTGCGTCACCGAATCCACTTCATAGATACCTGCAGGTTTAGATGGGCGAGACCTGGACGAATTCCACTGATAAGTGTTCATCTCCATGTCCTCGATAAGCTCAAGAGCGGCTTCCGGAGTTTTGCGGTCTAAAGAACCAGCGGAAGCGGCATCTATCATTTGCTTTGTCTCTTGGTTTAGCCCATTATAAAATGTCTGAACCTGCAACCATACAGGCAGAGCATGATGTGGGCATCTTCTCAAAAGTTCTTTAAACCTCTCCCAAGTGTCATAGAGGGTCTCAGAATCAATTTGAGAATATGAAGTTATATCATTTCGAAGCTTAGCAGTTTTGGCGGGGGGGAAATAACGAGAGAGAAATTTTTCAGTTAAAATGTTCCAAGTAGTGATTGATCCTCTTGGGAGAGAACTCAACCACTGTTTGGCTTTAGTTCTTAAGGAGAAGGGGAAGAGTCTTAGCCTTATAGCATCATCTGAGACACCATTAATTTTAAAGGTGTCACAGATTTCAAGAAAATTAGCAATATGTAAGTTCGGATCTTCATCTTGTAATCCGTCAAACTGTACATATTGCTGCACCATTTGTATGATGCTAGGCTTAAGCTCGAAGTTATTGTTCGCAATTGCAGGTCGAACAATACTTGTTTCAGTCCCCTCCAGGTTGGGTCGAGCATAATCGGACATAGTCCTTTGCTGAGCCATTCCTGGGTTGGGATCTCCCATTTCAGAATAATTACAATCCCCGAAGGAATCCTCAACCGCTGTTTGAGAAGTGGAAGCCCCGAATCTTAGTTGTCTCCGAAAGGAGCGTTCGATTTCTGGGTCCAAATCAACAAGTAGCGACAGGATTCGCTCGGGTCATGCACTAGTAAAGAAAACGAGGGAAGATGAGAATGAAAGCTTGGAAAAGAAAGAAAAAGAGGGAAAAGAAAGGAAAAAAAATTTTTGTTTTGTTTTCTGAAAAAAAGATTTTTTTTTTTAGACGGCTTGGCTCTCGAACTTCCCGAGGACTACCCGGTGAAGGGTTCGCCCGGTACTAGGTAAAATGGTGGCGCTTAAAGCCCCTTACCCTTTTCGAGAGATTTTAGGTGGGGTAGAAATTAAAATGAGGTGGGTTGATTATAAAAAAAATTTAAATATATAAATTATAATTTTTTTTTGATTTTTTGGAGAAGTAATAGCGCAAGCGTTTTCAAAATATTGACGAAGAAAAGTCCCCGGCAACGGCGCCAAAAACTTGGTGGGCCAAAACCCGAACATGGCAAGCGTACCTGTCGAATCGTAGTACCAAGGTCGTATTTAAACACGGGGCTGTCAATTACTTCTACTCACGCTCTAACTATTATCCTACCGGAAGACTATTGGGATTTTGAGAATTTTTTAAAGTAAAATGCACGATAAATTGCGAGACGAAAACTTAAATAAAAAAAAGCTAGCATTCGATCATTGATTCACCATGAAATGAAACGAGAAAATAAAAGGGCATAGTTTTAAATTTGCAAATCCAACTCGGCCGTGACGGATCCGAAAATAAGACAAAATCTCGCTAGAGCATTAGGTCTCCTAACTTATAGACTCTTCGATCGAAATCTCTTTACAAACCAAAGAAGCCTAAAGTTGCATTATCGAGGTGATCCGCACTATTGGATTTGACTCCAATCCGGAGGATTTACGTCGTCCTATCTCTAGGGTTGCGTTCAACTCCTTCCTTCTTTGAGTGATCTTTCACATCCACGAGCCTCTCGGCTACTCGAATGTGAGATCATAAGCCTACTACCGTATACCGGAAATACGGAGTCGACACAATAATTATTCAAAGAAGAACCGAGTAGAATTACGCAAAAATAAAACTATGAAATAAAAATAATTCTCATTTCAAATCATGGATCCTCATGATCAAATGCTAAGAGGGAATTAGCTATGCATATTGCAAAAGGAAACAACAAAATAAAGAGAAGAGAGAAATATTTTCTTACTTGCAAAAAGGAGTACACAAAATAAAAAAAAGACAAGATTATGCTATAAAGAAAACTTGCACTAATTGAAAAGAAAACTAATACAATAATAAAACTAACACTCACAAGCACTCTCCACTTAAACTAGAACTTCACTTGCTCTCCAAAATCCAATCTCTCAATCTAACTCCAAAGAAAAACTAACTCCCAAAGTATGGGTCTTTGGTTCCTTTTATAGATAAGGGAGAAGGTTCTAGAATGAAATGAAGAAGAGGGGGCAAGGGGGGTGGCCGGCCATGTAGGATGGAGAAGGTGCATGCATTGCATTAAATGAGGTGGAGAGAATTCATGCATGATATTTAATTAGGTGGAGAGAAAGTGGTGGTTCAATGCATGGATTTTAAGGGAATGAGTTGGAAAATATAAAATAGCAAAGGGGGAATGAATAAGAAATAAAGAGAGAGAGAGAGAGAGAGAGATGGGTTGAATGTAGAATAATAAAAAAGAGAAATAAAATAGGAGGAAGGAATGGAGGGGCCGGCCAAGCATGAACAAGTGAATGCATGCATGCAATAAATGAAAGGGAGAGAAAGAGAACATGCATGTATGACATGAAAGGTGTCAAGAGAATAAAGGAAAGAGAGGGGGTGGCCGGCCAATGTGGGCTTAAATGGGCTATATAGGGGGCTCGGGTAGAGGCTAGGTGGGCTGCTTGGGCTCGGGTTCTTCATGTAAAGGGTTGGACTTGAGCTTGAGGGCTGCACCAATCTTCAAAATTCGGGCTGCTCCAATCTTCAAAATTCGGGCTGCTCCAAGGAGAAGGCTGCATCATGTGAGCTGCACCAATGTGGGTTGCACCTAGAAGTTGGGAAGAGGCCGGCCATGCAAATTGTGGGCTGCATCATGTAGGCTTTATGGATGTTGACGGGCTGCATTAGCATGGGCTTTGAACCTATAAATAAAACAAAATAAAACATTAGTTAATACAAATGAAACTAAACATTACGAACATAATATATCATACTATTAATTGATTAAATTCATAACAAAACACAAGTAAATATAAGAAATAAAACATATACTAAAACTATATATTTTTAAATCAAAACATAACAAAATAAAATTGCAACACTATAATAACACTAGGAATTATAATATCCTAACACAAAAAGACTTTAAGAAGAAATAAAACAAAACATGCATAAAAATACATAAAACATATAATTAAACTAGGAATTTTTGCATACTAAACTACCCCAAATATGATGACTAAAATAAGTCATCAAATTCCCCCATGCTAGAGTATTTGCTTGCCCTCAAGCAAATAAAACTTAAAGAACTAGGGAATGAAAACAAAGAAGATTTAGGTTGCAATTTTTAAGAAAAACAAAACATGAAAAATTAAACTATCCTAATTCCTATGTTAACAACTAGTGGGGTGAGAAGTGCACAATAGAAAACTTGAAAGTGGAGACCTAAAAATATCATTAGAACATAAGAAAAGTCTACACATTTCTAAATCTTAAAAACAAGGCATCCAAAATAAATGAAAATAAGGACAACAAAAGTAGAGGTTCTAAATAAACGGCGCATTAACAAACTACTAGGTTGCTAGATAAACATTAACCCTAAGACACTCCAAGATAACCTCCAAAGAAATCCATCAATGATGGTGGCCATAGGCTTGTACGTTCACACTTTCTCCACTACGCGAAATTAAGTTCTAAGATCATTAGGACTTCTACTAGGCATTAAAACTTGGCTTAGGTAAATGATTAGGAAGTGGAATCAAAGATAAACATGAAGGTTTTAGGCACTAAACCAAGGTGAGCTCAAAAATAGACATAGCATAAAAAAAACGTGAGTATGTCATTTTTCCAATACGAAACTACAAATACAAGGCCATGAAAATTTTTCTTTTATAAACTTGGCCAAACATAAACTTTTGCATTCATTTTTTTTTTGATTTTGTAATGATATATTTTTTTTCTTTCTCAATTTTTTCCTTTTGAATAACATTTGATAAGAAAGCTCCGAAAATAAGCTTGAGAATTTCCTATTCATTTCAAAAATAATACCCTTCCCACTAAAATAATTTTTAAGCTCAAATTTATAGTGCAAAAATAGGAAAGATATTTGGCTTTGGTGAACATAATGGAACGAAAGGTGGAGCTAAAAACAAAGGAGATAAGGAAAAAGGCCCAAAATTGTTTTGCAAGGGTTTTGTTTTTGGTGGGCATGAAAAGCTCAAACTATTCAAATGGTGGCCTAAATCATTTCTAAAGAACGTAAAAATGGCGCAAATGCTTCGAGAGTAGCTTGGTACAAGTTCTAGACACCAAGAAAGACTACCTCGCAAATGAAAAAGAGCTAATGATACCTAGCAACCATTCGTAAGCAACTAACCGAATAAAAAGACATAACTACAAATTGCTACTTATAACGTAAAAATCAGATGCCTATATTTAAGAAAAAGAAACTAGTAGAACTAAACTATGCTAAAATGATAAGTTTAGAAAACATTTTCAAAGGATTCTACATAGAACTACAAAAACCGCACGGGCCTACACTTCACTAGAAGAAACATAAAAATAAAGATAGAAATAATTTTAGGTTTTGTTTTTCAAATAGATTTTAGCACAATTTTTTGATTTTTGTTTTTCTAGTTTTTTGGGGTTTTATATTTTATAATTTTTTGGATTTTAGATTTTGATGACATAAAAAAACTATACTAATTTAAGACATAGATTTTTTTCTTTTGAAAGAAGAAGAACAGAAAAGAAAAGACCAAAAGAAACTAGACCCCCCCATGCTTAAATCCTTCATTGCCCTCAATGAAGAAAACATAAAGAAAAAGAGAAGGGGACTGAGAAGAAGAGAAAAAGAAAAATGCAGGAAAAGTAAATAAATAAGAACAGGACTTCCCCGGGTTCGTGAGATGAAGGCGGTTGTCGCTCCCCCATGCTTGCTTTTTAGAGTACTTGATCGTCAGCAGGTATGACTTGATCCATCTGATATCAGCAACGGCGGAGCGGCGACCACGAACATGGACTTGATTGGCCTCCGGTAGGAAGAGCAAAATAAAAGCAAAACATAGATAGAGTCCATGGGCAGATGCCCGATAATGGTTTTTATTACAATCATTTAAAGTCCGAATAAAAGAGTTTCAGAATAATAATAATAAGTCCAGAAATAAAATAAAAAAAATTGTCTGACACAAGATAAATGTTTAAGAGTCCAACACAAGATTCTCCTTTGTAGGAGGCACATAATCATTAGAAAAATAAAGTTTAAGTCTATGGCCATTAACTTTAAAGTCCCCCTTATCGGGGTGTGAAAGTAGCACAGTGCCGTAAGGAAAAACATCCTTGACTGTGAACGGTCCGGACCATCTAGATTTGAGCTTTCCCGGGAAGAGACGTAAACGCGAATTAAAAAGAAGAACTTGATCGCCTGGTTTAAAAGTTTTAGGGTGGCGCAGGTTCTTATTGTGATACAATTTCGTGCGTTCTTTATAAATTTTATTATTTTCGTATGCGTACGCTCGCCACTCGTCAAGCTCATTTAGTTGGTTTTTTCTATGCTCGCCGACCGAGTGCGGATCGAAATTGAAAAACTTTAACGCCCAGTACGCACGGTGTTCTACTTCTACCGGAAGATGACACGATTTTCCATAGACTAATCGGAAAGGAGTACAACCGATGGCGGTCTTGTACGCTGTCCGATAGGCCCACAGAGCATCGTCCAATTTTAAATACCAATCCTTACGAGAAGTAGAAACGGTTTTTTTCCAAAATTCGTTTAAGCTCGCGATTGACTACCTCGACCTGACCGTTAGTTTGTGGGTGATAGGCAGTGGATAATTTATGCGTAACACCATATTTGGCTAAAGCCTTAGTGAGTTGAGCGTTGCAAAAATGACTTCCCCTATCACTAACGATCGCTCGAGGAAAACCAAAGCGAGAAAATAATTTTTTTAGAAAATTAACAACAACGCGAGCATCATTATTTGGTAGAGCTTGGGCCTCTGCCCACCTAGAAACATAATCGACTGCGACTAAAATATATTTATTTCCTAAGCTGGAGGGAAATGGGCTGACAAAGTCTATGCCCCATAGATCAAAAACTTCGCATTCGAGAAAGTAGTTTTGTTCCATTTCATTTTTATTTGAGAGATTTCCAGTCCGCTGGCATCGATCGCACCCGCCCACAAAGATTTGTGCATCTTTAAATATGCCTGGCCAATAGAAGCCAGCACTAAGTACTTTGTGTACGGTGCGGTTAGCTTGATAGTGCCCGCCAGTTGGACCTTCATGAACATGTTTTAAAATTTGGTGACCCTCTTCCCGTGAAACACATCTCCTTACCACCTGGTCCGCACAGATGCGAAATAGAAATGGGTCTTCCCAAAAATAATACTTCAACTCCGAAAAGAATTTCTTCTTTTGGTGAGTGGAGTATTCTTTTGGAAGGACCCGGGCCACAAGATAATTGGCCAGATCGGCAAACCAGGGGGTAGGAGATGAAGAAATAATAAAAAGACGCTCATCCGGAAAAGAATCATTAATAAAAGTTTCATTTAAAAGATCTAGATTGGGATTTTCAAGACGAGAGAGATGATCAGCTGCTAAGTTTTCCGCTCCTTTCTTATCCCGAATCTCCAAGTCGAATTCTTGAAGTTAAAGGATCCAACGGATAAGACGCGGCTTGGCATCCGGTTTAGAAAGGAGGTACTTCAGAGCGGAATGATCCGTGAAAACAATAACCTTAGAAAGAGTAACATACGGTCGGAATTTATCAAAAGCAAAAATAACCGCTAAGAGCTCTTTCTCCGTCGTGGTGTAATTTTCTTCCGCAGAAGTGAGAGTTTTACTAGCGTAGAAAATCGGATGAAAGTTCTTAGCGATTCGTTGACCTAATACCGCACCTACCGCATGATTACTCGCATCACACATGATTTCGAAAGGTAAATCCCAAACTGGGGCGATTAAAATAGGAGCATTTAAAAGTTTTGATTTAATTAATTCAAATGCCGCGAGACACGATTCATCAAAAACGAAAGGAGTGTCTTTTTCGAGAAGGTGGGTGAGAGGCTTAGTAATTTTTGAAAAGTCTTTAATGAATCGTCGATAAAAACCCGCATGCCCTAAAAAACTTCTAATAGCTTTAATATTTGTAGGCGGCGGTAAATTTTCAATTACTTCAATTTTTGCCTTGTCCACTTCAATTCCCCTAGCGGAAATGTTGTGGCCAAGGACTAAGCCTTCACGTACCATAAAGTGGCACTTCTCCCAATTTAAAACTAGATTCGTTTCTTCGCAGCGTTGTAAAACTTTTTCCAAATTTTCTAAACATAAATTAAAGGAGTCGCCAAAAACAGAAAAATCGTCCATAAAGATTTCCATAATATTCTCTACATATTTATGAAAAATAGCAAGCATACACCGCTGAAAGGTGGCGGGTGCGTTGCATAATCCGAAAGGCATTCTACGATAAGCAAACGTTTCAAAGGGGCAAGTGAATGTCGTCTTCTCTTGGTCCTCGGGTGCGATAGGGATTTGAAAGTATCCCGAGAGACCGTCGAGGAAGCAATAAAAATTGTGCCCGGACAAACGTTCTAAAATTTGATCGATAAAGGGGAGGGGAAGTGATCTTTTCGAGTGGCATCGTTTAGCTTACGGTAATCGATGCACATCCTCCATCCCGTTATCGTCCTAGTTGGAATTAAGTCATTATTTTCATTTGTCACTACCGTAATCCCACCCTTCTTAGGAACAACCTGGACTGGACTTACCCACTGACTATCGGAAATAGGATAAATTATCCCCGCATCTAATAACTTAAGTACCTCCCCCTTCACAACCTCTTTCATATTTGGATTAAGACGACGTTGTGGTTGAACTACACCCTTAGGATTGTTTTCAAAAAATATTTTGTGTGTGCAGAAAGAGGGGCTTATTCCAGGAATATCACAAATTTGCCACGCTATAGCTTGGCGATGCTTTTGTAGTAGTTCGATCAATTGATCGCTTTCGGATTGGGAAAGAAAAGCCGAGATTATAACGGGCAATTTTGAATCTTTTTCAAGAAAGGCATATTTTAGATGATCAGGGAGGGGTTTTAAATCAAGATGGGGCGGCTCATTATAAGAGTTTTTCAAATTCTTTTCTTTTTCAAAAATAAGATTTTCATACTTGTTTCTACCAAAGACATAATCATTTTCAAAATTTGCTTGTGCTGACATAACCGTGTTTTCAAAATCATGTGAAGAAATTTCAGAAAAAGAAGAGGAAAATTCATTTGAAGAGATGTTGGAAAGGGAAAGGGAAGAATCTTCATTTAAAACATCAATAAAGAAGCATGAGTCATCATTTTGTAAAGAATTTTTCATTGATTGATTAATTGAAAATGTGACCTCATCATCTCCCACACGCAAAAATAACTTTCCGTTACTAACGTCTATAACCGCTCGAGAGGTGGCTAGAAATGGTCGTCCAAGGATAAGAGGAACCTCGACGTCCTCTTCAATATCAAGAATGACAAAATCCACCGGGAAGATGAATTTGTCGACCTTTACTAGCACGTCCTCAACGATACCTAGTGGATACTTGATAGACCTATCGGCTAACTGGATACTCATTCTTGTAGGGCTAAGAGTGCCCAATCCTAGCTTTTTGAATAAAGAAAAAGGCATCAAGTTGATGATCGCTCCTAGATCCGCTAACGCGTGTTTAACGAAAAGATCACCAAAGACGCAAGGAATGGAAAAACTACCCGGATCGTTTATCTTTTTTAGGAAGATTAGAGTTTTTAACGACCGCCGAACATTCTTCATGTAACGTTACATGCGATAAATTTTCTAATTTCTTTTTGTTCGTTAATAAATCTTTAAGATATTTGGCGTACTTAGGCATTTGGCTAATCGCTTCATGAAACGGCAAATTAATATGAATTTGTTTAAATATTTCAAGAAAGCATTGATATTGATTATCTAATTTTTCTTGCCTAAGTCTAGCCGGATAAGGAGGTGGCGGAAATTCCTTTAGAACAATTGGAGCATCATTTTGAAAACCATTTGTCTCTTTTTCAGAATCAGAAATAATAGAGCTATCCTTTTCTTTTTCAAGTGTAGATTTTTCTTTTTCAAGATCTAAGTTGTCATTTTCCATGGGGGTACAAACAGGAGGGACAATCACCCTTGGCTCTTCCCTTGTGGTGGGCTCGTTAACAACTTTACCGCTCTGAAGGGAAATTGCATTTGCGTGTTCCCTTGGGTTAGGCTCAGTGTTCGAGGGAAGAGTTCCAGGTGGTCTCTCATAAAAAGCCTTGGCGAGTTGGCCGACCTGATTTTCAAAATTTTTAATTGATCCCGTTATGCTTCTAATAGTAGCATCGTTTGAGCTTATATACTTAGCAAAGATCTCTTCCAAAGGGGAAGGTTTTTGAAAATTTTGTTGTGGTGGTGGTGGTGGTGTAAAATCGTGCGGTGGGCGTACTACGTTAGCATTATTACTCCATGAAAAATTAGGATGGTTAAGCCATCCAGGATGATAAGAATTCGTCGCAGCATTAAAACCAGGAGGAGAAGAAAAATTCGAAAAAGTAGAAAAATTATTGGCAGAATTATTTTGAGCAGGCCTGGGTATGTTCCCCAGATAATCCACCTGCTCGGCAGCAGCAGCATTTTCATATACCTTAGCGGCGGAGGAGCAGTCATCTCCGAGATCTTCTTGTTTAGCATTTCCACTTGCATCGCCAGTTGCGTCACCGAATCCACTTCATAGATACCTGCAGGTTTAGATGGGCGAGACCTGGACGAATTCCACTGATAAGTGTTCATCGCCATGTCCTCAATAAGCTCAAGAGCGGCTTCCGGAGTTTTGCGGTCTAAAGAACCAGCGGAAGAGGCATCTATCATTTGCTTTGTCTCTTGGTTTAGCCCATTATAAAATGTCTGAACCTGCAACCATACAGGCAGGGCATGATGTGGGCATCTTCTCAAAAGTTCTTTAAACCTCTCCCAAGTGTCATAGAGGGTCTCAGAATCAATTTGAGAATATGAAGTTATATCATTTCGAAGCTTAGCAGTTTTGGCCGGGGGAAATAACGAGAGAGAAATTTTTCAGTTAAAATGTTCCAAGTAGTGATTGATCCTCTTGGGAGAGAACTCAACCACTGTTTGGCTTTAGTTCTTAAGGAGAAGGGGAAGAGTCTTAGCCTTATAGCATCATCTGAGACACCATTAATTTTAAAGGTGTCACAGATTTCAAGAAAATTAGCAATATGTAAGTTCGGATCTTCATCTTGTAATCCGTCGAACTGTACATATTGCTGCACCATTTGTATGATGCTAGGCTTAAGCTCGAAGTTATTGTTCGCAATTGCAGGTCGAACAATACTTGTTTCAGTCCCCTCCAGGTTGGGTCGAGCATAATTGGACATAGTCCTTTGCTGAGCCATTCCTGGGTTGGGATCTCCCATTTCAGAATAATTACAATCCCCGAAGGAATCCTCAACCGCTGTTTGAGAAGTGGAAGCCCCGAATCGTAGTTGTCTCCGAAAGGAGCGTTCGATTTCTGGGTCCAAATCAACAAGTAGCGACGGATTCGCTCGGGTCATGCACTAGTAAAGAAAACGAGGGAAGATGAGAATGAAAGCTTGGAAAAGAAAGAAAAAGAGGGAAAAGAAGGGAAAAAAAAATTTTGTTTTGTTTTTCTGAAAAAAAGATTTTTTTTTTAGACGGCTTGGCTCTCGAACTTCCCGAGGACTACCCGGTGAAGGGTTCGCCCGGTACTAGGTAAAATGGTGGCGCTTAAAGCCCTTACCCTTTTCGAGAGATTTTAGGTGGGGTAGAAATTAAAATGAGGTGGGTTGATTATAAAAAAAATTTAAATATATAAATTATAAATTTTTTTTATTTTTGAGAAGTAATAGCGCAAGCGTTTTCAAAATATTGACGAAGAAAAGTCCCCGGCAACGGCGCCAAAAACTTGGTGGGCCAAAACCCGAACAGGCAAGCGTACCTGTCGAATCGTAGTACCAAGGTCGTATTTAAACACGGGGCTGTCAATTACTTCTACTCACGCTCTAACTATTATCCTACCGGAAGACTATTGGGATTTTGAGAATTTTTTAAAGTAAAATGCACGATAAATTGCGAGACGAAAACTTAAATAAAAAAAACTAGCATTCGATCATTGATTCACCATGAAATGAAACGAGAAAATAAAAGGGCATAGTTTTAAATTTGCAAATCCAACTCGGCCGTGACGGATCCGAAAATAAGACAAAATCTCGCTAGAGCATTAGGTCTCCTAACTTATAGACTCTTCGATCGAAATCTCTTTACAAACCAAAGAAGCCTAAAGTTGCATTATCGAGGTGATCCGCACTATTGGATTTGACTCCAATCCGGAGGATTTACGTCGTCCTATCTCTAGGGTTGCGTTCAACTCCTTCCTTCTTTGAGTGATCTTTCACATCCACGAGCCTCTCGGCTACTCGAATATGAGATCATAAGCCTACTACCGTATACCGGAAATACGGAGTCGACACAATAATTATTCAAAGAAGAACCGAGTAGAATTACGCAAAAATAAAACTATGAAATAAAAATAATTCTCATTTCAAATCATGGATCCTCATGATCAAATGCTAAGAGGGAATTAGCTATGCATATTGCAAAAGGAAACAACAAAATAAAGAGAAGAGAGAAATATTTTCATTACTTGCAAAAAGGAGTACACAAAATAAAAAAAAGACAAGATTATGCTATAAAGAAAACTTGCACTAATTGAAAAGAAAACTAATACAATAATAAAACTAACACTCACAAGCACTCTCCACTTAAACTAGCACTTCACTTGCTCTCCAAAATCCAATCTCTCAATCTAACTCCAAAGAAAAACTAACTCCCAAAGTATGGGTCTTGGGTTCCTTTTATAGATAAGGGAGAAGGTTCTAGAATGAAATGAAGAAGAGGGGGCAAGGGGGGTGGGCCGGCCATGTAGGATGGAGAAGGTGCATGCATTGCATTAAATGAGGTGGAGAGAATTCATGCATGATATTTAATTAGGTGGAGAGAAAGAGGTGGGTTCAATGCATGGATTTTAAGGGAATGAGTTGGAAAATATAAAATAGCAAAGGGGGAATGAATAAGAAATAAAGAGAGAGAGATGGGTTGAATGTAGAATAATAAAAAAAGAGAAATAAAATAGGAGGAAGGAATGGAGGGGCCGGCCAAGCATGAACAAGTGAATGCATGCATGCAATAAATGAAAGGGAGAGAAAGAGAACATGCATGTATGACATGAAAGGTGGCAAGAGAATAATGGAAGAGTGGGGGGTGGCCGGCCAATGTGGGCTTAAATGGGTTGTATAGGGGGCTCGGGTAGAGGCTAGTGGGCTGCTTGGGCTCGGGTTCTTCATGTAAAGGGTTGGACTTGAGCTTGAGGGCTGCACCAATCTTCAAAATTCGGGCTGCTCCAATCTTCAAAATTCGGGCTGCTCCAAGTAGAAGGCTGCATCATGTGGGCTGCATCATGTGGGCTGCACCAATGTGGGTTGCACCTAGAAGTTGGGAAGAGGCCGGCCATGCAAATTGTGGGCTGCATCATGTAGGCTTTATGGATGTTGACGGGCTGCATTAGCATGGGCTTTGAACCTATAAATAAAACAAAATAAAACATTAGTTAATACAAATGAAACTAAACATTATGAACATAATATATCATACTATTAATTGATTAAATTCATAACAAAACACAAGTAAATATAAGAAATAAAACATATACTAAAACTATATATTTTTAAATCAAAACATAACAAAATAAAATTGCAACACTATAATAACACTAGGAATTATAATATCCTAACACAAAAAGACTTTAAGAAGAAATAAAAACAAAACATGCATAAAAATACATAAAACATATAATTAAACTAGGAATTTTTGCATACTAAACTACCCCAAATATGATGACTAAAATAAGTCATCACCGCTCTCGCGAGTTTGCGTGAGTTGACGCGTTCCTTCGGGTAGACATGAATAGTCCCTGTTGTGTACATGTAGAGTCCGTAATCGAGAATGTATATAGGCATGATGTATGATGCCTACCCGGACAAGTTGGTCTGGATCGGTGATTTTGCATTGCATGAATGGCGGAGAAGGCTCCGCGCGAATGTTTGTTTTCGAGTTTTCTACGGGGTAGATTGCAACAGGGAGCCTTGGGGATTAACTCCAAGTGCACCCGGAAAACTGGGCAGATGCATGATTCTGCCAACATGGTGGCCTGGGATGTAAGACCCCCTTTTTTTTTCTTTTTCAACACCGGGGTCTTAGGTCCAAAACCGCCGTTTTGCGGTGACTCCTTCACGCCCTGAAGGGTCATCACCACAAAGCGCGATTCTGCCGGCCGATTTCGATCACAGAAACGTAGCATAAAGAAGTAATGGAAACTATCAGTCCACAGAAAATCACATATCATAGTAAATATATCTCCACGAAGGGAGTGTCCACAGAATAAAACATCAGAGTAGCAAAATACGGGCTTATGCCCGGTACATCATATCCTCACTACAAAATCACTCATGCGGAAATGAAAGCAGAAAAACTACTCAAGGTCGAGACTCACGGTCCCGGCAGTATGAACTCCGGAGCTAGACTGCCCCACCTCCAAGCGCACCGGTCTCTGGGCTGCTCCTCCATGTTGGACTCCACGATCCCCTAAATGATGCGGTTCGAAAACCGTTACTCTAAAAGACTAAGTCCTATCATCCCCGCCCCTTCCCCATGGCTCCGAGGCACCGAGCGGAGAGGAAGAAAGGGGAGGACTTGAAGGTGGAGAATATAAAAAAAACAGATGGCAACGGACCTATACTAGCAATTCTATAACAGGTATAGACAATAAGCTAAAATAGGAAAAATAACCTTCACTTATGTGAGATCACATAAGCCAAGGGGTCTTTTGCAAGGCTCCCATCGTATAAAAAGTCTCATACCAATTTATACGTTGGGGTGTCGGTTATCAAACAGCAGTATGTGTACTTATATATCGAAAATTGACCTTAATTTATAAACTTGCCCACACAAGCTTATAGACCAAGGGGTCGTTTTGCAGGTCCTAATGTATAAGCGTCCCATTCCACTTATACATTAGGTGTCAGGACTAAATGAATCGATTATGCTATGACATGCAAGTGGGTATGATGGATCATGTAAGTGCAACACACACACCCGACTCTGTGCACACAGACCTTTAGTTCCCCTTTCTGGAGCCGTAACCTCCCAGGATATCTCCGTAGTGGCAAACGGAAGCGGTGGGTTGGGCCTCGCCACCTCTAAACCAATAAAGCACTACCGGTCAGACCTATCGTACGCCTCAACGCTTGGTGCACGAAGCGCACTCCTGCGTACTCTTGCCGGCTGGCGCACCGGACTTCTGTTGGCGAAGTGCTAACCACACTTGTCGAGTCAACGTATTGGCGTCGGTGCATCGACCCTCCAATACCGAAGACCCACCACCTTAATTTCTCTTTCCTTTTATGCACATGCAAATTTAGCGTAAACAAAAACCGAGCCGAAGCTCGCCGGACCAAAAACGTCCGTTTCAACAAGCGAGCCGAAGCTCCCCGGACCCAAAGTCCGTCTTTTAACCATCCGAGCCGAAGCTCCCAGCTATCTTCCGGTGTTATTAGTGTGTGTGAAAGTGCAACCCTAATTACTAAGTTACTCTTTTTAGCTTGTTAAAAACAGTTTACGTTAACCCAGGACTGCCCCTGGTATTCCCTGTGAAGGGCTCTCAAGGGGCACTAGGAACTGTGTTGGGATTATGCCCAGTGTTCCCTTTTGTAAGGTACTTAATATTGTTATTGGTTGATCCCCTTACCCATTAATTTCTCATGTTACGATAGGCTAATCCTAGGGTGATTTGACTCCAACTCTCCTCGGGGAGGACGATCTTTCGTCGGACCCGAGCGCCTCTAAACCCTAGACAAAACAACATCTTACTCACTTATCTTCCAAAATGTTCCTAATTCTATTTATCCTTTCTAGCAACCAAACAACACCCAACACATGTGCTCTAGTTCATATCCCAAATGATTTCCTCATTTTTGCCAAATGCAGACCACTTAAGCTATATGACCCGTAAAAAGGGAAGTATGCCATATGATCATCCAATGCTCATATAATAATTATTAGAGGTCTATATTGGCATACCTAGCCTGAATCCATAATTTCTTATTTTCATAATTTAAATGCTAATTTATTTATTTATTTTAAAAGTCAAAAGTTCCAAGGTTGAACATGAAGTACAAGATTTATACAAGATAAAGCTCCACTAAAATTATGATAAATGCAAAATGGGTAATTATTTAAAAATCCAGAATCTCCGAATTTTTCAGCTAGATTTAAGCCCTTAAATTTTATTTCAAATTTAGACCATATTAAGTCATTTAAAGGGGATGTACTATAAAAACACTTCCACAAATTCAGAGAAAATTCCAGGATGATTATAAGGGCACATAAAACCACTAAGTAAAGTTTCATAATTTTTGAAAGGATCTTTTTCCTGAATTAACTAAATATCCAATTCTCAAAATTAGGGTCTTGTAAAGGAAGTTCTGTCAACAGACCTCTAAAAATTATAAGTAAATTTCTACAAGTACTTTTTGGCCTGATAACATCAAAACCTAAACCTCATGATTTGTCAACAGATATATCATCAATAATTAATTTATTCTACCAAAGCCCCTTTCTGAAATTAATGAGAGAAGTACCAAATAAAATCAATTAAGAATTGTGATAAAATTCATAGATGTTCACCTAGCCCTAGACTATCTTCTGACCAAGTTGCATCATATTTTAAAGCACATAATATCCATAAGAAAATAAAACATCTTTTTGGACCTTTTGGTAATTAACAAATGAAGTACCAAAAATATAATCCCTAAACTTCTACAAAAATTACCAGAGGTTCTAGGTGGCCTAAAACCTATTCTACCCAAGTTTCATAACATTTGGGGAAGGTTTAGTGGCTGAATCTTCAAATTTGTGCTCCTACCCTAAAAATAGGGTTAGGGTTTTGAGGTGTCTACCTTGCTCCAATTCTTCTAAAGTTCCTACCAGAGATCTTAGGTTACATGTAATACCCCCTATCCGTCACATAGCATAAAGCAGTAGGTCCGGCCGGGGCCCGACGCCGTATGCCACAGACAGACCGGGTGGTTACTTATGGAAACCATCCAACCAATCTCAACGTCCTACACAAGGCATTCTAGCGGAAGCAGTTTATAAAAGTTGTAAATAAGAACCCAGCATCAAAGCACGAATGTCCACTAGTACAAAATAGGAATGTTATACAAAATACCCAAAACATGCCTTAAGGCCTTACAAAATGTTTCACTTGAATATTACATGTTTTACAAACCACGGCACGCAGGCCGGTCATACATGAATAAAACAGTAAACACTTCCATTTGGGCCTTCGAGGGCCGGCTTCGCAAAAAGGGCTTTAGCCCGCTATTGACCGCTTGGTCCAGCTGCACCTACAAGCAACAAACCACCGCACGGTGGCGAAAACAAGGCAACGGTCAGCAATGCTGACCAAATTATAACGATCCCGCCCCAACTCGGGGCGGCGATGCTCCTTTCCTGCATTTCATTAGCATAAGCGAGCAATTTATATATATAGCCATTTCATCACAGACGTTGGCTCGCACGGCCACACGTCCCGTGCTCTCAGGGCACATTCTCGGTGAACCGGTCGTTGTCACGTCAATTAAATCCATTGACATTCCGGACTCACCACCGCCACTTAGACGGCCAAACCTATGAGCAATTTGTCTTCCTGGCCTGGGTCACGACAATTTAAGCCATTGACCGCCGAAGACCCTACTCTATGCCAACGGTAAGTGCCACGTGCCTTTAGGTCTCTTTAACCGAACGACATAGAACGGGTACGGTTCCATCTAACCCGTGCTCACATCGCAACGACAATTTAAGCCATTTGCGCGGGTCAAACTTCCACCGAGTCCCATTTCCATCACAAGTCACATAACCCGGTTATGTTCAAGTTGGCTCTCAAGCCACCAAGTTGGCAAGATCTCGTATCCGCCCAGTTTTCCGGGTGCACCTTTGGGTTAGTCCCCAAGGCTCCCTGCTGCAATCTACCGCGTAGAAAACCCGAAAAACAACCAATAACACGGAGTCTTCTCCGGCATTATGCAATGCAACATCACCGATCCAGACCAACATGTCCGAGTAGGCTTCACACATCATGTCTATGTCCGTTCTCGCTTACGGACTCTACACAACGGGGACTTCACATATCTACCCGAAGGAACGCCTCCAACTCTCCGCAAACTCGCGAGAGCGGGCTTCCTATGCAAAGAAAGAGAGCTACTCATGCTCAAGATGAGGATCGTTACCCTTGCGTTCATCTTTGGCGCCATGGAAAATTAATCGGATGAAAACCACCGCACTAGCGTTGCCTCCGTGGATCCGGAGTCGGCTCGCGATTCGGAGCTTCGAAGCTCCTCCAATGGCGGGATCTAGCTCCTTCTTCCCTTGGCTCTCCTCTCTCTCCAAGGATTTAGAAAGAGAACACTTAAGAAAAGTGAGGGTTTTCCAAGTCCATTCACGGGTATATCCCTTCAGGAACATCCCCCAGCCATTGGATCTCAAAACAAGGAAACGAACGGCTTTGATTCGGGCCTGAAATGCCCAATCTGGACCGAACACGGCCTGGCACACGCCCGTGTCCAGGGTCGTGTGCCGCATTCGCCGTCAAAATCGGCTCGCCTGGAACCTCACACGGGTATCGACACGCCTGTGTTCGTGCTGACACGCCCGTGTTCCACCTCACACGGCCGTGTGGCCGGCCGTGTACCCCATGATTTTTCCCCAAAATCAACCCGAGCACTGCACGGGTTCTAGGACACGCCCGTGTCCTTACCCGTGTCACCTTGACACGCCTGGACCCCAGGCCGTGTACACGGTCTCGACATTTCGTCGAGTGAAGATCGGCAACCTGATGATAGGTCCTTGGACACGCCCGTGTCCTAGGCCGTGTGCCTTGTCTCGACGCATCGTCGAGCAAATCTCGACGACTCCCCGGGACGATCGTCGAGACAGGTCGGCACGCCCTGCGACACGCCCATGTCGCAGGCCATGTGCCATGTCTCAACGAATCGTCGAGAGAATATCGACGACTCCACGGCTAAGTGTTGACACGGGTCGACACGCCCTGCGACACGCACGTGTCGCAGGCCGTGTGCCCATTCTCACCGAATCGTCGAGAGAATCTCGACGACTTCGCGGCTAAGTGTCGACACCGGTCGACACGCCCTGTGACACGCCCGTGTCCCAGGCCGTGTGCCTGCTGCCAGAACCCAAACTGGCCCAAAACGTCCCCCTTTTTCTCCCTTGAGTTTCGGGGCGTTACAACTCTCCCCCTCTTAAAAGAATTTCGCCCACGAAATTACATAAAGGAAAGACATGTACAAAATCAAAATTTTGTACCTGAGCGGAACAACTCCGGATACTCGTCAAGCATAGTCTGCTCTCGCTCCCAAGAGAGCTCCTCACGACCGCAATTGTCCTACAGGACCTTGACCATCCTGATCTCTTTATTGCGTAGCTGCTTGACCTCCGAGTCCTCGATCCGCACGGGCTTGACCTTTGTCGTTAGCCCACTATCCACCGGCACTTGATCGACCGCGATCACTTGCGTAGGCTCTTGTACCGCCTTCCGGAGTACCGAAATGTGGAATACATCATGTAAACCACTAAGCTCCACTGAAAGCTTCAACCTATAGGCCGCTTCACCAACTCGCTCCAGAACCTCAAACGGTCCAAGGTACCTCGGGCTTAGCTTTTTCAATCGCCGCACCCGCGAGACACCCTTGAACGGCTTGATCTTTAAGTATACATAATCGCCCACAGCGAACTCCACGTTCCTGTGCTTGGCATTATAGTACTTTGCTTGCCGGTCCTGAGCGATAAGCAACCTCTCCCGAATGGTTCTCACCAAAGAAGTAGCCTCATCAAATTCCGATCGCTTATACAACTTTGACTCACCCGTTTCTAACCAAGACAACGGCATGCGACATTTCCTGCCATATAGGGCCTCGAAAGGCGCCATCTGAATACTTGCTTGGTAGTTGTTGTTCTATGCGAACTCCACCAAGTAAAGGTGGTCTTCCCATTGCTTTCCAAAATCCATGACACACATGCGGAGCATGTCTTCCATGGTTCTATTGACCCTCTCGGTCTTCCCATCCGTTTGTGGATGGAAGGTTGTGCTAAACTTCAGCTTTGTTCCCAACATTTGCTGCACAAGCCTCCAATCATTGGACGTGAACCGCCCATCTCGGTCACTCACGATGCTGCGGGGCACACCATGAAGCCGTACTATGTTATCCACATAAAGCTTTGCCAGCTTCTCCACCGGATCATCCTTCCTATGCGGAATAAAATGCGACACCTTCGTTAATCGATCAACAACCACCCAAATGGCGTCGTTTCCCTTCTGCGACCTTGGCAAACCATGCACAAAGTCCATAGAGATGTCGTCGAATTTCCACTCCGGAATAGGCAAGGACTTAAGAAATCCTCCCGGCTTTTGGCACTCCGCCTTTACCAAGGCGCAAGTTTGGCACTTCGCTACGTATAGCGCCACATCCTTCTTTAAACCCGGCCACCAAAACAGTTTCTTCACATCACGGTACATCTTCTTGCTCCCCGGGTGAATCGAGTACTTGGTATGGTGTGCCTCGTACAACAATTCCACCCGCAAATTGCCCACACTTGGGACGCACAAACGGTCGTCTTTCCAAAGCAACCCGTCCTCCACGACGAATTGGGAATTTGACCCATCCAGAGCCTCTACCATGAATTGCTTCATATGAGCATCCATATCCAAAGCCTGCCAAATACGATCAGCCAGGTCATATTGGACTTCAGTCCAATTCAGAACTGCTTCAGCACTTGATTGTCTGTCCACACAAACAATCTCCAACGCCTCCAACTCCCGCACCAACCGCTCATCATGCACCGATAGCCAATTGGCTTGAGCTGGGGCTCGACGACTCAACGCGTCCGCAACCGCATTCCCTTTGTCAGGCACGTAGTGGATCTTGAACGTATAGTCCCCCAGGAACTCCATCCATCTACGCTGTCGCATATTCAGATCTTTCTGATCAATAAGATACTTCAGGCTCTTGTGATCGGTGAGATATCAATCTTCACACCGTACAAGTAGTGTCTCCACAGCTTCAAGGCAAAAATCACGGTCGCTAACTCCAAGTCATGGACCGGATAATTCCTCTCGTGCACTTTTAGCTGTCTCGAGCCATAAGCTATCACGCTTTCGTGCTGCAGTAGCACGCAACCCAAACCGCTGCCTGAAGCATCGCTATATATCTCATAGCCTTCGGTCCCACATGGCGAACTCAGCACAGGCGCCGTGGTCAACCGACACTTCAACTCCTCAAAAGCTCGCGCGCACTCCGGCGTCCAAACGAACTTATGCTCCTTCCTCGTCAAAGTAGTGAGAGGTAACGCTATCCGCGAGAAGTTCTCTACGAAGTGCCTATAATAGCCGGCAAGCCCCAGAAAACTCCGGACTTCCGCTACCGTAGCAAGCTCAGGCCACTCCCGTATCGCAACAATCTTCGTCGGATCCACAGCAATACCCTCTCCACTTACTATACGCCCAAGGAACGCCACTGAGGATAGCCAAAACTCGCACTTCGAGAACTTGGCATACAACTGGTTTCTACTTAGCGTCTCCAACACCAAATGAAGATGCTTGAAGTGATCTTCCTCACTTTGCGAGTACACCAAAATATCGTCGATTAAGACGATCACGAAATGGTCCAAGTACTCCCTGAAAGTCCTGTTCATCAAATCCATGAACATTGACGGCGCATTAGTCAGCCAAAACGGCATGACTGTAAACTCATAATGCCCGTATCTCGTACTAAATGCTGTCTTCGGGATATCACTCTCCCTAATTCGTAGCTGATAGTACCCAGCCTTGAGATCCAACTTCGAGTACACCGTCGACCCGACTAACTGATCAAAGAGATCATGAATCCGGGGGATCGGGTACTTGTTCTTCTCAGTCAGCTTGTTTAGCTCCCGATAATCAATACATAGCCTCAAGCTTCCGTCCTTCTTCTTAACAAAGAGGACCGGTGCGCTCCAAGGCGAAGAACTCGGGCGCACATACCCTTGCTCCAACAACTCTTGCAGTTGAACTTTCGGCTCCGCCATTTCCTTAGGCGCTAGCCGATATGGATATCGTGACACAGGCTTTGCACCTGGCACTAGCTCGATCGTAAAATCTATCTCCCGCTGAGGCGGGGCTCCAGGAAGATCTGCGAGGAACACATCAGGGTATTCCGATACCACTGAAATACAATCCAACGTGGGCTTCGGCTTTGCTACCTCCACTAGTGTAAAGAACAGTTCTGCTCCAGCACGAACCGCCTTCACCACCTGAAGAGCAGACATCAACGTCTTGCTCGACCCCTTTAAGCCCGTAAACGTCGTCTCACGACTCGCTCCCAGCTTAACTTCCTTGCTACCGCAATCTATATGGGCCTGCTGCTCTGAGAGCCAGTCCATGCCAAATATGACGTCGAACTCCACTAACGGAAGTAAAGACGCCCGCAGGTCGAACTCCTGCTCCCCAATACGAACCTTAACATCGCAGATCCTATCCGCTCGCATCGAACACCCGTTGGGCAACAACACATCCAACTTATCCTTCGCCATCGAAGAAGGGACTCCGATGCGTGATATAAATCCTTCGGACAAGAAGGAGTGTGAAGCTCCCGTATCGAAGAGTCCTCGTGCCGGATTTTCACAAATCAATACAAATCCTAAACAAGCAGTGGTAATGTAACACGTGCATAACAAGTATTTAAAGAAATTGACTTGCTATAAATTAAACCGTACATGTCACCACATCAGCTTGTTTAATGGCCTCCTGTTGGCCAAGATTGTAGACCCTTGGTTGGGCCGGAGCATAGTGGGATGCGGTCGATTCCACCGCCTTTCCCTTCTCTTCATAAGTAGCTCCCGGCTTTCTCTCGGACTTAGGACGTCCGCTCCCACAGTCACGGGCGAAATGCCCCGTCTTTCCACATGTAAAACACGCGCCCGGGGTCTGACTCGTAGTCGCCCCAGAAGCACCAGAAGGAGCTGGACCCGAAGTCCTATGCTTCTTGAAAGCCCTCCGATAGCCGGACTTTGAAGTAGTCGGCACTTTAAACTCAGATTTCTTCTCACCCAAGCTTTTCTTTGCTTGTACGTTCTTCATGTCCTTCTCCAAGGACCGGGCAGTATTGACCAAGGTTAAGAAACCCTGAGTCATCGGCCCCGAGAGTAGTAACCTCAACTCATCTCTCAACCCTTCATAGAAGTGATTATGTTGGGTACATTGGTCAAATGTACCTGATTTGAAGAAGCCTCACCTAACTCAATGATATACATCAGAATGTATTTGATGTTTGTTTGAGTTAATTGTGCAGGTTAGACATACACTGGACTGAAGCTGAAAATTTCTAAGTCCATGTGTCGACACCCAGAGGCAAAGTGTCGACACTTGAGAAAGCTTGTGTCGACACCCAGACATGCAGTGTCGACACTTGGAGTCATTGTGTCGACACCAGGGAAGAAGAGTCGACACCAGTCAGAAAGTGTCGACACTTGGAGCTGTGTCGACACTCAGTGTAGAAGGATGCAGAAAAGCTGTGTCGACACTTAGCAGAAGTGTCGACATCTTGAAGAGCTGAGTCAACACCAGACAGTGTCGACACTTGGAGTTGTGTCGACACTCAGCATAATTCTGCAGAGACTAAGTACAAGTGTCGACACTCAACACAATGTGTCGACACTCAATCTAAAGAGTCAACATATGAAGAATGTGTCGACACTCAGCACAATGTGTCGACACACACTCAAAAGAGTCAACATATGAAGAATGTGTCGACACTCAGCATAATGTGTCGACACACACTCAAAGAAGTCAACACTTAAAGAATGTGTCGACACTCAGCACAATGTGTCGACACATAACCAGAAGACTCAACACTTGAAGATAGTGTCGACACAAGGAGCTGTGTCGACACTTAGCAAAGAACAGAAAACTTGTAAAATATTCTAAGTATAAGTGTCGACACTAATGGGATGTGTCGACACTCAGCTGAAGAATCAAGAATGAAGACTTGTGTCGACACCAAGAAGCAGTGTCGACACTTGACAGTTTCTACACATGAAGATGTGTCGACACAAAGGAGATGTGTCGACACTTAGAAGAATACAGAAAGAATGAAGTACAAGTGCTTGTGTCGACACTCAATTTCAGTGTCGACACATGCAGAAGAAACTGTGTCGAGACATACAAGGGAATGTGTCGACACCTTGTAGACTTGTGTCGACACTTACACAACATGTGTCGACACTTGGTCTATAAGTGTCGACACTTAAGAACAGAAAGTCTCGACACTAACTGACAGTTAGAGAATTTCAAGAAGTGACTGGTTGACATGACAGCTGCCAATCCAGCCGGTCTACAGCAACTGTCAGTGAAGTCAAAAGACTGTTATAAACCGGATCAGCCGGTTACCATGAAGGAAGCCTATAAATAGGCACCAACAGTCTACAGAAAAGAGGGGATGGTTATGGTAAAGTAGTTCACAATCATTACATGGTGTGATTGAAGTAGTTGATCAGACTAAATCAAGAAGTGATACACAGAAGATCAACACAAGAAGATCAGGCAGTCCAACTGCAGATCTAAGTAGTTGGAGAGAGAGAGCTCCAACCAAGGATTCAGTCTTTGGAACTAAGGCTGAGAAGAAGAATTCAGAGTCATCTGGATTTCAAGAAGCAGAGATCAAGGATCAACTGCAGAAGATTCAGACTAATTCAGTTCTACTCAAGAAGCTTTGAAGAAAGCTAAGTCAGTTTGGATCAAGCTGAGTTCTTCCAAGAACTCTCCAAGAAACTCTCAACTCCTCTCATTCCTTCTGAGTTGTAGAGTTAGAATTTGTAATTTCTATTATAACTTGTAAGATCCATTGGATCTGAGTGATTGTAAGCCTATTTTATAAAGGCTGAGGGTAGGGCTTGGTGCCTGAGTGTAGGAGTTGAAGAACTCTGAGTGTAGGCCTTTGATTGGCTGAGTGTAGGCCTGGGTGGCTGAGTGTAGGCCTTTTGGCTGAGTGTAAGGCTTTGGGCCTGAGGTAGGAACCTTGTTGGGTTCTGAGCTAGTGGAGAAGTTTGGCCGAATCTAGTACACTGCTAGATAGGCGAAGGGGGAAAGTGGATGTACCCAAAGATTGGGGAACCACTATAAAATTAGTGTGTCTGCTGTGCTGTGCTGTGTTGTGGCTTTTCTGTGTGATTTCTGAAATTGCTGTTAACTGTAATAATCTGTGATAAACTGTTGTGCTGTCAAACAAAAGTTAAAAAGGTTTAGGTCACCTATTCACCCCCCCCCCCTCTAGGTGTTTAGGTACCATATCTTTCAAGTGGTATCAGAGGGAGGTTCCTCAAAATCAGGACTAACTGTCTGAGGAGATCCAGTTTGGCAGATTCAGTTAAGTCAGGAAACAGGAAACAGTTTCAAGAAAATCAAGAACATGGGTTCTTCAGAGAATCATAAGGAGTTGGGTTCAATGAAACTACCTATATGCAGAAAAGAGATCTTTGGGATCTGGAAAGAGAGGGTTAGGCTGTTTATGGAAGCCTCTGACCCTAGAATATACATCACAGTCAAAGAAGGGCCATATGTGCCTATGAAGATTTCAGTTTTGGATGCAAATCAGAGGACTCCAAAGGATTTCTCTGAAATGACCAAGGATGAGATTGTCCTAGCAACTATGGACAAAAGGGCACAGAACATCATAGTCAGTGCAATTGATGATGCCACCTTCCAGAACCTTATTCACTGTAAAACTGCAAAAGAAATGTGGGATACCCTCATTGTCTACATGGAAGGTTCTGAAGAAGTAAGGCAAGATAGGAAGTCCTTGCTTAATCAAGAATATGAGAGTTTTAGGCAAGGAAGAGGAGATAGCATCACTGAATGCTATAAGAAATTTTATAGAATTGTAAATGAACTCATGTCATATGGAAGAGAGTTCACAAACTATGAGTTGAATGACAAATTCTTAAGGTCCCTAACCAAAGACTGGGACACCAAGATTTGTGCCATCAGAGAAATGGCAAAGTTGGGAGAAATTCCTCCTCCCACACTTTTTGGCAAGTTGTTATCCTATGAGATGCAATTGTCAGTAAGAAAAGAAGAAGAAAAGTCAACAAGGACTGAATACAGAGAAAAGACTGTTGCCTTTAAGTCAGATGTACCTAGAAAGAGCAGGACCAAGTCATCAACTCCTCCTCCTGAGGTAGTTGAATCAGAATCTGAAGAATCTGAAAGTACAAAATCTACAAGCAGTGAAAGTGATGAAGACTTTGCTGCATTCACCAGACATTTTCAGAAGTTCCTTAAGAAGAAACAGTGGAGGTCTAGACCTTCATCTTCCAAAGGGAAAGAGGTTCAGTATCTGGAAAAGAAGCCTTCAAAGAAGGACAAGAAAAGGACCAAGACAAGTAAGGCAACTGGATCCAAGATAATTTGTTACTGCTGCAATAGACAGGGCCATGTTATTGCAGACTGTCCTGAAAGAAGGAAGGAATCCAGTGACAAGAAGAAAACACACTTCAAAGGAAAGAAGGAGAAGTCCTTTGTTGCAAAGAATGAGAAGACTCTTTCAGATATGTCTTCTTCAGACACAGAGACAGATGCTGAAGCCTATATTGGGCTATTTGCTGAAGAAGAAGAAGAGTTCATGCAGATCATGGAATCTATCTATGAGCAAGAAGACTGTCAAAGCCAAGGACTGATGGCTTTGACTGAAAGTACCAAAAACCTGGAGCAGCCAGGACCCAGTCAGGTACAAGGCTTAACTCAAAGTTCTGATTCCAGTTCAAGTTCAGAGTCAGAGTATTCTTCATCAAGTGATGAGAATATGTCTGAGTCTGAGGGAGATATTCATCAACTCCTAGATGAATATCAAGTACTATTGCTAGCCTATAAGAAAAGCAAGACCCTAGCCAAAAATTTGGCCAAGGAAATTGCTGATCTCAAGACAGCTGCAATAGATTATGAGAAGAATTATGATCAAAAACTAAATGAAGTGGCCAGGCTGAAACACATTACTGTGATTCAGATGGGTACCATTACATTTAAGAATGATCAAATTAAGAAACTGGAGATTAATCTTCAGAAGGAGAAAGAGCTAGTAGCTAGGTTTTCAAAACCTAAATCAGTGCTACCCTTGATTGATGATTTTGTTCATCATAAAGGAAAGACTGGACTGGGATTTGTTAATCCAGCAAGGACTGTTCAGAATCAGTCCAAGTCCAAGGGCAAAGCCCCAACATTCACTAAGACTGCTGTAGTTAAGACAGCCAAGTCTGTACCTAAGCAAAGGTACAACAAATTTGAATGTTGGTGCTGTGGCAAAGTTGGCCACTTTGCTTTGGACTGTTGGCACAATGTTAGTGCCAAAGGTAGTAACAAGATACCTGGTGGAAAGCCAGTAGGTAGCCTTGTTAAGTTGCAAGCTAACAGTTACCAAGGACCCAAGAAACCATTGGGTTCTAAGGTTCAGTAATTTGTTTTGCAGGAGAATCCAAGTGGCCATACCCCAACATGGTACTTGGATAGTGGATGTTCCAGACACATGACTGGAACTAGGGGACTACTGAAGGATTTCATTCCAATCAAGAATGGTCCAAAGGTGACCTTTGGTGGTTCAGAAAAAGGAATCATCAAAGGGTTTGGTAACATATCTTCTAACTTAGTTACCATTACTCAAGTGGCTTATGTTAAAGGTTTGAAACATAACCTCATTAGTATAAGTCAATTAAGTGATGTAGGGTATGACATCTCATTTGTTAAAAATGGTTGTCATATCAAGAGGTCTAGTGATCAAAAGATCATTTTGACAGGTTATAGGAAGAGAAATGTCTATTGTTTAGACATTATGGTTGAGAACAATAGTTCTCCAGTTTGTCTTGTAGCTGATGAGACAGTCTCTCAATGTGTCAAATGGCACAAGAGGCTTGCTCATCTTAATTACAAGACTATTGGCAAACTCTTTAGTGAAAGAGTTAGTGAGGAATGGTCCTCAAGTTAAGTGTGTCAAAGATGGCATTTGCTCAGCTTGTCAAAAGGGCAAGCAGACTAAATCCACCTTTAGAAGCATTGACAACAAGGATGCTGTGAGGTGTTTATACCTCTTGCATATGGATCTATTTGGTCCAATGCCAGTTCACAGCTTAGGTAGGAAGGTCTACACCTTTGTAGTTGTTGATGACTACTCAAGGTTTTCCTGGGTGTTCTTCTTAAAGCAGAAATCTGAAACACCTAGTGTCTTCCACAGTTTTGTTAAGCAAATTCAGAATGAATTGAACTGTACAGTGGTCAAAATTAGAAGTGACCATGGTACAGAGTTTCAATCTGAAAGCATGACAAAACTATGTGAAGACTATGGGATATTTCAAGAATTCTCTTCACCTAGAACACCTCAGCAAAATGGCATTGCTGAAAGGAAAAATAGAACCTTGATAGAAGCTGGTAGGACTCTATTAAGTGATTCTTCACTACCAGAATATTTCTGGGCTGAAGCAGTTAACACTGCATGCCATGTGATAAATAGAGCTACCATAACTAAAAGGTTAAACAAGACACCCTATGAAGTAGTGAAAGGCAGGAAACCAAACCTATCCTATTTCAGGATTTTTGGTTGTAAATGCTTCATACTTAACAATGGGAAGACTTACTTAACTAAGTTTGCTGCCAAATCCCAAGAGGGAGTGTTTGTTGGGTACAGCAGTAATAGTAAGTCTTATAGAGTCTACAACTTGACTACACAAGTTGTAGAGGAGTCTGTGCATGTAGTTTTTGATGAGACACTTCTTATTAACAATGAGTTGTCTAGTAGTGTGTGCAGCCCCACAGGTCTTTCTAAGAAGATGGACAAGCTAACCATAGAAGATGTACCTGCTGCAAGACAGCAAGTAGAGAAGATGGCTTATGTCCAGGGGGAGAACTACATGTACCAGGAGCTGAAGAAGTTCAAGGAACTCAGCATGATGAAGATGATGAAGAAGTACAACCAGAAGTAAGGATGCCTCCAGCCAACAGGCATCTAAGAGATCATCCAGTGGAGCTGATCATTGGAGATCCAAGACAAGGTGTTCAGACAAGGAGCAGAAATCAGAATGCTGCAATATATTCAAGTTTTCTGTCTCAAATAGAACCAAAGAAATTTGAAGAAGCTATACAAGATCCACAGTGGACTGAAGCTATGCAGGAAGAGCTAAACCAGTTCAAGAGGTGCAAGGTTTGGGACTTAGTTCCTAAGCCTAAAGATCACAATGTGATAGGAACAAAGTGGATCTACAGAAACAAGTTAGATGAACAAGGAGTCATCATTAAGAATAAGGCAAGACTGGTTGCAAAAGGATATAGGCAAGAAGAAGGTATTGATTTTGATCAAACCTTTGCTCCAGTAGCCAGACTGGAAGCCATCAGGATGTTCTTGGCCTATGCAACCTACCAAGGATTCAAAGTATACCAAATGGATGTGAAGTCAGCATTCCTTAATGGTAATTTAAAAGAAGAAGTATATGTGGAGCAGCCTTCAGGTTTTGTTGATCCTACTTTTCCACATTATGTCTATAGACTTAGGAAAGCATTGTATGGGTTAAAGCAAGCTCCTAGAGCTTGGTATGAAACCCTATCTAGTTTCCTCATTGAGAACAAGTTCACAAGGGGGAAAATAGATAAGACTCTATTCCTTAGGGAATCTAGAGGCAAAGTAATACTTGTCCAAATATATGTAGATGACATTATATTTGGGTCTACTGAAAGTAGCCTTTGCAAAAAGTTTGCAAAGCTTATGCAGAGTCAATTTGAAATGAGTAGTATGGGAGAACTGAAGTTTTTCTTGGGTCTCCAAGTTAAACAGACTGAAAGTGGTCTTTCCATATGTCAGTCTAAGTTCACCCTAGAACTCATAAGGAAATATGGTATGGATTCCTCCAGTACCATGAAGACTCCTATGGGGTCAAGTATGTCTCTAAGCAAGGATGATGCAGGGAAACCTGTAGATGAAACCTTGTATAGAGGGATAGTTGGCTCCCTACTTTACTTGACTGCAAGTAGGCCTGACATTATGTATGCTACATGTGTTTGTGCCAGGTATCAAGCCTGCCCCAAAGAATCTCACTTGACTGCAGTCAAGAGAATCTTGAGATATCTAAAGGGCACACCTTATCTAGGCCTCTGGTACCCTAGGAATGGAGATTTTGATCTAACAGGCTATTCAGATGCAGACTTTGCAGGATGCAAAGAAGATAGAAAGAGCACAACTGGATCCTGTCAATTCCTAGGTGGAAGACTCATCTCATGGAGTAGTAAGAAGCAAACCAGTGTGGCCATCTCCACAGCTGAGTCAGAGTATATAGCTGCAGGAAGTTGCTGTGCTCAACTTCTATGGATTCAACATCAGCTAGAAGACTATGGATGTCAGGTAAGTAGAACTCCACTTTATTGTGATTCTACTAGTGCTATTTCCATAGCTAATAACCCTGTATCTCATAGTAGAACTAAACATATTGAGATAAAATATCACTTTCTTAGGGAGCATGTAGAAAGAAATGATATTGCACTTGAATATGTTAAAACAGATAATCAGATAGCTGATATGTTCACTAAGCCCTTAGATGAAGCTAAGTTTAATAAGTTCAAAATTGAACTAGGTATGATAAACTTAGACTAAGTATACAGAACAAAAATTGGCTAAGTAAAAAGGTGTCGACACATAGACAAGTCTATGTCGACACAGAATAGTAAGTGTCGACACTTCAGAAAAATGGTGTCGACACATCTAGGAAGTTAGTGTCGACACTTCAGAATGTTAGTGTCGACACATGTCGAGTAGGTGTCGACACATCCACTAAGGTGTCGACACTTAAGTTTTACTCAGAATTTTTCTAAGTCTCGACACATGTCGAGTATAGTGGTGTCGACACTTAACCAAGTGTCGACACATAGAATCTGTTGACTAAATTTGTGTCGACACATGAGTGTCGAGACATTATAAGTCAGTGTCGACACTTATTGACAGTGTCGACACATCATTAGAAATTCATCCCGCCTGTTCGTCTTCAAACAGGAAAGGTATAAATAGGGTTCTGTCTTTGATTGTCGACACGCTTTCAAAGTTTCGAGACCTAAACTCTTGTGTCGACATTTCTCTCTTCTCAAGACTAAATCTTCAAACCCTAATGGCTCCCAAGCTGGAAGAGAACGTCAACGAGGGCTATGAGCTCGTGCGAGGCGCATTTGACGACAGCGATCAGGAATTCAAATCGGTGATTACCCTAGTCAGCGATTCAGGACTGGAATTCTTGGTTTCAGAACCAACGAAAATCTGGAAGAAAGAAGTAATTGAATTTCTTACTCAAGCAACTGTGGACGACTCTGGATTCAGAATCAAGTCCAGGGTGCATGGCACCAAAGTCAAACTATCCCCCAAGTCTTTGAGAAAGGTACTTCAGCTACCTAAGATTCAAGAAGAAGAGGAGGTAACTGCTTCTAAGACCAGGGAAGCTCTTACTTGGTGTGGACTGGATTCACAGATGAAGGTGGGATCAGTCTTCAATAGGAAGGGGATGAACAATCAAGGCAAGTTCTTGTCAGAAGTAGTGGGCAAGGTAATTCTGTGCAAACCAGGAGGGCATGACAGGGTGTCTGCCTCCATGTTTGAAGTAATGACCAGAATCATCTTCACTCTGAAGACAGATTGGTCAATGGTGGTTTTTGAGAAAGTGAAGGAAAGCCTGAAGAAGCCCAATCTGGGCAGGATTATAAGTCTCTACCTGGCTGGATCCATTCCAGAGGTAATGAGCACTGCTGCAGGAACAAAGATAAATCATATGAGGAGAATGGACTCCAGAATATTCTCAAGATGGGAAAGGGTGCTGGTGTCAAAGGACTTGGCCACCCCTGAGAAACAAACTTCTAAGACAGACTCTCCTCCCAGGAAGAAAAGGAAGACAGCTGCTGTGCCTCAAGAGTCCTCAAGCAGCTCAGGCAGTGAAGAACAGGTGGTCTTCACTCCTGAAAGTCCAGTAGATGTGACTGCAGCAAAGTCACCTGCTCCTCAGGAGCCAGCTGATATCCAGGGGGAGCCTCCAGCTGTAGAACATCCATCTACACTGGATAGTGAGCAGGCTACTCTCATCATTCAAGAGGTACTTGTTGATCTTAACACTTTGAATTTTTGTATAACAAATTCTGATTTGTCTGATGATCATCAGCAAAATCAGCCAGCAAACCCAGAACCAGATGTTGTTCTTCCAGACACATCTGTTGTGATACCTGATACAGTGGTTGAAGAACCAAGTACATCTCCTGCACAGTCTCCAGCAGAGTATACCATGGAAGATCTGTTTTTGAACTTAGATCAAGATGATTTTGATATGGAAAAGACTGCTGCTGATGCAGTGAAGGATGCTGTTGCTGAGGGGGAGACTTTGGATAGTCAAGAAGAGCCTATAAGGCTAGATTCTGAGAAGGCACAAGATGTGCATACTGAAAGACCATCCAGCCCTAAGGATAGGGTGGATATAGCAAGTACATCTGAATCTGAAGATGATGAAGCTGAGCAAGCTCAGAAAAAGAAGTTCTTTGTTTTCAAGAGGAGGAGCCAGAGCTATAAGAAGGCTCTCCAAACTGTTGCTCAACATTCATTAGTTCAACAAGCTCCATCCACTGATTATAGTGCTCTACTGCTTGCAATGCAAATCAAGATGGATGAACAAAGGAAAGCCTTAGAAACTTATGTTGATGAAGGGCACAAGGCACTGCAAACTGATCTAGGCCAGGAAATCAAGTCTATAAGGTTTGAAATGAACCTTAATAAAACAGCAATGACTGATTGTTTTACCAAGGGTGCTAATGCTGTGGTCTATCTAGCTAAACATCAAGAAGCAATTAAAGAGAAAGTGGATGATATAGCAGTCAAGCAAGGCTATGTGCTGGAGAATCAGTTGAGAATGAATGATAATCTGACTGCATCTCACAATGCCATAGTCACTGAAATCAAGAATAAGTCAGATGAACCTTCAACTTCATCTGCTGCTGCCAAAGCTGATTTTGATAAGATATTTCAAGCAGAGATTGCTGCTGTTAAAAATGCCATAAAAGATTCCCAGAAGGTCATATCAGAACAGCTTACAAAGCTTAGACCTTTCTTTAAAGAGGGCATAAGATATTTGGATAGCCAAATCCGATTTCAGAAAGATGATGTAAGGGATCATATGGCTCAAGAAGTCATAAAGGGGGAGAGAGTGTTAGTCAAGGCCAGTTCTGAGCATGCAAAATGGATTTCAAATTCTATAAGGGCTACACTTGGATATCCTCCCCTGTGTGATGACAATGAAGTAGGTGAATCTGGTATTCAAGGAACATTTCTTGGAGGTGAGCAACAAGCAGTGGCTGATGTAATCTATCCACCTCCAGACTTTGAAATGATTCATGCTGATGTAAGCACTATGTATAGTCCAACTGCTGGCAAGCCAAATGTTATTCTGGAAAAGGTTGTTCAACCTATCACAGCTGCTATGCAAGAGGCTTTGGACAAGGAAGAAGAAACTAGGCTGTCAAAGAAGAAGTTTAGGGAAATTGCTGAGCAAAAGCCAGATTTTGAACAATGGAGCCCTACTTCTAGAAACATAATTCTTACAGCCTGGAAAGCAGCCAAGGATAATGCCCATGAGAGGAACAAGTGGTTCTCAGAGGCTGAATGGAGAAAGCATGAGATTAGACAAGAAGCCATTGTCCAACACAGAAGGAAGGCCAAGTTAGGAAAGCTACCTCCAACAGCTGTGGAGCCTAGCAAGTACTTTCCCAAGCCCTATCATTATTTTGAAAGGCAAAAGATCAAGGCAGATAAGCAAGATCTAAAAGGGAAGAAGACTGCTGAAGCTGAGCCTGCTGCTGCTGCTGCTGCTGTGAAAGCTCAAGTTAAAGCTGGAAAAGGGATTGTCATCAAAGAACCTGATCAGCACTAGATTAGGGATTAACTTGATGCTTATTGTAATCTGTTAAGAGAAAAACATTGTAATACTTCATTGAAAATGTATAAGAAACATTATTGGAACAGTATATGATAAATATAGTTTGAATGTTCTGAAATATGTGTGTTTCTTAATTGTTCTGCAATGTTTAATAAGTATACATGTGTGGTTTATTACATGTTCAAGTTTACCCTGTTGTCATTTATATGTTTTACATCATTTTGTAATTTTTAATTATGAGTGGTGTATATCATTGACTAAGGGTTATGACTTCTCCAAATAGGGGGAGATTGTTGGGTACATTGGTCAAATGTACCTGATTTGAAGAAGCCTCACCTAACTCAATGATATACATCAGAATGTATTTGATGTTTGTTTGAGTTAATTGTGCAGGTTAGACATACACTGGACTGAAGCTGAAAATTTCTAAGTCCATGTGTCGACACCCAGAGGCAAAGTGTCGACACTTGAGAAAGCTTGTGTCGACACCCAGACATGCAGTGTCGACACTTGGAGTCATTGTGTCGACACCAGGGAAGAAGAGTCGACACCAGTCAGAAAGTGTCGACACTTGGAGCTGTGTCGACACTCAGTGTAGAAGGATGCAGAAAAGCTGTGTCGACACTTAGCAGAAGTGTCGACATCTTGAAGAGCTGAGTCAACACCAGACAGTGTCGACACTTGGAGTTGTGTCGACACTCAGCATAATTCTGCAGAGACTAAGTACAAGTGTCGACACTCAACACAATGTGTCGACACTCAATCTAAAGAGTCAACATATGAAGAATGTGTCGACACTCAGCACAATGTGTCGACACACACTCAAAAGAGTCAACATATGAAGAATGTGTCGACACTCAGCATAATGTGTCGACACACACTCAAAGAAGTCAACACTTAAAGAATGTGTCGACACTCAGCACAATGTGTCGACACATAACCAGAAGACTCAACACTTGAAGATAGTGTCGACACAAGGAGCTGTGTCGACACTTAGCAAAGAACAGAAAACTTGTAAAATATTCTAAGTATAAGTGTCGACACTAATGGGATGTGTCGACACTCAGCTGAAGAATCAAGAATGAAGACTTGTGTCGACACCAAGAAGCAGTGTCGACACTTGACAGTTTCTACACATGAAGATGTGTCGACACAAAGGAGATGTGTCGACACTTAGAAGAATACAGAAAGAATGAAGTACAAGTGCTTGTGTCGACACTCAATTTCAGTGTCGACACATGCAGAAGAAACTGTGTCGAGACATACAAGGAATTGTGTCGACACCTTGTAGACTTGTGTCGACACTTACACAACATGTGTCGACACTTGGTCTATAAGTGTCGACACTTAAGAACAGAAAGTCTCGACACTAACTGACAGTTAGAGAATTTCAAGAAGTGACTGGTTGACATGACAGCTGCCAATCCAGCCGGTCTACAGCAACTGTCAGTGAAGTCAAAAGACTGTTATAAACCGGATCAGCCGGTTACCATGAAGGAAGCCTATAAATAGGCACCAACAGTCTACAGAAAAGAGGGGATGGTTATGGTAAAGTAGTTCACAATCATTACATGGTGTGATTGAAGTAGTTGATCAGACTAAATCAAGAAGTGATACACAGAAGATCAACACAAGAAGATCAGGCAGTCCAACTGCAGATCTAAGTAGTTGGAGAGAGAGAGCTCCAACCAAGGATTCAGTCTTTGGAACTAAGGCTGAGAAGAAGAATTCAGAGTCATCTGGATTTCAAGAAGCAGAGATCAAGGATCAACTGCAGAAGATTCAGACTAATTCAGTTCTACTCAAGAAGCTTTGAAGAAAGCTAAGTCAGTTTGGATCAAGCTGAGTTCTTCCAAGAACTCTCCAAGAAACTCTCAACTCCTCTCATTCCTTCTGAGTTGTAGAGTTAGAATTTGTAATTTCTATTATAACTTGTAAGATCCATTGGATCTGAGTGATTGTAAGCCTATTTTATAAAGGCTGAGGGTAGGGCTTGGTGCCTGAGTGTAGGAGTTGAAGAACTCTGAGTGTAGGCCTTTGATTGGCTGAGTGTAGGCCTGGGTGGCTGAGTGTAGGCCTTTTGGCTGAGTGTAAGGCTTTGGGCCTGAGGTAGGAACCTTGTTGGGTTCTGAGCTAGTGGAGAAGTTTGGCCGAATCTAGTACACTGCTAGATAGGCGAAGGGGAAAGTGGATGTACCCAAAGATTGGGGAACCACTATAAAATTAGTGTGTCTGCTGTGCTGTGCTGTGTTGTGGCTTTTCTGTGTGATTTCTGAAATTGCTGTTAACTGTAATAATCTGTGATAAACTGTTGTGCTGTCAAACAAAAGTTAAAAAGGTTTAGGTCACCTATTCACCCCCCCCCCTCTAGGTGTTTAGGTACCATATCTTTCAGATTAGTCTTGCGCTCCTCATCCATGATGGTGGAGCTAGCATAACGACTCAGACGAGTAAACTCGTGGAGATATTCATCCACGCTCCTCTCACCCTGTAACAACTTCAGGAACTCATTCTCCAACGCTATCTTCTGTGTCGAAGGGAGGTATCTAGCGAAGAACAATCCCGAGAACTCTTCCATCGGAACGTCTATCAGTTGTCTACCCTCAAATGATGCAGCTCCAATCCTTCCCACCACATCCTCGCTTCACCGTCCAAAAGGAACGTAGCGATGGTGGTCATTTGCCACTCCTCCGTCTCCGTCGCTGTCATGACTCTCTTCACCCTGGAGAGCCAGTCTTCAGCCTAAGATGGGGTTCCCAACCCCGAGAATAACGGAGGGTTAAAGCTCATTACATGCTTTAGCTGCCTCTCAGTTGCCCTCCTTGGCACCACCGGTTCAACAACCACTTGCTCCACCCTCCTCGGCTCAGCCTCTTGCAGAGGTACTTGCTCCATCACAGGAGCGGGCTGTTGCGTCTGCCTTCCAGGCTGCGCATTAATCACGGCCAACACCGCTTCAGCCACCAATCGAATATTCTCGGCCGATAGAGGTGTTGCGGGAGCAACATCCGGTGCACTACTAGCCTCAGAAACTCGGCGTTCTGACTGCCCAACACCACTTCTGGTCACCTATAGTGGTACAAAACACCGTTAAGCGACTAAATAAATTGCAAACAACAATTATAGGAACACGCAGGTTCCTCAAACACGAGTATTTTCATTCCTAAGTGGACATTCATGGGTTCTTTTTACTGTTATTACGATGATGCACACAAGGTGCTCACCACCCCTTAAAAAGAATTCGCCCACGAATTCAGTTTAAGCCCAACCAAAACCAGTAGTCTGATACCAAATTGTAACACCCCCTATCCGTCACATAGCATAAAGCAGTAGGTCCGGCCGGGGCCCGACGCCGTATGCCACAGACAGACCGGGTGGTTACTTATGGAAACCATCCAACCAATCTCAACGTCCTACATAGAGCATTCTAGCGGAAGCAGTTTATAAAAGTTGTAAACAAGAACCCAGCATCAAAGCACGAATGTCCACTAGTACAAAATAGGAATGTTATACAAAATACCCAAAACATGCCTTAAGGTCTTACAAAATGTTTCACTTGAATATTACATGTTTTACAAACCACGGCACGCAGGTCGGTCATACATGAATAAAACAGTAAACACTTCCATTTGGGCCTTCGAGGGCCGGCTTCGCAAAAAGGGTTTTAGCCCGCTATTGACCGCTTGGTCCAGCTGCACCTGCAAGCAACAAACCACCGCACGGTGGCGAAAACACTGGGCGGCGATGCTCTTTTCCTGCATTTCATTAGCATAAGCGAGCAATTTATATATATAGCCATTTCATCACAGACGTTGGCTCGCACGGCCACACGTCCCGTGCTCTCAGGGCACATTCTCACTGAACCGGTCGTTGTCACGTCAATTAAAGCCATTGACATTCCGGACTCACCACTTCCACTTGGACGACCAAACCTATGAGCAATTTGTCTTCCTGGCCTGGGTCACGACAATTTAAGCCATTGACCGCCGAAGACCCTACTCTATGCCAACGGTAAGTGCCACATGCCTTTAGGTCTCTTTAACCGAACGACATAGAACGGGTACGGTTCCATCTAACCCGTACTCACATCGTAACGACAATTTAAGCCATTTGCGCGGGTCAATCTTCCACCGAGTCCCATTTCCATCACAAGTCACAAAACCCGGTTATGTTCAAGTTGGATCTCAAGCCACCAAGTTGGCAAGATCTCGTATCCGCCCAGTTTTCCGGGTGCACCTTTGGGTTAGTCCCCAAGGGTCCCTGCTGCAATCTACCGCATAGAAAACCCGAAAAACAACCAATAACACGGAGTCTTCTCCGGCATTATGCAATGCAACATCACCGATCCAGACCAACATGTCCGGGTAGGCTTCACACATCATGCCTATGTCCGTTCTCACTTACGGACTCTACACAACGGGGACTTCACATATCTACCCAAAGGAACGCCTCCAACTCTCCGCAAACTCGCGAGAGCGGGCTTCCTATGCAAAGAAAGAGAGCTACTCATGCTCAAGATGAGGATCGTTACCCTTGCATTCCTCTTTGGCGCCATGGAAAAGTAATCGGATGAAAACCACCGCACTAGCGTTGCCTCCGTAGATCCGGAGTCAGCTCGCGATTCGGAGCTCCGAAGCTCCTCCAATGGCGGGATCTAGCTCCTTCTTCCCTTGGCTCTCCTCTCTCTTCAAGGATTTAGAAAGAGAACACTTAAGAAAAGTGAGGGTTTTCCAAGTCCATTCACGGGTATATCCCTTCAGGAACATCCCCCAGCCGTTGGATCTCAAAACAAGGAAACGAACGGCTTTGATTCGGGCCTGAAATGCCCAATCTGGACCGAACACGGCCTGGCACACGCCCGTGTCCAGGGCCGTGTGCCGCATTCGCCGTCAAAATCGGCTCGCTTGGAACCTCACACGGGTATCGACACGCCCGTGTTCGTGCTGACACGCCCGTGTTGCACCTCACACGGCCGTGTGGCCGGCCGTGTACCCCATGATTTTTCCCCAAAATCAACCCGAGCACTGCACGGGTTCTAGGACACGCCCGTGTCCTTACCCGTGTCACCTTGACACGCCTGGACCCCAGGCCGTGTACACGGTCTCGACATTTCGTCGAGCGAAGATCGTCAACCTGATGACACGGCCTTGGACACGCCCGTGTCCTAGGTCGTGTGCCTTGTCTCGACGCATCGTCGAGCAAATCTCGACGACTCCCCGGGACGATCGTCGAGACAGGTTGACACGCCCTGCAACACGCCCGTGTCGCAGGCCGTGTGCCATGTCTCAACGAATCGTCGAGAGAATCTCGACGACTCCACGGCTAAGTGTCGACACGGGTCGACACGCCCTGCGACACGCCCGTGTCGCAGGCCGTATGCCCATTCTCACCGAATCGTCGAGAGAATCTCGACGACTTCGCGGCTAAGTGTCGACACGGGTCGACACGCCCATGTCCCAGGCCGTGTGCCTGCTGCCAGAACCCAAACTGGCCCAAAACGTCCCCCTTTTTCTCCCTTGAGTTTCGGGGCGTTACATTACATTACCCTCAATTCTACTGGGTTTCCAAGGCCATGCAAGGGCATTTGCCCTCATGTCCTTCACAACCCTCAAAAGTCCTTCCTTAGGGTTTGAGGTTGAACCCTAGGGCAAATCAAGCCTAAATCATCCCATTTTCCATAAGAGGGTGACATTAGCCATGCCAAGTCAGTGTCCAACACCTCTACCTCTGTTGAGGGGAGGGGACCACCCTAAGTCCATAGTGCACTTTTAGTCAAAAATATCTCCTTAAGACCAAACTAGGGTTTGGTGATTCCCTAACCAAAACTCATCCAAATGTGCTCAAATTTTGTACAGAACTAGGTCTTGATGCCAGGGACCACTCACCAAAATTTGGGAGGGTTTGGAGGTCATTTGACCACTTAATTAAATTACCCTAACTTTATTAAATAAAAGCAAAAACTTTAGGAAAATTGTGTCCAAAAATTCTAAGTTTTTGGCACGCCCTAGGTATAGCTAGGTAGGCTCCCTGCCAAAATTTCAAGTGATTTGGACCAGGGATGATGTGTGGGCACTCAGTTTAATGACTGCCTAGCCCTAAGTACATGTCTCACCAAAATGGGTGCCCTGGTCAGACCATGCATCCAAATTGGTTCAAACCAATTTTAAAATAACGTAGACACCAAGGACTACAACTTTTATGTTGGTGATTTTTCCTGTAGAGGGGCCTAAGTATTTTTAAAATTTAAAACCAATTATATCAAATTTTGTGACATAATTCACATTAATATAAAATGATATCCTATAGTTTAATCATTTAACCGCACAGATCTTGAAGCAAAAGGGACGGGATCCCTTCATCTTCCTCCTTGAGCCGACGGCCAGGATCCATCCCGCCTGGACCCGCTTCCAAGCTCTGCCGCCGGCGATCCAGCCCCTTCCCCGGCCGGCCACCGCCACCACCACCTCCGTTGAGGTGGTGGCTATCGCCAGGCGGCGGCTCTGCCGCCGGAGAGGCGTTTTCTGGCGGTTATAGCAGGATCATTTTTAGCCGAAAACCATGAAAATCCTGGTTTTGATCTGGCTCAATTGAGCCCGAAACTTAAACCTAAGGAATCATATGATCTACCTGTGAGTTAAGGAGAGGGGGAGGACCTTCCTGGCGGCCTGAATGCGGGTGGAGCGGCGGGATGCCATTGTTGACGGCGGCGGCGCTTGGCTTCTGCAACAGTACAGTTGGACGGCCTGTCTCCTCCAGGTAAAAGCTCGAAAACGTTCCCCTTTGCCCACTGATGGTGTTTAAATGGCAATTGGGGATTGGGGCGGCTGGTTCTTCAATGACCATCAACACAATTTATGGTTAGGCTCGGGTTGAGTGGAGGGGGGCTGAATCCACCCCTTGGTGGCCGGGAAATGGCTGGAATCAACTCCTCTTCCCTAGAGGAGTTGATTGAAGCCATTAAAGGTGGCTGTTAGCCTCCCTTGGCCGGCTCCACTCTCTCCCTTCCTCTCCCCCATCTTCTCTCTCCACCATTAACATGGAGGGAAGCTCCCTTCTCTCTTCTAGTCACCCCTGGTTGACTGGTCAACCCCATAGGCTAAGTGCAGCCCACTTAGTCATGATGATCATGAAAGTGAGGTTAGCCTAAGGAAGAAGTGGCTGGACTTGGGTTAGCCCCTTTGGGCTAGGTTTGACTTGGCTTAAAATAGGGTTGACCTGGGTCAATCTGATCATCTAGGTTGACCCCATTGGGTCTTTAGTGGCCCATTGGACTCCCTTAAGGTCTAGGAAGACTTGAATAGGGTTGGTTGGGCATCTTGGGGGTCACATGTCCCTTGGTAAGGGCACTTTGACCATTTTAGGGCTAGAGTTGACTTGGGTCAACATAACTATTTGGGTTGAACCCATTGGGTCCTTGGTGACCCATTGGCTTCCCCTAAGGTCTAGGTAGGGTTATGTAGGGTTACCTTACACTTTGGAGGTCACATTCCCTTAGTAAGGGTACTTTGACCAGATTAGGGGCTTAAGTTGACTTGGGTCAACCTGGCCTCTAGGGCTGACCACAATGTGTCCTTAGTGACCCATTGACCTCACGTTAAGGTTAGGATGGCATAGGTGGGGTCCTATAGGCTAGGAGTAGTTCAATTGACCCTAAGTAGGCTAGTTTGACCCATTTAGGGCTAAGGTTGACATTGGTCAACTGAGCCTCTTTGGTTGACCCCAATGGGTCTTTATGGCTCTAATGGGCCTCCCCAGGTATTAGGGGGGTGTTGTGGTAGGGTCTTGGGGTCAAGGTGTAGCCCATGGTCATCCTAAACCATTGTTCGGAGTTCTACTATTTGCAGACCATGATGATTTTCCACATTTTGTCTCCTATCTCTTGGCCCATTCCTGGCTTCCTAGGGTTTGTCATGACCTAGTCATGGACAAAACCACACCTAGGGGTCTAGTTGGAAATGAGATGTTACAAATCCCAATAAACAAAACAAAGATTTCATCCCCGAAATCAAGGTTAAGCCTACGGGAATTTCTACCGAAGAGAGAAACTTGTAACATCCCGTCACGATGCCAAGTTTGCTAAACTAGGTTTTAAGGGAAACCTAAATCTATGACCAATTCACCCAAGTGATGAAGCCAAGATCCCAATAAACAAATGATAAGCCCCCAATAAACAAAAGATAAGCCTCTACCTGCCTAAAGCAGCCCTTGGTAGTTTAACGTAGGAAAATAATTAAAACATCTTGAGGGGTTTGTGAGGTATACCTGACTGAACAGCTCTGGGTATCTTTGTCGCATCAGGTCCTGCGGCTCCCAGGTATGCTCCTCCTGGTTGTGGTTCCTCCGCAGGACCTTGACTAGTGGGACCTTCTTGCGACGCAAGACCCGTACTCCTCGGTCATCGATCCTAACCGGCTCCAAACGAACTGACCGGACTGAAGCTACCGGCCCTTCGGTGGTCAAAATCTGCTGCTCCAGGCGTAGCAGAGCCCTCCTCAGCGAAGAAATATGGAAGACGTCGTGCAGAGCTTCCAGCTCTGGTGGTAACTCCAGCCTGTAGGCTAGGGGCCTGATCTGCTCCAGGATCCTGTAAGGGCCCACGTACCTAGGGCTGAGCTTCTTCCTCCGACCATGCACCCGCGAGACACCATGCATGGGCCGGATCTTCAAAAACACACGATCTCCCACCTGGAGCTCCACCTGCCGATTTCGGGCGTCATAGTTCTTAGCCTGTCTACTCTGCGCCTCTAGCATCCTGTCTCTGATCAGCCTCACCTGAGCCTCGGTGTCTTCAACAAACTCTGATCCCAACACCTTTGGATCTTCATCCTGAACCCAAGAAAGCGGGGTCCGGCATTTCCTTCCATACAAGGCTTCGTAAGGCGCCATCCTGATGCTGGACTGGTAGCTGTTGTTATAGGAGAACTCGACCAGGGGTAAGAGTTTCTCCCACGGTTCCCCGCGGTCCAAGATGCATAGCCTCAAAAGATCTTCCAGCGTCCAGTTGGTGCGTTCTGTCTGCCTGTCCGTCTGGGGATGGAATGCAGTGTTGAAGGTCAACCGCGTGACTAAGTAAGCTTGCACGGATCTCCACTCCCTAGAAGTGAACCGGCCATCCCGATCCGACACGATCGTCTTGGGCACCCCGTGATATCGAACGAACTGCTCCACAAATCTCCGTACTAATACTACCACAGCGTCGTCCTTCCTGATCGGAATGAACCTGGCTACTTTTGCCAACCGATCGACGATGACCCAAATCGAGTCATTTCCTGTTCGTGATCGGGGAAGTCTGTGAATAAAGTCCATCGCGATGTCTTCGAACTTCCACTCTGGTACCGGGAGTGGTTGCAACAAACCCGCAGGGTTTTTGCACTCTGCCTTCACTAGCTGGCAAGCTTCGTAGTGGGTCACAAACTGAGTGATATCCTTCTTCATTCCAGGCCAGTACATTGTCTTCTTCAAATCCGCAGTCATCTTCATGATGCCCGGGTGCACCGAGTATCTGCTGTGGTGGGCTTCCGCCATAATATCCTCCCGGACCTGGCCTCCTTCCGGTATATAAATCCGACCTCTGAAGCGTACCACGCCGTCCCTCATCGTGTAATCCCCTGCTGTTCCGTTTTCCAAGGCCCAGAATATTGGCTCCAATTTGACATCTCGCCTCTGTCCCTCTCTAACTCGGTCCCGGATATCGTCTGTAACACTCACCGCAGCTAAATACTACATGTAAAGCTCGGGGTCCTCGGATGACACCAGTGTGATGTGCATATCCTCCAATCTCCTCACCAGCTCCATAGTCATAATCTGGGGCCCGACCTTGGAAGTGGCAGCTCTCCTACTCAATGCGTCCGCCACCACGTTTGCCTTCCCTGGATGGTAGTGCATTTCATACTGATAATCTGCTAAGAACTCCACCCAGCGCCTCTGCATGATGTTTAGTTCCTTCTGCGTGTCCACGTATTTCAGGTTCTTGTGGTCGGAATAGATATCGCAGTGGACTCCATAAAGATAATGGCGCCAGACCTTCAAAGCAAAAATGACCGCCCCCATCTCAAGGTCGTGCACCGGATAGTTCTGTTCGTGCTTCTTCAACTGGCGAGATGCATATGCCATCACATGGCCCTTCTGCATCAGTACAGCTCCCATACCCTGGTAGGAAGCATCAGTGTAGACCTGAAATCCTTCCCTCCCCGAGGGGAGAGTAAGAATGGGAGCTGAGGTTAGCCGATCCTTCAGCTCCTGGAAAGCTGCCTGGCACTGCGGGGTCCACACAAACGGTACCTCCTTCTTCGTCAAGGATGTGAGTGGGAGGGCGATTCGAGAGAATCCCTCCACGAACTTCCAGTAGTAATCGGAAAGTCCTAGAAAACTTCGTACGTCGGTGGCTATCTTCAGCTGCGGCCAATCCCGAATAGCCTGAATCTTTGCCGGATCCACTGCCAACCCGGCTCCACTGATAATATGGCCTAAGAAGCCCACCTCCTTCAGCCAGAACTGACATTTACTAAACTTCGCATATAGATGATTCTCCCGCAGTCTCTGCAGGGTCAGTGCCAGATGGTGAGTGTGCTCCTCCTCCGTCCTCGAGTAGATGAGGATGTCATCGATAAACACAATGACAAACACGTCTAGGTACTCCTTGAAAACCTGGTTCATGAGAGTCATGAACGCCGAGGGTGCATTGGTGAGCCCGAAGGGCATCACCATAAACTCAAATAATCCATATCTACTACTAAAAACAGTCTTCTGAATGTCCTCCTCCCGAATCCGAAGCTGGTAGTATCCCGACCTCAAATCTAATTTCGAAAAGAACTGCGCTCCCTGCAGCTGGTCGAACAGCTCGTCTATCCTTGGCAGTGGATAGGTGTTCCGGACCGTCAGCCGATTTAGTGCTCGGTAGTCGATGCACAATCTGAGGGTCCCGTCTTTCTTCTTGACGAACAATACCGGGGCTCCCCATGGTGAAGAACTTGGCCGGACAAATCTGGCTCCCACTAGCTCCTGAAGCTGGCTCCGAAACTCTGTCAACTCCCTTGGGGCCATCCGGTAAGGTGCCTTGGATGCTGGCTTGGCCCCCGGTACAAGCTGTATCTGGAAGTCCTGCTCCCTGCGCGGGGGTAATCCGGGTAATTTCTCTGGAAAGACGTCCTCAAACTCCCGCACCACCGGAATATTCGATATAGAACTTGTGGCCTCCGCCATCTCAAACAGCACCTCGTAGACCTCCTCCACCTGTAAATAGGCCTTAACGGCCTGTACTGAAGATAAGGGTATACGTGAGGCAGGTCTTATACCTTCGATGATGATGGTAGAGTCCCCATGTCTCATGGTGATCCTCTTCGCTTGACAGTCAATCTGGGCATGATTCCATTGTAGCCAAGTCATGCCCAGGATCAGCTCGAAGACTGGCATCCTCAGGACCGTTGCCGGAACTTCGAATGACTTTCCACCAATCTCCGCCTCCATACTGCAGTGGGCTGAGATGAGTATCTCCGATCCGTCGGGTAGACGCACCCTCCTCATCCGGCCTGTGAACCGTTCCACTCCTTCCAGCCCTTCCAGAAAGGCCTCCAACACAAACGAGTGCGAGGCACCCGTGTCGAATAGAGTATAGGTGGGCTTGCCGCTGATGAAGACTATACCTGAGATGATTAAAGGTCTTAGTATTTTATAACACGTTTTCTTTCCTATTTATTCTACCTAGGGCAGTTCTACTTGTTGGGCAATTGAGAACGAGAATTTAGTTTAAACAATTTAAAACATCTTAGCTTACATGTGATGACCCGCTCTGAATTTCGAGGCTGTGCCAGATCCAAGGCATATGCCTGCTCCCTTTCCTGTTTTCGGTCTCCTCCCTGGTAACCATGTCCTCGGTCGCATCCTCGGCCTCCGAAATGCTGGGCAGGTGGGCCACCCTGTGGTGCTGGAGGTGGTGCCCCCCTCATGGGGCAGTTTCTCCGGAGGTGACCCACCTGATGACAATGGAAGCACTCCGGCGGGGGATACGCCATACCCCCGGATCTCGGCATCTCCAGTATCCGAAGAGGTTGAGGGGCCAAAACCACCTGCTCTCTCGGTTCCTGCCTCACCTCCTGACGAGGCTGCTCCTCTATCCTTCTCCCATCTGGTATGGTGCCTCGCCGCTGATCATTTCGGGCCCTCCAGCCCTGATCCTCCTCTTGCCGCTTCCGGCCCCGAGTGGTGTGCCAATCAGCCTCAATCCTCTTTGACATCTCCAAAATCCGGGAGATAGGCCCGTCAGATACAAACAGCAAGGCCTCCCTCAACTCCTCTTTTAGGCCCTTATAGAATCTCTTGATGTATCCTGCTTCGTCCAGCTGGTAAGAACCTGCATATCGAGCCAAATGGTCGAACTCTCGGTGGTACTCCACCACCGTCCTGGTGCCCTACCTCAGCTGTAAGAACCGCTCCTCCAACTCGTCTCTGGCCGACTGCGGAATAAAGTGCTCCAGCAGCGTGGCCTTGAATTCCTCCCAAGTAATTTCTGCAATCTCCCTATCGGCAAACGTCGTGTCCAACAGCGTCTTCCACCACCTCTTGGCATGGGACTCCAAGCAAGATACCACCAAAGCCACCCTCTCCTCCCAAGGGCACCGTATCCCGGTCAACATCTTGTACATAACATCCAGCCACTCCTCTGTCTGCACTGCCGACTCTATCCCCAAGTATGACGGGGGAGAGAGTCCTCGGAAGGTGCTCATCCAGTTGGCCCCTGGGTTTGGCTGCTGGGCCGGAGCCTGCTGAGCCCGGAAGGCCTCAAGGATAGCTATAAGAGTTTGCCCCATGTCTGACTGAAGGAAAGGTGTGGGGACCATGGGAGTTGGTGCAATGTCTGGAGTCTGCTGAGCTCCACCTTGTGGGGTGGGCTGAGCTGGGGGCTGCAAAAACGAGCTACATTAGTAGGTAATTGACTCAATACCTAATAAAAAGTGGATAATTTACATGTGATCCCTCATATGGGCACACCACTGCTTCCGCTGCTTAGTTTGTCCCCAAACTAAACTCGTGCGGGGGTGACCCAGGGTTGTGGACTGCTACTTTTCGATCGAGGTCTGCTTTGATACCACTTGTAAGACCCCCTTTTTTTCTTTTTCAACACCGGGGTCTTAGGCCCAAACCGCCGTTTTGCAGTGACTCCTTCACGCCCTGAAGGGTCATCACCACAAAGCGCTGATTCTGCCGGCCGATTTCGATCACAGAAAAGTAGCATAAAGAAGTAATGGAAACTATCAGTCCACAGAAAACCACATATCATAGTAAATATATCTCCACGAAGGGAGTATCCACAGAATAAAACATCAGAGTAGCAAAATACGGGCTTATGCCTGGTACATCATATCCTCACTACAAAATCACTCATGCGGAAACGAAAGCAGAAAACTACTCAAGGTCGAGACTCATGGTCCCGGCAGTATGAACTCCGGAGCTAGACTGCCCCACCTCCAAGCGCACCGGTCTCTGGGGCTGCTCCTCCATGCTGGACTCCACGATCCCCTAAATGATGCGGTTCGAAAACCGTTAGTCTAAAAGACTAAGTCCTATCATCCCCCGCCCCTTCCCCCACGACTCCTAGGCACCGAGCGGAGAGGAAGAAAGGGGAGGACTTGAAGGTGGAGAATATCAAAAAAACAGATGGCAGCGGACCTATACTAGCAATTCTATAACAGGTATAGACAATAAGCTAAAATAGGAAAAATAACCTTCACTTATGTGAGATCACATAAGCCAAGGGGTCTTTTGCAAGGCTCCCATCGTATAAAAAGTCTCATACCAATTTATACGTTGGGGTGTCGGTTATCAAACAACAGTATGTGTACTTATATATCGAAAATTGACCTTAATTTATAAACTTGCCCATACAAGCTTATAGACCAAGGGGTCATTTTGCAGGTTCTAATGTATAAGCGTCACATTCCACTTATACATTAGGTGTAAGGGTTAAATGAATCGATTATGCTATGACATGCAAGTGGATATGATGGATCATGCAAGTGCAACACACACACCCGACTCTGTGCACACAGACCTTTAGTTCCCCCTTTCTAGAGTCGTAACCTCCCAGGATACCTCTATAGTGGCAGACGGAAGCGGTTGGTTGGGCCTCGCCCACCTCTAAACCAGTAAAGTACTACCGGTCAGACCTATCGTACGCCTCAACGCTTGGTGCACGAAGTGGACTCCTGCGTACTCTTGCCGGCTGGCGTACCGGACTTCTGTTTGCGAAGTGCTAACCACACTTGCCGAGTCAACGTATTGGCGTCGGTGCATCGACCCTCCAATACCGACGACCCACCACCTTAATTTCTCTTTCCTTTTATGCACATGCAAATTTAGCGTAAACAAAAACCGAGCCGAAGCTCCCCGGACCAAAACGTCTGTCTCAACAAGCGAGCCGAAGCTCCCCGGACCCAAAGTTCGTCTTTTAACCATCCGAGCCGAAGCTCCCAGCTATCTTCTGGTGCTATCAGTGTGTGTGAAAAGTGCAACCCTAATTACTAAGTTACTCTTTTCAGCTTGTTAAAAACAGTTTACGTTAACCCAGGACTGCCCCCGGTATTCCCTGTGAAGGGCTCTCAAGGGGCACTAGGAACTGTGTTGGGATTACGCCCAGCGTTCCCTTTCGCAAGGTACTTAATATTGTTATTGGTTGATCCCCTTACCCATTACTTTCTCATGTTACGATAGGCTAATCCTAGGGTGATTTGACTCCAACTCTCCTCGGGTAGGACGATCTTTCGTCGGACCCGAGCGCCTCTAAACCCTAGACAAAACAACACCCTACTCACTTATCTTCCAAAGATGTTCCTAATTCTATTTATCCTTTCTAGCAACCAAACAACACCCAACACATGTGCTCTAGTTCATATCCCAAATGATTTCCTGCAGTTTTGCTAAATGCAGACCACTTAAGTTATATGACCCGTAAAATGGGAAGTATGTCATATGATCATCCAATGCTCATATAATAATTATTAGAGGTCTATATTGGCATACGTAGCCTGAATCCATAATTTCTTAATTTTCATAATTTAAATGCTAATTTATTTATTTATTTTAAAAGTCAAAGGTTCCAAGGTTGAACATGAAATACAAGATTTATGCAAGATAAAGCTCCACTAAAATTATGATAAATGCAAAATGGGTAATCATCTAAAAATTCAGAATCTCTGAATCTGTCAGCAAGATTTAAGCCCTTAAATGTTATTTCAAATTTAGACCATATTAAGTCATTTAAAGGGGATGTACTATAAAAACACTTCCAAAAATTCAAAGAAAATTCTAGGATGATTATAAGGGCACATAAAACCACAAAGTAAAGTTTCATAATTTTTGAAAGGATCTTTTTCCCTGAATTAACTAAATATCCAATTCTCAAAATTTGGGTCTTGTAAAGGAAGTTCTGTCAACAAACCTCTAAAAATTATAAGTAAATTTCTACAAGTACTTTTTGGCCTGAAAACATCAAAACCTAAACCTCATGATTTGTCAACAGATATATCATCAATAATTAATTTATTCTACCAAAGCCCCTTTCTGAAATTAATGAGGGAAGTACCAAATAAAATCAATTAAGAGTTGTGATAAAATTCAGAGATGTTTACCTAGCCCTAGACTATCTTCTGACCAAGTTGCATCATATTTTAAAGCACATAATATCCATAAGAAAATCAAACATCTTTTTGGGCCTTTTGGTAATTAACAAATGAAGTACCAAAAATATAATCCCTAAAATTCTACAAATATTACCAGAGGTTCTAGGAGGCCTAACACCTATTCTACCCAAGTTTTATAACATTTGGGGAAGGTTTAGTGGCTGAAACTTCAAATTTGTGCTCCTACCCTAAAAATAGGGTTAGGGTTTTGAGGTGTCTACCTTGCTCCAATTCTTCTAAAGTTCCTACCAGAGATCTTAGGTTAAATTACCCTCAATTCTACTGGGTTTCCAAGGCCATTCAAGGGCATTTGCCCCTATGTCCTTCACAACCCTCAAAAGTCCTTCCTTAGGGTTTGAGGTTGAACCCTAGGGCAAATCAAGCCTAAATCATCCCATTTTCCATAAGAGGGTGACATTAGCCATGCCAAGTCAGTGTCCAACACATATGCCTCTGTTGAGGGGAGGGGACCACCCTAAGTCCATAGTGCTCTTTTAGTCCAAAATATCTCCTTAAGACCAAACTAGGGTTTGGTGATTCCCTAACCAAAACTCATCCAAATATGCTCAAAGTGTGTACAGAACTAGGTCTTGATGCCAGGGACCACTCACCAAAATTTGGGAGGGTTTGGAGGTCATTTGACCACTTAATTAAATTACCCTAACTTTATTAAATAAAAGCAAAAACTTTAGGAAAAGTGTGTCCAAAAATTCTGAGTTTTGGTCAGGCCCTAGGTATAGCTAGGTTAGGCTCCCTGCCAAAATTTCAAGTGATTTGGAACAGGGATGAGGTGTGGGCACTCAGTTTAATGACTGTCTAGCCCTAAGTACATGTCTCACCAAAATGGGTGCCCTGGTCATACCATGCATCCAAATTGGTTCAAACCAATTTCAAAATAAAATAGACACCAAGTACTACTTTTATGTTGGTGACGTTTCCTGTAGAGGGGTCTAAGTATTTTTAAAATTTAAAACCAATTATATCAAATTCTGTGACATAATTCACATTAATATAAAATGATATCCGATAGTTTAATCATTTAACCGCACAGATCTTGAAGCAAAAGGGACGGGATCCCTTCATCTTCCTCCTTGAGCCGACGGCCAGGATCCATCCCTCCTGGAGCCGCTTCCAAGCTCTGTCGCCGGCGATCCAGCCCCTTCCCCGGCCGGCCACCGCCACCACCACCTCCGTTGAGGTGGTGGCTATCGCCAGGCGGCGGCTATGCCGCCGGAGAGGCATTTTCCGGCGGTTATAGCAGGATCATTTTTAGCCGAAAACCATGAAAATCTTGGTTTTGATCGGGCTCAATTGAGCCCAAAACTTAAACCTAAGGAATCCTATGATCTACCCGTGAGTTAAGGAGAGGGGAAGGACCTTCCTGGCGGCCTGAATGTGGATGGAGCGGCGGGATGCCATTGTTGATGGCGGCTGCGCTCGGCTTCTGCAATAGTATAGTGGGACGACCTGTCTCCTCCAGGTAAAAGCTCGAAAATGTTCCCCTCTGCCCACTGATAGTGTTTAAATGGCAATTGGGGATGGGGGGCGGCTGGTTCTTCAATGCCCATCAACACCATTTATGGTGAGGCTCGGGTTGAGTGGAGGGGGGCTGAATCCACCCCTTGGTGGCCGGGAAATGGCTGGAATCAACTCCTCTTCCCTAGAGGAGTTGATTGAAGCCATTAAAGGTGGTTGTTAGCCTCCCTTGGTCGGCTCCACTCTCTCCCTTCCTCTCCCCCATATTCTCTCTCCACCATTAACATGGAGGGAAGCTCCCTTCTCTCTCCTAGTCACCCCTGGTTGACTGTTCAACCCCATAGGCTAAGTGAAACCCACTTAGTCATGATGATCATGAAAGTGAGGTTAGCCTAAGGAAGAAGTGGCTTGGGCTTGGGTTAGCCCCTTTGGGCTAGGTTTGACTTGGCTTAAATTAGGGTTGACCTGGGTCAATCTGATCATCTAGGTTGACCCCATTGGGTCTTTAGTGGCCCATTGGACTCCCTTAAGGTCTAGGAAGACTTGAATAGGGTTGGTTGGGCATCTTGGGGGTCACATGTCCCTTGGTAAGGGCACTTTGACCATTTTAGGGCTAGAGTTGACTTGGGTCAACATAACCATTTGGGTTGACCCCATTGGGTCCTTGGTGACCCATTGGCTTCCCCTAAGGTCTAGGTAGGGTTATGTAGGGTTACCTTGCACTTTGGAGGTCACATTCCCTTAGTAAGGGTACTTTGACCAGATTAGGGGCTTGAGTTGACTTGGGTCAACCTGGCCTCTCGGCTGACCCCAATGTGTCCTTAGTGACCCATTGACCTCACTTTAGGGTTAGGAGGGCATAGGTGGGGTCCTCTAGGCTAGGAGTAGGTCAATTGACCCTAAGTAGGCTAGTTTGACCCATTTAGGGCTAAGGTTGACCTTGGTCAACTGAGCCTCTTTGGTTGACCCCAATGGGTCCTTATGGCTATAATGGGCCTCCCCAGGTATTAGGGGGGTGTTGTGGTAGGGTCTTGGGGTCAAGGTGTAGCCCATGGTCATCCTAAACCATTGTTCAGAGTTCTATTATTTGCAGACTATGATGATTTTCCACATTTTGTCTCCTATCTCTTGGTCCATTCCTGGCTTCCTAGGGTTTGTCATGACCTAGTCATGGACAAAACCACACCTAGGGGTCTAGTTGGAAATGGGATGTTACATGGGAACCAACCTGAACATAATTGGGTTATGTGATATGTGTAGGAGATATGGGACTCGGGGAAGCTTGACTCGCGCAGACGACTTAATTGACGTTGTGGTGTGAGCAACGGGTCAGCAGGAACCGTACCCGATCTATGTGGTTCGGTTAGAGAGACCTAAGGTATGTGGTACTCGTCGTTGGCACAGATGGAGGGTCTTAGGCAGTGGCCAGAAAGACCAGATGCTCACGACATATTGTCGTCCTAGGGGCGGTGGTGAGTCAGCGGACTTGGACCATGTTCACCGAGAATGTGCCCTGAGAGCACGGGGTGTGTGGTCGTGCGTTCCTACGCCTATGTTGATGTGTTATTACACTATATTGTTGTTTATGCTAACAAAGTGCAGGGAAGGAGCATCGTCGCCTCGGGTTGGGGGCGGGATCATTATAATTTGGTCAGCATAGCTGACCGTTGCCTTTGCTTGCCACCGTGCGGTGGATTGTTGCTTGCAGGTACTGCAGAGTCGAGTGCTAAATAGCGGGCTAAATCCCAAGTTGCTGAGCCGGCCCTCAAAGTCCTAATTTGAGTGCTTACTTGTTTTACTCATGTATGACCGGCCTCCGTGCCGAGGTTTGGAAAATATTTTATGTTGGAGCAAAATATTGTAAGGCCTTAAGGCCAGTACTTGTGTATTTGTACGATCATTCCTGTTGGCTTTGTAGTGGACATTCATGCTGGTAGCTGGGTTCTTTTATTTTGCAACTATTAAAATTACTTCCGCTAGAATGAATCTGTGTAGGACGTTGTACATTGGTTGGATGGTTTCCATTGAGTAACCGCACGGTCTGTCTGTGGTATATAGCATCGGGCCCCGGTCGGACCTACTGCTATATGCTATGCGACAGATAGGTGGTGTTACAATTTGATATCAGACTACTGGTTTCGGTAAGGCTTAAATGAATTCGTGGACGAATTCTTTTAAGTGGTGGTGAGCACATGTGTGTGCGTCATCGTTATAACATCAAAAGAACCCATGAATGTCCACTTAGGAATGCAAATACACGTGTTTGAGGAACTGCGCGTTCCTATAATTGCTTTTTGCAATTTTGTATGGTCGTTTAATGGTGTTTTGTACCACTATAGGTGACCAGAAGCGGTGCTGGGCCGTCAGAACGCCTAGTTTCTGAGGCTAGTAGTGCACCAAATGATGCTCCTGCAACACCTCCATCGGCTAAAACCATACGATTGGTTGCCAAAGCAGTGTTTTCCACGATCAATGCACAACCTGCAAGGCAGATACTGTAGCCCGCTCCTGCAATGGAGCAGGTACCTCTTCCAGAGGTTGAGCCAAGAAGAGTGGAGCAGGTAGTAGTGGAACCTTTGGTGCCGAGAAGAGTAACTGAGAGACATCTCAAACATGTCATGAGCTTTAATCCTCCGGTATTCTCAGGGTTGGGAACCCCATCTCAAGCTGAAGACTAGCTCTCCCGTGTAAAGAGAGTCTTGACAGCGACGGAGACAGAGGAGTGGAAGATGACCACTATAGCTACGTTCTTGTTAGATGGAGACGCTAGGCTGTGGTGGGAGGGTTTGGAGCTGCATCTATTAAGAGGAGACAACTTACAGACGTCTCGATGGAGGAGTTCTCGAGATTGTTCTTGGCAAGGTACCTCCCTTCGGCGCAGAGGATAGCTTTGGAGAATGAGTTCCAAAGGTTGGTACAAGGAGAGAGTAGCGTGGATGAGTATCTCCATGAGTTTACTCGGTTGGGTCGATATGCTAGCTCCACATTCGTGGATAAGGAGCGCAAGACGAACCGTTTCTGCGAAGAACTGAGAGATGACTTGAGGCTACTGCTCTCGAGGCCTATGACACAGGGCTTCTTGACCCTGGTCAACACGGCTCGCTCTTTGGACAAGGATATGAAGAATGTACAAGCAAAGAAAAGCTCGGGTGATAAGAGGATTGAGTTCAAGTTGCCGGCTAACTCAAGGTCTGGGTACCGTAAGTTCAACAAGAAGGCTAGAACTTCGGGTCCAGCCCCCTCTTCTGGTGCTTCTAGGGCGACTACGGGTCGGACCCCGGGCGCATGTTTTACTTGTGGAAAGCTGGGGCACTTTGCCCGTGACTGCTGGAGCAGACGTCCCAAGTCCGAAAGAAAGCCGGGAGCAACTTATGAAGAGAAGGGCAAGGCGGTGGAGTCAACTGCGTCCCATTACGCTCCGGCTCAACCGAGGGTTTATAATCTTGGCCAGCAGGAGTCCATTAAATAAGCAGATGTGGTGACAGGTATGGTTTAAATTTATAGTAAGTCAAATTGTTTTATACTTGTTATGTACGTGTTACCTTACCACTGCTTATTTAGGATTTGTTTTGATTTGTGAGAATCCGGCAAGAGCACTCTTTGATACGGGAGCATCACACTCCTTCTTGTCCGAAGTATTCATATCGCGCATCGGAGTACCTTATTCGATGATGAAGGACAAGTTGGATGTGTTGTTACCGAATGGGTGTTCGATGCAAGCGGATAAAATCTGTGGCGTTAAGATTCGCATTGGGAATCAAGAGTTCTATCTGTAAGAGTCGTTACTACCGCTGGTGGAGTTTGACGTTATATTTGGAATGGATTGGCTCTCGGAGCAGCAAGCCTAAATTGATTGCGGTCGCAAGGAAGTCAAGTTGGGAGCAAGTCGTGAGATGACTTTTTCGGGCTTAAAAGGGTCGAGTAAGACATTGATGTCTGCTTTTCAGGTGGTGAAGGTGGTTCTTGCTGGAGCAGAGCTGTTCTTTACACTGGTGGAGGTTGCAAAGCCTAAGCCTACGATGGATATTATTTCAGTAGTATCGGAGTACCCTGATGTGTTCCCTGCCGATCTTCCTGGAGCCCCACCTCAACGGGAAATTGATTTCACGATTGAACTAGTGCCAGGTGCGAAGCCTGTGTCACGATCTCCATATCAGCTAGCGCTTTAGGAAATGGCGGAGCTGAAGGTGCAACTTCAGGAGTTGTTGGAGCAAGGATATGTGCGTCCAAGTTCTTCGCCTTGGAGCGCACCGGTCCTCTTTGTTAAGAAGAAGGATGGGAGCTTGAGGTTATGTATCGATTATCAGGAGCTAAACAAGTTAACGGAAAAGAACAAGTACCCGATCCCAAGAATTGATGATCTCTTTGATCAGTTAGTCGGGTCGATGGTGTACTCAAAGTTGGACCTCAAGTCCGGTTACTATCAGCTGAGAATAAGGGAGAGTGATATCCCTAAGACAGCGTTCAGTACGAGATACGGGCATTACGAGTTTACGGTCATGCCGTTTGGGCTGACCAATGCACCGTCGGTGTTCATGGATTTGATGAACAAGACTTTTCGGGAGTACTTGGACCATTTTGTGATCGTCTTCATCGACGACATTTTGGTGTACTCGCAGAGTGAGGAGGAGCACTTCAGGCATCTTCACTTGGTATTGGAGACGCTAAGGAGGAATCAATTGTACGCCAAGTTCTCAAAATGCGAGTTTTGGTTGTCCTCAGTGGCATTCCTCGGTCATATAGTGAATGGAGAGGGGATTGCGGTGGATCCGGCTAAGATTGTTGCAACACGAGAGTGGCATGTGCTTGCTACGATAGCGGAAGTCCGGAGTTTTCTGGGGCTTGCCGGCTATTACAGGCGCTCCGTGGAGAACTTCTCGCGGATAGCATTACCTCTCACTACTTTGATGAGGAAGGAGCAGAAGTTCGTTTGGACGCCGGAGTGTGCGTGTGCTTTTGAGGAGTTGAAATGTCGGTTGACCACAGCGCCTGTGCTGAGTTCGCCGAGTGGGACCGAAGGTTTTGAGATCTACAGCGATGCTTCGGGCAGTGGTTTGGGTTGCATGCTACTGCAGTATGGAAGTGTGATAGTGTAACGCCCCCACTCATCACGTGGCATATAACGGTGGGTCCGGCTGGGGCCCCACGACATATGTCACAGACAAGCGGCAGAATTACTTGTGGAAATCAAAATCTACTCGCATCCTAACTCAATATATTCTAGCGCAGCATTTTAAGTTACCATGACCTCAACTCAAAGAATGTCCACTACTATATAAACTCCACATTTATATATCCAAACCAGGAATGTATACAACTCACACACACTGGCCTTAAGGCCTTACATGTTTCTCTTTACACAAATACATTTTCGTACATCGGCACGCTGGCCGGCCACACATGAAATCCAACCACGTTTCTTCGCACGGCCTTCTAGGGCCTTTAGCAGCAAGCCTCCACTCTGCTTAAGCAAATCAATTCAAGCATAAACACCTGCAATTAGCCATCCAAGACAAAGCGAAAAATAAAGTAACGGTCAGCTTTAGCTGACCACTTATAACAACCCTACCCCTTACCAGGGGCAGTGGTTCCTTCCCTGTATGCATTGTCATATCATAATCATTTCAATCTAGCAAATCTACCAATCACAATCACATCACAAACGCCGGTATCCACCAGACGCTCCGTGCACTCAGGGCACCTTCTTGGTGTACCGGAGATACCAGTCATACACCGCCGATCGAGGCTCTTCACTTGTTGGTTGGGCGGTTCAATCCTAGTCCACCAATCTCACTATTGGCGACATCCCGTCCATACCACTCAGAGGTACTACCTCACGACATACACAAACAACCAGAGCAGATCGACCTACACCTGTGGTGTGGCAAGCCAGGTTTATCATGGCTCCCCAGGCATTACCACCAATCGACCCCTCACCTATTTCTGATCGACCCACACCTGTGGTGCAGCAACCAGGGTTTAACTCGGCTCCCCAAGCATTGCCACCAATCGATCCCTCATCTATCCAGATCAACCCACCCTAGTGGTGTAACAGGCCAGGTTTATCTCGTGCTCCCCAGGCGTGCTACCAATTGATCTCTCAACACAACCAGGAGCTTAATTAAAGCCTCCACACATCCATAACCAACATTCAATCATCCATACAACCATTCAAGCAAAGCATAAACCTTTCATAGCATCAAATCCACGGAGTCTTCTCCAGTTTACCCATGATCATCACCAATCCAGACTACCCATCCAGATGGGCTTCACACAGCATGCATATATCGTACTCCACACTTGCGGCTCTAGATGCAAACTCAACCACAGAATCGCTTACGAAATCCACCTCTTGGTGGAGGATTCCACGCACATGCATAAAGAAAGGACTTCGATGTCCAAGAAGGAGATCGTTACACTTGAAGATCGCTTTGGCGCCATGAAGTAGCCGGATGGAAGTCACCGCCTCGGCTTCGCCTTCACGAATCCGTTCTCGGACCTTCAATCTGCACTACGCATCTCCTCCAGCAGCTGGATTTCCTTTCTCCTTTCCTTGCCTTGGCGTTTCCCTTTCTCTTTCTCTCTCTTGGAATGAGAAGAAGAAGATTGAGATGAGAATGAAGGGACTTTATCCCATTCTCAGCCTTTTATCCACAGGGAAGCAGCCTGGACCATTAGATCCAGAATAGGGAAATGAACGGCCAGAAAATTTGAACAAAATCACTTTTCGGTCCTGACACGCCCTGTGACACGCCCGTGTCATAGGGCGTGTACCTTAAGCGGCACACGAACCGACTCATTCTATCATAATCCAAAATAGAACACGGCCAGGGTACACGCCCGTGTCAGCCCAGTCACTCCCGTGACCCAGGGCGTGTAACCCACTTGACGATCGGCGAGCATAGATCGTCGACCAGAGGGGACATGCCCTCCGACACGCCCATGTCGGATGGTACACGCCCGTGTAGCACGGCGTGTTCCCTCTGTCGACCACTTTCGTCGACCATAAACTCTGGTGTCGACCAAGGGATGACACGCCCTAAGTCACGCCCTTATCACGAGCGTGTACGTCCCAAAAATTCATCGAACAAAGTTTGTCGACCACGCACCCAATCTGCTCAACCCGAGCAGGACACGCCCTGGGACATGCCCGTGTCCCAGGCCGTGTCACCCGATATTTTCCCGTTTCTCGAATTTGGGATGTTACAGATAGCATATGGCTCGAGACAGCTGAAGGTGCACGAGTGGAATTATCCGGTCCACGACTTGGAGTTAGCGGCTGTGATTTTTGCCTTGAAGCTGTGGTGATATTATTTGTATGGTGTGAAGATTGATATCTACACCGATCCCAAGAGCCTGAAATATTTGCTGGATCAGAAAGATCTGAACATGCGACAGCGTAGGTGGATGGAGTTCCTGGGGGACTATACATTCAAGATCCACTACGTGCCTAGTAAAGGCAATGCGGTTGCGGACGCATTGAGTCGTCGGGCCCCAGCTCAAGCCAATTGCCTGTTGCTCCATGACGAGCGGTTGGTTCGGGAGTTGGAGGCATTGGAGATCTTTTGCGTGGATAAGCAGTCAAGTGCTGAAGCATTATTGAACTGGACTGAAGTCCAGTATGACATGTCTGATTGGATTCGACAGGCTTTGGATTTGGATGGCCACATGAAGCAGATCATGGTTGAAGCTCTGGATGCGTCAAATTCCCAATTCGTCGTTGAGGATGGGTTGCTTTGGAAGGACGGTCGTATGTGCGTCCCAAACGTGGGCAATTTACGGGTGGAATTGTTGTATGAGGCGCATCATACCAAGTACTCGATTCACCCGGGGAGCACGAAGATGTACCGAAATGTTAAGAAATTGTTCTGGTGGCCAGGACTGAAAAAGGATGTGGCGCTCTACGTGGCGAAGTGTCAAACTTGCGCCTTGGTGAAAGAGGAGTGCCAAAAGCCGGGAGGATTCTTGAAGTCCTTGCCTATTCCGGAGTGGAAGTTCGACGACATTACTATGTACTTTGTGCACGGGTTGCCAATGTCGCAAAAGGGGAACAACGTCATTTGGGTGGTCGTAGATCGTCTAACGAAGGTGTCGCACTTCATTTCTCATAGGAAGGATGATCCGGTTGAGAAATTGGCAAAGTTGTATGTGGATAACATAGTACGGCTTCACAGTGTGCCCCGCAGCATCGTGAGTGACCGGGATGGGCGGTTCACATCCAATGATTGGAGGTTGGTGCAGCAGATGTTGGGTACAAAGCCGAGTTTTAGCATAGCCTTTCATCCGCAAACGGATGGGCAGATCGAGAGGGTCAATAGGACGATGGAAGACATGCTTCGCATGTGCGTCCTGGATTTCGGTAAATAGTGGGAAGACCACCTATACTTGGTGGAGTTCGCGTACAACAATAGCTACCAGGCAAGCATAAAAATGACGCCCTTCGAGGCCCTTTATGGTAGACGATGTCGCATGCAATTGTCTTGGTTGGAAACGGGCGAGTCAAAATTATACAAGTGACAAGAGGTGGAGGATACTACTTCTTTGGTGAGAACCATTCGGGAGAGGTTGCTAATCGCTCAGGACCGCTAGGCTAAGTACTATAATACCAAGCACAGGAACGTGGAGTTCGTTGTTGGCGATTGGGTGTACTTGAAGATCAAGCCGTTCAAGGGTGTCTCGCGGGTGCAGCGCTTGAAGAAGCTAAGCCCGAGGTACCTTGGACCGTTTGAGGTTCTGGAGCGGATTGGTGAAGCAGCGTACCGATTGAAGCTGTTAGTGGAGCTTAGTGGTCTACATGATGTATTCCATATATCGATGCTACGGAAGGCCGTGCAAGAGCCTACGCAAGTGATCGCGGTCGATCAAGTGCCAGTCGATAGTGGGTTGACGACGAAGATCAAGCCCATACGTATTGAGGACTTGGAAGTCAAGCGGCTACGCAATAAAGAGATCAGGATGTTCAAGGTCCGTTGGGACAATTGCGGTCGGGAGGAGCTCTCTTGGGAGCGAGAGCAGACTATGCTTGAGGAGTACCCAGAGTTGTTTTGCTCAGGTACCGTTTAAGTTTTATGCTTATCTTTCCTTTATTTAATTTCGTGGACGAAATTCTTTTAATAGGGAGAGAGTTGTAATGCCCCGAAACTCAAAAGAGCAACGGGAGGCGTTCTGGGCCAAATTTGGAATTTGGCAGGGGGCACACGGCCTGGGACACGGACGTGTCCCAAGGCGTGTCATGTTTGGGTCGACGATTTGGCCGAGAGGTCGACGAATTCTGGAGTCGACGATCGTTGAGCAGCGAACATGGCCTGAGACACAGGCGTGTCTCAGGGTGTGTCGAGCTCGTGTCGATGATCTGCCAGGGAAGTCGATGATTTTCGCTCGACGAAATGTCGAGACACGGAACACGGCCTAGGACACGGGCGTGTCCAAGGCCGTGTCGGGTGGTCGACGAACTGTGCTCGACGAATTGTCGAGACTGTGTACACGGCCTGGAGCCCAGGCGTGTTTGCGTATGACATGGACGTGTCAAATAGGACACGGGCGTGTCCAAGACCCGTGTGAGTCTCAGGTTGGTGTTGGTCCTGTGTTGATGGAGGAACACACCCGGTAACACGGGCGTGTACTGGCTGACATGGGCGTGTTAGGTCGAACACGGGCGTGTCGGGTGCCCGTGTGTTTTTCGAGACGCGTGGATTTTGACGGCGAATGAGGGACACGGCCCTGGACACAAGCGTGTCGCAGGCCGTGTTCGGCCCAGGTTTTGCTTTTTAGCTACGGATCATGGCCGTTCGTTTCCTTATTTTGGGATCTGATAGCTGAGGGTTGTTCCTATTGGGATATACCCGGGATTGGGCCTTTAAAACCCTCATTTTACTTGAGTGGTTCTCTTTCTAAGTCTAGAGAGAGGGGAGAGCAAAGGAGGAAGAAGAAGCCTAGATCCGGTCACCGGCGGAGCTTCGGAGCTCCAAATCGCGAACCGACATCGGATCTACGGAGGTAAGGAGAGTGCGGTGCTTTTCATCCGCATACATTTTCATGGCGCCAAGGAAAATGCTAGGGTAACGATTCTCTACTTGAGCATGTGAAGCTCTTCTTTTCCCTTACATAGGAAGCCCGCTCTCGCGAGTTTGCGATGAGTTGAGGCGTTCCTTCGGGTAGACATGAATAGTCCCCGTTGTGTACATGTAGAGTCCGTAATCGAGAACGGATATAGGCATGATGTGTGAAGCCTACCCGGACAAGTTGGTCTGGATCGGTGATGTTGCATTGCATGAATGGCCGGAGAAGGCTCCACGCGAATGTTTCTTTTTTGGGTTTTCTATGCGGTTGATTGCAATAGGGAGCCTTGGGGATTAACTCCAAGGTGCACCCGGAAAACTGGTCAGATGCGTGATTCTGCAAACATGGTGGTCTGGGAACCAACCTGAACATAACTGGGTTATGTGATATGTGTAGGAGATATGTGACTCGGGGAAGCTTGACACGCGCAGACGACTTAATTGACGTTGTGGTGTGAGCAACGGGTCAGGCAGAACCGTACCCGATCTATGTGGTTCGGTTAGAGAGACCTAAGGTACGTGGTACTCGCCGTTGGCATAGATGGAGGGTCTTTGGCAGTGGCCAGAAAGACCAGATGCTCATGAGATATTGTCGTCCTGGGGGCGGTGGTGAGTCAGCGGACTTGGACCGTGTTCACCGAGAATGTGCCCTGAGAGCACGGGGTGTGTGGTCGTGCGTGCCTATGCCTGTGTTGATGTGTTGTTACACTATACTGCTGTTTATGCTAACAAAGTGCAGGGAAGGAGCATCGCCGCCCCGGGTTGGGGGCGGGATCATTATAATTTGGTCAGTATACCTGACCGTTGCCTTTGTTTGCCACCGTGTGGTGGATTGTTGCTTGCAGGTGCTGCAGAGCCGAGTGCTAAATAGCGGGCTAAAGCCCAAGTTGCTGAGCCGGCCCTCGAAGGCCTAATTTGAGTGTTTACTTGTTTTACTCATGTATGACCGGCTTGCGTGCTGAGGTTTGGAAAACATTTTATGTTGGAGCAAAATATTGTAAGGCCTTAAGGCCAGTACTTGTATATTTGTACGATCATTCCTGTTGGCTTTGTAGTGGACATTCATGCTGGTAGTTGGGTTCTTTTATTTTTCAACTATTAAAATTGCTTCCGCTAGAATGACTCTATGTAGGACGTTGTACATTGGTTGGATGGTTTCCATTGAGTAACCGCCCGGTCTGTCTATAGTATATGGCATCGGGCCCCGGCCGGACCTACTGCTATATGCTATGCGACGGATAGGGGGTGTTACATCCTATGGCTAGGATAAATCCCGAGGTCACTTAAGTAGAGGAGTGGAGAAAAGAAAAGTCATTTCTCTTCTCTCTCTCTCCTCCTTTTCATCATGTTCTTAGAAGAAAGAGCTAAGGAAGAAGAATGATGAAGGCTGAAGCTTTGCAAGCTTAGTGAAGGAGATCCCATGGTCGTAATCAAGAACTGAAGCAAGATCCGTGAAGAGGAATGCGAAGCACTCCTTTCCAGCCTGATAGAAAGCTTGCTCATTGCTCCAAAACTATCTGCGAGGGTAGTGATCTTACTTCTTGGACATGTGAAGTCCTCCTTTTTGCATACGCATGGAATCCCCCACCAAAAGGTGGAAAAGCGAAAGGGAATTCTGATGGGTTGATACGTGATATCCCAGGGTAGTTTTGCATATAGAAACTGAAAATCATAGTATAAAATAAGCATGTCGTGTGAAACCCATCCAGACAGGGTGGTCTGGATTGGTAATATTTCATTTTGCATGACGGAGAAGACTCGGAGGATAAATGGGTATTTTATGAGGTCTAAAGGGTTATGCCTGTGAATGGGAGTAACAGGAAGTACTTGAGCCACTCTCCAGGAAAATACCCAAAAAATACCACGGTTGTGAGAATCATTGGATATCGTCGAGCGACAGTGAGTATTGTTGACGATAGCTATTGATGAGCTATATTTTGTGAAAGTCCAGTTTTTCTGGCACTACAGGATGCTACAGGTTTTTCTGGACAAATTTTCCAGTTGTGGCTGAGTCCGGGTACAGAAAGAGAAATTCTATTATAGTGACTATCGATGGCGATAGCTCCCAGATCGCATTTTGATTACCAATCTTGTCTCTTGGAGACCTGTGGCTAGTTTGTGAGCTGTAACCTGGGTGCTCAGCTCTGATGGTCGTGAGAGTAATCTATTTAAATGTCACGTGGTTATGTTTAACTCCTCAGGAAAGGTGATGTGTCCAGTATCTGTCCATTTAGCCATGGAAGCTCGGCTTTTGGCTATGGCATGACGATTTGAGTAACAGGAAAAGGCTGAACTGTACTTGCATGATGTCAGGTTAATAGACCTGGTAATTAATGCTCGCAGTAGCGGGGAGAGTCTTAGCTATATGCTGGACAATAATGCTCATAGTTTACCGTCAGTCTCGGAGTTTTGGACGGTGGTGGGACAGGCTATCTGGTACACTAATAATGTGCCCTGAGTGCACGGAACGTTTGGCAGCTGATGCAGATATTTGTGATATATTGAATGGTACTTGAGTTGCACCTTCTTGTGATATATCTCTATGTAAGGTTGCTATGCATACAGGGAAGGAATATCGCTGCCTCGGGTATAGGGAAGGGTTGTTATAAATTGGTCAGCTAAAGATGACTGTTGCCTTGTTTTCCACCCTTGTGGTGGATTGTCCCTATGCAGGTGTTGGAGAGCCAAGCGGGAAATAGTGGGTTGTAGCCCCATGATGCAATATTGGCCCTCAAAGGCCAAGCGAAGAGCTTTTACTGTCTTTCATGTGTGGCCAGCATGTGCGCTGATGTTTGTAAACCATTCTTTTTGGGCGAAAACATTTGTAAGTCCTTAAGGCTGTAATTTTTATGTATTTTGTAAAACATTCTTGATTTGTATAATAGTGGACATTCACATGAATTGAGTTCGGGTAACCATGAAGCTTGCACTAGAATGTTCTAAGTTAGTATTAATTTGGAATTTTGATATTAACATGTAACTCGACTAACTATCTGTGGAATATGGCGTGAGGCCCCAACCGGACCCTCTATTATATTTCATGTGACGGATGGAGGTGTTACACTTGAGGCTCCTGTATAGCCTCCAGGAGGTGGTTACGGTGGTTATGCGGCTATCCGCACACCGTAACCACCAACATAATTATTTTTAGTATAGTTAGGGGTGTGTATTTTGATCATTAAATTTGTTGTTCATAGACCGATATCTTAATAAAAACTATTCCCCCACTAATCATGATGGTTAGTGGGTGGTTATGCATAAAATGGATGGCGACGATCCCACAGGAGCGATCAAAAGGCTGGGAAGGGCCTCCATGCATGGGTAATTAATCCACCAGCGATGTTTGCTGATGAAGGAAGTTGTGGCCGGCGAGACACCCGACCATGGCGGGAGAGCTCAAGGTCATGGGAGGCAGGCGCGAGGAGGGGTGCCCGTAGCAGGCGGCTGCGCGGAGGGGAGGCTGGGCACAGCTGACCGAATATGTGGAGCCTCACGGCCGTGGGAGGCGGTCATGTGAGGCCGCCTCTGAGGGCGGAGCCCTGCGACCGCGCGAGGCGGGGCGGCTCGTGCAGCCCCGAGGAGTGGTGGTCAGGCGTAGGCCGCCCGACACCAGCGGGATGGTGCTGGCGGGATGACGCCGACAGTTGGTTGTGGTGGCGGTGTGCATGTAGTGGGATTGCGTGCGGTGATTGTGTGTGGAGATCGCGTGTGTGACAGTCAAACCCATGATCTCCACTAATTTGGTGGAGATCATGGGGGTGTGGGCTAAATGCACCCCAACTCTTAAAAATATAATGATGGACATATCATATGCCCCCAAAATTTTCGGTGCTAAGAATCAGAGTGTGAGAAGAGCATGGATTTTTTCATGTATTTCTTCATGGTGACTATAGCGGCGTTGAAAGGAAAGGCACTCGCGGGAGCTTCGAGTGACGATGCGCATGCCACGGTACGTTGTTGTTAGGTTGGGAAGAGGGGCACAGAGGCGGAGTCATGTAGAAGCGAAGGCAGAGATGTGAAGGCTGCTACCAGCGCCGTATGATGTATATGGCGGAGCACGAGGTGGTGTGCACATGGCGGCATGCGCGTGGCGGCGTGCACGCCTGGGAGCGCGTACTTGTGTGCACACATGGGCGCGTAGGTATTTTCACGCGTCGGGAGCAAAAACCGGGGGGCGCGCGTGCTTGGAGAACGCAACCGGGCGCACACCTGGGCACGTGCGGGGGGGGGGGGGGGGGGGGGGGTAAGCGCGTGCGTCTGGAGCGCACACCCGCGCGCGCACTTGGGCGTGCGCGGGGGTGCACATGTGCGCTTGGGGCACGCACCTGCACGCCCACCTGGGTGCACACGAGGGTGTGCGCATACCTGGAGTGCCCACCCGCGCATCAACCTGGGCGCATGCGGGGGTACACGTGTGCTTGTAGAGCACACCCGCGCGCGCTCCTTGGCATGTGCATGGGTGCATGGGTGCCCGAGGGCAAGCACTCGTGCCCGCCCTTGGCCGTGCGGCCTTGCGTTCGGGCATTAAGAACGTGCACCTATGTGTATCCTTGATTGGGCGACTTGCCTATCATGGACGTGGGTGTTCATGTGATATAGAATGTGCTCTTTTGCATGTCCGTGTGCTAACGGCGGTGTCGCGGACTTATGTTTATCATTGCTTTGATTTGATTTGCAGATTCCAAGGCGTGGTGCGCAAGTTCGACCAATGCGATTGCGTTCTACCCTTTTCGGAGAACAAATTATGATTTTGAGAAAAAGATTCGGGTTACTTGCTGATCTTGAAGTGACGATTCCTTTTGCTGAGGATAGAGTTCAGAATCCACCGAAGGGTTGACTGACCATGTGCGAGACTTTACTTTGAGCAGAATTTCGATTTCCACCCTGCAGTGAGGTGGTGGAGATCTTGAAATTTTGTGGCATACCTATGTCATAATTCACTTCTCTCAGGATGACACACCGTTGGATATTGTATCCGCAATAACCCTGATTTGAAGAAGGGTCTCACTAAGCTAAGATGAATTGAGTCTGTATTAGATGCTTTGTTTTAGGTATGTACTTGCAAGTCTACATTGCTAAGTACACACCAATGTCAGGTTACAGTGGGTCAGTAAACACGAGACTAAATAATGTAAGTCTTCATTGTGTTGGTCAATGTGTTGACTCGCGTGTAATCTCTCTATTGTTGGTGTTACCATTGTGATCTGGAAGTGATCAAGAATGTAGCCTCACTGCCAACTTAGTATGAGCCTATCAAGGTCGCACATAAGATTGTGGAGAAATTTGGAGTTTGGATCTGTATGGTGTAGCTCATTTGATGAGAAAAAGAGGACTGAAATATTCTAAGGCAAAAGCATTGAGTGCTTTGAGTTTACTCAACGCCTTGGTTTAGTCGTCGAATGTCGTTCGATGAATTTGTCCTTGGAGTGGATTCGTCGAACTCCGTTCGACGAATTTGGCCTTGGTGCGGATTCGTCGAACTCCATTCGAGGAATTTGGCCTTGGCACGGATTCGTCGAACTCCGTTCGACGAATTTGGCCTTGGCGCATATTCGTCAAACTCTGTTCGACAAATTTTGCCTTGGCCCAGTTTTGTTGAACGTGGCATCTGGCCTTTGGCGTTGAGTGTGTTGTGTTCACTCAACTCCATGGCTCAGAAGGCATTGACGGCGTTGAATCTATTCAACGCCTTCGTCGATTCAAGTGTTGATTCAGCTGGAGGTTGGCGTTGAGTTCGTCGTATATGTGCTATAAGATAGTCAACGATTCAACGAGTATAAATTGATACTCGACGATTCGTCGTATATCCTGTAGATATTTGACGATTCGTCTAGATAAACTGTTGTCATGCCGAAGGTCTATTTTGTCTAAATCCTGGGTCAGCGATTAGCGACGAGCTGCTTTGTTTATTCCCTTTGGGTATAAATAGGAGGTTTTAGGGTTTGACCAAATGCGATTATTCTTTCTTTCTAAGCACACGAGTCGTCACTATGTGAAAAACTGTTAACCCTAAAAGCCCGACGGAAGCCGTTTCGCCTTTACCGTCTCTGATTCTGACCCTGATCTCGACAAGAGTCGCCGCCTCCTCTCCTTCAACAGATCTAGCAGTCTGTGGAGACGCTGAGTGTCCTCTCCCGACCTAGCGCTTGTGCGACAAGTTGATATGGGTTCTCCCGATCGTGTGGATTTCCTGTAGAGGTGCGAATATACTTTCTGCGCTCAAGACTCAGGCCCCTAAGTGACCGGCTGGATATTTTTGGAGCATCTAGGTTGAGTTTAGACTCAGTCCCTCAAAGGTAATTTTATTACAGCCTGCTTTACTTCTTGATTGATGAATATTGTTAGATCCGAATTCGTTTGGATTTTTCTTGTTCTTATTTCCACTGCATGCACAAGTGTTGTGTCATTCCCAAAACCCCAAGAGTGGTATCAGAGGGTGGTTGCCGACAATATTCATTATTTCAGAAGTTGTTAAATCTATGGCGTGTAGATTTGGAGATTTAGAAGTGTTCTAATTGCCCAAATCTAGTCCTGGATCTTCCCAAGAACGCATGCAATTTCGTTGAAGTTTACTCCTTAACAGTAACCGTCACTTTGTTGGTTTGTGAAACTAAGCATGTGTTAGATTTTGAATCTCAAATGAAGTGACGAGCTTGTCTACTGTGTAACTGTAGTTGGTGTTGTTCATGCCCAGTGCATGTAGGTCCGAAGATTTAGAAATGTTCTAGATGTTCAGAGTTAGCTCAGTTCATCAAGTGTTGATGATTCTTGTGCACATTTGAGATGCATTTGGATTATGCTTGTTGAAATTTATTTTGCTTGATGTGCACATTGGTTAAGTGTTAACCATGATTAAAGAGTTAATCAAGTATCTAAAAATCCCTTAAGCAATATTAAGTATTTGGATGCCTTCCGATGGATGACACTCTTCCTACCTCGATCGATGAAGTGTGGGCATGCTAAAGCAAGGTGCATTAATCTTTCTTGGTGAGGGTGCTAGGGGATAATTATGATATCCCATTGTCGAAATCGGGTCAAGCTTAACTGGGTGACCTCAAAGGTTGAGTGCCCAGAGTCATGGGGTTGGAAAGCACCATATGATGGATGCGAATAAAGAGTTATTCACCATCCATACAAGAATTGCATAGTGGTGCAATTGGCAAGCGTTGCCTACCTAAATTGCTGCATTGTGAGAGAAAAGCAAAAGCTGACTCATAGTGTTAGTGAAATATGGATCTTATCCAGTAAGAGAGTTACTCGCATAAACTCTTTGAATTGATATTGAGGGTTATCAGTTTGATAAAAATAGTGAGAGTTACTTTGATTAAAGTCATAATCGAAAGGGAAAATTATATTTTGAAATGTAGAACTGATTTGCTTTGTTTGTATTCTTGTAGAATTTCCATGGCAAGTGGTTCACACTCCACCCTTGCCCTCAAAGCGATCCTTGAGTGGAAAAGCTAAGTGGAACAAATTATTTGGACTGATACAAGAACCTGAGAATTATTCTCAGGCAAGAGCGTAAGCTCTATGTTTTGGAAGAGGTATCCCCTGATGAGACTGCCCGGAATGCGTCTCGTGCTGATAAAGATGCTTACAAGAAGTATCTTGACGACTCCTTAGACGTTGAATGTCTCATGCTTGCAACCATGAACTCTGAACTCCAAAAGCAACATGAGAGCATGGGTTGCAAGGAAATTCACTAGCATCTCAAGAAAATATTTCAAGGGCAGGCTCGTCAAGAGAGATTCGATGTAACCAAGGCATTATTTTAGTGCAACATGGGAGCTCGGGACCTAGTAGGGACTCACGTACTCAAGATGATTGGGTATATCGAGAATCTTTAAAGACTAGGGTTCTCTCTGGGCCAAGAGTTGGCCACATACCTGATACTGCAATCATTGCCGAACAGTTTTCATCGGTTCGTCTTGAACTATAACATGAATGAAATAGACAAGTCACTGTTCGAGTTCCTAGGCATGTTGCGAACTGCTGAGATAAACATGAAGAAGTCCAAGCCTGCTAGCCTCATATTGATGGTGCATGAAGGCAAGTGCAAGGCTAAGGGCTTCAAGAAGACGAAGGTGGGACCTAAGTCTGGACTGGAGCCCAAGTCTTCTGCACTGAAAAAGAAAAGCTTGATGAAAGAGGGAAAGCGTCACCACTATGGCAAGGCTGGACACTAGAGGAGGATCTGTCCTTCTTATGTGGAGGGTCTGTAAAAGCTGAGGGGAGGTATGACTTTCGCTTCAGGTATTTATGTTATAAAGATAAACCTTTCTGCTCCTTCATCCTGGGTATTGGATACCAGATGTGGTTCTCACATTTGTATAAATGTGCAGGAACTGGGAAGGAGAAGAATGCTGAGTAAAGGAGAGGTGGACCTGCGCGTTGTCAATGGAGCAAGAGTTGTTGTTGTCATGGAGGTTTATCGTCTTGCTTTGCCTAGTGGGCTTGTAATAGAACTGGATAATTGTTATTTTGTTTCTTCCATAACTAGAAACATTATATCCATTTCAAGTTTGGTCATGGTGGGTTTTTCTTTTATTATTAAGAATAATTATTTTTCAATATTTAAGAATGATGTTTGTTATGGTATAGCCCAAATATTTAATGGACTGTATGTTTTGAACTTAGACCATCTGATCTATAATATTGAAAATACTGAAATACTAAGAACAAATGACTCGAACCATACGTATCTTTGGCATTGTCGTTTGGGCCATATAAATGAGAAGCGTATATCCAAGCCCCATAAAGATGGACTGTTGGACTCATTTGATTATGAATCATTTGAGAGATGTGAATCTTATTTGTTAGACAAGATGACTAAAAGTCCCTTTCACTGGCTTCAATGAGAGGGCTGATGATCTCTTGGGTATAGTACATAGTGATGTATGTAGACCCATGAGTTCCGTGGCTAGAGGTGGGTTTTTCTACTTTGTTACGTTTACTGATGATTTCAGTAGATACGAATACGTGTATCTTATGAAGTGCAAATTTGAAACCTTTGAAAAGTTCAAAGAGTTTAAAATGATGTAGAAAACCAGCTGGGTAAGTAGGTTAAAGCACTCTGATCTGATCGAGGTGTCGAATACCTAAGTCATGAGTTCTGTGATCATCTAGTAGAGTGTGGTATTGTATCACAACTCACTCCAACTAGAACACCACAGCATAATGGTGTGTCTGAGTGGAGGAATCATATATTGTTAGACAAGGTACGATCGATGATGAGTCATGCAGATTTGCATGTTTCCTTTTGGGGTTTTCTCTAGAAACTGCTGCTTTAACATTAAATCATGCTCCAATGAAAGTGGTTCTAAAGACACCATATGATATATTGACTGGGAAGCGTCCTAGTATGTCGTTCATTAAGGTTTGGGGCTGTGAGACATACGTGAGACGTCAAATGCCCGATAAGCTGGAACCCAAATCAGATAAGTGTTATTTTGTGGGGTATCCTAGGAAAACCAAAGGGTACTACTTCTACCTATCATCCAAGGGCAAAGTGTTTGTAGCAAGGATTGGTGTATTTTTTGAGAAAGAGCTCTTAAGTAGAAAGACAGCCAGGGTAGATCTTGAAGAAGTTCAAGAACCACAAACTATGAATGAACCGGAATTGGGACCTGAGTCAGGACTACAAGTAGATATAGTTGTATAACCTGCTCAGGAAAAACAAGTTTCACGTAGATCTAGTAGACCAAGGTTTGAGACGGAGAGATATGGGTTTCTCGTGTCTCAAATAGGTAATGTGTTGCTTATGGATCATAGTGATGAGCCTGCAACCTTCAAGAGGCTATACGTTGACCAGACTCCGAGAAGTGGCTTGAGTCCATGAAATCTGAAATGGACTGCATGTATTAAAACCAAGTATAGACTTTGGTGGAACCACCTGAAGGGGTAAGACCCATAGGGTGCAAGTGGGTCTTCAAGAAGAAGACTGACATGGATGGGAATGTACAAACATTCAAAGGGCGACTCGTGGCTAAGGGTTTCAAGCAAATTCATGGTATTGACTATGATGATACTTTCTCCCTTATTGTCATGGTTAAGTCCATCAGAATTTTGCTTGCTATTGCTGCGTATTATAACTACGAGATCTGGCAGATGGATGTCAAAACGGCTTTCCTTAATGGAAACCCCCTTGAGGAAGTGTATATGACACAACCCGAGGGTTTTGTATCTCCAGGTGAAGCCATTAAAATATGCAAGCTGTAAAGATCCATTTATGGATTAAAACAGGCTTCTCAAAGTTGTAATCTTCATTTAATGAAAAGATCAAAGAGTTTGGTTTTATCAAGAACGAGGATGAACCTTGTGTTTATAATAGGATTAATGGGAGCATTGTAGTCTTCCTGATATTGTATATAGATGACATACTGTTGATCAGGAATGACAAACCGACCCTAAAAGTTGTTAAGAACAACCTAGGGGACTGCTTTTTTATGAAGGACTTAGGGGAAGTGACTTATATACTCGGTATTAAGATCTATAAAGATAGGTCGAAGAAGTTGTTGGGTTTGACCCAAAGTACGTACATTGACAAGGTGTTGAAACAGTTCAACATGCTTGAGTCCAAGAAAGCATTCTTGCCCATGTCTCATGGTGTGAGTCTCTCTAAGGACCACTGTCCTAAGTCTTGTAAAGATAAGGACCGCATGAAGTTGATTCCATATGCTTCGAAAATTGGGTCAATCATGTATGCAATGTTTTGTACTAGACCTGATGTCTCTTATGCTTTGAGCATGACTAGCAGGTATCAGTCTGATCCCTGTGAAGGTCACTGGATAGCCGTCAAGAATATCCTGAAGTACTTACGAAGGACTAAGGATATGTTCTTAGTATTCGGGGGAGAGGAAGAGCTAGTTGTAAGTGTTTACACGGATGCTGGCTTCCAAACTGATAGGGACGATTCAAAGTATCAGTCAGGGTTTGTGTTTTGCCTAAATGGAGGTGTTGTTAGCTGGAAGTGTTCCAAGAAGGATACAGTTGTCGATTCTACTACTGAGGCCGAGTATATTGCCGTTGCAAATGCAGCGAAGGAGGCTATATGGATTAGGAAGTTCATCGGCGAGTTAGATGTACTTCCTAGTATTGTTCGTCCCATAGATCTCTACTGTGACAACAATGGTGCAATTGCACTTGCTTCGGAACCTAGATCTCATCAACGCTCCAAGCACATACTTCGACAGTTCCATCTAATTCGAGAGATTGTCGATCGAGGAGATGTGAGCATATGAAAAGTGCTGACTGAAGAAAACATTGCAGATCCATTGATAAAGCCTCTCGCACAGAGAAAGCATGATGGTTATGTTAGATCAATGGGTATGTGATACCTGAATGATCAACTCTAGTTTGAGTCTTGTGGATTGTATGTTTATTGGCTATAATATTTCATTTGATAATTAAAAGTACTGTATACATTCCATTTTATATTTTTTGGCAAGTTCTTTATTATGTTATTATTTCTATTTTGACAAAATAGTTAACTAAAAAAATGCCCTTAGAATGTTTGCTTCCATAGGTCAAGTAGTGACTTGATGTGAGAACCTATAATTCCAGAAGCTTTATTCTTAAAGGTCCCTGGTTGTTGTATCATCTTAGAAGCTAAGGGCGATGGTGATGCCTTTAATACTAGCATGTGTGTTGACTGATGACCCGTCCTCCCAGGTCATGATATTGTGATATCAAGACATCATATGGGTACTTGTTATGAATAAGTTGTATTGGACAGACCCATGATGAGAATACTTTGGGGATAGTTATATGAATGTGTCACAAGTATGGCTCAAGTGGCAATGGTGTTTATTGTCCTTTGACCTGAAGTCACAGCTTTCATCGAGTGAGGAAGAGCATGCTTTGATGCCATCAAAAGTCTAGTCTTGAGAAAGTTGGATGATAAAGGTGGTTATTGGGTTCATTACGAATCATTTGGGTGTTTGTGTGTGAGCATAGATGGGATTTGTCCTCCTATATGACAGGAGTTGCATCTATGGGCCCTTGATGGAATGAGACTGAGAAATGCATGGTCTTTCTTGGTTGAGTCAATATATGATATTGGACTTACCAATTTCTGAAAGTCCATTCTATATCAGGAAATTGGGATTGAATTATTATGAGGGTGATACGGTCTATACCTCTAGCTCTTTCCGGGTGTAAGGGATGAAGGGATATGAGAACACTGTAACATTGGCCACAATGGCTTATGAGTTTACAAACTCTTACTATTTGGGGAGCAATGATGTATTACTAGTTGTCGCTCATTGTTTGTGAAGCTTTTGCTTGATACTTTCTAGATAAAGTGGGAGACTATTGGTGTTACCATTGTAATCTGGAAGTGATCAAGCATGTAGCCTCACTGCCAACTCAGTATGAGCCTATCAGGGTCGCACATAAGATTGTGGAGAAATTGGGAGTTTGGATCTATATGGTGTAGCTCATAAGATGAGCAAAAGGGGACTGAAATATTCTAAGGCAAAAGCGTTGAGTGTGTTGAGTTTATTCAATGCTTTGGTTTAGTCGTCGAATGTCGTTCAAAGAATATGGCCATGGCGTGGATTCGTCGAACTCCGTTCTACGAATTTGGCCTTGGCGCGGATTCGTTGAACTCCGTTCGACGAATTTGGCCTTGGTCTGGATTCGTCGAACTCCGTTCGATGAATTTGGCCTTGGCGCGGATTCGTCAAACTCCGTTCGATGAATTTGCCCTTGGCGCGGATTCGTCGAATTCCGTTCGATGAATTTGTCCTAGGCGCAGTTTTGTTGAACGCCGCATCTGGCCTTTGGCATTGAGTGTGTTGTGTTCACTCAACTCCATGGCGTAGAAGGCATTGACGATGTTAAATCTATTCAACGCCTTCGTCGATTTCAGTGTTGATTCGTCTTGAGGTTGGCCTTGAGTTCGTCGTATATGTGTTATAAGATACTCAACGATTTGACGAGTATAATTTGATACTCGACGATTCGTCGTATATCCTATAGATATTCGATGATTCGTCTAGACAAACTTTTGTCTGGCCGAAGGTCTATTTTGTCTAAGTATTGGGTCTGCGATTAGCGACGGGCTGCTTTGTTTATTCCCTTTGGGTATAAATAGGAAGTTTTAGGGTTTGACCAAATGCGATTATTCTATCTGTCTAACCACACGAGCCGTCACTATGCGAAAGACCGATAACCCTAAAAGCCCGATGGAAGCTGGTTTGCCTTTACCGTCGCCGATCCCGATCCCGACGAGAGTCACCGCCGCCTCTCCTTCAACAAATCTAGTTGTCTATGGAGACGCTGAGTGTATCTCCCGACCTAGCGCTTGTGCGACAAGTTGCTACAGGTTCTCCCAATCGTGTGGATTTGCTATAGAGGCTCGGATATACTTTCTGCGCTCAAGACTCAAGCCCCTAAGTGATCGGCTGGATATTTCAGGAGCATCTAGGTTGAGTTCAGACTCAATCCCTCAAAGTTAATTTTATTACACCATGCTTTACTTCTTGATTGATGAATATTGTCTGATCCAAACTCATTTGGGTTTTTCTTGTTCTTATTTCCGCTGCGTGCACAAGTGTTGTGCCATCCCCCAAAACCCAACATCTATTGGGGTGTACTTCTATCCCAAGTGCATGAGGAGGATCAAGGAAGGAGAAAGACTTAGATTCAGAAGATCGGAAATTTTAACCTAGTAAAATTTCTCGAGTATCGTAAGGGATACCCGTCAAATTCGTCGAGTATACTCGTTGATACTCGTCGAATTCGTCGTATATACTTACTAGCACCCGTCGAATTCATCACATGTACTTGTGGTAGAATATCTAAGAGTGGAAAAACAGTTAAGTAAAATTCGTCGGGTATAATCAAGTATGCTCTTCAAATTCGCCGAATGTATCTAACTATACTCGCCGAATGTGTCGAATATACATGTTGATTCATGCCGAATTTGTCGAATCATCTCGACGCTACTTCTCTAGTTTTTCTAAAGCATTTTTGTCGAGTTCGTCGACTGCATCGATGATGTCGAGTGAGTCGATGATGTCCAGTGCATCAAGGGCGTCGAGTGCGTCGACTGTGTCGATGATGTCGAGTGCATCAAGTGCATCGATAGCGTCGAGTGCGTCGTGTCAACTAGTCAATACTTGTCGAATTCATCGAGTATACTAGCCGATACTCATCAAATTCGTCGAGTATGACTTCATCATGACATTGAGTGGCTAGCTGGTTTGAGCTTAATTTATCTAAGTAAATTTTGTCGAATATCACTACTAGTTCGGCGAGTATACGCAACTATACTCGACGAAAAGGACTTGGGTTATTTTTTAGACTGTTTTTCAAATTTCGGCTCTGGTTGAACGACAGCCATGTACAATAAATTGGGAAGTCTTGTTTTGGAATTTCTTTTATAGCGTTACTATTGAGGGTCCTACAAATACTTAGGTTGGATTTTTCGTCAACCCTAATCGTGCTAATTGTCCAAAATTTAAATCCGCAAAAGATTCCAAAAGTGAAACTGTAGGCTCCTGTACGACTCGTGACTTTCATTCCGCCGACGCAAGCAGTGCTCGATTCAATCTTCCTCTTCTGATTCGACTGGATCTTTGCATTCTGAAAATCTCTATTCCTTCAGATCTAGTCATTTCAAGATTGAAGATTCAAATTCTTCAAGGTTTTTGATTCTACCGTGTTCTCCAAGTTACTCAAGTTCAACCTAAACGAAGAATGACGGATAAAAGACTTCAGGTCTTATCAAGATTATTTATAAAACTTGTGTAATTTTCTTTTACATTTGTAGGAGATTTATCTCCGAGTTGTGGCTCCGAGGTGTAAATCCGGTTATGGATCAATTTGTAGGAGTGGTTGTTCTCCGAGTGGTAGGAGTTGCTACTCTGAGGTGTAAGATTTGTTGAAATTTGAGAAAAATGAAGTAGCTGAATCTAACCCTAGGTTGTAGATAGGCGGGACAGTGGATGTACCCAACACAGGGAACCACTATAAATCTCTATGTTTTGTGTGCTCCTAATTATTTAAAGTTTTTTTATTCCGCAAAAAGACACAAACATCACTTATTCACCCCCTCTAGGTGATTTACGTAGACCCTATATACTTTTAATTGGTATCAGAGGGGTGTTGTTTGGTATAAGGTTAATACCTTAAACAAGATCCCATATTTAGCATCAAGAGATTCCGCTCAGTATCCATGGACAAAAGCAAGGGCATGTCTTCTATGAAGTTACCGGTGTGCACCAAAGAAAACTTTCCCATATGGAAAGAACGAGTCTGATTCTTCATGGAAGCAGCAGATCCGAGGATTTTTTAGATTTTGGAAGAAGGACCTCATATTCCGACACAAGCCTCTGCCCTGAATCCAGCAGTCATGATACCTAAGAAGATGGTGTATTTAACTAAGGATGAAATTGCCTTGGTCTCCCTGAATAAGAAGGCGAAGAACATTATCGCGAGTGTAGTGGACGATTCTATGCTTCAAAATTTATTCTACTGCAAATCTGCCAAGGAGATGCGAGACTGTCTAGTTGTTCTCATGGAAGGAACTGAAGAGGTCAGAGACGACCGCAGATCATTACTGAATCAAGAGTACAAAGCGTTCAAGCAAGGATCAAGTGATACTATTGCAGACAGCTTCAAACAATTATTCAAGATTGTCAACGGTCTCAGAAACTATGGTCACACCTTCACTAATGGTGAATTAAACGACAAATTTTTCAAATCTTTAACAAAGGACTGGGATATTGAAAGTGAGGGATTGATCTAACTAACTCTAGAGGGGGGTGAATAGAGTATTTAAAAATTTTAAGTTTTTTTTTTACAGCGGATTAAAATAGGTGATACATATATATAAATAAATAAAAATAAGTATCACAACACAAAAATAAAAAGGTAAAGCACAACCAAACATCACAAGGAGTTTATAGTGGTTCCCCAATAAACCTGGGTATATCCAGTCTTCTACCACCCTGGTAGGAATCCACTACAAGTTTTTGATCAAGTGCCCTGCCACCACAGGTTTTGGATCAGGTGTTGTGTCATCACAAGATCTATTTTCTAAGGGAGATCTAGCAAACCTTTGAGCTTTTGATCAGGTGTCTAAAACCAAACCAATTCTTTTGATCAGGTGACTTGTGAATCAAAGAGTTTAACTTTTGAAGGGATTTATAACCATGTACACAGTGAAAAAAAATAAAAGATGTTGTCTTCTCTGTCTCCAATCTCTGAGAAGACTAGTGAATTTTGTTGATGTTGTCAAATCTCCCACTGAGTTATAGAAATCTGATCAGGAGTGGAAGCTTTGCTTCAGGGTGTAGGCCTTCAAAGATGAAAACTTCTTCTTCCAGTAAATGATTCTGAGAGATTGAGCTTTTGGTCTCAGATTGAATATGTATTGCTAGAAGAAGGGCTTGAAGAAGAATAAGATGATGAACAAGATGTTTCTTGGTCTCTGTCTCTTGTTCTCTGATTGTAGATTTTTCTCTTTCTTCTTCTTGTTCCTCTTAAAAAATTTTCTCTGTGTCTACAGCAATCTTCTGAAAAATTTCTTTATATATTGATTGCTGATTCAAACCCATTTGAATTTCAAATTCCTTGAAATCTTCTGCATAATTTTTGTGAGTTGGAACGACTGATTTTTTTCTTCTATGCATTTCCCCAACTGTCCCAGCAAAAATGGTAGAGTAATAACTCTGTAAAATCCATAATTAATGCTGCCAGAAAATGACTATATTCTTGAGAATATTGAGCATTAATTATCAGAGTATTACTGTTTTAATATTTGAAATCAAGCTGCTTTAGTCGATCTGATAAACTACAGAGAAGTTTAGTTGAACAGAACCTGGTAGAAGTTAGTCGATCTCAGCAAAGATTTTGTTGACCTGAACTCCAAGTTTGTCGAACTGATAATTCTCCTTCGTCGAACTGAGCTCCAAGATCATGAATAAAAAATATACTTACCAATCTGAGATCGAAGTTCGTCGAACTGAGAAGGCACATCATCGAGCTGAGATTCTGAGGAAGTATCTGAGTTCCTCGACCTCATCTAGACTTTTGGCAAGCTCAACTCAGAGAAGGAACTCTGAGTTCATCGATCTGAGATCGACGATCATCAAGATGAGTTTAGCTATCATCGAACACCTTTTCTACAATCTTTAAATTGTCTTGTCTTTAAATTCTTCTGTCTTTGAGGTCTTCTGAAGGTAGGTTTTCAACAATCTAACCTAATGTGACTGATCTTAACCATGGAACTAACTTATGACCCTAGACTATACATGTTGGGTCATCAATCCTAATAGTGAACATAGCCCAAATCATAAGTAGGGTTCCAACAATCTCCCCATATTTGGTTGAGGTCACTATAAAAATAAAAAAATAAAGAAAATCACAAAGCAATAAAAATATCTGACTGAATTATAGAACTTCAATAGATGTAAACAAATATGCCTTGTGAGTGTACATATAGTAAAAAAATAAAATGCATAATAAGAAAATTATGAGTTTTTCTTTGAAGCATCTGAAGAAGGAGCAGGTTTTGTGAAGACCATTATTCTTTTGGGGTCCTCTGCTTCTCTTTGAGTCATCTTCATGTCTTCAGCACCTAGAATCTTTACTGATACAGCTCTAGGCACTACAGCCTCTGGATGAAGACTCATATAAGTATCAACATTAAAGAGATTTTTCTTTGCATACCTTTCTATCTCTTTCTTCCTGTAGGAACTCATGGTTGAGTACTGAGAAGTGTCTTTTCATTCTTCACTGGCTTTCCTTATCTATGAAAGTGCCAAAACCTCCTTGAATCTGGCCATTCTAAAATTAGGATCCATTTCAGGATCATATACTGGAGATAGTGGCCTTTCTAGACTTAATTTTTCTTCTTGATTATCTTTAGATGTCTGCTGTTGACTGCTTTGCCTTCTTTGTTGTTGTTTGCTGCCCTGGGAACTGTGCTACTACATGCTGCTGCTTTGATAGGGTCTGGAATGATGAGAAGTTGTAGACCTTTGATCTTGTGAAACATTTCCTGCTGATCCTACTGCAGGAGGAGGAGGAGGACCTCTCTTGAATTGTGGTGGTGGAGAGTATCTCCTGCTCTTCTTCCTTTCTTTAATCTCATTCTTTGAATACCTCATCCAGTGAGGAGTGTTTGGAGTGAGAGTAATGTTGTGCAGGATATAGTAAGGAGTGTATGCAGTAGGAGAGGGTCTAGGAGCAGCCCTGGATGTAACCTTCCTCTTAAGTTTTATCTTTTTAGAAGCAAAGTCTTCTGAGTCATCTAAGTCATCATTATTATCATCATCATCATCATCATCAGATTCATTGGCAGGATTATCATAGAGGGAATTTATCTGTTTAAGCATTTCAGCAAAGACTACTGGATGAGCATGTGGTTGTATACTTGTATCTATTATCTCAGCCTGTGGTTGTTCAACTATATTTTCTTCTTCAGCCTGAGACTGTGCTTGAACTTTTGGCTCAATATCTATAATACCTTGAGCCTGAACACTGTCAGTCTCTGGTTCCATATCTTGAAACATGAATTCATCAAGATTGGGCATGGGGGATTTAGCCCAGCCAAAAGTTGGAGGTGAGAAAGCCTTTGGCTCTGTATAAATTTCTTGTTCTGTAATATTCTCATTAACTGTAAGACTTGTCCTTAGTTGTTCCAAAACTACAGGACTTATTGGTGCTATGCAGCAGACTATAGATTTAGAATAATTAGCAAAAGCTAGTAAGGTGGCGCTATAGACTGTATCAAAATAATAAAGTAATGAAGAAATATCAACTATGTGATTAAGGATAAAATCACCAGCAGTGATGATTTCTGGAATTGAAAACTCTGTTGCTTCTTTTTCTGTACAAACTGAAAGCATTTCTGTATCTGCTACTGCTTCTTCATTAATTGATGCTGTTGGGGTTGTTGTTGGAGCTTCTTCATGAATTACTGGAGCTTCTTCATTGGACATCTCTCACTGCCTCGATTCAGAGAGTCCTGAACCCAGGCCCCCAGAAGAAGGGATAGTGGAGAAGGTAGCAAGCTGTGAAGAAAGAATATTGATGGAAGCAGCAAGTGGGGTAATGGCCTCATCTATGAGTTTCTTGAGTGTAGGGGTAATAAACTCAAGAAAGTTGGCTGATATAGAAGAGAAATCAACATACATGTAATCATTTGGATTAGTAGATGTTGAAGGTTGGTTGGCAGAAGAAGAGGATGACATGGAGCAGGTTGGACAGATGGTGAATCCCTGTAGAATGGAGGGTGTTGGAATGTCAGTTGGAATGTTGGTGTTGGAGACATCAGGGAGGATAGTATCTTCCTGAATATGTGAATGAGGTGGAGATATATGAATTTGAGGTGAAATAGGTGGAGTGTGTCGTGGAGATGGAGAAGAAAGTAGATCAAAATTTAGTGATAACAGTAGTGGATTTGTGTCATCAATATGTGATGGTAGATGTAATTGAGGAGGTGAAGATGTTATATCCTTAGGAATGTGGATTGGTGAGTGTGGAGATGGTGGTCTGGATTGTGAGACAGGAGGGAAGGAAGTAGAAGGTGTGTCTGTAATGATAGTGGATGGTTGTTGGATAGTAAAAACATCAACAAATGGAGTTGATGATGGAAATATAGAATGATGTGGAGATGGAGGAGCAAGAGATTCTTCAGGGGTTGAGAGAGTGGCTGTTTCAGTCCTTGTGTCCTCTGAATCTATCCTGGAAGAGGAAGACCTGGAGGGCTTTAGGATAACCCTCTCCCATCCGCCAAAGAGGGCAGAGGTAAGCCTCTTAGAGACATTGATGAAAATGGTCTGGGAGACCAAAAGTTTTGGAACCTTTGCATGTAAGACGATTCCCAGAACTCTACCAAAACTAACATCCTTCTTACTATTCTTCTTCTTAATCAAATCAAACATAATTTCACCCCAGTTCACTGATTTTTGACTAACTAGGGCACTCATCAGAAGGAATTGGTGTCTGGTTATGTAGTCATGGGTAGAGTGCTTGCCCAAGATTACCTTACCAACAACATCTGCTAAGAACTTTTATTTAACTGACAAGTTCTTCTTCAGTAATTTATTAGGGTTTCCCTGGGAGTGACCCATTATAACTATCATTTCATCAAACTCAGTGCTTGATAGTTCAATATCATCTTCCCCATTGATAAATCCAAAAACTTTCAGTTATAATAGCAGGGGTAAGAGAAACCTGGGGTCCAGAAATCGATGCAGAAATGGAGGTTTGATCTGGAAAGGTTGATGTGAATACCCATTCCTTGATTTCTTGCACTGGAAGTATGATCCTTAAGGTCATGAACTTTCTCAACTGTGGAGCCTCAAACAACTGAGTGATGTTCCTGAAGATTTGATCTGAATGGCTGAATGAATTAATTTCAATGTCAAACCCTGCATCAAATTTCATGCCAGACAGGGCCGCCGCCGAAATCATCATGCCTGTAAAAATAAGAGATCAAGTGCAAAATAGCTGGAAAGCGGGGGATGGAGTTCGATGAAAACCCAATTATAAGTTTTCAGAAGATGAAAAGATGAACTCCGTCCGACGAAAAATTAAAAACTTTGAACTCAGTTCGACGAAAAATCTCATAAAGAAATAAAAGCGTCGATCTAAGTCTTAAGAGGGGGAAAACAATTCATTGTTCTCCGCTGGAAGAAAAAAAATTTCTGAAACAAATTCGTCGATCTCCGTTCGACGAAACATTTCACAAAGGAAGGTTCGTCGATCTCCGTTCGACGAACACTCCACGAAGAGTTCGTAGTTCGTCAATCTCCGTTCTACGAATCATGAACAATTCGTCGATCACAGACAGTAATCAAATTAAAGCTTCTTCATTAATCATACCTAGCTAATTTAGGAAGAACAGATGCTTCTTTTCATCTAATGGTTTGGTGAAAATGTCTGCTCTTTTTGTAAATTAGTAGAGATAAAGACAAGTCTAATTTTATTTTTGTCCACACAATATCTAATGAAATGATGTCTAATCTCTATATATTTTGTCCTACTATGATGCACTGGATTTTGTGTAATAGAAATTGCACTATATTATCACAATATATAGTTGAATTATTTAAGTTGAAACCATAATCCAGGAGCTAATTTTGAATTCACAAAATTTGTGAACAACTACCTGCTGATATGTATTCAGCTTCAGCAGTTGATGTTGACAGAGAAGTTTGCTTTTTTGCAAAACCAGGACACAAGCCTATCACCAAGGAACTGACAAGTTCCTGATGTACTTTTCTTGTCCGCTCTACATCCAGGAAAGTCAGCATCTGAGAATCCAAATAATTCAAATTCTAACTCAGTAGGATACAAGAGTCCTAGATTAGGACAACCCTTTATATATCTTAAAATCCTTTTTAGTAAAAGAAGGTGTGATTCTTTAGGATTGGCTTGAAATCTAGCACAAATACAAGTAGCAAACATAATATCAGCCTACTAGCAGTAAGATACAATAAGGACCCAACAATTGTCATATATGTTTTTTGATCAACTGGCTTGCCCTATTCGTCAGAATCAACTACAACATTGGATGAAATGGGTGTTTTCTTGGCTGAGGCGTCTGTCATCCCAAATCTTTTAAGTAGCTCTTTAGCATATTTTGACTGTGATATAAAGATACCATCAGGGGTTTGTTTCACTTGGAGACCAAGGAAGTAGGATAGTTCACCCATGACACTCATTTCAAACTTTGAATGCATCAAGTCAGAAAATCTTTTGTAAAGTTTGAAATCAGCAGAGCCAAATATTATATCATCTACATAGATTTGGACTAGCAAAATTTTTGACTTATGATGTCTAATAAATAAAGTCTTATCTACAATGCCTCTAACGAACTTATGCTCTAAAATATAGCTAGCTAAGTTCTCATACCAAGCCCTTAGAGCTTGCTTTAAACCATAAAGAGCTTTATGAAGCTTAAAAACATAAGAGGGATGAGTTGAGGAGATAAAATCTGGAGGTTCTTCAACAAAAACTTCCTCTTTTAGTTCTCCATTTACGAATGCACTTTTGGCATCCATCTGATAGATCTTGAACTTCTTGAATGCTGCATATGCAAGAAAAATTCTGATGGCTTCAAGTCTTTCAACTGGATTAAAAGTTTGATCATAATCAATGCCTTCTTCCTGTGAATAACCTTGGGCAACCAGCCTAGCTTTGTTTCTCACAATTAATCCTTGAGCATCCAATTTTTTCTTGAAGACCCATTTAATTCCAATGACTGGGTAGTCTTTGTGTCTTGGAGCTAAATCTCAAACTCTACACCTCTCAAATTGGTTGAGCTCCTCTTGCATTGCAATAATCCAGTGGGGATCTTGCTCTGTATCTTTTATGGATTAAGGCTCAAATTGAGAAATGAAGCAAGCATGCATCAGATCTTAGTTGAGTTGATGTCTTGTTTGCACACCAGCTGATATGTCTCCAATCACTTGAGATATGTGATGTTCTCTAAGTGTGACAAGATCAGCAAGAGGAGTTGGTTCATCAACAGCCTGTGGAATTAATTCCTCTTGTGGAATTATATTTGTTGTTGAGGGTTCAACAACTTCAACAGCTTCTTCCTCACTGTCTTCATTAATCTGTGGAAAAGGATGCAATGTAACCTCTTGAGTAAGGTTTAAATCATCCAACTTCTCACACAAATAGGGTACCTACAAAGTGTATATTGTAGAGGAATCCTTCTCCTTGTAAAACATGTTAGCTTCATCAAAGGATATATGTGCAGATTCTTTTATTTTTAATGTTGATTTGTTAAATACCCTATAAGCTTTGCTGACTTGGGAATATCTAAGGAAAATTCCCTCTGCAGCCTTGCTTCAAATTTTCTTAGGTGTTTCTTGTTATTATTATGAATATAACATTTGCATCCAAATACTTTAAAGTAATCTACTTTAGGTTGCTTTCCTTTAAGTAATTCATAGGGAGTCTTATCCTTAGGTTTATGAATTAAACTTATATTCAAAACATAATTTGTTCTGCTTATAGCCTCTGCCCAAAAGGATAGGGGCAAATAAGTCTCTGCAAGCAATGTCCTAGCAGATTCAATAAGGGTTCTATTTTTCCTTTCAGCTACCCCATTTTGTTGAGGAGTTCTAGGAGTAGAAAAACAGTGTCAGATACCTTCCTTCTCACAAAATTCTTGCATGAGAAGAGATTCAATATCGGTGATATGATCACTTCTGATCAATGCAACCTGAGTAGAGTACTCAATCTATATGCTCTTAAGAAAATCTGTAAGAACTTTAAAGTTATCTGACTTGTTTCTCAGAAAGAACACCCAAGTGAATCTAGAGAAGTCATCAACAATAACTAAAGTGTATGACTTTCCTCCCAAACTTTGTACAGCAATGGGCCCAAAACAGTCCATATGTAGAAAGTACAAAGTCCTGTGTGAATCACTTTTGTTGATGGATTTCAAACTATTTTTAATTTGTTTGCTTAATTGATAAGACCTGCAGAGTCCTTCCTTCTTGTAAGAATCAGAAGGCAGTCCTCTAACAAGATTGTTCCTAGATAATTTAGCAATGTTCCTAAGGTTTGCATGACCTACTCTCTTATACCATAAATCAGTAGTTGAATTAATTTGATTAAATAAGCTGAAAGTCCACCTAGTGTCAACTATCTTCACCTATGGGGGGATAGGTGACGTGCAGCGTTTTTGCGGAATTTAAAATTGTACCTGCACAATAAAAATAAACAGCACAGCACACAGAATACACAAGCTATTTATAGTGGTTCCCCGATTTGGGTACATCCACTTTCCCCCTTCGACCTATCTCCCAACAAGGGACGACTCGGTCTCTTCACCAACAGGATTGAAATCCAATCCTTGCACTATCGGAAGGAACTCTTCCACACGTAGGAGTCAACACTCCCACAACACGGGTTACACCCAACCCTTACAACTAGGAACCTGCGTTCCTTTACAACAAAAGTAAAACTAGAATGTACAAAAGATACAAACTACGTTTGGAGACTACGGTATCCCTCTTCGTCGATGACGTGTTCTTAAAGTCCACAAAGAGTCCACAACCCTAGATCTCTCTTGGAGAGGATCTCCCCGGAATCGGCGGTGGCAAGATGGGCGGTGACAAGATTCACGGAATCGGCGGCGACAACGATGTGCGGCTGCTGTACTTTGGAGATCCAAACTTCGTAGCGAAGCTAGCTAGGTCTACCAACGGTCACACTAGGATCAGTCGTCTCGATCGATTCGGACGGGGAAGGTTTTCCCGATCAACAAATCAAGAGACAAGAGATCTCTGGTTAGACACGTGAGACTCTAAGCTTGGCTAAGCTTCTGTCGCAGGAGGATCTGGGCGAAACCACGATCAAACGGCGAACAACTCTCTCAAGCGGCGACGGTGGCGGCGGCGGAGCGGAACTCGCTATCTAGGTCACGTCGCGGCTCGTGTATTTCTTTTCTTCTTCGCTTCCTTACTGTTCAAAAATACGCCTGTATTTATACAGTGAAATAATCCTTTATGACCGTTATGGGTCCCGCTAGAAGAAACCCTAGATCCGGTTCAAAACAGTGTCAGCGGCAGAATCCGGTCCAGCTTTTTCCAGAAAAATGCCCAAGTCAAAATCGGCGAGAATCGAAGGTGATTCTCGACGAATCGGCGAGAATCAGTTAGTGATTCTCGACGATACGTCGAGAATCACTAGTGATTCTCGCCAAATCACTTGATGATTCTCGCCGAATCACTTGTTGATTCTCGACGAATATTACTTGGCCATGATCTGCTCAACGATGGGTTCGGCGAGAATCACTAGTGATTCTCGCCGAATCTTACTTGGCACCGCTTTGAGGTAGCCGAATAGAGTCGGCGAGAATCACTAATGATTCGCGACGATTCGGCGAGAATCACTTGGTGATTCTCGTCGATTTATACTTAGATGATTTTTCGTCTTTCCACCCAAGAGCTGCTCCTTGACCCATCCTTGCTCCTTGTCTGCTCTTGCATAGTTACAGCCCTGTACTTGAAAGTAAGTGCACTCCAATAGAGAGAGTACACGTAGGCCAACACATTGATCTGCTCAACAAGGGATTACGTTGTGCAGACCCGTGTATATTGACCTACTGCACCCTGACATTGGTGTGCACTTAGCGTGGAATAACTGCAAGCACAACTTGAAATATTTTATCAAATACATTGTGAATTCATCTTAGCTTGATAGGTTGCTTTCTCAAATCCAGGTAATTGTGGATACAATACCCAACAATCTCCCCCTATTTGACGAAGCCAAAATCCTACTAGCTAAGATGAATAACACCAACCAGATAATATAAACAACATTCAGAATTTAATTATGCAGCACAAGAGAATATAGGCAAACAGATCAAGACTTGAGTCATTCATAAATTCAAATATATACATATATATATATATATATATATATATATATATATATATATATATATATATATATATATATATATATATATATATATATATATATATATATATATATATCTCAAGATTGTTCATATACTAACAATAAACGTTAATTGTTCTTAAGAGAGAATGACAGGCTATAAATTTTTGACTATTTTTCTTTGGCTAAGTCATCCTTGAGTTTTTGAGCCAAATACTTCTTTCTTTGCCTCTCCATATACTCTTTGGGCTTCGGATAATATCTGGGAGGAGGAGCTTTATCTGCCGCAGTGTTGGTCCTGAAAAAAATGTTACGTTTGGCTTCATAGGTCTTGTGCAGCTCCCACTAATGCTGGCTTTATACATCGTTTCGATTGATTTCGCCTTTTTCTTGTAGCCAGAATGTGTCCAGTATGATACTCTTAGATACTGGACTTCACTTTTCGTTTCTTACTTCCTCCTCCTTCAGTCTGATTCTCATTTCAGCTTGTGTTTCCTTTGATGTCCCTTCTTGCAATTTCATCTTGTCCCTGGCTTTTGCTAGGGCTCCTTGATCAAACATTGCCATCAGTTTTGCCTTGGAGGAGGCCCTAGCAGCCCTATGAACATCAGCTTCACTTATAGGAACTTCTTCAATACTGGCGCCCTCATCAGCCATAGTATTATCTTCAGGAGCAGGAGCACCCTGGGGATTTTCAGGGATATTAATGCCTAACGCTTGTTGGAGCATCCACCAGCAACTATCATAAACATATTTGTTTGACTGCTCAAAGTTTTTGATCATGACTTCCCGAAGCTCAGCCATCTTAGCTATATATTCTTTCTCCCCCTTTTTGGCTTCGACTGCAATAGAGTTTGCATAAAAATGCAGTGACTCATCAATATGCTTTGTAGCCCTGGAGAATTCAGTGACCAAGGCTTGTTGATTTGTGTTGAGAGTTACCATATTGCCATCAAACTTTTGAATGTTATTTGCTATGACATGAGCATTCTGATTTACGATTGTGAGAGTATCAGTGTTCCTTTTTAATCCGTCCATAAGAAGAGTGATAGCTTGGTCGGCCGCTGTATACTTATCTTCAAACTTCTTTTCCATCACGTCCAGTTTGTGATTGATCTCCACCATGTTCTTGAGCATGAGATTCTCTGATTTTTTAATTCTTTTCAACATCTTATTTTGAGCTTTCTCAAAAGATGCTTTAAGCTCATCCACTATACCCTGAATGACATTCACGGTGTGATTGGCTAGATCATCTCGTAGTGGAAGAGCCTGAGGCACTCCTTGGCCTTGCTCTTCATCAGATGCACCTGTAGAGCTGGACACGAGCACAGTCTCTAATGGGGGAATGCTTGCGGCCTCTGTAGATTTCTCAGACTCCCCCTCCACTGTTGCACCAATGATCTTAGGGACGATCTCAGGAGCGTGCTTGTCAGATGGAACTTCAGTGATATCCTGAGTCTCCAAAGCTTCCTGTCCCTCATTGCCTTCTTCCTCACCTTCATCATCCATGAGATCATTCTCATCAGCATCATCCTCCAACCCTTCGTCAGCAGTCTCCTCTACAGCTTCACTTTCTTCTTGTATATTCGCCACAACATCTCTGGCTATCTGGGAGATGTCAGATACGATATTAGCATCAGTGGGTAGAGGCTCCCCCTCAATTCCTGCAGTCGGTGCATCAGGAATTTCACTGGGGATTACTACGGAATCAGCCACAGTTCCGTCCTCGGCTGGAGATACTTCCTGTTGTTCGACCACGGCAGCCTGCCTAATGCGCCTCTCCCATCTGTCAAAAACACTCGAGTCCATTTTCTTCAAGTAATGTAGAGGAACACCTTTACTCATGTCATACTTATCTCCGTGCAACTGATTGAGATACAGACTGATGATTCGGCCAAAGCTGGGAGATCTGAGGGTGTCCTTTATCTTCTCAAAAAGCAATGCCCCCCAGTTGAATCCTTTTCTGCAGACAATTGCCACCAGGATCTTGAACATGTCCGCAGAGATGTGGTCATGAGAACCCGGTTTGCATATGAGTACCTTCCCAACGATGTCTGACAGAAGTTTCCCTTCTTCATTCATATCCTTTCGCTTTATCAAACGAGTTCCTCGAGCGAGACCACAGAATAATAGAGTCCTGGTTTTGTCTTCTTCCTCAAGATAATCCTCGTGCTCCGAGCTAGTGAGCTGTAAGTATTGGGTTAGCTTGTTTGTAGACATCTTGATCGTTGCCCCTGCAACCTTGCTCTTTATGAGAGAGTCTTCATTTCGGAGTCTGGCGGTAGCGAAGAACTCCAGCACTTCCTTGTCCAAGATTTTACACGGGTGCTCCAGTACGAATGAGAGTCCAGCCTCTTCCAGCATAATAATGATGTTTCTGAATTCGTCAGAGGCATGTGAGAACCCTGTTTGAACCAGCTCACATCCAGTGATTAGTCCAGCGGTTGTCCTTGGAGCCATCGCCAACCTAGGGAGAGAATCCCTACTCTACGCTTAATCAAAAGTCAAAAGGGAAGCGACACTAGTAATAAAGTCCAAGCAAGGGTGAGGATGTGGTTACCCAAAAGCGTAGACGGGAGTTAGTTGGTTGAAGATAATGGACACCCGATGAGTGCACGCGGAGAAATTCCTGGAAGGAAGAATCGGCGAGATCGACGAGATTCTTCACGAGGTGTGGGATTCTTGCGGGATGCCGACGGAAGAGGAAGAATCGGCGAGTTCCCCTGCGGAGAGAGTCGATTCGGCGAGTTTCCTGCGGAGAGCATCCTTCGGCGAGAGACCTACGGGAAGAAGCTTGCGGGAATCTTCACGAGTCGGCGAGAGTCCTGCTGTTGTCGATGAAAGTGGCGATCGGTGAGAGTCTAAAAAGGATTTCCTTGCGGACTACGAAGGGTCGGCGGGAGACTGGCAAGATTTCGACGGGTTTAAAAAGGGATTTTAAAGGGTTTCCGTTTGTCTAAGTCGAAATTGAAGGAATTCTTTAACAGGAATCTACGGGTTAAGATACATGCCGGATTTTCGAAGTCTTCCGATGTCAAGTCAATTTAAAAATCTTCTAAATATATAAATACTTCTTAAAGCCAATCTATTTAGGGTTTGAACCGGGCTTTTCCATACATTTCTTGATGGCAAGATTTCCAATGACGTATCTTCGTTGTCGAGATTTCCAAAGACGTATCTTCGTTAGTTTTCAGTGAACTAATTTACACCTGTAGATGTTAGTTCTCGAATCTACCAGTGGAATTACCGATAACTCTGTAATGATGTATCTAAGGTTTATATTCACCGTGTTAACCTATCCTTAGATGTGCACACATATATGTATATATATATATATATAAAGATATAGATATATATGTAAATGTCGATAGAAAATGACTCAAGTCTTGGAGCTGATGAGAAATACCTGGGATTATGAGAGTTAGCATGTAGCCTCTCTGACTAAAACAAACCAGGTGCTCGATGTGAGTATGCCCATATAGATATCACTGCTGTTATTCCAGATGCATGTTCCAATTCAGTCTTGAAACATCTACTGTCTAGTTCTCATTATATTTACGGGAACCTAGACTACCCTGCAAAAGAGAGTTACTTTACCTTAGGAACCCAATACATATTGGGTCCTAGGTTCCTGTTAGCATAAACACTCGACTGCCTTCCTTCAGAAATCCTAACAGGAAGACTACCTCTGCCCTGGAGATGTGGATAGCCCCTTGCCCTTGACACAGAGGGGTTGTGCCAATAGTCTATGGCAAAGTGTCCCACTTTGCCACAGCACCAACACTCGTGAATGTTGTATCTCCGTTTCTGACCTGATCTAGTGACTGAGGTAGTCATGAGCCTAGGTCCAAACGGGATAGATCTGGATCTGCTCCCAGAACTGCCTCTTCCACCGTGACACGTGGAAGGGTGGAATGAATGCATGCAGCGAGCGTCACGAGGTCTGGGAGGTGGTTCCTTCCTTTCAGACAGCCCCCTTCCAGAGGCCCCATGAGAACTTACAGCATGACTTCTAACCCCCCTTTCCTGTGTCCCTGGGTGGAGAGAAGAGTTCTGAGAGCTGATACCAGCCGATTCATGCCGAGTATGGGCAGTGGCCGAGAATACAAAGGGCTCAGAAGGAGCCTTAGGTATTCTCTCATGGGTGGCCATGACAGCCCTTGCACTATGGGTGTCTCCACATGAGGACAGATCACCCTTGCAGTGATCACGATTATTCCTGTGATCATACCTGAAGGCATGATGAGTAGCCTTCCTGCTTGGAGTGGGGGTCGGAATACCGTTTCCCCATTTCTCCACGAATTGATAATTCGGGAGATCCACCCATTTTTTACCTTTCTCTTCATAGCATCAACTTTGGAAAAGTTTGATACTATCCTTTTCTCAATCTCTAGACTACTCTCTAGATCAGAGATTTTAGAGTCCTTGACCTTGTTGGACGCCAATTGGAGAACCAATAAGATCTTCAGCCGTGCAATCTCCTGAGCTTGTTCTTCAACAAGCAGGTTGCTTTTCTGAAGGGCTCTCTTCAGGGAATCAGAATTTTCTGAAGGGACACAGTTCCTGTCTTCAGAAACTTCAAGAGAGACGGGGCAGGATGAAAAAGTTACCTCCTCTTCAGTGTTATTGTCATTAGAGCCAGTGACCGTTGTGTCATCCTCATCAGAGCTGCTTTCCTCACTGGCCTCTTCAGTCTCTGACACGGACACTGGAGCTCTGATGCTGTCCGATTGATCCTTGCCTTCATCTTCAGAGGCGAGGACCCCCACATAGGCTTCATCTTCTAGTTGACAGCAGATTCCAGCTTTCTCTGATCCCCCCATCAGTTCTGAGATCATCACCCACATAGATTTGGCCGTCTCACATTTTTCCAATCTAGAGCAAGAAGGTCCAGACCAGATATCCATGATAATCTGACGAATCCTCTTGTCCAGATTAAATAATGAAAGTTCCGTCTCCGACATCTCAGCAATGCACTTGGGCACTTGGATATTCTTTCTAGAGTCAGAGGTCTTCATTGGAATAAAAGGACCCTCTTCCAGGATGAAAGATGCTCGAGGATCGATAGCCTCCAAGTGATATGACACTCTCATCCTCCAGACAGGATAATACTCCCTTGTGCATGTGGGGAGTCTTAGTGGCGATATCTCATGATCCAGCTCCATGCTTCTGACACTGGTGGCAGGATACTACTCAAGGTGTAAACCTTTTTGATGAGTAACCTGTCTCTGATACCACTTGAAAGTCCACCTAGTGTCAACTATCTTCACCTATGGGGGGGGATAGGTGACGTGCAGCGTTTTTTGCGGAATTTAAAATTGTACATGCACAATAAAAATAAACAGCACAGCACACAGAATACACAAGCTATTTATAGTGGTTCCCCGATTTGGGTACATCCACTTTCCCCCTTCGACCTATCTCCCAACAAGGGACGACTCGGTCTCTTCACCAACAGGATTGAAATCCAATCCTTGCACTATCGGAAAGAACCCTTCCACACGTAGGAGTCAACACTCCCACAACACGGGTTGCACCCAACCCTTACAACTAGGAACCTACGTTCCTTTACAACAAAAGTAAAACTAGAATGTACAAAAGATACAAACTACGTTTGGAGACTACGGTGTCCCTCTTCGTTGATGACGTGTTCTTGAAGTCCACAAAGAGTCCACAACCCTAGATCTCTCTTGGAGAGGATCTCCCCGGAACCGGCGGCGGCAAGATGGGCGGCGACAAGATTCACGGGATCGGCGGCGACAACGATGTGCGGCTGCTGTACTTTGGAGATCCAAACTTCGTAGAGAAGCTAGCTAGGTCTACCAACGGTCACACTAGGATCAGTCGTCTCGATCGATTCGGACGGGGAAGGTTTTCCCGATCAACAAATCAAGAGACAAGAGATCTCCGGTTAGACACGTGAGACTCTAAGCTTGGCTAAGCTTCTATCGCAGGAGGATCTGGGCGAAACCACGATCAAACAGCGAACAACTCTCTCGAGCGGCGACGGCGGCGGCGACGGAGCGGAACTCGCGATCTAGGTCACGTCGCGGCTCGTGTATTTCTTTTCTTCTTCGCTTCCTTACTGTTCAAAAATACGCCTGTATTTATACAGTGAAATAATCCTTTATGACCGTTATGGGTCCCGCCAGAAGAAACCCTAGATAAGGTTCAAAATAGTGTCAACGGCAGAATCCGGTCCAGCTTTTTCCAGAAAAATGCCCAAGTCAAAATCGGCGAGAATCGAAGGTGATTCTCGACGAATCGGCGAGAATCAGTTAGTGATTCTCGACGATTCGTCGAGAATCACTAGTGATTCTCGCCGAATCACTTGATGATTCTCGCCGAATCACTTGTTGATTCTCGACGAATATTACTTGGCCATGATCTGCTCAACGATGGGTTCGGCGAGAATCACTAGTGATTCTCGCCGAATCTTACTTGGCACCGCTTTGAGGTAGCCGGATAGAGTCGGCGAGAATCACTAATGATTCTCGACGATTTTGCGAGAATCACTAGTGATTCTCGCCGAATCGGCGAGAATCACTTGGTGATTCTCGTCGATTTATACTTAGACGATTTTTCGTCTTTCCACCCAAGAGCTGCTCCTTGACCCATCCTTGCTCCTTGTCTGCTCTTGCATAGTTACAGCCCTATACTTGAAAGTAAGTGCACTCCAATAGAGAGAGTACACGTAGGCCAATACATTGATATGCTCAACGAGGGATTACGTTATGCAGACCCGTGTATATTGACCTACTGCACCCTGACATTGGTGTGCACTTAGCGTGGAATAACTGCAAGCACAACTTGAAATATTTTATCAAATACATTGTGAATTCATCTTAGGTTGACAGGTGGCTTCCTCAAATCCAGGTAATTGTGGATACAATACCCAACATAAGCAAATTTTTGTATTAGCAGATTTGAAGTTAACTATATATATGTTTCCTTATCTAATTCAAGCTAAAACAGTTTTGTCTTTATCAGAAGTAGTGATGCAAGATGACTGATTAAATGATACCTGATAACTTTCATCACATAGTTGGCTTATGGATATTAGGTTATGCTTGATACCACTTACATATGCTACCTTCCTAAAGGTCACAGCTCCAACCTTGACATTTCCATATCCTTCTATATGTCCACAGTTGGAGTCTCTAAATATCACCTTTGGTCCAAGCTTTGCTTTGACATCAGTCAGGTTGTCTTTACTTCCTGTCATGTGTTTTGAACATCCACTATCCAGATACCATTATTGCCCTGTGGTAGGATAGTTCTTTACCTGTAGAAAACAAGATTAGTTGTTCATGACCCAGGTAACCTTGGGTCCTTGATTTCTTTCAAATTTATAACAAGAAATGTAAGAAAATTCAGGTTGATCCTTATAACCTAGTGGATGATATCTCCTAGGAGGAATAATCCACTGAGTAAAAGGATTAACAAAGGTTTTAGTTTGATAACAATTTTGAAAAGAATTTAAGTTTTTGTTATAAGAAACTGGGTTCGACGAATTGTAATATATTCGTCGATCTGCGTTCGACGAATAGGGATGAGTTCGTCGAGCGCAGTTCACAGAATGAAAGTGTTCATTCTCTGAGCCTCATGTTTGTCGTTCGCGGTTCGACGAACTATATTGAGTTTGTCGAGCGCAATTAGACGAATGGTTATTCCTAAAATCTGCATTCATAGTTCGTCGATCTAAGTTCGACGAACCACATTCTTTTCGTCTAGTTTGGTTCGACGAAATATGTTGAACATAATTTTTGTTAAAAATTTTCTTTTTCTTAGGTTGGGTTTTATGTAAAATTTTTGTCTCTTTATTACTGACTTCTACCTTTTCTTTACCTTTTTTAGAAACAAATTTTATGGGAGTAGACAAGATATTTTTCTATAAAAGGGGAGGCTGATTAGATGAAGCTCCCAAGACCAGCTTGACATTAAGTCTGACATTCACTATGCTTGTGATATCCATCAATTTGATACTTCTTCCATTAAGGGATTCTTCAAACTGCTTAGCCTTATTTAGTTTATCTTCTAAAGATAATATATGTTCATTAACAGTTTTTAAGTCTTCCTTAAGTTTTAAGTTTTTTGAGGACAAATTGTCAAATTCAATTACTTTTTATCTGAGAAGTTTGATTTCCTTCTCAGATTTAATCAAATCAGTGTATAATAATTTGAAATCAGTTTTAAATTGATCATAAGTAAAATCAAAAGAGGATACTACCTGATCTTCTTCTAATATAGATTCATCTTCTGAGTGGTCAGCTTCTGAATAGCAGCATCAGAGTTGCTGCAACATGTATTGATTGCCATCAAGCAGATTTCTCTGGCCTTAGCCTCTTCTTCATCCTTGCTGGAGTTGGATGAAGATTCTGACTCAGATTCACTCCAAATCTCAGCAACAAATCCTTTCTCCATATATTTGTACTTGCTGGAGGAGGGCTTACTGGAATGCTTCCTGGAGTCTTTCTCTTTTCTCTTGTCTTTCTTCTGTGTTTCTGGACATTCTGGTAGTATGTGTCCAGGTTTCCTGCATCTATAGCAAACTATTTCTTTAGTAGGGGTTTTATCATACCTTGGCTTGTCATCGTTTCTGGAAGATCTTCTCCTGAAATCCTTCCTTGCCATCTTGTAGAATCTCTTAGCCAAGAGACTCAATAGATCTTCATCGTCTGGAGTGGCTTCTGCTTCTTCACTTGCTTTGAAAGCAATTCTCTGCTCTTTCCTTCTTGATGATGAAGTATTCCTTTGCTCAGCTTCTCTGGTCTTGATGAGCTGCTCATAAGACTTGAGCTTGCCCAACATGGTTTCAGTAGAGATCTCATTTAAGCTTTTGGCTTCCTTGATTGGCTAGATCCTGGAGTCCCATGTGATAAGGAAGCACATAAGGATTTTATTATTTATCTTTGTTAAAAAGATGTCCTTGTCCAGAGTTTTCAGCTCATTTATTATGAGGCTGAGTCTGTTATACATATCTGCAACTGACCCTGATTCTTCCTTCTTAAAGTTTTCATACTGAGAGATCAAGTGTGATCTCCTATCTTTCCTTTCATCAGCAGATCCTGCTACCATAGAATTCAATGAGTCCCAAATGGCCTTTGCTAAAGTACATTCAGCAACCTTCTGGAATATGTCATCAGACTGGTTTGGGTCAGAATATTCATTGCTTTAGCATTAGCAATCTTGGCCTTCTTTTGTGTTTCATCCCACTCAGGTGGTGGAACAACACTTGTGCTTGTAGTTTCCACTAGTAGTGGGGGACCTGTCAAAATAGAATTATATATGTCTTCATCAATGGAATTCATATAAAGCCTAATCCTTGCCTTCCAAAGTGAAAATTTATTAAGATTGCACACTGGAGGTCTGGTGCTTGAATACTCCTTATTTTGTGGCATGATATGAAAGACAAACTAGAGCAGATAAGATTAATCAAAGATCTTTTGGTTCAGGTGTTAGCCTGTACAACCAAGTAACCTGCCTCTGATACCAATTGAATGTGAGGGATTGATGTAACTAACTCTAGAGGGGGTGAATAGAGTATTTTAAAATTTTAAGTTTGTTTTTATAGCGGATTTAAATAGGTAATACATATATATAAATAAATAAAAAGAAGCATCATAGTACAAAAAATAAAAAGATAAAGCACAACTAGACGACATAAGGAGCTTATAGTGGTTCCCCAATAAATCTAGGTACATCCACTCTTCTACCACCTTGTTAGGAATCCACTACAGATTTTTGATCAGGTGCCCTTCCACCATAGGTTTTTGATCAGGTGCTCTGTCACCACAAGAACTATTTTCTAAGAGAGATCTAGCAACCCTTTGAGCTTTTGATGAGGTGTCCAAAAACCAAACCAAGTCTTTTGATCAGTTCACTTGTGAATCAAAGAGTTTAACATTTGAAGGAAGTTATAACCATGTACATAGTGAAAGAAAATAAAAGATGTTTTCTTCTCTGTCTCAAATCTCTGAGAAGACTAGTGGATTTTGTTGATGTTGTCAAAGCACCCCCTGAGTTATAGAAATTTGATCATGAGTGGAAGCTTTGCTTCAGGGTGTAGTCCTTCAAAGATGAAAACTTCTTCTTCCAGTAAATGATTCTGAGGGATTGAGCCATTGGTCTTAGATTGAATATGTGTTGCTGGAAGAAGGGCTTGAAGAAGAAGATGATGAACAAGATGTTTCTTTCTCTCTATCTCTTGTTCTCTATTTGTAGATTTTTCTCTTTCTTCTTCTTGTTCTTCTTAAAAAAATTCTTTGTGTTTGCAGCAATCTTCTGAAAAATTTCTTTATATATTGATTGCTGATTCAAACCCATTTGAATTTCAAATTCCTTGAAATCTTCTGCATAATTTTTGGGAGTTGGAACGGCAGATTTTTTTCTTCAGTGTATTTCCCCAACTGTTCCAGTAAAAATGATAGAGTAATAACTCTGTGAAATCCATAATTAATGCGGCCAAAAAATGGCTATATTCTTGACAATACTGAACATTAATTATCACAGTATTACTATCTTAATATTTGAAATGAAACTGCTTTAGTCGATCTGAGAAACTGCAGAGAAGTTTAGTCGAACAGAACCTGGAAGGAGTTAGTCGATCTCAGCAAAGATTTTGTCGACCTGAACTCCAAGTTCGTCGAACTGATAATTCTCCTTCGTCGAGCTAAGCTCCAAGATCGTCGAACATAAAATATACTTGCCAATCTGAGCTCCAAGTTCGTCGAACTTAGAAGGCACATCGTCGAGCTGAGATTCTGAGGAGGGATCAGAGTTTGTCGACCTCAGCTTGACTTTTGGCGAGCTCAACTCAGATAAGGAACTCTGAGTTCGTCGATCTGAGATCGATGATCATCAAGCTGAGTTTAGCTATCGTCGAACAACTTTTCTACAATCTTTAAACTGCCTTATCTCTAAAGTCTTCTGTCTCTGAGGTCGTCTGAAGGTAGGTTTTCAACAATCTAACCTAACATGACTGACCTTAACGCTAAAACTAACTTATGACCGTAGACTATACATGTTGGTCATTAATCCTAATAGTGAACCTAGCCCAAATCACAAGTAGGGTTCCAACAGATACTAAAGTTGTAGCCATTAGGGAGTTTGGGAAGTTGTCGAAGATTAATCCCCAGAACCTTTTCGGAAAGTTGCTCTCCTACGAGCTTCAAATGAATACTAGAAAGAAGGAGGAGCAAAGTAGTAGTACTTCAAGCGGAGATAAGTCGGTTTCTATGAAGGCTGAAGGTTTGAGAAAATCCAAAGCTATGTCACCAGTAAGGACACGAGCTCCAGATACTCCAGAAGACTCTGAGCCAAGCACTTCAGGCTCCGAGCTATCTGATGGAGAGTTTTCACTCATCTCCAAGAAGTTCAATAGACTGCTCAACAAGAGGAGATAGATGAAGAATCAATCTTCCTCATCTGACTTCAGAAGATCTCATCGTGATGGTGATCACTCCAAAAAAATCTATAACAAAGAGGACAGGCATAAATCTAAACCGAACAAATAGTCTTTCTCTGACATTGTGTGCTATTATTATAATAAGACAGGACACATGATTGCAGAGCATCTGTGCAAAATAAGGAATGACCCAAGAATGAGGAGAAGAGATCCTTCAAGGGCAAGTGGAAAGAAGAAAAGAGCTTTGTCACCAAGAAGTCCAAGACCCCCAGCAATAGTGACTTAAGTGAGTCTAGTTTAGAGAATGAGGAAGCTTACTTTGGGCTTATGGCTCGATCAGACGAGGAAGTTGGAGACTCTGAGTATCACGAGAAGGTAAACTCGCACATGATACTCTCTGAATCGGAAACGTCAACTAATAGTCATGAAGGCTATTCTTCTGAGGAAGACGATTCTGACTTGATGGCTCAGCATCAGGAACTTTTGAAAGCTTTTGACAAATGACGCAAGTTAGTCAAAAAGTAAGCCAAAGACCTCCCTCAAGGTAGTGGAAATAAGCCTGGAGGAGGAACCTGCAAAATTACTTCCTCTCAGAGATCAAGTCCACTCCTTGAAAGAGGAATTGAAATGCTTGGCTGAGACATTAAGCCTAAAGGAGAAATTCTTAAATGAGTTATTAGAAAAGCTCTTGGTGGAGAGGAAACTTGTTGAAAGCTACTCCAAGCCGCGAACTATTCTCCCTCTCTTCGATGAATTTTCCGCTCCAAAGAAGGGTAGTGGTCTTGGCAACATAGCTGAAAAAGGCAAGGGTGCTAAGAGAGATGCCGCTAAAGGTAAAGGGAAGGCACCTCAGAGTCAGCACACCTTTAAGAAGGTGATTTTCCCCACGAATAAATATGACTCTGAGACGTCCTATGGGCACTTCGCTAGGCCTACCTATGTTAAGCTTAAGAAGCGCTATCAAGGATGTACCCATCCCCGAGACTTTGGGGCAAGTGTTTTTAAGGCTCCTTACGAAGAGATAACTCTAAAAGAGTATGGTCCTTATGTTCATGGATATAATTTTAAGAAGGCACCGAAAGCCAAAACTATCATACCTAAGGCTAATGTAACTGAGAAGCCCCTGCTAGACCTCCCGTACAAAAGGTAAATCAGGAATACAAGAGAAGGTACTACAGGTTTGACTGTTGGTGCTGCAGCAAAATTGGTCATTTTAGCACAGATTGTTGGTTTAACCCTGCCAATTTTGAAGCTCCACAAGTTCATAGTGCGAGACCATCCACTCGCAACGTTAATGTTTCTAGTGGTGTCAAACTAACGAAGAACCCAGGACCCAAATATGTTTGAGTTCCTAAGGTGAAATGATTTATGATTCAGGTATACCTAAAGGCCAATAAAACTCTAATCTAATATGTGGATAGTGGATGCTCTCGGCATATGACCGGGACAAAAAGCCTATTGCGATAATTTACCTCAGTTTAAGATGGTCCAAATGTTATCTTTGGAGGGTCAGATAGGGGAATAACTAAAGGCTACGGTATGATTTCCAACGGCATGGTCTCTTTCACAGACGTGGCTTATGTTGAAGGATTACGGCATAATCTGATAAGCATAAGTCAACTATATGATAACGGCTATATCGTTGAGTTCTACAAGGACAAGTGTTTGATAAAATGATCTGAAAATTTGGAGACGATCTTAACAGGCACTCCAAGTAGAATTATCTTTTGTTTAAATTTTTTATGTCTATACAACTCTACACCAGTGTTCTTTTTGGGTAAAAGTAGTGCGTCTCTTTGTCACTAATGGAACAAGAGACTAGCACATATTAATTTCAAAATAATAAACATGTTATTTTTTCATAACTTAGTGTGTGATACCCCCAGTATTAAGTGCCTTAAAATAGTCCATCTCACGCATGCCAGATGGGTAAGTAGACAAGGGCTACCTTTAAGGGCATTTCTGAAAAAGATTCCTTTAGGAGTTTGTATTTACTCCATATGGATTTATTCGGTCCCATGCCAATTCATAGTTTAGGAGATAAAGTATATACATTGGTAATTTTGATGACTACTCACGTTTTACTTGGGTGTTTTTTCTAAAACACAATTCAGACACCTTTGAGTCTTTCACTAATTTTGTCCGGCAAATTCAGAATGAATTAAACTGCTCAGCGGTCAAAATCAGAAGTGACCACGAAATAGAATTTGAGTCTGGTGCCATGATAGAATTTTGTGTAAGTCAAAGTATCTTTCATGAGTTTACCTCCCCGCATACTACACAGCAAAATGGAGTTGCTGAGAGAAGGAATAAAACCCTAATTGAAGCATGTGTAACTATGTTGAATGATACTTCACTACTATAGTACTTCTGGGCCGAAGCAGTCAACATAGCTTGTCACATGCAAAATAGAGCACTAATCAACAAATGCCATCATATGACTCCCTATGAACTATTGAAGGGCAGAAAATCGACTGTGTCCTACTTTAGAATCTTTGGAAGTAAATGCTTCATACTTAAAAATGAGAAGTATAACCGCACAAAGTTTAGTGACAAATGTTCTGAAGGTATTTTTGTAGGGTATAGTAGCCATAGTAAGGCATATATGATTTTTAACAAGAAAACCCTGGTGGTAGAGGAGTCCATTAATGTTGTATTTGATGAGATAAGCATGCTGCATAGCAGCTCATCTAGTATTGTTGGTGTAGATGCAAGTACCTGGTTCGAAGAACTAAGCTTGGAAGAAGAATTCAAGGAAGATGCTTTAAGCTCAGTCAAGGTCGTCGATCCAAGTATGGTGGATGAAGAACAACTAGATGAACCAACCACAGAGGATACTCCTGATGTGGCAGAACCTACTGGTGGAAGAGGTAGAAATATAGTGTTCAGACACCTCAGAGATCACCCAGCTGATTAGATCATTAGAGAGCTAGGCGATAGAGTTAAAACCAGAAGAGGTACAGCTAACAAGATTTTGCATCTTAGTTTTTTGTCTCAGGTTGAGCCAATGAAGTTTGAAGAACCAAACAAGGATGCCTCTTGGATCATGGTAATGTAAGAGGAGCTCAACAAGCTCGAAAGGTGCAAAGTCTAGGAGTTGGTTCCCAGATCCAAGGGACAGAACATGATCAACACTAAATGGGTATTCAGAAAAAAACTGGATAAGAATGGCGTAATCATAAAGAACAAAGTCAGGCTTGTAGCACATGGATACATATAAGAAGAAGAGATCAACTTGGACCCGACCATTGCTCTAGTGGCCAGGCTCGAGGCGATCAGGTTGTTTCTTCCATATGCTGCCCTCAAAGGTTTTAAGGTCTATCAAATGGACGTAAAATCAGCATTTCTCAATGATAATCTGAAAGAGGAAGTATACGTAGCTCAACCTCCAGGTTTTGTCAACTCTATTTTCCCTGAATACATTTATTTTCTTAAGAAAGCTCTTTACAGCTTAAAACAAGCTCCCTGAGCTTGGTATGAGACATTGTCTAGCTTTCTTCTTGAGAACAAGTTCACAAGAGGAAAGATAGACAAGATATTATTTCTTAGGGAAGTAAAAGACAAGATTCTGCTAGTGCAAATCTATGTTGACGACATTAATTTTGGCTCTACGGAAGACAACCTTTGCAAGAAGTTCCCCAAGCTTATGCAAGGGAAGTTTGAAATGAGCAGTATGTGAGAGCTGAAGTATTTCTTAGAACTTCAGGTGAAACAATCTGAAGATGAAATTTTCATCTCTCAGACGAACTTCACCAAAGAGTTACTAAAGAAATTTGGAATGGAGAATGCAACCTCGACGAGGACTCTAATGGGTTCAACCATGTCTCTGAACAAGGATGAGAAAGGAAAACCTTTTGAAGAAACCAAGTACATAAGTATAATTGGATCCTTGCTCTACCTCACTGCTAGTAGACCAGACATAATGTTCTCAACATGTGTCTGCGCTAGATTTCAGGTGAACACGAAGGAATCTCGTTATATCGCTGCAAAGCGAACTTTAAGATACCTTAAGGGTACACCTAATCTTGGTTTATGGTACCCGAGAAGTAATGATGTTGAGCTAATTGGGTTTTCAGATGCAGATTTTATAGGTAGTAGGGATAACAGGAAAAGCACTTCCGGGACATGCCAATTCCTCGGAAGAAGGCTTATCTCACGCAGCAGCAAGAAGCAAAATTGTGTGGCAACCATCAATGCCGAGTCAGAGTACATCTCTGCGGGTAGTTGTTGCGTACAACTTCTATGGATTAGGAATCAGCTTAAGGATTACAACCTGAAGTTCAAAGAGATACTGATGTATTGCGACTCCTCCAGTACAATAGCGATCACAAATAATCCAGTCTCCCATAGACGAACAAAGCACATCGAAGTACGATATCACTTTATACGGGAGCATGTGGAGAACAAGGACATAGCTCTTAGCTACATCCCGATGGATAATCAGGTTGTAAATATATTCACGAAGCGACTGGATGAGGCCAAGTTCTCGTTTTTCAAAATGAAACTTGGTATGCTGAATAAAGACTCGTGAAGATGTCCAAGAAGATAAGAATTCACTTGGGAAATTCTTCAGAAAGCAGAAAAATTTTCCCAAGGAAAATTCGTCGAATATCGATCAGCATAACTCGGAGATTCGTCGGATATACACGGCTAATTTCGATGAATCTGACTCTGCGTCTGGTTAATATCGCCGAATTTCACATAGGGCAAAAATTTCTTTCCTATATTAGACCCGAAGAGTCACGACTTATCAAGTACGCACCTTTCCCATGTCAAATTTAAATTATATATATATTATAAGTGTTAGGGGCAAATCGTCACATTTCATCGAAGCCAGAAAGCTGTCTCGCCGAACTGTCTTCCTCCCGATGATTCTTTTCCCTGGTACTATTCATCGTCTTCCTCCTGTCACACTGGTTTCATTCTTCTTCAATTAGGCCAGTACAAGTCGTTCAAGTAAGTTCAGATATTCCAGCAGTGACTCCCGACAATTCCATACAGAGGTTTGATCCCGTCGCCTACTTGTTCTCGTCAATTCTGTCAGTAGAAAAATCCAGAGCCAAAACTTCAGTGCTCAGACTTCTATTCTCCATGGCTCCTAGAAGCACCAGCAGTTTTCTAGGTGGTGGAGAACTAGTTCAGACAGGATTTGCGTCAGCTTCAGATGAGTTCAGGAATGTCATTCTCATGTTTGAAATAGCATGCCTTTCTTTCGTATTAGAGCACCCATGCAAGGTCTTGGACAAAGACGTTCTTGAGTTCTTTCAGAACACCAAGCTTCACAGGGAAGATACTGTTATCTAGAGCAAAGTTCGTTCGACCAAAGTCAAAGTGAAGGCTTTCCTCCTGACAAGGTACTTGTGGCTTCCTGCTTATAAAGAGGTTGATTACCTCGAAGAGGAGGACTTCACCAGAGCTCTATTGTTCTGTGGACTGCCCAGAGGCACAAAAGCAGTTAAGAGAAAAGGGATGAATGAGGAAGGAAAGCTACTGTTTGACATGATTGGTAAAGTTCTGCTCTACAAGACCGGTTCACATGACTACCTCTCTTCAGAGATGTTCAAGATTTTAGTGTCAATTATCTGTAGAAAGAGAATGGATTGGGGTGCAAAAGATCAAGGATAGTCTACGCACACCCAATTTGGATGGATTCTCAGCTTATATCTGAACCAGATGGACAGGGACAAATTTGATATGTCCAAGGGACTACCTATCCACCACTTTAAGAAAATCGATTCTTTAATCTTCTCGAGGTGTGATAGGAGGATCTTGAGGATAGGGGGAACCAAAGATTTGCCTGAGGAGGAGGTAGAACATGTTCCTGAGGATAGGATTCCTTCTCCAACCCCCAGGGAAACTACTGAGAGATTGAGTGCATGAGCTGAGGGGGAGGCAGCTAAAACATAAGTGGCAACTGAATAAAGGCCCTTGAGTGTTCCTTCTGAGACAGTTACAGGCCATGCTACTTCTGATGAGATAGTTCCTGATGAGGCCAAGTTTGATGATGTTGCCGAGGATGATTTGAATGTTGATGATTACGAGGTAGATACTGATGAGGTAATGGTTGTTGTTAATGGGCACAAAGCTGCTGATAATGCCAATGATGTTTCTATGCAGGTATCAGTGGACAACATGATTGTCCCCTCTCCCAGAGATTACTCCTGCTTTAGCTTCTGATGGGGAGGTGACTCAATCCTTGATATCCGTCTCTATACAAGTTGACAGGTTTATCCACAACCTAGAGAAAAGGGTTACCAAGGCATCCAGTATTCCTCTATCTAATTCTAGAGGAAGTAGTTGATATTTCTGACGAGGATGGAGATGCAGAGGAGCATACTCCTATCCTACCTGCTGAAGATCCCAGTTTGATTTCTAAAGCTCATCTATGTCCAATAGATGAGTCCTCCAGTGATTTAAAAATCCTAAAGATCTTCCCTCTCTTCCCAGTATTCCTACTCTAGTTGTTCTCAGTTCTAGTGCTGGCAATTCTATTTTGAATACCATAGAAGCCCCGTTGGGCACGCAGCAACAACAGTTTGAAGCCTCAATGCAAAAAGTTATGAAAAAGGTCCAGAAAGCAGAGTGATATGAACAACGGCCTTGCAGCTGTCAAGGTGCGTTTCAACAAATTAGATGAAAGGATGGACTCCCGATTTGTGCAGGGTCGTGAAGCTCAAATTCATTATATGGCCAGGCTAAAAAGTAATATGGAAGTTCTTCAAAATGTTGATAAGAATGTTGTAACCATGATTGATGCTCACAATTGATCAATGGCTCATTTTGATAATACAATGGAATCTTATGCCAATGCAGTTGCTGATGAAGTCAGAAAGGGGGAGGATGCCCTTAAAGCTAAGGTGGATGTTGTTAAGGTTGCAATACTTGCAAACTTCCAATAAGTTAATGACTACAGTTATGACAACTTTGTTTGGCTACATGGTCAGATGTTTGGAAGGCCAGGTCAGGATAATACAAGCATTCAAGTACCTATTATACCTACTCCAGTAAATGATGAGGTTCATCCTATTCAGGATTACTCTCAATGCTGGACAAACACACATGATTTGTCTCGGGATAGGTCTGCTGCTACTGCAGATGGTTAAAACTTGGGGTGTCCTGAGGGTTTATTTATTTGGTGGTTCAAATATGTGGTTTGATCGAAGCGTGCAGATTTAATTTGTATAAAAAAAGTTGAAATCGAGTTTTAACGAAATGAGGTAAGTACACCTATCGTGTGTAGTACAGGATATTCCGATGGGGAATATCGAGGTCATATTGTTCTTGGGGATGGGTTGATTATTTTTACTCATCTCTAGAGAGACTATTATTTTACCGAAAATAACTTGTCAGGTTATTGGTTATATAAAAAAATAGAAAATGGACTTAAAAAGATGATGAAGAAATAACACAACGGTACCAAATCAAATTTGAACTAAAATAACTTTTAATAAATAGAGATCCTAAATTTCAAATTAATTAAGGCGGCCACTTGACCGTGGAGGTTCCATAAAAATGAGCTCGTGTATCTCTAGGACTATCGCTCACGTAAACATTAAGACTATTCGACCGGGCTCTCTTCCGACCATAGATTCCTCTTAATGCCTGCATTATGCTAAGAATTGTACTATTGGGTGGGGAACCCAATCCGGTAGAATTCTGTGCCTCATCTCTCGAGGGTTAGTGCGGAACTCCCTTTACCTAAGGGTGATCGGTCCATACGCAAGGCCTCTCAGCTAGCTAGCATATGGACAACGAAAGTAGAGATCACACATCGATTTGTGGTTCTACGCGTCATATAACCGGGGCAAACCTTAAGTTAATTTAATTAACGAGAAAACGAGGACTTTTAATTATTTAAAGAGATTTTATCTGTCCCAATGCTGTTCGATACTGAGGGATAAGAACGGTTAGCCACTCATCGGAATGGCGACGGCTTACGAAAAAAGAAAATACATAATTGAAAATGCGAGTCCTACTCAAACGAGTAGGCGGGAAATGAAAGCGATAAAGAAATCAGTAAAAAACAGTAAAGTGCAAGTCCTACTCAAAAGAGTAGGCGAGAAATGAAAGCAGAAAATTGTGAGCCATACTCAAACGAGTAGGCAGGAAATTACAAGTCCTACTCAAATGAGTAGGTGGGAAATGAAAGCAGAAAAGTGAGAAGTCCTACTCAAATGAGTTGGCGGAAAACAGTAAAAGTTATCTCATACACACACGCACTCTACTTGAAAGAATGAAAGCAATAAAATCTAACTCATACACTCTCACACACAAGCAAATAAATAGCAAAGTGAAGTGATCGAAAATTTAAAACAACTATATTTCCACCGTTATAATATGATAGAAATGTATAAAAAGAAGAAATAAAAATTTAAGAAGAAAAACAGTTTTCAAATAAAAGAAAAATCAAAGTGTTTGAAAAATCAAAATAACAACTAATCCATTCTTATAACTCTATAAAAATGCTTAAAATAGAAGAAAGAGTAAAAGAACAAAACGTTTTACAAAAATAAAAAGACTAAGTAAAAAACAAACCACTTTTAGAACCATATTTATAAGTCAATAAGAATGTAAAATGTTATTAAAAAGCATAAAAGCTAAAAAGGGCTAAGTAAAATAAAGAAGATAAACATAAAAATAGCAAGTTATTCTCACACACACACACTCATTTTAAAAGGAACAAAAACAAAGATAAAACAAATAAGATTGCTTAAGGAGGGGCACTCAGATCCATTCCAACACGATATAAGGAGTGAAAATGTAGAACTTTTCTTAAGTTAAAAAAGAGTTACAAAAAGATAAAACAAAAAAAGAGAGGGGGAGAAAATTCTCCTTACATAGCTTGAAAAGCACCTGAGCAGCCCAACCCTAAGAAAAATGGTTCAAAAAAGAGAACCCTTAGTATAAACAACAAACTTCTATTTATAGGAAAAAATTTCATATTACACGCCCTGGTCACGGGCGTGTAGGGGAGCGTGTCGGTACTGGCACTGAGGTGACGTCGAAAATTTATTGGTGGTTAACTTCGGGGTTGTCCACATGGAAGTCACGGGCGTGACCCTGCGGTCATGGGCATGTTGCATGGGCGTGACTGGACAAGCGTCGAATCCTTGCTTCGCTGGCAACATCTTGTCTGGAAATTTGACGCAGTCACGGCCATGTTCCTACAGTCACGGGCGTGTCTGGAAGGTTTATCTGGCGAAGGCGTCAAGTCTTTTCATCGTTGGCGACGTCTTGTCTGGGACAGCTGGGGTGGTCACGGGCATGCGTCGAATCGACACGGGCATGACTGGCTGTTCAACGAACGTCGAATATTGAACGTCAAGCTGGAGGCATTGAGTGTCAAGAATGGATTGACACGGGCATGTTGAATTGGGACACTGGCGTGTTCAGCAAAGCATTGAATGTCGATCGTCGAACTGGAGGCGTCAAGCGTCGAGTAGCGTGACACGAGGCGTGTCGGACTAAACACGGGCGTGTAATTATAGGACACAGGTGTGACTTGAGTTTTCCATTGCAGGTGGCTGATTTCTGCTGGAATCAAAGTGACATGCCCAGGTCACGGGCATGACATGAAGTACACGGGCGTGTACTTTGGATTTTTGACAATTTTCTGCAAAATTTCAGAAAACAAAAAGAAGGCTAAGTTAGAGAAGAACATACAAAAAAAGAGCATATTCTTAAAGAAAAATAACTAAAATGACGAAAATAAACAAAAACTACATAAATAAACTACGTAAAAATACGAATATTAACAACTTATCGGCTGCTGTATTTTCATATGTTTAAGTAACTGAAGATATTCCTCCTCATGTGTACAAAAGAAGAAGATATGGTGAAGGCCCATCTGCAGTAACGACTGATCCCAATAGAGAAATGGCCGAGGTTTGGAGTCCAACGTCCAAAGTCATCATCCTCGATACCATTACACTAGTGGACTTGGCCAATGAGAACAAATGGGACCATTACAGTACTGAAGAATGACACAAGTATGAGGTAGCTAACGCTAAACGCAGAATACTTTTCAGGAAATATAGATCTGATGATCCTAATCACCTCCAGCTCCGCCAAGATATTACCCGAAGCCGAAAGCATACTTTGAAAGGCAAAATCAGAAAATAAAGGGGAAGCAGACCTAATATTTATTTTGTGTTTGATATGTGTAGACAGTGGTTGCCCCTATATAGAACTCTTATATTTATACACACACACACACACACACACACACACACATATATATATATATATATATATATATATATATCTTTATTATATAAAACAATAAGCATATCTCAAAGTACACCATGAAACTCATCTGGACCATCTGATCTCCAAAAAATCGCTTCTGGCCATTGGATCTCAACAAAGGGCCAGCCAATATCCAAATCTCCCAAAACAATCACTGTTCACTGCCAAAAAATCCTGATACCCATCGTGAGCTCCAACCCCCTCACGGCCTCACCCCCGGCGCTACCGGTGGAGACCCCGGCGGCCTGCCCAGCGCCCACCGGCGGGTTCGCCTGCCTCCGGCAAACCCGTCGGGGTTGTCCGGTGGCGAGCGGGCAGGGCCACTGCCGGTACTGGCCCTGCCTGCTCGCCGCCGGACAACCCCCGGCGGGTTCGCCGGAGGCCGGAGAACCCGCCGGTGGGCGCCTAGCAGGCCGCTGGCAGCTCCGCCGGCGATGGCGGGGGTGAGCCCGTGAGGGGCCGAGAGTGCGGGATGGGATTGGTTTTTTTTCTTTTTTTATTTAATAATTAATTTAATAATTTATATGTTTTTATAATTAATAAGATAATTAAAATTCTTTTAAATAAAATAATTTATATGTTTTTATGGGGTGAACCCGTGAGAGGGCGGCGGGCGAAGTCCGCCGGGGGGCGGGCGAAGCCCACCGTGGGGTCAAGCAGGTGAAGCCTGCTTGATTACGGGCGAAGCCCGCAGCGATGCATCAAGAACGGGTGAAGCACGTTCGAAGATGCTAGTATGTGTGTGTATATATATATATATACATGTGTGTGTGTGTGTGTGTGTGTGTGTGTGTGTGTGGGGTGTGTGTGTGTGTGTGTGTGTGTGTGTGTGTGTATATATATATATATATATATATATATATATATATATATATATATATATATATATATATATATATATATATATATATACATATATATATATATAATTTAATGTTTTGTATGGGAATGTTGTTTATTCTTAATCTTATATATCTTCTTTTTCAATGCTTTATTATTATGTGTGCAATTCACCTTAACTTATAGTATTCTAACTTCTTCAAATAGAGGGAGATTGTTGGAAATTGTATCCACAATAACACTGATTTGAAGAAGGGTCTCATTAAGCTAAGATGAATTGAGTCTTTATTTGATGATTTGTTTTAGGTATATACTTGCAGGTCTACATTGTTAAGTACACACCAATGTCAGGTTACAGTGGGTCAGTAAACACAGGACTATACAATGTAATCCTTCATTGTGTAGGTCAATGTGTTGACACACGTGTAATCTCTCTATTGGGGTGTACTTCTATCCCAAGTGCATGAGGAGGATCAGTGAAGGAGAAGGACTTAGATTAAGACAATCGAAAATTTTACCCAAGTAAAATTCATCGAGTAATGTAAGGGATACCCGTCGAATTCGTCGAGTATATTCATTGATACTGTCGAATTTGTTGGATATACTTACTAGCACCCGTCGAATACATCACATGTGCTTGTGTTAGAATATCTGAGAGTGGAAAAACAGTTAAGTAAAATTTGTCGGGTATCATCAAGTATACTCGTCGAATTCGTCAAATGTATCTAACGATACTCGCTGGTTTTGTCGAATATACATGCCAATACACGCCGAATTCATCGAATCATCTCGACACTACTTCTTTGGCTTTTCCAAGGCATTTTTTGTTGAGTGTGTCGACCGCGTCGATGGCGTTGTGTTCGTCGAGTTCATCGATGGCGTCGAGTGCGTCGACTGTGTCGATGACGTCGAGTGCATTGAGTGTATCGACAATGTCGAGTGTGCTGTGTCAGCCAGCCGATACTCATCAAATTCGTCAAGTATACTAGCTGATACTCGTAGAATCCGTCGAGTATGACTTCAGCATGGCGTTGAGTGGCTAGCTGGTTTGAGCTGAATTTCTCTAAGTAAATTTCGTTGAATATCACTACTAGTTCGGCGCATATACTCAGTTATACTCAGCGATACTCGACGAAGAGGACATGGGTAATTTTTTAGTCTGTTTTTCAATTTTCGGCTCGGGTTGAACGACAGCCATGTATAATAAATTCGGAAGTCTTGTTTTGGAATTTCTTTTATAGCCATTGCTATTGAGGGTCTCTATAAATACTTAGGGTGGATTTTTCATCAACCCTAATCGTGCTAATTGTCCAAAATTCAAAATCACAAAAGATTCCAAAAGTGAAACAGTTGGCTCTTGTACGACTCACGACTTTTGTTCCGCCAACGCAAGAAGTGCTCGATTCGATCTTCCTCTTCCGATTCGACTGGAATTTTGCATTTAGAAAAACTTTATTCCTTCAAATCTAGTCATTTAGAGATCTAAGATTCAAAGTCTTCAAGGTTTCTGATTCTACTGTGTTCTCCAAGTTACTCAAGTTTGACCTAAACGAAGAACGACAGATAGAAGACTTCAGATCTTGTCAAGATTATTTGTAAAACTTTTGTGTAATTTTCTTTTACATTTGTAGGAGATTTATCTCCAAGTTGTAGATCCAGTTGTGGATCGAGTTGTAGATTCGTTTGTGGATCGAGTTGTAGATTCGATTGCGGATCGAGTGGTAGGAGAGGTCGTTCTCCGAGTGGTAGGAGTTGCGGCTCCGAGGTGTAAGATTTGTTGAAATTTGAGAAAGGTGAAGTAGCAGAATCTAACCCTTCGTGGTAGATAGGTGAGGTGGGACAGTGGACGTATTCAATATGGGGAACCACTGTAAATCTCTGTCTTTTGTGTGCACTCAATTATTTAATATATTTTTATTCCGCGAAAAGACACAGACATCACCTATTCACCCCCACTAGGTGGTTTAGGTAGAATCTAGATACATTCACATGCCTTATGGTATTAGTTGTGTTCCTCAGAGAACATGGCTCGAATTTTTATCTGAATCAGTTCAGAGATTGGTGCGATGTCCAAGTCAACGGTGGCAGTCGCTTTGATATTTACAACAATAAGAGTTGGATCAACTTTGAGTGTCGGGTTGATCACCGCCATAGAAACACCTTATTTGGATATGTTCGAAATCCATGGGGCCTGCCAGAGCTTTTAAATTCCTTACCTGATCGTTGTTGCCGTTAAAGAGGCTTATAGCGGGACTTCTCCCTCGTATTGGGGTTTATTGAGCCTCGAGAATTGGCCAATTTGTATTCAGCATCTCTTTATTCATGGAAGAGAAGCGGCTATTTCAGTGTGGAATATCTGGTGCCCCCGAGCATATTGCCGAGGTGCCTTTAGCACATGGTCGGAAGAGTATGCTGGTTTCGACAAGGCATAGGGATGCAGATGTGGTGCCTCCATCCTCATTAAAGCAGAAAGATTCTCAGATTGAGGAGGCTTTTCTTGGCTCTCAAGATGATGTTGCCCCCCCCCCTGATCCTGTTGCGGAGGTATTAGGATCCTTTGTCCCTCGGGCCCCTCCCACTGAGGGTTTTTCTCCTCGAGTGTGCTCCTCCTTGAAGGTCATGAGCGATGTGATAAGTAAGTTTGCTTGTCTTGGCTTGTTCTTTTCTTCTTCTTTTTTGTCGCTTTATATCGCATTGACTCTTTCCATTTTTCCATGCAGATTGAAGCCCGTGCTCATATTGCCCTCACTTGGAAATATCATTATGTGAGCTTGAAGGACGGGTATTTGGCCCTTATGGAAAAAAATTCGAACGACTGAGAGCTCACTTGCTGCTTTGAGAGATGATCATGATTGTGATGTATCACGATTTAGACGGATTGGGTCAGAGCTGAAGACAAAATTGGAGGAACCTTGATCATCATTGGAGGTGGAGAAGTCACTCGTAGAGAAGACTACGCAGATGCTGAAGAATGTGCAAGAGGAGACTTCCCGTTTGGAGATGGAGCTTGGGGCTTCGAAGGCTCAGGTGGAGATGCTTTCTTTTGATGACTAAGTGTTAAAATTAAAGGTTGTTGGGATTGCAGGTATATGGAGTCCTTGGACTATATGCGTGATCAATGCTTGATTGGCGAGGAAATCCATGACGAGATCTGGAACAAGGAGGTGGAGCCCCAGATGGAAGACATTAACTAAGTAGCCTTAAGTCATGGAGTATTTAAGGCCTTTCGCCTTGTAATAGGGCGCCTGAAGTGTGACGTGTCTAGGCTTAGCTTCAATGATATTTCTGATGATGAGAACTTGAGCTCTGACTCTGATGTAGACGTAGCCAATGGGTAGCAGCTTGCACTTTTTCGTTTTATGTTTGTATACATTTGCTTTCTCCAGTTGACTCTAATGTATGTTCGTTGTAGTCCTTTGACGGTTATCAATAGCACATTTGCGTGCATATTTGTATGATATGGTTGTGGAATTGATGTGTTTTCCACTTTTTTCTTAAATGCTACTTTGTGCGAGTCAGGCTCACTACTTTGTTTGGAGTCAATCGTAACGGGGGCAGACTTGGGGAATGACGAGACATAGAAAGGCAGGGTCATTGAAGAGCTTGCTCATTAAAACTACATACACAGTCTTACCTAATTTGCGCGATTTGGGCTCGTAGCGTTTTTGAAATCGATCGTTAGGGGGCAGGTCGGGTGATGATGAGGTGTAGAAAGGCAGAGTCGGTGAAGTGCATGCTTGTTGGATCCCTAGTTGGATTTGGGCTAGGTTCACTAATTAGGATGTCTGACCCACCATGTATAGCCAGGGTCATGTCTTTGAGTCCTAAAAATTTAGGCTAAGTCATTAGGTTCAACCATACATGAACCGGCCAACAGAAGACTTCAGTAGACTCAAGACTTAGAAGAAAATCAAGTTCAGAAAGTGAGTTTGACATTCGTCGAACTCAGCTCGACAAAAGTCGTGCTCCGCTCGATGAACTCAGAGTTTATTCTCTGAGTTGAGCTCGACGATATTCGAGCTCAGGTCGACGAATTCTGAAAGATCGACTTCAACACATAATGTCCAGAATACTGTCTCTGAACTCAGGTCGACGAAGATAGATTATCAGCTCGATGAACTTGGATCACATAATTGGCGAGTTATTCACAGAAAGCAGTTAGCTGAGCTCAGGTTGACGAACAAGCTTTCTCTGGTCGACGAACTTTGATCTCAGGTCGACAAAATCTGTTCTCTGGTCGACAATTTCTGTGCAGTTTCAGACTTTAAATTTTTCTCATTTTCTGTCCTTATTCCATATTATCTAGCAATATTTTCATGAGTAATTAATGCATATATTCTCTGAATATAGCCGTTATTTGGCACCATTAATTATATTCTTCATCAGGTTAAATACTTGCTTAATTAATTGGGACAGTTGGGGAAATTCATTAATGAAAATATTATCTCCAGCCGTATTTCATTCTCCAGGCAATCAGCATTCAATGCAATGGAATTCAAAATTCAAAGGAGAATTTGACTGATGATATAAAAGAGATTTTCTCTTTTTTGAACAACAGACTTGACAAGGCATACAAACACCGAGAAGATCTACAGTAAAATATTCAAAATCTTCTCTGTAAGAAAACAACCTGTTTTCACCTTGACCTTACTAAAGAAGAAGAAGAACAACAAACACAAATCAAGAGTCTTCTTCAACTTCCACTCCAGGATCTTTCCAGGACATCATATTTATATCAGTCAGAAGTTCATGGATCATCATTTTCAAGTCAAGGCTGAAGACTGAAGACCTACACCCTGTGCAAGATTCCAAGAGATATTGAAAGGAATTCTTGACAACAGCAAATCCACTTGTCTTCTCAGTTGTTTGAGAAAGAGAAGACACCATCAGTCTCTCTCCCACCTCCTGTATAAAGGGTTTATTAACTCCCTTCAAAAGTTTATTTAGTTTTTGGGCACCTGATCAAAAGCTCAATGGTAGCAGTCACCTGATGAAAACCTACTACTGGATTCCTACCAAGGTGGTAGAAGAGTGGATGTACCCAGGTTGGGGAAGCACTATAAAATTTCTTTTGTTATCTGGTTTGCCCTTTTATTATTGTTCTTGTTGTGGCTGTGATAGACTAGGTTGCTGTGTTAGAGTAGATTAATTTAGATTGTTTTTTTACTTTTTGTCATTATTGGTATCACCTATTCTTTACTCTGATAATATAAAAATCTTAAACAGCCCAAAAGATTTTAACATACTCTATTAACCCCCCCCCCCCCTAGAGCAATCAGATCTAACCCCCATCTTTCAATGCTCATTCAAACCGCATGCACATTCTTACCAAATTTGCGTGAGTTGGGCTCGCGACTTTGTTTGAAATCGATTGCGAGGGGGCATGCCCGAGCAATGATGAGGTATAGAAAGGCAGGGTCAGTGAAATGCTTGCTCGTTCAAACTGCAAGCACATTCTTAGCTAACTTGCATGAGTCAGGCTCGTGGCTTTGTTTGAAATCGATCGTGAGGGGGGTAGTCCCGGGCGATGATGAGGCGTAGAATGGCGGGGTCGGTGAAGAGCTTACTCGTTCAAACTGCAGGCACATTCTTACCTAATTTGCGTGAGTCGGACTCGCAACTTTGTTTGAAATCGATCGCAAGGGGGCAAGCTCAGGCGATGATGTGGCATTGAAAGGCAGGGCCAGTGAAGAGCTTGTTCGTTCAAACCGCATGCGTATTCTTGCCTAATTTGCATGAGTCGAGCTTGCGGTTTGTTTGAAATTGATCAGGCTCTAATGAATGAAATACAATTCAATATTTAAACAAAAGATAGTTTGCGCGAGTCTGAGCTCGCGACTTTTACAATACTAAATGCAAAAAAGGGAACAAGAAATCATTAAAAACAGGAATTAAAAATAAGAAATCATGGATAAGTGTATCATAGGTTTTTCACGCTCTGCGCGTGGGGATGAGTCTTTTCCTTTCAGTGAGAACACCATTTCTAGGCAATTATTGTGTTATGTAGATCAATGTCATCAATGTTGAAGGCGGTGGCAGCCGCTGGCTGTGCTTTCTTTGTGTAGCAAGCATGAGCTTCTTCCTGATCCCCACGAACAACTCATACTCCTCCAGTGGTTCGATATTTATTGACATGTGGAGATTTGATGTGATTTCCCCGAAGATAGACCAGACTGGCCTTCCAAAGATTGCGTTGTATACCGAGCTTGAATCTATGACGGTGAAGTGGACATTGTGCGTATCTTGCCATGAGAATTGACCCATTGTGACGTGCAGGGTTATTATTCCTTGGACTGGAACTGGGTGGTTAACAAAACCGTAGACTAGTCCTATTGCAGGGCTAAGGTATTGTTTGGTAAGCTTTATACTATCGAGGGTTGATGGGAACAATTCATCCACAGACCTTCTATTTTCTACCAGAATTCTATTAACATTGAAGCAGGGATCCCCGATTCTTGCGCTGACTACGAGCGGGTCCTTGTTAGGCGAACGCATTCCCTCGAGATCCTTATCACTTAACGTGATGATGGAGTCTTGACTGAGTCTCTTATCTTCATGAATTTTTCTTGTTATACCAACTGTGAATATCTGGGAAGAGATAACTTGGGAACCGACGATGTTCTCAATATTTTCTGCCATTTTCTTTCTGCATGCGACTCCCTGCGGCGCATTTTGCTTCTCTCTTACTTGCCTAGGCAGTGCTTGTGGCTCTTGCACATATCCCTGCAGAAATCTTCCAAGAAGCCATAGACAGACCAAGCACCGAATCTCATCTTTTAACTTGGCACACTCTTCATTAGTGTTCCCAACTCTACGGTGGTATTCATAATATTTTGACTGAACGTTCCTAGGGTTTGGTAACGACACTTTTGGTCGATGAAGTGCCAGACTAACCTGAATCGCGTAGAACACATTTTCCTGCGTAGTATTCAACGGAGTGTACTCCCGTGATGGTTGTTATTCCCATATTTCTTTGGGGGTTGTGCCGATACTTGTCGCCACGATGCTCCTCATTGCGTCAGTTTTCTTGTCCCCTAGGGGCCTGGTCCTGCCCCTCCTTCTCTTCTGAATAACTTCAAATTATTGATGGTGTGCCTCGATCGCTTCATCGGCTACTATCTGTGCCTCAACTCAGTGCACCAGGTCTAGATAATTGGGAATAGTTTCTCTCATCAGTGCTGAATAGAAACTGCTTGGGCGGAGTCCACCAAGGAAGATGCCTCTGAGAAGTTCAGGGTTGATCCCCGGGATTTGACGTGCTTCTGAAGTGAAGCAACAAAAGAATTCTTTGAGGAATTATCCCACATTTTGGAGGATACCCGAGAGGTGTGAGGGGTATCGACCAATTCTACAATTGGCAGCAAACTACTCTGAAAACCTGCCTTGTTAACTCCACAAAGGTGAAGATGGTTCCTTCTCGGAGAGAATGAAACCAGGCACGAGCCTGACCTTTTAAAGTGTCCGGGAAAACTTGACATAAAAACTGATTTGGGCAACTGAAAATCCTCATTATGGTGAGGCAATGGTTGACGTGTTCAAGCAGACCCTCTGCTCCGTCAAACATCTCGATGTTGGGGAGCTTAAAGCCATGCGGGATTGGATGTGCTAAAATGGGGGAGCATAGAGCCCTGATGGAGAGGGCAGCGTGCGAGGATGTCACGTCGCCAAAGCTGTCCATATTCCTGGGCGATCACCTAATGAATCTCTTCGCAAATGAGCCTTTCACTTGGTGGTGTGCTAGTCATTTATCTGAAAGTTGCTGACACCCCCCCCCCAGTACCCCGATGAGAGGTATGTGTGGAGCTGGCGGCATCAGAAAAGTCTTCAGATTCATTCTCCACGTGGGCGGCTTGTTGATGAAGAACACGATCTTGAGCTGGAGGCGGGGAATTAGCCATTGTTGGGGGCTGAGGAGGAGCTGGAGGAGATGCAATGTTCTGAAGGAGGGCAATAATCTTGGTCTGACACTCCTCTATATGTTGCATGTGCCATTCCAATGCGACTACGGTTGGGAGAGCAGCCTCCCCACCAAGAGTTGCGTTGATGGGTGAGTGAGTAGGAGTCGGATCAACGCGTCCTCCTGGGAGTGATCCATTGGTGGTACGGGTGCTCCTTCTGGCCATTGGATCAAGTCACAAGTACCGCTGTGTAGAGAGTACTGTCTTCTAAATCTTCGAAGGATGTTGGGAACTGGTTCCCAAAGACGGCGCCAAACTTTTGCAGCCAAACTCAACTCCCCGGTCTGACCAGATTAACTTGGGCTACCTTAACCCGTAGAGTGGTCGAGGGTGCACAAAGTTAATGAGAGAGATATTATGCACATGATGTTTTGATGTGGAAAACACCTTAACTGGTTAAAAACCACGTGAACGGGTTTGTGCCAGTCAAACTCCACTCTTTGCTTCAGGTTACAACTTTGTTGAAGAATCGAGGGCGATAGACAGCTCCTCGTTACACTTTTGTGGATGAGAGATGTATTCAGGCTCATAGAGAGCAATAGGTTGCTCCATGTGAGGTTACTTAAGGGGCATTGTGCATGAACGGGTGCTTCCTGTTGCAGGAATATTCTGTTCATCGCTCACTTGTGGACTTAGACAAATTTTTGGTGGAGAGGCAGAAGCTTGAATGTGGCTCGTAGGAGGAATTTGACAGAGCTCTGGCATGAGGAAGAAGAGAGTAGAGAGAAAAAAAGGTGAGAAATGAGGAGACCTGAGGCTTCTTTTATAGCCTCCAGAAGGTGGTTACGGCGGTTATGCAGCTTTCCGCACACTGTAACCACTAACATAATTATTTTAAGTATAGTTAGGGGTGTGCATTTTGATCAATAAATCTGTTGTTCGTAGACCGATATCTTAATAAAAAATATTCCTCCACTAACCAGAATGGTTAGTGGGTGGTTACGCATGAAATGGATGGTGACGATCACACCGGAGCGATCGAACGACGTGAAAGGGATGCCATTCAAGGGTGACCAACCCACCGGCAACGTCCACCGGCGAAGGAAGTCGCGACCTGCGAGATGCTCGACCATGGCGGGAGAGTTCACGGCTACGGGAGGAGGCCGCGAGGAGTGGATGCCGGGCGCGACCACCCAAATGGGCGGAGCCAAGTGGCCGTGGGAGGCAGGACGGTCGGGTGAGGTCGCCTGTGCAGGAGGAACCCCGCGACTTTGGGAGGTGGCGCAGCCTGGCACGACCACCCGAATGGGAGGAGGGATCTTGCGGCTGCGAGAGGTGTTCGTGAGGAGTGGCGGTCGGGCGTGGGCTTCCCGGCGCCAGCGGGATGGAGTCAACAGGGTGGCCCCGGCGGTTGGTGTTTTGCAATTACAAAATTTTGATCTCTATGACGCCAGAGATCGAAGGAGGGGAAGGAATAAACTCTTTTGGTTTTTTATACAGACCCACTACCCAAACCAGTTGGCTCTCTCCCTTTCCCTCCAATAATGGTCTTCAAGGAAGCTCTTTGCCTTCACGCAAGAAAGTGTCTTAGAGCCCCGCTAGATCCCCTAATCTAGACATCCCTTCCCCGGGACGATTTCTCACAGAATCCTCCCCGAATTCTGACAACCTTCGTCGGTTGATTTTCCTCACCATAAGAACTTAGAAAAAGAGAGAAAAGTACTAAGAGATTAAAGAAGAATTTAGGATTGAATCTCCCTCAAAAAGATTTCTCTGTTTAGCAATCAATGACTGGTGCCAGCATTCTTCATTTGGTTACAACCGATCAACTCCACGTAGTCGTTGATGTCCATGGCTCGTCGAAGATCATTGTGCGCGACGGGAGGGAGGAAGTTTTTTTTTCCTTCGACGGAGACCGCGTTTCGATGCTCTAGAGGCGGCACACGAACCCTAGGCTTGAGAATAAGTGTCTCCTTATCACTGGAACAAAACCCGAAGCCTTGTATATGTTTTTCGAAAATACGCTACCGTCGGTGGTAGAGATAGCGCACGGTGGTAGGTTGACACGCTTGATTCTTATAGCTGTCCTGCAAATTAAGAAAAATATCCAAAAAGAATATTTTCCTCTTTTTCATGCTAGCGCGGCGTGGTAGTAAGCTAGTGTTTGGCATTAGCCCAGTGTCTCAACGCATTCGAAGAGCATTAAGTGAGATAGCATTGCGCGGTAACAAGCTATCGCACGACGGTAGCTCGGTCTCGACGCCTCAGCCTCGGCGAGCATTGAGTGAGCTAGCGCGAGCGGTAGAGTTGGCGTGGCGTGGTAGTAACCCGAGCGCCATGTTAATTTAATTCAGGCTACTGTGCAGCGGTAACGGCTATCGCAAGCGGTAGGTGCCAGACGAGAGATTCTTACTTCGCTTGAACATGTAGACCTACACACTCTACCAGACAGAAGATGTGATCAAATACAACATGAGAATTGATATTATCAAACTTAGGATATGTGAACCATCTACTCTAACAAACTCCCCCTTTTGGATAATATCAAATCCTGTTCATGAGATATAATAATGAGATGCATGATACAATGCATATAAGAGATAATCATTAAAAAGGTCATGTTTTAGGTTACATACAACTTCCCCTACACATGTGCTCCCCCTATATACGTGTTCTACGTGCTCCCCATATCTACATGCACACAGTGTAACAAGCTCCCCCTACACGTGATCTTCCCTAACCCATGACTCATGAACATTTTATTCTCCCCCTTTGATATTATCGAAAGGGGGTGGGCGAGATCAAAAGAAAACATACACATGTACGAGGAAAAAAATGCAGTGTATGATAAGCGTGACAAAAATTTCAAACAGTGCACTATATAAAGTGAAGCGCGTGGTGAAAACAATAGGCGGAGTTCACATAAATGAGTGTTCGGAGTAAAAAGGATTGGACAACACAGGTTAAACTAAGCACACAATGATGCAGAGAACAATGCTAAGAGATTTATAGAACTAATACAGTGGAACATTGCACACGTCAAGAATAGAAATCGTGTACTAGTACTTATGTGCTATCGACATACAATGCAGTTTCAGTCTAATTATTATGCATGGAAGCGTTAGATAGAGTAATGACGTGTCAACGTGTAGCATTAAAAGAGAAAACACCAAGTAGAAATAACATTTATTACATGTTTTATCTCAATAATTCAATATACTAGCACGATAGGAATAGAGTGAAAAATCACGTCACGTTTCTATCTACGTCATACCAAGACTAGAATAAGGGGCACGATGCTTAAGGTTTAGTATTTGAACAAGATCGAAACGATTCTTTTGACCAAGGTGCTCATCCTCACAATGCTCATGAAAACTTATCAGGAGGAGTGACTAGTGCTTGGGGGTATCCTTGACACATGATTTGATAACATGCATAGTTTTTTTTTATTTTTTACGGATTTGTTTTGTACTATCAATAATAAAGATTTGATTTCAAGGACCCCAAATCAGTCGAAATCTATCCATACAGATAGATACACATTAACTTGTACAAACAAGAGTTGACCACCAGAGATTTGGCTCAAAGTTCTAACCTTTATATAGACACGTGTATATCGTGACATTGATTTTTCAAGTTATTCCTAACGTGTTAGACACAATATCACGAGTTATAGCATGTAAGTATTTATTTTTTACATTAGTGCTCTGTCTAGGGATGTGACAACAATGTAAAGTCATTACGCTACCTAAATCCTCACACATACCTCGAGGCATATTCAGCATACAGTAACTTGTCTAGTCACACTCAATAGCTAAGCACCTATAGATTTGACACATTATGACATAAGTAGACAACGGTCACAGGGATTAATAATCCTAAATCAAACACAGTACGTAATTATTGTGCATTAGGTTTGAGTCATGTGTGTCCGATGAGTGAACAATCCACAGTTTTTTTTATATTTTGGTTTTATAATTTTTTTTTCTGATTTAACAAAAAATAAACAAAACGAACAACAAAACAAACAAAGAGTAAGACATGTTTTTTGGATTTTTGTGGGATATTTTAAATTAATGTTTTTTTGTTTTTTTAGTTAAAGATAACAAATGAAATAACAGAAATAAATAGAAGTAGAAACAAACAAACAAAAATCGTACTGCCGGCGCTAAGGCTACCGTGTGGCGGTAACTCACAGAAATCAAGAAAAATGAAAAGAAGCCCCAATGATAGTTTGTGATGCAGCATGACTAGGTAGAGAGATCCAAAACACCAAGCTCAAGTCGGAGTAACAAAATGCAAGCATCGGGGAGGGGTTTTGCGAAGATATCAGCTAGTTGATCGTCAGTTCCAATGAAGCTTACTCTCATGTTCTCTTTCTAAATGTGATCATGAATGAAATGATGATGGACGTCAATATGTGTGGAACGTGAGTGATGTACTGGATTATTTGTCATGTCTATGGCACTCTTGTTATCGCACCTAAGGTTAATGTTCCTAAAGACTGTGCCAAATTCCTCTAACGTTTGTGACATCCAAAGTGCTTGTGCGCAACAACTTCCCAAGGCAATATACTCGGCTTCAGTAGTAGAGAGGGCAATAGAGTTTTATTTTCTACTTGACCACGATACTAGTGTCGGACCTAGGAAGTGACAGGTACCACTTATTGTCTTGTGATTAAGTGAGCATCCAGTGTAATCAGATTCGGAGTACCCGTGGAGTGTGAAGTTGGTGGTGTGGGGGTACTGCAGAGCAAGATTTTGGGTGCCTATAAGATACCTAAAGATATGCTTGACTACCTTGAAGTGAGATTCTTTAAGATCGGCTTGATACCTAGCACAAAGACACGCCGCAAATGTAATATCAGGATGAGATGCACTTAAGTATAGTAGTGATCCAATCATTCCTCTAAATACAGTTTGGTCCACCAAAGTGCCACTTTCATCTTTTCCTAATTTTAGAGAAGCACTCATTGGATTTTTGACTTGTTTCAGATTTTCAAAGCCAAATCGCACATGCATATCTTTTATGTATTTCGATTGACTTATAAAGATTCCATCATTACATTGAGAAATCTGAAATCCTAAGAAATATGTTAGCTCTCCAACTAGGCTCATTTCAAATTCGGATTGCATTAAAGTGACAATTTCTTTGCATAATTTTTCATTTGTGGCCCCAAAAATGATATCATCCACATAAATTTGTAAAAAACATAGATCGAGATTCTCATGCTTTACAAATAGAGTGGTGTCTGTACTACCCATCCTAAAGCTATGTTCTATGAGAAAAGTTGTGAGTCTATCATACCAGGCACGGGGTGCCTTCTTTAGTCCGTACAAGGCTTTGACTAACTTATATATGTGATTTGGGTATTCAGCATTCTTGAACCCTGATGGTTGTTCGACATATATCTCTTCCTTAATTTATCCATTTAAGAATGCACTCTTAACATCCATTTGATAAAATTTAATTTGCTTATAACTCTCAAACGCCAAAAACATACAAATGGATTCAAGACGTGCAACCGGTGCAAATGATTCCTCAAAATCCACACCCTCTATTTGTGAGTAACCTTGTACCACCAATCTATCCTTGTTTCTAGTTATCCTAGAATTACCATCGAGTTTATTTTTGTATACCCATTTCAAACTGATAACTGGATGGCTATCAGGTGCTCCACTAATAACAAGACCTTATTCTCTCAAACTGATTTAGTTCTTCATTCATAGCCAAGAACCATGATTAATCATTTAAAGCTTCTGAGATATTATTGGGTTCAATTTCAGATAAAAAGCATAGGTTCGAGAACGATTCATAAAAGTCCGACCGAGTTCTAACTCCATGTGAGGGATCCCCTATTAATAGTTCTTTAGGATGTTGTTTAATGAAGTTTAGAGTACGTCAAGGACTATATCCTTCTACATGAGTTGGAACATCAACCTCCACGTCTATCTCCTCGCCCTTATCTCCCAGTTGCACATCATCATCAACTTCCTCTTCATTTAGCCTAGGTTCTTCAGATGGTGTGTTTTCGTTAAAGTGTACGTGAGCCGATTCTTCAACAACTAAGGTTCGTTTGTTATAGACCCTATACGCACGACTCATATTAGAATACCCTAACAGGATGCCATGATCTTATTTTTCATCAAGTTTTCCTAAGTGATCATTAGTGTTTAGAATGAAGCACGGACAACCAAAGACTCTAAAGTATGATATCGATGGCTTCTTATAAAAGTAGAGTTCATACAGAGTTAACTAAAGAATGGGGCAAAGCATGACTCGGTTCATCACATAACTTATTGTGTTAACCGAACTCGGCGAGCATTATGCGTGCTAGTTCTTGAAGTGTACAGTTCTTTCTTTCCACTACCTTGTTCTATTAAGTAGTGCGTGAGGTTGAGAATTCGTGCTTAATTCCTAAATTATTACAATAGTTCATGAAGTTTTCTTTCTCAAATTCTACCCCATGATCTGACCTTATGCATTTTACTTTTAGTTCCTTATCATTTTGAAGTCTAGTGCATAGATTTGTGAATTCACTAAATGTGTCAGATTTCTCCGTAAGGAAAATCGTCCAACAATAACGGGAGTAGTCATTTTTGCTTTGGAATGAGGTTTTAACAAATTTCACTTTTTGACATAGAGCGCATAAGGAGTTCAAACTACCGCTTAGTTTTGGGAGTAC